>JACEFZ010028085.1:0-655169 GCA_014155875.1 Cepaea nemoralis
CCACCCTTGCCCCCCAATCTTGACCACCTCTTGATCATCACCACATCACTAACTGTACCCTCCCATACAATTTAGGGGGTCATTTAACCACTTGACCACCACTTGACCACTACTTGACCACCTCACGATCATCACCAACTTACTACACTCACTTTCCCTGACAATTTAGGGGTCACTCGACCACTTGACCACATCTTGACCACCACTTGACCACACCCTGACCACCACATTGACCACCTCTTGATCATCACCACGTCACTACACGTACTCTCCCCAACATTTAAGGGGTCATTTAACCACTTGACCATCCCTTGACCACCGCTTGACCACCTCTTGACCACTAATTTACCACCCTTTAATCATCACCATATCATTACAACTACTTTCCCCGACAATTTAAGTGGTCACTCGACCACTTGACCACTTGCTTGACCACTGCTGACCACTAATTACCACCCCTTTAATCATCCACCATATCATTACAACTACTTTCCACTAAATTTTCCTCACTTTAACACCACTGACCACGCTTGGACACTGCGTTGGACACTAATTACCACCTCACGATCATCACCTATCATTACAACTACTTTCACTAAAATTTTTCTCACTTGACCACCACTTGACCACTGCTGGACCACTAATTGAACAACCCTCTAATCATCACCAATATCATTACAAACTACTTTTCACTAAAAATGTTCTCACTGAACCCACTGCTTGACCACACTGACCACCTCTTGACCTATTAATGACACGGCATCTAAACACCTTAACTATAAGCGGTCACTTACGATGTTTTTTTTTTTTCTTTTTTTGTTCTTCTATATATATATCTATATATATATATATATATATTTTATTAACATTATTATATACTTTCTTTGATGCGTTTGTTTTCTTTATTGATGTTTATGTTGTTTTTTATGTCGTACACTATAATTAACTTGACCACGGCACGCCACTATGATGAGTCACTAGAACACGCCAACCCTTATGATTGTATGATGAGTCACTGACCCGCCTACCTTTTCGGGGAAAAAGAGTTATCGCCCTTTGAGGAGGAGGAGGAGGAGGAATATCAATTCCCTCCTCAAAAAGACGTGCTAACCACGTTACTACACTACTCCTGCCGATGGAAGCACAACTATATGTCGGACAGGCCTTGAGATAGGGACCAGACCAACAGAGACACAACCTGCTGCTCTGCAGGTAGACTGAGGACAGCAAAGTTCAAATTAGGCGCACGAAGCCACTAATTCTTGCTCCAGACACATTCTCCAAGGCTCCCAACTGAGGGATATGGCTGAACGTCTCTAAGCCATTAACCCTTGGATAAGAGAGCCGGGCCGATACTCACCTACTGCAAAACAGGGGTGAGATGCTGAGCACGCTACATCTTTAGATCAGATACTTGTTCGAAGGCTCTCAGCTGGGGGATATGAGGGATCCCCGGATGAGAGGGCCTGGCCGTAACTCACTCACTGATGCACGGAGGTAAGGTGCTGAGCCAGCAGCACATGTAGCCTACCTCGTGCGCGGGTACTAAGGGTAGAAAAAGCGCCCCAGTCGCACGAAATGGTTACGCTTGGCTAGCGAATCCATTGTGTTGAAATCCAAAGCAAAAGCTTGCCTAGTGTCCGCAGACTGACCGTTCCTGGTTTGTGCGGGGAGCGGCCAGTGGCAAACGAGATGCCCAATACATGGAAGTGAGAATTTAAAGCAGCCATGAGCAGGATGTGGCGATTCCTTGGGTGAGCCCAGTCTCAGAGCAATATATGCTCTGCAATTATGGAAGCCTGCTTGGATAGAGGGGAATGCCCATGGTCTGCCCCTGCCTTCCTTGAGGGTTGACCATGATGTCTTTAACCGTTCTACCGTGACCAGCTGAGTGTGGGCAACACCACAAAAAAATGTCTCTTGAAACCTCCAGGACAGTTAACCTGATCAAAACGCCCGCCGAAGTCGGGTTTGCAGTCTTGATGGTGGCAAATTAAAACTGGCACAACGCAAAAACGTCCGAGTGAAATGTCCCATGTGCCCGGAACAGCTCTGACTATCATGTTTTCCGAATGTCCTTGTGTCTGGAACAGCTCTGCCTAGCTAGTTTTCTGAATGTCCATCATGTCCGCAACAGCTCTGACTATATTGTTTTCTGGACACAACGACTAGCACATGTCCGATCAAAAGCTTGCTGAGTGGATACTGTCTGCAGACCAGCCTTGTTTGTGCGGGGAGCGGCCCGTAGCAAACGAAATGCCCAATACATTGAAGTGAGCAATTAATGCAACCATGAGCAGGAAGTGGCGATTCCCCCGGTGAGCCCAGCACCATGTTCCTAACATGCCTAATGAACCAAATTCACTAATCATGCAATCATTTTTATCTGAAGCAGTACTCAACCCAGATTTTTTTTTTTTTTGTAAGTTGCATATCTTTTACATGATGTTACAGTCAACACCAGCATTTTACTGCTGTTGTCTTGGCAAGTTTTACGATCAGTAGTTTGTCATTGCTTTCTGAACGACCGGCTCCATTACCAACATGTTAAAACCAGTGCGACACTGTCTGCTGCCAAATCAGTCACCGCTGTGTTTCGAAAGCAGGTAAGCGATATTATGAATCATGTTCATAATGCCATCACCAGGGAGACTGGCTAGATTAGCTACTATCATTTACAAAATCAACACACGACTCATTAATGACAGAATCCTCTGGTTAGTCTTGGGTTGTCAAGGTCCTATAGGGGATAAATAAGAGGATAGACGATAGAGATAAGGACATGGGGTGAGTACGGAGGAAAGAGAATTACCTAGATGCTGAAGACCGGACTGTGCCCGTGAAAGACAGTGTCACCTTGAATAGAAGTGCGCAATACGCCTAGCCGTAACCAGGCGTATGCGAGACACTTGACTTCCCACGAACTACACGAGGGGCAGATACCTCGTGACCACCGGGCAGTCGAGGGGAAGCCAGACGAGCTTTGGATTGGAAAGAGAGAGGATGCATGTTTGAGAGTGTGGCAGGATAGACTAGACCTGAGACTTCAGGATTTGAATAGCTGAGCCGTGTGACTTGTGCTTGTGTGTGGCTGCGATACGAAAGCGTGGTGGCTTTATTGTAACGTATTGCTGAATTATCGCCACATTGTGATATGTTATGAATGTGTGCGAGAACGATCGCTGATGAGACATTATTGTTATTGTGATTATATCCTAACGTAAAAAATTATATCGTATTGACTCATGCGTTTATGTCTCATCTATGCTCGCACTATCTACCTGTCTTGAACCCTTCACTTTCAAATACCTCTAGACGTTGACAGGTTAACTATGGGGGGAAACGTCCGTTTTGGCGAGTCCTAAGACAGATAAAATAACAACTGTGACTCTTGGACTAGCAAAGGAAAATTGTAACCATACACACGACGACATCTCTAAGTATATATATGTGTTTATCCTGATCCACTCTGAAGTCTATTCTAAAACTAATTGCTGATATAATTCTTTCTCATTATAGACATTGACAGGACATGACTATACGACGATATTAATTTTTTTTCTGTCCTAAAACAGGCTGATGTAGTAAATGTATTACTTGTAAACAAGGTGCAGAAACCACGAAAGCAACTACAACAGAAGTTACAAGTAGTGCTGGAACAAGACCCATTAAAATCAGATGAGTTAAACTTTATTTCTCTGATTGCAATTCTAAATAGTCACTCATATTGTTTTCACGCATGTAAATTTGATGTACTATTTTTTAATCTTACTAAAAGGTAAATAACCAACCAATATATTTCATAATCAATTCCCAAGGGACATAATTTTTTTGTGTACATAAATATTTGGGAAAATTCTAAAAGTCGACTTTAGAAAAGTGTATCGAGTTAGGAGAAAAACTAGGTTACACAGGAGATAAGTTAGCAGAATGGAGTGAAAAGACACATGCAGATAACTTGCTAAGAGAGGAAAGAGCGTTAGAACGTGAACAAAGGAAACTAGAGTTAGAAGCAGCCAACAAACAATTAGAAATACAAGCAGCTAACAAAAAGTTAGAAACAGAAGCAGCTAATAAAGCAACTGAAGCAGCCATAAAACAGAAAGAATTAGAAACAGCAGCAGCTAACAAAAAGATAGAAATTGAAGCAGCAATAAAACAGAAAGAATTACAAACAGCAGCAGCTAACAAAAAGTTAGAAATAGAGGCAGCTGCTAACAAGGCAACTGAAGCAGCCATAAGACAAAAATAATTGGAATTAGAGGCTAAGAAAATTGAGTCAGAAACACAAATGAGAGTAAAGCAATTAGAAATAGACTCTAACGTAGAGATCTCAATGAATAATTAAAAAGCAAAGAAAAAATAAAAATTAAAAAGTTAAAAGGAATAGAAAAAACCCCTTTTTTTCTGGGGACTCAATCGGCGCATGGACAGAAAATTTTGAATGTTTAATGCAATACCATGACATTGCAAAAGGGAAAGGGCCTTTATATACATGCGAAATTTGGCTATAGACCATTGAAAGTAATAGAAACGATACCCCAAGATTTAAGAAGAAATTTTGATTACATCAAACAGAGGATAATGCAACATTTTTCATTAAACACTGCTGGATATCAGATTCATTTGCTAAATTAAGCCCAAAAACTAATCAACATTCATAGATTACGTCTTACAACACAAGATGTTTTCACTAAATGGATTAAATCAGCAAAAGTAGAGACAAGCTTCAATAAAATTTAAAAAAGTTAATGATTATAAACAAGATTATAACATCATTACCAACAGCTTTCTCCAAATTTTTGCAACAAAGTGATTGTCAGACTATTCATGACATTGAACAAAGAGGTAATGCATTTTTCTTAGCAAACAGAGACATCTTTATTCTTAATGATAATCAGGATGATGTAGCAGCTGCTATAAATGTAACAAAACCAAAACCATTTCAGAATAGGAATAAAGCTAAAGGAAGGTACTCATCATGGAAATATTGCAGATTAGCACACGATGATTACTCGATGTGTGATAAGAACCCGAATTATAAACATCGCCTAGAAATGATGATAAACAAGCAAAAAACAAAGCGTACAGAGTACAAAAGAGCTGATAAATGCTTCTTTTGCTGGGTTTTTGGCCACTATTCCTCAAACTGTGAGGGTTGTCACATGCTAAAAGAAGTAAATGCTATTTTGATTGATACCTCATCAGATGAAGATGAGAATGAGGCAGAGAATGAAAGTCAGCATGAGAATGTTAATGCTTTAGAAGTTATTGATATATTTAACTATGATGGATGCAACACCTGTAAGAAATTTCATTCAGACAATATTTTGGAATGTGGTCATACCATCCCAATCACAAATGAAAGTGCCAACGCTGCCTTAACATCAAAAGGCAAACTAGATTTCCACAAAGGCTTTATAAACAAACAGCTATGCAAACTCATTCGGGATAGCGGGGCGACCTTGAATGGGGTCAGAAAAACATTTATTCCAGACAGTGACTACATAGGAGACTTTGTAACATGTCGCACATTTGCAGGGAATATTGAAAAATATCCCCTAGCACTAACAGAAATTCACACACCATTTCTATCAGGTCGTGTAATCTGTGCGGTTTTAGAGAATCCGTGCGCAGATCTTATTATTGGAAATCTTCCCGATGTCAGAAAGTGTTCCAACAAAGACATCAAAATTTGGAAACAAAAGCATTGTAACATTAAGGCAGTAACAAAACCAACTGCAATTGAACAAAATTATAAATTCCAACAAGAAAATGAACAAGTAAAAACTCCAAGGAAGACTATCAGTGACAAAATGATGCAAGTAACAAATAGTCTGCATTATACTTGTTCCGCACAAATTTATCACATCAGATTGACAAATAAAAGAGTCATTATTACTGTTGACAAACCTACACAAGTTGTTACCATTACCAAAGTAACATCGCAAGACAACAACCATGCATACAAACAGCATGCAAATAAAACAACGCAATCGGTTAACTTAAGACGAAAACTAAAGTTCCAACTACCGCGTACAAACAAACCGCTTTATTGCAAAAACAGAAACAATGAACGTTTTTTTCTCAACACTCAACAGCAGGGAAACAAGTGACAAAGTTACGACAGAGTTACCACCCACAAGTTCTACTGACAGCGACAGCAACATTTTCTCTAAAACATACAACGCAACCGACAGATCTAACCACCCAAATTCACCAAAGTTTAAATTTCACTGGTGTAAACTACTGACAGTACTGCTATTATTGACAAAACTCACAACAGCACTGCTTATACATCAGAATTTATCATTAACCACAATCTTTTGGGCAAATGAGCTTTCTGTGATAATCACAACCTTACTGATGAATCAGTCAACATTATGTCATACTGAAATTACAAATACCACCATGATATCTATTCATTATTATTGGCGCAAAATTGTTAATTTATTTGTAATGTGTAAAATCCCACATATACATTTGGCAAAGAAATTCAATCAAGACTGGCCTATCATGTATTCAAAATTATTGCCATCTGCTTGGTCGGATTTCCAAGCTACATATTATATTATAGAAATAGATATATTTTCAACTTAATATATTTCTATGGTAAATTCATATTCACTCTTACAATTTCCATTAATATTATTCTATACTCAATCATGGAATTTCGTATAAATATGATTTGTAAGGGTGTCTATTTAGATGAGGCAATTAAGAAATTGAAATTGATTTTTTCCAATCTATCCATTCTTTGTCTCCCAGATATTAACACTCAGTTTATATTAAAAACAGATGCCAGCACTACTTCTATATCTGGAATTTTAATGCGGAAGCAAGATGGGATCGAGCATTCAATTCTCTACGTCAGCCGCAAGCTCAAACCGGCAGAAAAGAGATACAGCATTGCAGAACTTGAAGGTCTGAGTGTGGTCTATTGTGTTCTCAAACTTGAGAAGTATCTTAGAGGCACCCACTTTCTCATCCAAACAGACAACTCACCGCTACTGATAATCAAACAGGGCACACTGAAGAACAACAGAATCGCAAGGTGGGCCTTAATACTCCAAGACTTTAGCTATGACATTGAACATATCAAGGGGTAAAAAAATATTTTACCAGACCTTTTGACAAGAATGCCTGAGTCGTCAGATGAATAAGACACACATGAGTATGCCGGAGTCTACAAACTGTGATATTTTATTTCGATGCATCTATCAAACAGCGACATTCTAAATTTGCTAGAACACTGTAACGAATCTGCTACATTGAAACATTTCTTTTGAAATTATCATGAAATGGGACATAACATTTCCAACATTTGGACGATCTCGCTAAACTTATAATGAATTAGGACAGAACATTTCCAAAGACAACACGCGACGAACTTGTGACACCTACGAACTACATGCTTCATCAGAGACTTCATCAGATGGACCAGCAACGTAATTAGTTAATTTAAATTAGAATATTTGTGTAATGTAAAGTAATTTGTAAATATGATATATAAATTCACTGATTTTTCATATAATCTTAAATCAAATCATGGCTATATTAAGCCTAAATTTAATTTCATTTTGCTATTTGTTACTCGCGTTGTTACAATCATTTTTCCAAATTTAATTCGCTGCCAACACTTTTCACATTTGCAATAATTATTCCTAAACTTCATTTGTAATTTTAACAGGATGATTTAAAATGATTTATATGAATGAAAGACGTGTGAAAGACGGAGAACATGAATTAAAAACAATGTATGTTCTTCACAGCGTGCAAATTGTACGTGACAAGCTTTGTCCTTGTATATTGTATATATTTTTGTAACACTTATTGTTCATTTTGGATTTTTATAAGTATCATATAACATAGTAGTCACACCTAATAAATAATAAATCTAAGAATCATAGCTCGAAAGTCTACCTCATGAATTACACATATACTGTGAATCATGACGTTAGAAATTCTAGCCTTTGACACTTAGATAACTATAGACTTCACACGCTATAACACATGCAGCTAGCACAAACATTAAACACACCATTGTAAATATAATACTTAAACACTCAACACAAACAGATAAGTGCATACACTTAAATAGGACAGTCATAGGAGATTAGTCAACACTTACAGGATAACAAGGGACTTAAGTAATTTTGTATGGAAACAAAATATGTCTAGTACATACACTGCCAACATACGGGAGTAAAAAAATGTTATACAGTTAAATAGAACAATGGGTTGCAAGCAATCTTAATGGGACCAAGGATATTTCCTTGATGAGTCTCTGTAAAAAGAGCCATGGCATCATTTTGGATGTCTTCTTCTTCTTCTTCTTCGTTCATCCGGAGTTTTTTTTCGGATGTGATTGCGTTGTGCCTGTTTACAGCAGAGCTGCGTTCTTGCGCCGTTAGGCCGACACATCCGACTTCTGCGGGCATTTGTTGACCGGGTTAACCTTCCCGGGGGTTTCTTAGGACGTTTGACTCTCACTGTTGTGGTGTTATCCCCCATCCCAGCTGGTCCATATAGAACAGCCAAAGATCCTGGTCAGCCCTCAAGGGAAGGCAGGGGCAGACCATGGGCATTCCCCGCCATCCAAGGAGGCTTCCATAATTGCAGAGCCGATACATAGCGCTCTGGTACTGGGCTCACCCAAGGAATCGTCACGTCTTGCACATGGCTGCTTAGCCTCACTTCCGTATATTGGGCCTTCCGTTCACCATAGGCTGTTCCTCCGGAAACCAGAAGTATGCAGTCTGCAGATGACATCCACACAGTGAGCTTTCGATTCGGACTTTCCATGTAATGGATTTGCTATCCAAGCAATATTCCATTTCGTGCCACTAGGACACTTTTCCACCTTTTATGAAGTCCACACAGTGGGCTTTAGATACGGACTTTCCACGTAATGGATTTGCTATCCAAGCAATATTCCATTTCATGCCACTAGGACACTTTTCCACCTTTTATGAAGCCCACACAATGGGCTTTTGATTCGGACTTTCCACGTAATGGATTTGCTATCCAAGCAATATTCCATTTCGTGCCACTAGGACACTTTTCCACCTTTTATGAAGCCCACACAGCGAGCTTTCGATTTGGACTTTCCACATAATGGATTTGCTATCCAAGCAATATTCCATTTCATGCCTCTGGGTCTTCATGCACCTTTAAATGTCAACCTGTATGTAGTTAAAGTAAGCTGCGGTCAACTTGAGCTTGTTGATATCTCCATAGAGCTTGTCCTCAAATGAAGCAGGTGTGGGCCAAAATATCTTTCTCTGTTCTGCATACGTTGGGCAATCCTGCAGCAAATGTTTTGCTGTCATTTTTCCAGTTCTACAATTACATTCATCGGTATCTCCTATCTTTAGTTTATTGAACAAGTGGTATTTCAGCCTGTTATGTCCTGTGCGGAGTCTGAAGATTGCTACTTGTTCTCTTCGGTCGAGTTTGTAATATGCATCATCCTTCTGATGGCCTGGATGCTCAGATTCCCATTTGGTTCTATAAGTGCTTTTTATCAACCTCTTTGCCTCATTATAGGTTATGTCTATGTCAGGCTGTGGTAGTCGTCCGCCCTCTTTTGCCAGTCTGTCAGCCTCTTCGTTTCCAGGTATACTGCAATGTGATGGGATCCACTGTATTACAACTTTTTTGGATTTCTGGCATAGACCATGGAGTGCTGCTCTTAGGTCAGTTAGTTCTGTGCTGTTATTGCTCTTCAGTATTGAGACAGCTGACTTTGCATCTGTGAAGATAGCTATTTGCTTCTCTTTATTTTCCTCCATCAGGAGCATTTCTGCTGCAGTTTTCAAAGCCTCTACCTCCGCTTTGAAGTTACTTGAAAATTTTCCAGTTGCCATTGAATGTGTTTTTTTCACTCCATTTGTTAAATTTAGGAGAATTCCTCCTCCTCCATTCTCTATTGAATTTTTGGCTGATCCATCTGTATATGCATGGGTCCAATTCCTGCTTGGGTAATGTTCTTTTATGTAGTTTAGGGTTATTTCTCTTCTTTCGGTTTCATGCTGAGTGTTCTTTTTCTCAATACCAGGAATGTTTTCTATCATCTCAGGCAGTTGCTGCTGTCTCCAAGCTGGGAACTTGTGTGCATTGTGTATGGGCTTGACTGTTGATATGTTAAGTATAGGATCTGCCCTAATCCTTCGTTTTGCAGTTTCTACAAAGTTGCTACGCTTCAGTCTTCCCTTTCCAAAACCATTAAAAGTCTGTTGTACATAGGGTGGTCTGTCAATCTTCTAAATTTTTCTGCTTGTTGCTGGGCTCTGCTATCTCTTCTATCCTGCATTGGTTGTAAACAAGTGATCTTTTCTAGTTCATTAATAGGCGTTGTCTTCAGGCTTCCAGTTATGATTCGCATTCCTTGGTTTTGGACTCTACTTATTTTGTTAAAGTTTGACTTAGCTGCTGTTGCCCAAGCTGCAATGCCATATTCCAGTACTGGCCTCACCCGTCCAGTATATAACTTCTTGAGAACTTTCTCATCTGCTCCCCACGTTGTACCAGCAAGCTTTTTCATGATTGCCATTCTCTGCCTTGCTCTTGTTCGATTTTTCTCAACCTGTGTCTTCCATGTCAGGCGACGATCAAAGGTGACTCCTAGATAGTTTGGATTTTCTTCATGGCGCAATATTTTTCCATTCAATACCAGCTTAGGTTGCTGAGTTTTATTTGAGAGGGAGAACACTGTGCATGTTGTTTTCTCCTCACTTATCTTCACTAGCCATGATTTTGACCAGTCCTCTAGCGCTAATAAGGCTTGCTGTATTCTGCTGTTAGCTGTACTAATATATTCTTCAGATGTCCATATGGCTAGGTCATCTGCAAAGGAGGATGTGTGTACTCTGGCTGGAAAATTTTCTGTGATGTCATTTATATATGCTAGGAATAATGTTGGTGAAAGAACTCCTCCTTGGGGGACACCTTGCTCCAGCAGCATCATTTTGCTTGTTTGTCCTTGTACTTTTGTCCTGGCAGTTCTGTTCTCAAGGTAGTGGCTGATCCATTTATACATTTTTCCACAAACATGCATGTTTTGCAGTTTTACTTTCAGTCCTTCCTTCCATACTTTATCAAATGCTTTTTCTAAATCTATCCAGACTGCTAGTGTGTGCTTTTTCTCTTGGAAGGCATCCTCTATTTCCTGAGCTATATAGGTTATTTGATCTTCAGTGGATCTGTACTTTCTGAATCCTGCTTGGTGTGGTGTTAAGAGTTTGTTTTCTTCCAGATGCCATGTTAGCCTGCCATTGATAATGCGTTCCATTAATTTTCCTACACAGCTAAGTAGACTGATAGGTCGATAGCCATTTGGTTCTTCCAGGTCTTTTCCTTTCTTTGGGACTGGTATTAGTATAGCTTCCTTCCATGCCTGTGGGACTATTCCTCTCTTCCAGCTGTTATTTAGGACTGCTAGTAGTTTCTTCTTTGCCTTGGTGCCTAGTCCTATTAGCATTTCATTTGTGATTCCATCCTTTCCTGGTGATTTCTTCTTTTTTAGGGTATTCATTGCCTGTTCCATTTCTTCCATTGTTAGATTTGCCATCATATATTCTGCTGCTGTCTCTGTATTTCTATGATGTATCTGTTTGTCTTTGATTGCTTTCTTCTGTTCGGTTGTAATATCAATGTGGTTTGCATTTGCATAGTGTTCCATTAGTGCATTTGCAGCCTTTTTGCCTGTAAGCAAGGCATTTCCTTGTTTAATTGTTATTTGTTTGTTTCTAGGTCCTTCATTGTTCATGGCTTTCACTAGTTTCCATAGTTTGTTTCCATCCCTGTCAAAATTCAGGTTTTCTGTTTTTTCCCTCCAACAATCTCTTGTTGTTTGATTTACTGTTCTTTTATATTTTGCTGAGATGGCTTTGAGAGAGATGTTTGCTTCAATTGTTTGTTCTCTCTCTGCTGTCTTCCTGGCATCTTCAACTTTGTCCTCCAAACTTTGTAGTTCTTCAGTCCAGTATGGTTTGTAATTTTTCCTCGCTCCTCTTGGAATGGACTCAGTGGCTGCCTGTATTATCGCTCTGTTTAGACTTTCCACCATTTGCTTTATGTTGCCATATCGTGTATTTATGTTTTCACAATATTTGTCTGTTAGTATGGCAAATCTGTCCCAATCTGCTCGTTTGTAATTCCAGCGGGGCAAGGGCTTTTGCTCCTGTGGAACATACTCCATATTCATTTCAAGCTTGATTGGTCTGTGGTCACTACCTGCTAATTGGTCCAGCACATGGCGATCGATTTTGTGGAGGATGTCTCCTGTGCAGAAAGCTAAGTCTGGAGTAGAAGTGGTAAGCCATCTTCTGGAGTAGAAGCTCGGTGTGTCATCCGCTTTGTTGAGTAGATGGAGATTTGAGTCTATTTCCCAGTCCTCCAATTCATCTCCTCTTTTGTCAGTATCTGGGTATCCCCATCTTTCTGAACGGCTATTAAAGTCTCCGACAAATAATGCAGTTTGTGTCAGTTATTTTCATGTTTGAGAGTGTAAGGTCCTTATCTGCTGGGTATACAGATTGTAGATTCTTATTTTCACGTCCTTTATCATTTATATCAACACCTATAATTTCCGTTTGGTTGTTAGAGATCACAGATACTTCGCTGCAAGGTATTGTATTTCGTAGTAAGTATTAGAACTCCTCCTTTGTGTCCTTCGCGGTCGAAACGTGTGGCCTGATATCCTCTGACTGAGAATTTGTGATTGGCGTTGAGGTGTGTCTCTTGAATGCATGCCACATCTATTCTATCTTTATGAAGACGCTGTGTTAGGGAGTCTTTCTTCTTGTAAACTCCTTCGGCATTCCACTGTAGTATGTTGAGTGTCCGGGGAATTTGGTCAATAGCTCTTAACCTACTCCTCTGTGCCTTGACTCCACAGCACAGGGGAAGGTGACCACCAGTAGTCATGGGTGGACCCCCTCGAGGCAGGGGGCCCGGCACTATCACCGCCTGATGGGACTTCACGGGATTAGCACCATATCGATTAATTTTGATTTGTGACATCATGAATTAAGTTACGTTGCACTGCTTTGTCAAGCCTGTGGCTCAGTACATCCGATTTCGACAAGCATTTATTCGGGATGCTTTCCCTAGCCTTTGACTGTCCCCAGTCTACCTACAAGGCAGCAGGTTTCACGTTGCACTGCTTTGTCAAGCCTGTGGCTCAGTACATCCGATTTCGACAAGCATGTATTTGGGGTGCTTTCCCTAGCCTTTGACTGTCCCCAGTCTACCTACAAGGCAGCAGGTTTGTGTGTCTCTTCGTCTGGTCCCTCTCCCTTGACCTGTCCGACATGGGTGGCCCTACCAGTAGCTGTGCTACCGTCGGCATAGCTCTTGGGGTCATTGGGACGCACAAGCCCCTCTACCTCGTCACGGTGGACACACAGCAGAGGGGATTTTGGATGTCTGAGAAGGATGCATTTGTGGACGAAAGTTCATAATGTGAGACGTTTCGTTACTTCGGTCTGGATAGCCCTATCATTAAGATTGACGAGAGTATAGACTCTTTGACAACCACCCAAGATGATATTATATGTATGTAACATTAGTTGCTAGTGTCTCCATAGACATCAAACAGTTACCAATTACCATATTACTGCCCTTGCCCCTTATACATCAGAGGGATAATAATTACTTCCCTTAGGTCCTTGACAGAATTAGTACAAACTAATTAAAAGAGTACACCCCACAGAAGTGGAGGAGGGGAAGTATGTCAAGGTCCTATAGGGGATAAATAAGAGGATAGACGATAGAGATAAGGACATGGGGTGAGTACGGAGGAAAGAGAATAGCCTAGATGCTGAAGACCGGACTGTGCCCGTGAAAGACAGTGTCACCTTGAATAGAAGTGCGCAATACGCCTAGCTGTAACCAGGTGTATGCGAGACACTTGACTTCCCATGAACTACACGAGGGGCAGATATCTCGTGACCACCGGGCAGTCGAGGGGAAGCCAGACGGGCTTTGGACTGGACAGAGAGAGGATGTGTGTTTGAGAGTGTGGCAGGATAGACTAGACCTGGGACTTCAGGATTTGAATAGCTGAGCCGTGTGGCTTGTGCTTGTGTGTGTGGCTGCGATACGAAAGCGTGGTGACTTTATTGTAACGTATTGCTGAATTATCGCCACATTGTGATATGTTATGAATGTGTGCGAGAACGATCGCTGATGAGACATTATTGTTATTGTGATTATATCCTAACGTAATAAATTATATCGTATTGACTCATGCGTTTATGTCTCATCTATGCTCGCACTATCTACCTGTCTTGAACCCTTCACTTTTAAATACCTCTAGACGTTGACATGGGTCTTTCTGTACTTGTAAAATCACAATCACCTGCATTGTTTTTCAGCTGGTCCTGTATGGACAATTTTAAGCAACTATATTCTGCTGGTGTAGGCATGTACTGTGAGTGAGACCTCTTATCCAGTACCCTAGTCTGTACAGATTTAGAATCTTCTGATGTTGTACTGTATGGATATAAGCATCCATCGTCTTTGTCAGCGTCATCTTTGATTTTCAGTTGTGTGTCAATACAGTCTTTAGCTAATCCTGGCATGTTTGGTATTGATTGAGAATAAACTTCTTTAAGCTCAATAACATGGGGCTTAAAATGTGTCCCTCAAGTGCATCTGGTACAAAGAAACATATCTGAAAGTGGCTAAACACATATACTACACACTCTTAGTAATATCTTAAAACTGCTAAATGAAATGGCCTTTGACTTTATAGGGTAAGTGACATATTGTTGTCAGAGTCTTCCCTGTCACTATTCTCCATGGCGTGAAGGTGTAAAACCTTTAAACGAATTCATCTGGAGCAACCAAGAATGAGACCTTTTTCAAATGAAACTTAAAGAATGACAAGTTTGTAAATTCTTTATGGCAAAGCTTGCAACTGCCTAAAGATTGTAATAGTGCTGTTTTCTTGAGACTGAAGGAAGGTTGTCATTCTGCACATCACTATCAAATCAGCAGAGTCACCATCCTTACTTTTGCTATCAGTACTGGCATGTTCCAGCTTTAATGTTTCAGATGCCGACTGCCGGCACCTGAAGCTTTTAGCTGCTTCAGTATTTGTAGAGTCAGGATATGTGGATCCTATTACATTAAACACATCCTCCCAATTAGACCTCTACAAGTACTGGAGAGGTTTGGTCGTAGACCATAACTTTCAATCAATCATGTGCCATGCCGGATAGCATGGGCAGTCATGACTCGCCATTTCACTCGATCACCAGAGTCGTGAATCAGCTGGGAAAATCCCAACTGCACTCCTAGTGATAGAGGATGGGAAACACACCACAGTGTGGCTAATGCAGCACTGGGGACTGAGTATCCCCCAGAATAAGTGGACAACTCTGCAGCCGAGCAGAGCAGGGCACTCACTTGTCCTGATTGTCGGAAATAACTGAAAAGGCAGATGTAAAAGACCACCAGGTGGATGTGGAGGGCAAGGGGAGACCACCACATTATCTTCCCAAGATTTCATGGCAACACAAATTTCAGAGAGCGTGAACAACGTTTATGGCTGTCTTAGGAGATCCTCATCCAGTAGGGACAGTCATGAGCCACAGGTGACACCAGACTGTCGTCCAGCTACTGATGGCAAAACCATAACTATACTAAATAAATTTAGAGTAGGAACATGGAATGTTAGGATATTAAATGAGCTGGGAAAGTTGACCAATGTTCTAACAGAAACGGAAAGCATGAAAATGAATATACTAGGCATAAGTGAGATGAGATGGAAGGGATCTGGCAAAATTATATCCTGACAAACACTATAATTTATTCAGGAGGGGATACGCAAGAGAAAGGTGTAGGAATAATATTTGATAAAAAACAGCCAAATCAATTAATAGATACTGGTGTATTTCAGATGGAGTTATAATGGTTATAATCAAAGGCAAACCAATAGATATAAATATACTACAAGTATATGTACCAACAAAAAGCAGTAGTGTTGAAGAAATACAACACTTTTACGATGAAGTAGAAACGGCGATATCTCAAACCGGATCACAAGAAATGCAAATAATACTGGGAGTTTAATGCAAAAGTAGGAAAGGGAAAAATGGAGGATATGGGGAATTATGGTTCAGGTACAAGAAAAGAAAGAGGAGAGAAGCTAATAGAATGGTAAATGATATGATAATTGGAAAACACACGGTTTTAAACACCATAAAAGACGACTGTATACATGGAAAAGCCTGATAAGAAAATATGCAATCAAATTAACTATATACTTATTAATAAAAGATTCAGAAATGCGTTAATCAATGTAAAGACAATGCCTGGTGCTGACTGTAATGATGTGGTAATGACAGTGGTGATCATGTACCACTATGTGGACAAATAAAAGTAAGATTAAAGTGAGGGGGAAAAAAGGGTTA
Source organism: Cepaea nemoralis (assembly GCA_014155875.1). Taxonomy (NCBI): domain Eukaryota; kingdom Metazoa; phylum Mollusca; class Gastropoda; order Stylommatophora; family Helicidae; genus Cepaea; species Cepaea nemoralis. The sequence continues at coordinate 16,425 of JACEFZ010028085.1, forward strand.
AGAACTTGAGACTTAATAAAAAGGTAATGAAAGTAGATAAAGAAATTCAAGAACAATACAGAGTGACTGTGAAAAATAGATACAATGCATCTGCTAAAATACAGCGTATAAATGAACAATGGGAAATGTTAAGGGACTCAATTCATCAAACTAGCCAAAAAATATTACCGGAGAGAAGCCCAAAAACTAAGAAAAGATGGATGAAAGAAGAAATCTTAATGCTGATGGACAAAAGGAAACAGAATAAAAATAACAAACAAGAATACGCTAAGATAAATAAAGAAATATGAGATAAATGTGTGTAGGCAAAAGAAAGTTGGTTAAACAAGCAATGCAAACAAATTGAATTAAGGCCGGGTTATATACTGGCCAAGACCTATTGACGCGTCCTCGTCGAGCGTCCTGGGCAACAGAGGTGTTTCCAAGGCACCAGGGCCGGGTTATAAACTGGCCAAGACCTATTGATGCGTCCTCGTCGGGCGTCGTGGGCAACAGAGGTGTTTCCAAGGCACCAGGGTCGGGTTATATACTGGCCAAGACCTATTGACGCGTCCTCGTCGAGCGTCCTGGGCAACAGAGGTGTTTCCAAGGCACCAGGGTCCGGGTTATATACTGGCCAAGACCTATTGACGCGTCCTCGTCGAGCGTCCTGGGCAACAGAGGTGTTTCCAAGGCACCAGGGCCGGGTTATATACTGGCCAAGACCTACTGACGCGTCCTCGGCAACAGGTCCCTTCGGGGTCCTGGCTAAAGTCAGTAGGATCGCCGATTCCTCCGAAGTCGGAGAGTGTCTGCCTGTACGGCGAGGAACCACCAGTCTGCACACCAATAAGCCAGACATGGGACAACGGATACTCACGCAAACATTCCATTAAGATACAAAAATATGCACAGACAAATCAGTGAGCTCACAGGAAGAAAAATAAGAATAAATACAGGTTGTTTCAAATCAAAAACAGGAAAGATATTATTGGATTAAGGTGCTATAATGAAGAGGTTGAATGAGTATATAAGAGAATTATATGATGGAGAAAGGGAAGAATTAACAGACAAAAGTAACTTAGAAGGCCCACTTATTCTAAAAAAAGAAGTCGCTGACGATATGAAACATATGAAGAAAGGAATAACAGCTGGGCCAGATGAAATCATGATAGAAGAATTAGAAGTATTGGGAGAATTTGGAGTAGATATATTAACCAAAATGTTGAATGATATTTATAGCAGTGGATATTTACCGAGCGATATGCTAAATCTATATTTATAGCTATACGAAAATGACCAGGAGCAATTGAATGTGAAGATTTTCATACAATTAACCTCATAAACCATGTCACTAAGCTTCTACTCAGAATTATGAGAAGAACAAGAAAAAAAAAATAAAAATGGAAATTAGTGAAGAACAGTATGGTTTTATGGAAAGAAAGGGTACAAACAATGCAATATATATTTCGAACTCCAATAGAAAAGTCAACAGAGACACAGAAAGACATATATTTGTGCTTCATAGATTATACTAAGGCATTTGATAAAGTAAAACATGAAGAACTGATTAAAATGTTTGAAGATATCAACATTGATGGGAAAGATTTAAGAATAAAAAGGAATATTTACTGGAACCACGTAGCAGCAATTAAAATGGGAAATAAAGAGGGTAGTTACGAACAGATAAAGCTAGGATTACGGCAGAGGTGTGTCTTGTCACCGGATCTCTTCTCTCTCTATAGCGAAATAATAATGAGAAAGATCAAAGAGAAGCCAGGAATACTAATAGGAGGTTATAATATAAATGACACAGTATTGGTGGCAGATAATGCAACAGACCTACGACAATTGTTGGACATTGTAGTAACAGAGAGTGCAAAGAAAGGACCCTCCTTGAATATCAACAAAATAGTAACAATGGTGATATAAAAGAAAATGGTGTCACCAAAATGTGACATAGAAACAGAAGGGAAAATTCTTAACCAAGTGGATAACTTTAAATATCTAGGGGCATTTATAACATCAAATGGAAGATGTACAACAGAGATTAAGAGCAGAATAGGGCAAGCAAAGGTCGCATTTCAGAAAATGAAGAGTATATTATGCAATAAGTCACTTTCACTGAATGTAAGAAAGAGAGTGCTGAAGTGCTATGTAGAACCAGTTTTGCTGTATGGCAGTGAATCTTGGAATGCAAATGAACAAATTAAGAAGAAATTAGAAGCAACAGAGATGTGGTTCCTGAGACGAATGTTGCGAATTCCTTGGACTGGGTAGTAACTAACAATGACTGCCTGATACAGGCTAATGAAATTAGAACATTATATACAACAATAAGGAAGAGACAAACATCTTTTTTCGGTCATGAAAAGATGAAAAGAGAGGCATTGGAGAATATCGTGACAACTGGAAAGATCGAGGGGAAGAGAGGCAGAGGCGGACCAAGAGAAATGATGCTGGGTGGATTGAGACGGTGGCATGAAGGAATATCATCAGCAGAGTTGATCCAGAACACCAACGACCAAGATCTGTGGAGAGCCATGAACGCCTACGTCAGCTGTCAGGGCACTTGATGATGATGATGATCTTATGCAATAAGTCACTATCAATTAATGTAAAAAAGAGAGTGCTGAAATGCTATACAGAACCAGCTTTGCTTTATGGCAGTGAATCTTGGAATGTAAATGAACAAATTAGAAAGAACTTAGAAGCAACAAAAATGTTGACCGCCAGAGTAACTAACAACCACTGCCTGAAAGAGTCTAATGAAACTAGAACACTATATACAACAATAAGAAAGAGACAAACAGCTTTCTTTGGTCATGTGATGAGAAGAGAGGCTTTGGAAACATTGTGACAACTGGAAAGATCAAGGGGAAGAAAGGCAGAGGAAGGCCAAGAGAAATGATGCTGGATGGATTGAGACAATGGCATGGAGGAATATCATCAGCAGAGTTGATCCAGAATACCAAAGACGGAGATATGTGAAGAGCCATGAATGCCTACGCCCGCTGGCAAGGCTCTTGATGATGATGATGATGATTATAGTTTCCTGAGCCTGTTTGAAATGAACTTTGAAAAACCTCAATATGGACAATTTTTTATTGCAAGCTTTACAATTATTTTTGGTTGTGATTTCGGTTTTACTTGAAAATCCAATTTCTGAAAATTTTGGCTTTCCACATATTTTCAACATAGCTCTAACATACTCACTGCTTTACATCTCAAAATCAACATTGTCCTTCAATAATTCAGTAACTTTACATTTTTCCAATCTCTGCCTGTCATACTCCTTGTGAGTAAACTTGAAATGCAAAGAGTGATATCTGATTTGTGTAACTTGTTTTCCACAAAGTTTACAGCTTCCAGCATTGTTTGAAAAGGCAACATTCTCAACGGTGGACCCCAGCCTCTGATTTTCCTCATGTTTTGGGCTAGAACCCACGGAACACTTTCTACTGTTTAGAGCTGGGCTTGACTGTGAAGTGAAAATATCAGCATGTGTGTGTTATTGCATATGTTTGAGTAAATCTTTCCTGCTTGAATATTCTCTGTTACAAAAAATACACAACAACACACTATGTGTCAGCAGAGACAGCAGAAACACACACCACATTTAAGGCAACATGTCTCCTCTGGAACTTCACCTGTGCTACTGGTAGGGTCTCTAGATGGTGATGCTTCACCACTCAACTGTTGTTCTCCCTGGTGTTTCATTACGACATGATGAGTGTCAGTCTCCTTATGCTCAGTTTGACTTACAGCTGAATCTATTTCCTGACGTATGGGTAGGATGTGGATTGGATCTGTATTTTTAAAATGGCTGACTCTAATCTCCCAAAACATGCTGAATTAAGATAGTGATAAAATTTATCAGAAAAACTCTGATTGCAGAGCTCACAGCATTTAGAATCTGTAACCCTTCTTTCAAAAGGTTCAGTGCCTCCTTGGTTACAAATACAGAGTTTGTTTTCAATTATGTATCTCATTATTGCCACACAAGCATGATCGTTATTGAGGTGGGTTAACTTTGTTTTCAAACTTTCCAAATCTTGGTGACAAAATATGAAAGCTGAAGCATTGTTTGTTATTATATCACCATTTTGTGTTTTTACCTGTGTTGGTTGAACCAACATGGGCATTCACGTTTTTATCTGTACTGGTTGCAGCTTCAAATGTTGAAAGTTGTGGTCTTTCCACCAAAATGTTGGCTTCTTTATCTATTCTAATGTGAAAAGCTTGATGGGAAACGAACTGACTGTAATGAAGAAATGTGATACTACATCCGTCACGAGATGGGTGTTTCTTCAACATGCTGATAACTGTCAGTTATCAGTTATTCAGTTATCAATTGGGGTATCTTCTTTGCACTCCGGACAGGTCCATAGCAGATCCGGACAGATCCTCCCCCCAGCATATGCATCAGCTTCTGGTGGCTAATAGTGCCAGTTCTGTGTTGGTTGACGAGGCACCAACGTACCTCTCGCGATGTACCTCTCGCGTCTGGCCGTGCCGATTCTTACTCCCAAGTCTTTCATCCTGGACAGCGATGTGGATTCACTGATGTCAAAGTCCTCTGTTCTTGCCATATCTTTCAGGACGTTGATAACATCGACACGATCCATGGGCTGGCCATCTACAGGGGGTGCAGAGCCAGCCAGTTTATCAGCTCGTTCATTTCCCTCGACTCCCGCATGTCCTGGATGAAGATGAAGGTGACTTTATAGACAACAGACTTCCGCAGCGACTCAGTCCACTGTCTATGAACAGATCCAGCTTCGACCTTCCGAATCATGCTCATTGAATCACTTAGTACACACACGTTGGTATAATGCCGTGATTCCAGCCATATGAAAGCCTGTGTAACTGCCATCACCTCCATCGTCATGCTGCTCGTGGTCATAGAGTGAGCACCACTGGATTCTTGAATGGTTCGGCCCGCTGAACGGGCTGAAAATCCCACGCACTTCTCTGCTGCTTTACAACAGATCCATCTGCATAGATGAGCACTTCGGGGCTATCTGAGTGTTCATAGCTGATAACTATGCTCCATCAATAAACGCAAAGTGGCAAATCTGGCATCACAAATTAAGCAAAGAAAACAAAGGTTCTCCTGAAGATGTAGGTACATATCTAGCTGCAGATGATGAAGCAATAATTTGATTCTGCTGGTTTTTTGCAGAAGAGTCTACAAAATGTGCAGTCACTATCATGATTAGTCTTCTTGCATGTTAAACTCTGCTGAACATGGGCATGTAAATTGTGCGCACTTGTAAATTTCAGACCACATATTTGACAAACATGAGCGTAGGCTACAAAACCCTTACAGGCATGAAGTTGTAGCAAACCAATGTCATCAAAGTGTGTTTTACATTGATAGAAAAAAGACACTGGGACTGGACATTTATATGCATGGATGCCAAAGAAATCGAGACATGCTTGTTGTTTCAATAGATGCTCTTGAAAGTCATCAAAAAACCCTCTGCAATTTAAACATTCTACTAATGGTTTTGATACAACATGTGACATTTTAATGCAACTGTTTTCATCTTCAATGTCCACATTAGAGCTGCTTGAATCAACTTCTAATCAATCAATCAATCATGTGCCATGCCGGAAAGCGTACGCGGTCATGACTCGCCATTTCACTCGATCACCAGAGTCGTGGATCAGCTCAGTGTTCCTGTCTCGTCCATGCCATGTGTCCAAGCCATCCAGATATTTTCCTCTCCGTCTTCCTCTTGGTCCATTTCTTCTCATATGTCCAAAAAATTTTGACTGACTACGTCTAATTTCTCTAATCAATCTACGATTTTCATATGTCTCCTGTAAACTTCTAAAAGATTGCAGTAATCGTGAACTGAAGATGATACCTCATTAGCACTCTGTATTTCACAATTCTCTTTTCCTGTATTTGGCACTGCATCAGCAGCAGGTACTACTTTGATATTACCTTTCTCTTTCACTGTTTTCAAAACTGGTATCTCTGCTTCAGCAGCAGGCAGGACATTAGCATTATCTTTCTCTTTCATATTTTTCAAGACCATGTTAATGTACCGCAAACGACAAGCCATTTTCTTGAAGCAATGTTTTTGCAAATCTTTCGAGCTACTAAGAATCTTCTTACACATGCTGCAGATCTGAGGGTCTTGTTTTTGCTCCCAAAGTGGTCGGGTCAAAGGTATAAAACAAAATTTGAACTGCAGCATATGGGCCTGCAAGCCCGTTAAATCATGAAACTTTCGTTTGCAGACTTTACAGTGTGTCATTTTGCTGTGTGCTGATTTGTGATGTGATTTGTTGTGCTGGATAAGCAGAGATTTAGAGGTGTATGTTTTGCAACACTGCTTACATGTATAATCTTGGTCACCCTCCTCACTGCTACTGCCACTTTCTTCCATGTCACTATCATCTGCATGTCCTTTACTGTAATTATTTGCATTTCCTTGATCACAAACATACTGTTTTTTTGCACTGGAATTGCTTGAGATGTGTACATCAACACCCTTAGTCAGGTTCTCATCAATTTCATTGTCCATTGCTGGCATCTGCTCTGTCAATGCTATGCACCCATCCTTTGTTGATGCCATTGAAATTGTGCTAGTAATATCACTGATGCCTGTTACAATTTCACAAGATCTCCTCTTCCCAACTCTCTTAAGTGCATCAATATCTAGATGTGACTTCTTCAACTCCAGAACTCTCTTTACTCTCTCTGATGTCCCTTTCTGGCAAGGCTGGTTTAGGTGAAGGTGCTCAGCCAGTTTGATGTCATCAGCAAAAGGTAAGTGGCACACCGGACACATCACCGAAACACGACTGAGGACAATTCTGAGATTCTTTAACTGTGGTACAGCCTTTGTATTTTGCAGCTTCCTACATTTCTGTTCAGTGTGGTGAGTCAATTCATTCTCAGAAATAAACTCTGCACCACAGAACTTGCATGTTAGAGATTTGTCAGCACTTGAGATGTCACAAAAGACATTCCTGGAAGCAGTAACAGCTGCAGAACTGCATTTTATGGCATTATGACTTGTATCTGGTTGTGAGATTTCACAGGCAGTAAAAACCGGATGAAGCTGGTTTCCTGGCTCTTTCACATTCTGCTCGATATGACCCACATTCTTTGCAAGGGGGTCCTTCAAGATGCATTCTTCATAAATTCGACAAGCCTTAAACATGCGTAAGTGATCCTGCTTGTCTGCGAGGCTGTTAAATAAATGTGAGCACTTGTTGCAGTATCTATCAAATTTCTCTTTACATTCTGGATTGTTCAGCACATGCAAATATCTTATAATATTTGATTTGAATGTTTTTGCACAAACAAAACACTGCACACAATCATTCCTTGCCACCTTACAACCTTCTGAAATTTGCTGATGCAGTGAGAGTTGAAAACTATAAAAGTCTGGATGTTTGTCAGTTGCTGCTTCTGTCGCCACACCAGCTGAATAGTTACTGATAACTTTATTTCTCTGAGGAAAACTGTTCAAAACACTTGAGACATCTACATGTGTGGAATTGCTGATATCAATTGTTGCACTGCCTGAAGAGAGTCCAGCCGTACTGAGTTGAGGTTCAACACCTCCTCTAAATATAGCACTGCTGGAGGACACTTCAGGTGCCCCACTTACTCTTTTCTGCTTTATTATAGTGTGCAATATAGAATCTAAGGAGACCTGCATGGTGCCAGGATCCACATTAGTTGTGTTAGAACTGGTACACTCAACTTTCTTGTGCAGTTTCAGTAAGGAATTATTTGCAAAGCATTTCCCACACCCGTCACATTTCAGATTATTTTCTACAAACTGTGAACTTCTGTGCCGGTTCCATGTATGAGTAACTAGTTCCATTCGTGTTGAGAAAAACATGAAACAAAGTTTGCACATAACAGAGCTGTCTGTTGCAGTTGACGTCAGAGCTGATTCAACAGTTTTAAAATTAATATCACTATGGGATGGTGATTTCTTCTGTGATCTGGCAGCTGATGGTATTTTAATTTTACGCTTCAGCGTATTCTCAAAAGCCTGGACCTGAATATCAGGTTCCAAAAACGGATTGTGATAACTCTCCTTAAAGACTGGGATATCTGAAGTGCTACTTAGAAGTGAGCTGGAGGAAAACATTGACTGTGTAAATGGAATGGATACATTTTTATCATGTTGTGACGGTGTTAACAATTTTAATGACACATATTCAACAGATGATAGTGGGGCATTATCATCATCATCATCATCATCATCTACAGGCAGATCCATTAGTTCAGATTCTGGGTTTTCAATTTCTGAACTGTGCCATGTAGAACAGCTTCCATTCGAGTATATTTGATTAGACAACAGCTGAGTGTTTGTTCTAGTGCTCATCACAGAAGTGGCATGAGTCTGCCCTGTGAAGCTCATAGTGTAAGTCACAGCTGTCTGTTCACTGTTAGTTTTGCTGGCTTCAGTGTTTATTTCTTCTACTTCCATGTTTAAAGAGCCAGTATTTCCATAAGGATCATTTTCACCCACGACTACAGTGGAGCTTGCACTACTCTTCAGCTTGTCACACTTTCCACTAGAAGTTTCTCCACGTGAAATGCTTGTTTCTTTTGTCAAGATTGTTACATCTTCAACATTATCACTGTCATCAATCATAACTTCAGAATTATGAATTTTGCTACCGTAAGGGAAATTATGCTTGCTGCTGTCTATCTTCACACGTTTACAATCATTAATATCTTCTATATCTAGATCAACTATTTCAGGTTCTTGGACTTTACAAGCATTTGGAAGCATCTGTGAAGTGGAACTGCTGTCCTGAGGCTTGGTCAATGAAGCTGGTTTTTCATGTGTTTCTTCATCTCTGAGCAGATCTGTGGTTTTATTTTCAGCCTCCATTATGCTACCATTCTTCTGGCTCACTAGTAATTGTGCATCACTTGTCACCACTGAGGTAAACAGTTGATGAGCTGCAGATGTAGGTATAGAAGTACTACAGCGTAATAGCTGAGAATCATCTTTAGGTGAAGACACTTCTACAGATTCACCATTCTTACTACTAGTGATTGAGTGTGACAGTATGTTAGTTTCATATATGATATTACTACTACTACTACTACTACTCAGTGGTGATGGTAAGCATACTAGGCTATTCAGACGTGAGCAAAGTGCAGAATACTGGTTCTGTTCTGTGGACATTGTTGTATGAAACTGAGATGAAACTGTACTGTGTTCTTTCTCAGCTGAAATAGTCTTATTTTGCTGATAAACATGTGGTAAGGCAGGATGTTCTAGTAGAGTCTGCTGACTTGTATAATTGTCTATTGCAACGTGACCAAATTCATTTTCTGTTTCATGTTGACCATTATGATGTTCAATGTGACTATCAGCAAGATTAAATACCGACCCAATACAAATTTGAGGTTCTTGAGTAGACACAACTTTTGGACCAGAAACACTCATAGAATTAGTGTTGACATCATCGAGGCTCCATGTCTGCATATTCATAATAACAGGGGCAAATTGGTGGCTATCATTAGAAGTCTGTGGCACATTCACATTCTGTAGTTTGTGGCCACCTTCATGACTGTCAGCAAGGCTAAAGGCAGGTCCAACTACATATGCTTGTTCTCTAGATGATGCATGCTGGTTAATTTCATCGCTGGAAGACATACTGCTCTTGCTAGTAGAAGTACTCTGAGCCCGAGACTCAGCTGCAGCCATACTGTAATCAGGAGGCACTTGTGGTGCATTGGTAAATGCTAGTGCTGCACTGACAGTTGGTGGTGGTGCTGCATTGACATATGGTAGTTTGTGATCAATTTTAATATGACGTTGTAAAATATCTTTTCTTTTATACAAGCGACTGCAGATGGGACATGAATGCCGCTGTTGACTACCGTGCATGGTTCTAGTGTGTCGGAGAAGATTATTTAGCCGGGTGAAAAGTTCACCACAAGTCGGACACAAATGGGTGTCCCTTGCTTGGTAGGTTGAACAGCTTCTATTCGAGTATATTTGATCAGATAACGGTTGAGCTATAGTTCTAGTGTTCATCACAGAAGTGACATGAGTCTGCCCTGTGGAGCTCATAGTGTAAGTCGCAGCTGTCTGTTCACTGTTAGTTTTGCTGGTGTCTGTGTTTATTTCTTCTACTTCCATGCATAAAGAGCCAGTAGTTCTACAGGGATCATTCTCATTCACGACTACAGTGAAGGTAGCACAACTCTTCTGCTTGTCACACTTTCCACTAGAAGTTTCTTCAGATGAAACGCTTGTTTCTTTTGTTACATCTTCATCATTATCACTGTCATCTCTAGATGATGCATGCAGGTTACTTTCATCGCTGGAAGACATACTGCTCTTGCTAGTAGAAGTACTCTTAAACTGAGACGCAGCTGCAGCCATACTGTAATCAGGAGGCACTTGTGGTGCATTGGTAAATGCTAGTGCTGCAATGACAATTGGCGGTGGTGCTGTACTGACATTTGGAAGTTCGTGATCAATTTTAATATGACGCTGTAAGCCATCTTTTCTTTTATACGAGCGACTGCAGATGGGGCAAGAGTGCCGTTGTTGACTACTGTGCATGGTTTTAGTGTGTCGGACAAGATTATTAGACCGGGTGAAAGCTTGACCACAAGTAGGACACGTGTGGCTGTCCACTGCTTGGTTGGTAGACATCATTTTACTCACGGGTGATATGCCTCAAACAACAGCCTTGTAAAGTATCCTTGGCTGGAATTTAGAACGAAGCGTTGAATATGGCTGCGTATATTATTAATTCATACACGCAACCAAAGCTGAATAACTCACAGCTGGTGGTATTAGTACGTTAGCTGTCCAAAACAATAAAAGGCGTTTTACACGGCTCTAGTAAACAGTATCAACAAGCAGTATGCACATCAAGCCTTCACGGAAGTGATGACATATTTGCTGATGAAATATCTGCAAACAAAATCGTAAACAGGGGTAGAACATTCATGTTATAAATTGTTGGTATGCGTTCTGGTAAATGTGTCAGAACTTGAAGAAAGAAAATACACTATAGTATGTTCACAAATGTTTCCCCCATATAAAAAATCCATAACTCAGTAACCAACTGAGGGAAATAATGAGATTTAGAATATAACCTTATCATTATGTACACCTAAGAAAAAAAAAATGTGTTCTGGAGATCGTACAGCAGATCTTAATGTTTGTTTACATGTGGTATACAACACTGATTTACACACATTTTGATAACTTAAATTTTCTAGTTATTCTTTGGTAATTTTGTGTTGCTGATTCCAAAAATGTAATCAAATTTTCCCTATCAGTTCTAGTTTTTGAGATAACTAAGAATGACCTTCTTAGTAGGGTAATTGTCATGTACAAGCCTATAGTAAGGCGCAATCAGTAACATTTTGACTGTAATCTGCATTCATATTATATGTAATTACTGTGCATTATTACCTTCATATAAAACACCAAACATGTATTAAAACTGTATCATTAGCATTTTGTTTAATCAACAGTCAACACACAAAAAGCTTCTTTTCGAGGACTTCCTGGAATGCGGTATGACTGGACAGTCACGTTTAAGGGTCCCATGGTAATCTGTCATCATGTGGGCATCCCAAAGTCCCTGGTATCTCTCTTCCATTGTTTTTTATACTTGGTGAAACCTTTCACCTTGCTCCTCACTAAAGTCATCAAAATTCTGAGGAAAGAAATACAAATGGTTATGGAAGCAGTGCAATTTTATGCTCATGTTGCATCCAAGCTTACAAAAACTCGACATGTTTTCATCTAATTCAGAATAAATGTCTGCTTTAAAGTTGCCAGAAAGTTTTGCACAACTAAAAGAAATGATACCAGGCTGTGGACTCTGCTGTGTTCATCGAATCAATAAAATTTGGATCGTTCATTAACTTTCTAATATGAGGTCCCTCAAAAATTCCAGCTTTAAGTTTGTCTACGCTCAATTACGGAAACTTTCTGCATAAGTAATTAAAATAGATACCATCTTTGTTCAGTGCCTTAACAAATTGCTTCATCAAGCCACGCTTTATATGTAACTAGCTGACCCGGCCCGGCTTCGCCCAGGCCCTGGAGGGGATCTATCTATCTATCAGTCTGTCTGTCTGCTTGTTTGTCTGTCTGTCTGTCTGACCCGGCCCGGCTTCACCCAGTCCCTGGTGGGGAGCATCTCATTTAATTAATATAAGTAGTCATATAAGCTCTCCCGTTCCCGACTATCTATCTGTCTGTCTGTCTGACCCGGCTTCACCCAGTCCCTGGTGGGGAGCATCTCATTTTATTCATATACGTAGTCATATAAGCTCTCCCGTTCCCGACTATCTGTTTGTCTGTCTATCTGTCTGTCTGTCCCGGCCCGGCTTCACCCAGTCCCTGGTAGGGAGCATGTAATTTAATTCATTCATATAAGTAGTCAAATAAGCTTCCGTTCCCTGACTATCTGTCTATCTATCTGACCCGGCGTGGTTTCGCCCAGCTCCTGGCGCACAGTAACTTAAAAGAATGTCCTTCCACACACCATTCATTATTTTTAATGAAAACTGTTTTTAATCACCGACATGACAGTTGATAAGTTTTGTAAGCAGAAAAAGATGGGTTAAAATGTTATGCATAATGCATTATTTTTATGCAAACTTTAAAAATACCTTAAAGATTATATCATTATTTAATATAACTCATATGCCTAAAAATAACTATAGACAAAGAGTTTAACAATAGTGCAGGTAAGTCCAACAATATGACTATAAAGTATATAGAAATGTTATTAAAAGTTATGCCCCTTGAAATAACTTTTCTAGAGTGAAGTCCCCCTGCTATATAGACATTATATAATGAAAATGGAAAAGTAAATGTTATTAAATAAGTAGAAGATTTTACATTAAGAAATTATTATAGTCGGTTGCACAGGAATGAAAGGAAGACGTGTAGAAAATTTCATCTCAATCGGATGTACCGTTATCGAATGCATCCAAGACCCACAAACCCACAAACATACACTCTGTTTTATAGATATAGATAGTGGCAGTAGTACTATTTTTTGATCAATGAAAGGCTTGTTGACAGTATGTTTTTTAATCAATTTTAAATTCATCCCTCAACAGCCACTGTTTCTTTGTCCAGTGCATATCTTTAGCCCTGCTATCCAACAAACATATAAAGCATGGATATTTGGTGAATCCCTTTTGCTGGCCAAGAAGTTCATCATTTTAAGATTTACACAAACTAAACCAATTATGTCCTAAATACTTAAATTTTTTCAAAACTGCTTATTGCAGCACACTCCTCCCTCATTGTAGTAGAATGACCAATTGGAATTAAGCCATATTTGTAACCATTGTGTAAGAGAACACCTTTCAAACTTCTTTAAGAGCTGTTAATAAAGTCACCACTCATCTGGTGTATAACATACACCAATTTCGTTCACAAGACCTCCTACATTAGTACAAAACACAAGGCTGTTTTATTTACAAAAGAATGAAAGAAAACCTTTCTCTCTGCTGCAATAAAATGTAACTTTTGCTTCAGCAGTCAGTAATTTTTTTCTATCAATCTTGAAGCCAAAATTTCTGAAGATTTCTTGGAGAGCTATAGATCTAAGATAAGTTCATATAGTTCACGCTGGTCAAAGTACTGAGTAGTTGAAATCTTTAAAATCACTATCAATGTCACTTATCGTCCACATGTACTGCTTCATCTTCTAGCAGGGAATTCAAAATCTGTCTGAAAGTTGAAATTGGTATGTCATCTCCGTGTGGAACAGGTTATCTAGGAGAAACTAAATCTGGATATTTCATTTTTTTGTGATTTTCCCCCATTAACTCCCTTAATACTGACAACACAGAAATAATAGTCATCATAGTGGTTCTTGAGCTCTCTCCAAACCACTGAAATTCCAAATGTTAAACATTTTCTTTCCCCAAACATCCAATGTTGCAGGTGTTCAACACATATTTTGCAAACAATATGAGGAGTCCAAGACTTGTCTTGGTTACCTAGTTTTACCATAAAGTTAGCAAAGTATCCCTTTTTCATAAAAAAGCAATATGCTTCTTATGATCTTCTTTCAAAGTGTACTCGCCACAAATATAACAAAATAAATCCAGTGAAAGAAAACATGCTCTTCTTGAAGATGATGTCATTCTGTGTTAGAAGTGTAAGAAAATATCTAGCATACTAACATGCATGCTGTGGGTTAAAATCTTTTTTTAAAAAAAATTCTTGGAAAACTGCAACTGAAACCAGAACCAGAGAAAAATACAGTAATAATATTAATTAAATACATAAATGCCTGTATCTCAAAAACTAGAGCTGACGCAGACAAATTAATGTGATATTTGGATTTAGCGGGCCTCATTTATGCAAAATCAGGTGTAAAATGTTTGGCACCAAAATAAATTTTGTATATGTGTAGGATTGTGTGATTTAAGGGTCAGAGATGAAGTGCATATTATTAAATGTATTACATCTTCACATGGAAACATCACTATTCAATAATGAATATTCTCCATGGTACACATGCATTTCCTAATGAGAAGCACGTCATATAGTGGAACGGAAGTGTTCAGAAGAGATGTCAATAATTCTACCTATAGTGAGTGCTTTCATGAAAGTGAGTGCTTTTCACTTTATAATATCTTACCATTTATTGCTAACATTTACATGTGAAATTTTGTACACTTTAAAGCATCGCTATGAAGTTGTACACATATTTTTGTCAAGAAGCTGACCGCAGGACAATATTTTATACTATTACAAATTGGGTTTGAATAAACGGTCATTTCTTCGATGGGTGCATGAATCTGGAATTAAACCACCATGCAATAAGCAAATGGCAGGTAGAAAGTTAATTGTAACAGCTTTGACAATGAGGTCATAAGGTGAGCTATTCTAAAAATGTTGATACCAAAAATAAAATAAAAAACCAGTGACTGTAAGAAATCTTAGGGTTTGGTTGAGAAAGAACAATGACATAGGGCTATCCAAAACAACTTTGTGGAAAATTAGAATGACACTAGGCTTCAAGTTTAGAAAGTACAAGGGAGGTAGAAATATAATTTGCAAGCATCCATATTTAGGAGCCTTGAGAAGCAAATACCTAAGTGAAATAAGGCAAATGCGCAAGGAAAATTATGACATCTTACGAAAAATCAATTCCTCCTCAATGCTGCAAGCACTGTGATGTGGTGTAGTGGCACGTTTTTTTTTAAAAATGCAGGCGCATTTTGAACTGAATTTTGGAGGAACCAAGATCCAAAGAAGGAAATATGACGGCATGGTTTATTTGGATCCGTTTTACTTATAGTTTTGCTGTAATTACATCTTATGTGTGCATGAAGGAGATGAATGGGAGGAGCTAAGTTCTAAAAAAAAATATGGTGTCATAGTTTATTTGGGTCAGTTTAACTGACTGTTTTGCTTTAATTACACCATGTCAAGATTATATATATCTGTAGTTTGATAATGCTAAGAGCAATTTTGTGTGTTTGTCTTTTGTGTCTTTAGGTATTGTGTTTGTAAATTGCCGTATAGATGACTGACAATCACCAACAACGTGTCATATTTTGTAAATATTTGTGTTCATGTATGGATTAGCTGCAACCTTCACATGAGTAAAATATTCTGCATGCTTTTCCTGTCATTTTGCTGTTTACTTGACTAAAATCTGTTGACTAACAACTAATACGTGATGTTTTTACTAACGTAATCCAAAATTTTTCCGAACCTGAAAATTCTTCTTGCCCGTTCAGGGTTACAAAACAGACAAACGTCTGCCCTGTAAAGGGATAAATGATGGGAGGCCGACTAGAATGGTAATGAGGCCTAGCAATGCAGACATAGCTATTGACTTGGCACTTGTCTCACAGTCATCAGTCCTTGATGTAAGGTGGACTGTTTTGAATGACCGTGGGAGTGATCATATGTCGTATTCAGTCCTGATCTCTAAATCCAGGAAAGTTCAGGCTGGGAGAGTGCGCAAGACCTTTTGGTATGAGTGGACCAACAACCTTCTTGGACGGCTCAGAGAAGAGGCACGCAACAGGACTGTTAAAACTCCTTTTATGCATCCCCCATGATGGACTCCAGAAGGAGACCATGCTTGGAAAGCAAAGAGAGCTGTCGTGAAGCAGCTAAGGAAAGTGTGACAGACACCCCGAAGCTCATGAGAGGAAGTGGATACAGCGGAAAATGTCAAGAAAGATAAGGTGGAGGTTTTAAATGTATTTGCAGAAGCCAAAAACGCAAAATAGGAATTTTTCATGAAGGAGATTGGAGGTGATAAAACACTGCAAAAATTCTGGAAGCTGCAATCAAATACAAAGAAAAGATCGGCCTATGACAGTGGGAGCAATTTATAAAGATGATGGTGTGCACATGACAACAGACAAAGAGAAAGGAGAGGCGTTTCTCCAAGAGATTTTTAGAGCAGACCAATCATAATGATGTGAACATCAGGGATGCGGTTAGAGAGGAGTTATCTGGCACCATGAAGAATATACATTTTGAAGACATCATACGGGTTGAAGATGTTATATTTTGAAAAAGGCAAAAGACATGGCACCAGGGCCTGATGGGGTTAGGTATGGCCACATGAAGGCTTTGAGCTATGTAGACCTGAAGGAGATGATCGACTGCTTTAACCAGAGCATTAGGACAGCATCAGCACCACAGGACTGGGTACACAGCTATCGCATCCCTCTCCCAAAACCATTCAAGGTTCATTCAAAGCTTAGCGGCTTTAGGATCATCACCCTTCAAAATACATTTGGGAAGGTTTTAGAGAAGATAGTCGCTATCAAGCTGCAAGAGGTTTTGGAAAGGGGGAAGCTTCTTCCAAAGTGGTCTGGGGAGCTACAGGTCAGGAAAAGATACCAGGCCAAATGCAGCCACCTTTGCCTTTGACATTTATGAGGGGTTCCAGAGTAGACAGGAAACGATGGCGGTGGCGCTTGATCTTGAGGATGCATACAATAGAGTTAAATATGATAAATATAGAAGAGATGGAAGGAATCAACACTGGGGGACGATACATCAGTAATATTAGATATACAGATAATACAGTGTTGATTGCAGACAATGAACAGGACCTGCAACATTTAGTAGATGTGGTTGCTGCATACAGTGAACAACTAGGGTTAGAATTAAATTGTAAGAAGACACAGACTATGGTCGTCACTGGGAAGAAGGAAATTCCACAATGTGATATATGAGTAAATGGGCATATTCTTAAACAAGTGAATTGGTACAGTTATCTCGGAACAATCATAACATCTGATGGCAGATGCCTTGAAGAGATTAGAACATACTGGCCAATAAAAAGATATCAATTGAAACGAGAAAAAGAGTGTTGAAGTGCTGCAAAGAGCCTGTACTTTTGTATGGATGTGAAGCGTGGACAATGAGCAGACAAGCTGAAAAACATCTGATGGCTGTGGAAATGTGGTTTCTGAGGGAAATGCAAAGAATACCATTTACAGGCAGAAAAACCAATGAACAAGTCCTTTAAGAAACAAATTGTTTAAAAGTCGACAGGGTCGACTTCTTTGCACCGGGTTTTATCCCATATGGCTCGGTCTCTTTCTGCAGTGCGGAAAGCGTCGCACAAAGCACGAACTCCGTAGCTTTAGCGACGACCCACATTTAGACCCAATTAAGAAAAAAATGAAGATCGTAAACTGGTTAGAGTCATTAGATATAGATAGTCAAAATTGTTTGCACATATGGTGAGAAGAAATGACTTGGAGAACTTGGTAACAAATGGCAAGATTGAAGGGAAGAGACCAAAGGGAAGACATAGAAGTAAATACCTGGATGGCTTGGCCACATGGCATGGTCGAGACCGGAACACGGAGCTGATCCACGACTCTGGTGATAGAGTGAGATGGCAAAACATGACTGCCCACACTTATTGGCAAGGCACATGATGGATGGAACAATAATATCACCTTTATGTTCAGTTTATCAGCCCGCACAAAACTAAGAAATGGTTTGCTCAGTTAGTTAATTTATCATTATTAATTACTTTAAACATTAATTAGTGGCCACTTTGAACCTCTTAATCAGGTCGGAACATTTAAGATTACAGCGGCAACATGATCTTTATGTTCCATTCACTAATCTTCAAATCTTCGGAGGTCACGGGTAGTAAGCATCACCTGGATCTTTTCTCCTGGGCATACCGGTGTGCTGGGGAATGAACAGGCGGACAGATTGGCTGGCTCGGCAAAATTTGGTGGAGTATTGATGCAGGACAAGGCAGACGTGGTTGCGGCCTTGTGGGAGCACGTGTACACCTCGGAGGAGCAGATGGAGCACCATGGTCTGGTAAGAATGAGACAACGAGGTGTGACGAGGGGTTCTGGCCGACGCTCGGCGCTCGGAGGAAAGGCGAGACGGACATATAATCAGATTGCTACTGGAACTATTAGTGTTGGAACTCTTCGCTGGCTGCTGAGGATGGAGATGGAGCGCTTATGGGAATGTCCCGAATGCTGTGATGTCGGTTCCTAGATCAATCAATCAATCAATCAATCAATCAATCTTCAAATTAAAAACTTATGGTTTCCTTAATGGTTTTTAAAATTTTTTTATTAAACATAATATTATTTGGTTCTATTTATATTAATGGGCAGCCATTTTGAATATTAATGTGATTAAATGACAAAATATTAAAAAAATTATTTACTAAATTAGGCCTCATTATCATGAACACAATGATATAAATATATTAATAATGATTGCTAAGGTCTCTGTTCACAAATACAAAAGTTACATAGGCTAAACAGTAAACAGTGATTTATGTGCTTAGGTCACACTTTGTAAAATTGCTCAAATAGTATTTTCCTCTTAGTTCATATTACATGATAAACTGACACACAAACATTATTATAATTATAGTTTTAGTTAATAATATCTATAATATTATATTAATAATAATAATAATAATAATAATAATAATAATAATAATAATAATAATAATAATAATAATAATAATAATAGTGAGTTCCATCGTGCCGTGACCGGAAATGAAAACAGAAATCATATACGGAATCATATAGCCATGATTCACCGTGTCTCCCAGTTCGCGCTAGTTCAGACCATGCATTCTTTCGACATCATTCATTCATTCAAATCTCACGTGACAATAACACACGTCATCCAGGGTTTTCCAGGAAAGGTATGCTTAATATTCCGTGCACAGCGATTGGTTGAAATCATCGTGACCTTTTATATAAATAACATTATATTTCATCTTCTTCTTCTTCTTCTTCTTCTTCAGCGTTCCGAGCCATTGAGGTTCTTTGCTGCAGATACAATCCATCTCCATTCGTCTCTCTGGTGGACCTTCTCTTGCCAGTCGTTGATTCCAAGTGCTTGTAGGTCTGTATATGTATTATCTCTCCACCGTCTTCTTGGTCTAGCCTCGGGGTCTACGGTCATTTATTTCCTGAGTGTAAGCGAGTTTTGTTTCCCTATTATCTTCCATTCTTTCTATATGCCCCAGCCATTGCAGTCTATTAGCCTTCATGATACCAGTGATTAGCGGTGACTTAAACAGATCATAAATGTCTTTGTTACTTCTTCTTTTCCACTCTCCACTTTGTGTATCCCTAATGGGTCCAAAGATGCGCCTTAAAATTTTGTTCTCAAAGGTTTGTAACAAGGCTTCATCTCCTTTCGTTGTACTCCAGGTTTCAGAGCCATACAGCACACCTGGTCTGATCAGAGTTTTGTATATTGTGATTTTGGTGTTACAAGATAGCGCATTTGATTTTAGTAGATGTTGTAGTACATAGTATATCTTATTCCCAGAATTGATTCTAGTTTGTATTTCCTCCCTTATGATGTTAGAGCAGTTGAAGATTGTACCCAGGTATTTGCATGTTTCCGTTCTTTTAATGGTCATATTATCTATTTGTATGTGGCCAGAGTTTTTAGCCATTCCGTCTCTTGAAATTACCATATATTCTGTCTTATCTTGGTTGATATATTATATTTCATACTTACCGTAATTAATTTTTTAAAGGCGCTGATAATAGACAGGCATAACTTTTAGATGAATTTTCAAGTTCTGCATGCAAATTTACATTTATTCGGAAAGTTTCATCGCGAGATGTGCTCCCCTTGTGGATGAAATCAACATTTTCTGCAAAGGCATGTTTTCGTTCTTTGCGCACTATTGATCAGACCGGCATGCACACTTTGTAACACTATTCTGGCGCTGATAATAGACAGGCATAACTTTTAGATGAATTTTCATGTTCTGCATGCAAATTCCCATATATATGGAAAGTTTCATCACGAGATGTGCTCCCCTTGTGGATGAAATCAACATTTTCCTTGAAGATGTGCTTTTCATGAATGGGGAAACGCATGGCATGCGCCATGGCGACTGCACATGCGCATATCGATTGCTATGGCATGTTACGCTTTCACTTTTCAACACTCAAAACGTGCAATCTGACCTACTAAAGTTAAAGAGAACACAAGTTTAAAGATTAATAATAATTTATTTGTATACTTTTACTATCTTTTAATCATTTAACATGACGGAACATATTTTTGAAGTCAGTTTTCATAATCCGTCTATGACACGTGTTGGTTGAGACCAACCTCGCGCGTGGAGAAAAATGAAAACGGCACACTGAACCGTAAATAATTTTTTTCTGGCGCTTTCAATAAAAAACCATCAATTGTAGATGGATCTTCGAATTCTGTATTCAATTTTACAGACGTTGGAAAGTTTCATCGCTAAACTTGCTTTAATTGTGGTTAAAAAACAGGCGAAAATATTACGATCATGTAACCCAAAATGGCGGCTTTACTATATAAATTTCTTAGCAGAACAAACATTATGTACTCGTTAGCGTAAGTCGTAAGCATTCCGCCTGTCACGCGGGAGACTGGGGTTCTCTTCCCGGTTGGGGAAATTTTTTTTTTTTTTAAATTTTTAACAAAATTATTAGGTGATATAATAGAAACTATTAAACATTACGAACTAAAATATTATCTAGAACTAAGAAACGAAGTTTGTGAATACAGTGTGCTCTATGGATCTGTGCAAGCTGCCGACTGCCAGATAACGCATCCCACAGAGGCAGCCGAATGATCGCGATCGGAATCGATGAATCCAATAGATGTCTTTGTTTAATTTAAATTTTAATTGCCATATAAAATATTTCCCCTGAATCAGCATAGTTTCATCACTAAACTTGCTCGAATTGTGGTTGAAAAACAGATTTTCTGCGAAGATGTGACTTTGTGAATTGGAAACCCACGGGTCATGACGGCCGCCGCATAGCGATTGCGCTACACTTGTCGACACACAAAACGTGTGATTTGACCTACTAAAGTTAAAGAGAACACAAATTTAAAGATTATTAATAATTTATTTGTATACTTGTACTATTTTGTAATCATTTAACATGACGGAACACATTTTTGAAGTCAGTTTTCATATGACTGTTTGAGACAATCTCGCATGCATACCCGCTTGTGGAGGTAATGGACACACTGGAGAGTTCCACTTACGGGTGAATAGCATGAAAAATCGCAACTGTCTCACCTTCACAAAATTGTGAATATCTTCACTTATAAGTGACATACAGGCATCATTGTGGTACCATTAGATTTTGAATTTCAAGGCCTATCTACTGTGGTGGTCGCATTAGTATATTCTCAAATTTATAATCGTGATAGGACTTACTAATAATAATAATATTTAAAATATCTATCTGGGCTTAGAAATAGAAAAAATTTACCTACAGACTTGAATAAGATACCGCTGGGTTTGTTTTTGAAAGTGTCTATTCGTAGGGCCCTGTGAATAAACAAAGCGTCTATTCGCAGGGCACGGCTGGTCACGTGATTTAACATAAGTTTGTGGCTATATTATACATTTTCGTTGATTGGAAAACGTGTCGTCAGTGGCATAGTTGATAGTGTCCCCGCCAGATGGGCGGGAGCTCGAGGTTCCTTTCCTTGCCGGACATTTTTTTAAAAAATTGTTCAGCAATTAATTGGATGAAAGTCAAATGTCAATCGTTCGTTTCCTTGCCGGACATTTTTTTGTTTTAATTGTTCAGCAATTAATTGGATGAAAGTCAAATGTCAATCATATTGGTCCTCGTTGCTTTGCACTACGGCAATTCCAATACCCAACCCACACATTTTTGAGTCCCAAACGATCCGTTTTCCTTCTACCCCTTCTGGCTCCAGCCCTCTTCTTCCGTTTCCTTCCCCTCTCCCCTACCTCTTCTCCTCCGCTTCATTCTCTCCCCGCTGGCTATTGTCAAAAGTATCGAGCACAAAGCATGTACTCCGTTGCTTCGCCGATAATTCTTTGTATTAGTCATAGTTGGTTAGGTAGGTGGGTAGTTAGACACAAAAGTTTTAGTTTTGTTTAGTCGATGGATCAACATCACGGCACACAGGTGCAACCCACAAGTGCTCCGTTCTCCTCCTAACTCAAACCTGAGTCTGGAGAAACTCAGCTCAGTGCACGCACTCCGTAGCATCGGCGAGGATCCTGTAGTAGATTTTTAACTCGAAATTAATACACACGGGCGTCCGAACTCACTACCCAGAGACCAGGGGAAATTTATTACTACAGGTCCATGAGAAAAAAATCCCGAAAAAGACACGAAAGTGGTTAAGTAGGCAGGTAGATGGGTTGTTAGACAAATAGATGGTTAGATAGGTAGATATGTTGGTAGGTAGACAGGTAGGTAGTTAAGTAAGCAGGTATGTGGGTAGCTAGGCAGGTAGGTGGATGAGTAGGTACGCAGGTAGATGGGTAGCTGTAGGGCCCTGTGAATAAACAAAGCGCCTATTCGCAGGGCCCTGCGAATAGACTCTCCCTTTGTTTTTGTTTTTTCAAGAGGTATCTAACTACAACTATGCAGGGCGTATAATTAAAAAGCAATTTAGAAAATGTTGCTGAAATGGCTAGTTAAGTACTAAAAAGATTAAACTGGAACTTTAAAACGTAAGGTAAGAGTCTTCAGTCTTCTTCAAGAAGAACTAAGACTAAGAAGTAGTAAGAAGAGTACCACCAGAGTACCCACCCACTGGACGGACTGTCCTTAAACTTACCAAATAATAGTAATACCAACCTTCTCCTCTTTCTTCTGCTGCCCATCATCTCTCAATGGAGCATATGCCCTCATATCAAGTCCTTTGTAGACACGTGTTCATGATTAGTTGACATTTGCAGTAAAATGGTTTCTATGGGATGAGGTAGGCTGTCTCACGGCAACCTTAGTCTTATTCGCCTCTTTCCAACAACATACATAATACAGTTAGCGCTATGGAATCAATTCAGCCTAGTGAATATGCTAACAGAGATGAGATAGAATTGAGCTTAACTCAGTCAATCATTAAGTGCCGTCTCCACAATGAAGGTTGGCTGCAATGGATCTCCAACACTGTCTGTCTCTCGACCAGACTGCTGTACATTCTGCCAGACTGATGTTCGTCTTCCAACTTTTATCGTATCTACCTCTTGCCCTCAACCTTGCTCTCCAGTATGTCAGTATGGTTTTTATAAGAGTGTATATAACTTATATGTATAGACTATTATAGTGGTATGTCTTTTAACGTGGCTGAAATATTATTTCACTTTACCTCTTTTTTTTTGTCTTTCATCAACTCTCTTTTCATTCCCAGTTTTTCTAGAACCTGTGTATTTGATTGTTTTTGTTTCCATGAAATACGAGATATTCTTCTGCATATCCACATCTTCAGGGCCTCTAGGCTCTATTCGATTCGACTTTCTCGTTGCTTGTTCACTGTCCAGGTTTCTGCGCCATACAGTGTAGTGTTGAATATACGTAACATTTGACAATTCTCATTTTTAATGCGCTCTTAATCTCTCTAGATGTTAATACTGAATTCATGCTTCTGAAAGCATTACCATTATTTGGCCATTCCTATTATCTTTTTGATTTCTATTTCACTTCTGCCATCATCTGTTATTACATATCCAAAACAGGAGAAATTTATTACTTGTTCTATCAAGTAGTAGTATCTTCCCGTTTACTGTGATGTTCATTGATGATCTTTCCTTTCCACTGCTAATTATCACAGTTTTCGTTTTGTTGGTGTTGTTGTTGTTGTTGATGTTAATACTTAAGCCACATTCTGCACTATGCCTGTTTACTTGTTCCACCATGTTTTGTAACTTTTGCTCGCTTTCTGCTAGTAACACGGTATCGTCAGCTTATCTAAGATTGTTCATGATTTCTTCCATTGATGTTTAAGTTCAGTCAGTTCGACTTGTTTAAAAATTCTTTCTGTGCATAGGTTGAAGAGGCTTGGGGACAACACACATCCCTGCCGTTATTTCAGCGTCTAATTGACGCCACTTGTTCCCAGTATAAGTTACTAATAAGTTTGATGTCCTTTCCGTCTACTCTTATATCTTGAAGGCATGTAATTAGTTGTTAATGTTGTACTCTATCAAATGCTTTCTTGCAGTCTATAAAACATGCATATATATATAATTATATATTTTCTGAACTTCTATATATTTTCACTTAACATCCTCAGAGTATTGCTTCTAGGTCTTCCCCTTGGTCTCCTCCCTTCGATCTTGCCAGTTGTCACTAAGTTCTCTAATTCATTTCTTCTCATAACATGCCCAAAAAATTTTGACTGTCTACGTCTAATGACTCTAATCAGTTTACGATCTTCATTTGTTTCTTGAAGGACTTGTTCGTTGGTTTTTCTATCTGCCCATAGTATTCTTTGCATTTTCCTCAGAAACCACATTTCCACAGCCATTAGCTGTTTTTCAGCTTGACAGCTTATTGTCCACACTTCACATCCATACAAAAGTATAGGTTCTATGTAGCATCTCAACTCTCTTTTTCTCGTTTCAATTGATATCTTTTTGTTGGTCAGTATGTTTTTCATCTTGCAAAAGGCTACTTTCGCAATGGCAATTCTTGTTCTAATCTCTTCAAGGCATCTCCCATCAGATGTTATGACTGTGTCGAGATAACAGTATCGATTCACTTGTTTAAGAATATGTCCATCTACTCGTATATCACATGGTGGTTTTCCTTCTTCCTAGTGACGACCATAATCTGTGTCTTTTTACAATTTAATTCTAACCCTAGTTGTTCACTGTGTGCAACAACCGCATCTACTAAATTTTGCAGGTCCTGTTCATTGTCTGCAATCAAGACTGTATCATCTGCATATCTAATGTTATTGATGTATCGTCCCCCAATGTTGATTCCTTCCATATCTTCTATATTTCTAAATATATTTTCACTGTATAGGGTAAAAAGATCTGGAGACATTACACATCCCTGTCTCACACCTCTTTTAATAGGCTGATATTGACCTACATCGTTATCAATTCTGATGGCAGATTGTTGTTTCCAATATATGTTTTTTACAAGTCTAAGGTTTTTTCCATCAATTTGTAGATCTTCAAGCATCCTTATCATGTCGACATGTCTCACTTTATCGAAAGCCTTTGTGTAGTCAATAAAGCAAAGATATAGATCTTTGTTTACTTCTATAGAACGCTCAATGACTGTTCTCAGTATATACACAGCATTTACTGTGCCCTTGCCTTCTACAAACCCACATTGTTCTTCTCCTATTTCAAGTTGTATTTTCTTCCTGACTCATTGCATGATAATTCTCAGCAGAATCTTTGTAATGTGGCTCATTATACTAATTGTTCTATGTTGATCGCATTCCATGGCTCCTGATTTCTTCGGGATTGCAATAAATATAGAATTACATAATTCAGGAGGTAGGCCTATATCCCTAGTATCGTATATTGCATTCAGCAGCCTGGTGACTTGGTCAATTCCATATTCTTCTAAGGCATTGATCATTTCTACTGTGATTTCTACTGTGTACACGTCTGTACCCGAGGTCTTGCCAGTTTTCATATGGTTAAGAGCATTCTGAACCTCTATCTTCAAAATTGATGGTCCTTCATTATCATTATTATTCCGATGATCATATTGTTCTTCTCTTGTATCATCATAAAGGTCTTTCACATAATCTGACCACGCATGTAAAATCTGATCTTTTTCTATTATGATTTTGCCATCTTTGGTTTTTAGGCAACCCGTTGATGTGTGTGTTCTTTTGTTAGTGATGTCATTAATTCTTTTGTGCGTTAATTTGGTATTCCAGGTATTATGTTGGTGTTCAATTTCCTTGCAATTTTCCTCAAGCCATGTTTCTTTTGCCTCTTTGCATAGCTTCCTAATTTTCCTACGAATCTCTTCATATTTTTCCTTGTTATTTTTGTTATTTCTTCTTACTTCCATGAGTTTTAAGATGTCTTCCGTCATCCATTTCTTGCGTCTTATTATCTTTACTTTTGGAATGGTTGTTTCTGCAGCTTGGTTGACTGATTTCTTTAAAATTTCCCATTGGTCACTGACATCTTGAAATAATATTTCCATATCGGACAATGCATCGAATCTGTTTTCTACCTCTACGTTGAATTTATCTTTTATTTCCTCACTCTTCAGTGCTTGTAGATCAAATTTTGTGTTTCTTGGTGAATATTTGACTTTCTTTAATTTTATATGTAAATTGCTTAAGATTAATCTATGGTCGCTGTAGCAGTCTGCGCTTGGTGTAGTTTTTGCGACTTTTAAGGCATTTCGAAATCTTCTGTTGATGAGAATGTAATCAATTTTATTTCTAATCTTATTATCAGGACTCCTCCATGTCCATAATCTCCTTGGGTGCTGTTGAAACCAGGTCTTTCCAATAATCAAATCTTGCTCTTTTGTCCACTGTACTAGTCTGCAACCTCTTTCATTCTGTTCCCCTAGTCCATACTTGCCTACTATGCATCCGTCCTGTTGATTTCCAACTTTGGCATTCAAGTCATTCTTCCTCGTCGCATAGAGAAGTATGTCTCATGTCACACAGAAATGGCCCTCACGTCATACAGAAGTGACCTTTGTGTCATACATCTGGGTCCCTTTCTGATAAGTTCATTTCTTCATCACCATATGTCCAGGTGTTTATCAATTCATTGGGGGGGGGGGGGGGGGGGGGGAGTTCATTTCTTCAGCATCAGATTTTTGTGAGTTCATGTCTTCATCACCAGTTTGTTGTTGTTGTTGTTGTTGGAAAAAAAAACAGAAGTCTGTTGGTTCGAAATTCAAACTGAGTGGTCAATTACTACCACTTCTTGTGGACAGCTATTCTTACACATCCTCTAAAATTGAGAAAATGAACTTCCGTTGAATGGAAACTAACACGTGATTGAAATGTTACACCCTTCCGGAAGTAGTAGCTTCACCTTAACGAGAAAAAAAACGAAATATTTATCACCCTTTGACCGGGAATTATGAAAATGTATGCCCCTGCAGGCGGTATTACCCGTGACGTCATAAAGAAAATAAAATAGAAAGAATGAGGCGAGCCTCTACTGCCGACCGTTTTGATCAGTTATTAAAAGTAGAGAGAGACTGGGAAGCAATTGCGTTACAGTGTGCATTTGTATTACTTTTTGAAGTGAAGTCTCTGTGGCTGTGATTGTTGGACATGCATAGTAAATGTGTTCTTCTGTTTCTTGAATGTTGTGTCAGTTCCATAGTTGGCATAGTGATATTTACTTGGATATCTGTGCTGTTCTTTCTGTGGTTGGTATCATATTAAAATATAGTCTGTATGTTATCTCATTGGCTTTGGGTGTGCTGTGTTTATAGTGCAGGTTCGTGAAAGTACAGCTGTTAGCTTTAATGTATTTGTATCATCCTTTGATTCTCAGGTGTAATGGTGGTGCTTGTTGTCTAATTAAGTGGTGTATATCTGCTTGGTTGATGTTCGTTATCTTGTATTGATTGCATACATGTTCTGTATAATTGGGGTAGAATGCCACATTAAGGCGGTGTTGTGTTCGCTATTTCCATAAACAGACATAGTCTAATTTCAGTGTATTATAATGCTAGTGAGTGTAAGTCTACAGGGTGTTTGAAATCAAAAACAGGAAAGATATTATTGGAGGAAGATGATATAATTAAGAGGTGGAATGAGTATATAAAAGAATTATATGATGGGGACAGGGAAGAATCAACAGAAGAGAGTAACTTAGAAGGTCCACCTATTCTAAAAGAAGAAGTCGCTGACGCTATGAAATATATGAAGAAAGGAAAAACAGCTGGACCAGATGAAATCACAATAGAAGAATTTGAAGTATTGGGAGAATTTGGAGTAGATATATTAACCAAAATGTTAAATGATATTTACAGCAGTGGATATCTACCCAGTGATATGCTGAAATCTGTATTTATAGCTATACCAAAAAGACCAGGAGCAATTTAATGTGAATATTTTTGCACAATTAACCTCATAAACAATTCCACTAAGCTTCTGCTCAGAATCATAATGAGAAGAACCAGAAAGAAAATAAAAATGGAAATGAGTGAAGAGCAGTATGGATTTGTGGAAGGAAAGGGCACAAACAATGTAATATATACATTACGGACACTAATAGAAAGGTCAATAGAGAAACAGAAAGACATATATTTATGTTTCATAGATTATACTAAGGCATTTTATAAAGTAAAACATGATAAGCTGATTAAAATGTTGGAAGATATCAACTTTGATGGGAAAGATTAATAAAGAATATTTACTGAAACCAAGTAGCAGCACTTAAAATTGGAAATAAAGAGGGTAGTTACGAACACATAAAGCTAGGAGTACGACAGGGATGTGTCTTGTCACCGGATCTCTTCTCTCTCTCTATAGCGATCAAAGAGAAGCCAGGAATACTAATAGAGGGTTATAATATAAACAATATACGCTATGCAGATGACACAGTATTGGTGGAAGATAATGCAATAGACCTACGACAATTGTTGGACACTGTAGTAACAGAGAGTGCAAAGAAAGGACTCTCCTTGAATATCAAGAAAACAGTAACATTGGTGATATCAAAGAAAATGGTGACACCAAAATGTGACATAGAAATAGAAGGAACAATTCTTAATGAAGTGGATAATTTTAGATACCCAGGGACATTTATAACATCAGATGGAAGATGTACAACAGAGATTAAGAGCAGAATAGGGTAGGCAAAGGCCGCATTTCAGAAAATGAAGAGTATCTTGTGCAATATGTCACTATCACTGAGTATAAGAAAGAGAGTGCTGAAATGCTATGTAGAACCAGTTTTGCTGTATGGCAGTGAATCTTGGAATGTAAATGAACAAATTAAGAAGAAATTAGAAGCAACAGAGATGTGGTTCTGAGACGAATGTTGAGAATTCCTTGGACTGCCAGAGTAACTAACGACGACTGCCTGAAACAGGCTAATGAAACTAGAACACTATATACAACAATAAGAAAGAGACAAACAGCTTTCTTTGGTCATGTAATGAGAAGAGAGGCATTGGAGAACATCGTGACAACTGGAAAGATCGAGGGGAAGAGAGGCAGAGGCAGACCAAGAGAAATTATGCTGGGTGGATTGAGATGGTGGCACGGAGGAATATCAGCAGCAGAGTTGATCCAGAAAACCAAAGACCGAGATCCGTGGAAAGCCATGAACGCTTACGTCAGCTGGCAGGACACTTGATGATGATGATGATGATGATGATGATGATGATGATGATGAGTGTAGGTCTGGATCATTGACGATGTGTCCTATATGATTGATTCTTAATGCTTGTAGTTTGGTGTGTAAGTCTTGTAGTGCTAGTCCACATTGTTTTTTTTTATCTTGTATTAGTGTTTTGAATTGTATACTGTGAACTGTGTTGCTGACTATGAAATGCTTGATGTGGTAGTTTATGTCTGTGATTGGCTGTTTAGGGGATCTAACACTGTAGCTAAATATATTACTATCGTCATCACCTCCTATTCTTCACGTCACCGTATCTTCATCAAATATGTCCTTTCTTGAAACATTAATCGTATTCTTATTCTATAGGATTCTAAATACCTGATACTTTTTTCCCCAATGGCCATCCTCCTTGTTATCATCGCCCCGTATCACACCACCACCACATCTCCAACTCTTCGTTTCTTGTACTCTATTAATATTAACTACATTTTCTTCATTGTTCTATTGGAGTGTGTATTCCAAATCGTTTCATTGATTTACATTTTTGTCATCAGTTTGCCATTGCCCATCAGCGAATTCCTCAACTCACCAATGATTATTGTGTAGTCACATTTCTTCAGTTCTGTGAGATGCAGTTTCTTTGTTCGCGCCAATACTTTCACATTTAACATCGTCAGAATCTTTAACAATACCTTCCATACTTTTTTTCAAAGCTGTGTATATTCTGTACTTTGACTGTCGAATCAAATTTTTCTCAAACAACTTTGTCATCACTTCCCAATTTGACTTTGCTAGTATCTTCAAATGTACATTATGCGTTGTAGAAATTCGTTTCTAGGTTCCATCATTTGCTTTGGTTGCATCAGTTTCATTGCTTCTCTGTTTGAGTCTCGGGTGGTTGTCATTTTCAGTTACTGTGTTGGTTTTCTCATGTTGTATCGGTTTGTTTGATTGTGCTGGTTTTCTTTGGATTTGTCATTTTCTTTTAAGTAGATTTCTTTGTATGGTTCAGTTTCACTGATTGTTCTGGCTTCTTTGTGTCAATTGGTTGTGACAGTTTCATTGTTTGTCTGGCTGTATGAGTTTCAGTGATTGTCATTGTCAGTGGTTTTGTCGGTTTGTTAGTTAGTGTTTGCGTTATCTTTGGTTGTGTCAGTCTGTCGTTGTGTCAGTTTCAGTGGTTGTGTTGGTTTCTTTGGATTTGTCGTTTTCTTGATTTAGATTTCTTTGTATGTTTCAGTTTCACCGATTGTATGGGCCTCTTTTGTTTTATCATTGATTGCCTTTTTCTTTGATTAATATTACTTCCGTGGTTATTCGGTTTTCTTTTATTGAGTCCGTTACATTAGCTGTATCAGTTTCTTTTGTATTGGCGTCTTTCGTTGTGTTGGTGTAAATTTCTCGGTATCAGTGGATGTGTCGTTGTTTTCTTTTTCTTTAAAAAAAAAATCGTTTTCGTTTTTTCATGTTGTGTCAGTTTCAGTGGTACTGTTCGTTTCTTTGGTATTGTCTCTTCTGTTGGCTGCAATGATTGTCATTTTCGGTACTTGTTTTGGTTTCTTTATATCTATAATATCACGCATGATACTTTTATCACTTTTCTCTACGACTTTGTTTAACATCTTTTTGAAATTTATTTTTTCTTTCCCGTCAATATTTTCGCATTTCACATTGTCAAAACCTGAAACCACTCTTTCTTTACTTTCTACAATTTTGCCACTTATAGGTCTGCTATATATCTTCTGTAGTTTGACTGTCGAATCAAGTAATATTTCTACCTAAACTTTGTCATCACTTTCCAATTTGACCTCCTTAGTATCTTTTAGTATCTGTGCATTCCACATGATCTCCAATGAAGTCAAGCTTTCTGCAGACAGTTTTCATATCACTGAGCACTGTTTCTGTCTACCATGTCATCTGTCGGCTCTGCGTCTTCTTCAGCACTTTCCCACCTGACAGCGCCAATATCTTCAACTTTCCACGCAACATTGACAGCGTCCATGTCTGTTAACATTATTCAAGTCACTGCAGTCGAAGGTTCCACCTGTTGCAACTTCGCTATCATCTTGGTGTTCGTCATCACTTTCACATTTTACATAGCTAAAATATTCAAATTTCCATTCCACATTGTCTGCTACAATATTTTCCGTTGTGCCATCTCCACCAATACACGTGCTTTCTTGAAATCTAAAATATCAATATTTAAGCTGCAATATCGTCAAGTCTCCAATCAACAATGTCTGTTATTGGTTCGCTCTTTCTTAAAAATTGCGTCTGTATTATTGATCTCTTGAATCCTGTCTACCAAATCTTCTCTCCATCCTTTCAACGTGTCGAGTATTTCTGAACACAGAGCAGTGTTATTTTTAACACGAAGGATAGTTTTCTTAACGCAGAGGGGTGCTGTCTAAACAATGAATAGTGTGTGTTTTTTAAACACACATGCGTATCTTTTGTGTGTTTATACAGAGCAATGTATCGACTATCTGGTATTTAACTAGGGCGTCATATTGCTTCTGGGTTATATCATCTCTGACATTTCTCATTATATTTTCGGCGTACTTCTTAAACAAATAGGGAGACAGCACCCAGCTCTAGCGGAATTCTTGTTTGATGTCAAACCAACCTGATGTCTCGCAAACTATTCTAACCGCTGCTTATTGGTCTAGAAAGAGCATTTTTAGGAGTTGTACTACGTAAGATGGAAAGCCCATTTTCCTCACAATTTCCCAAAGTTTCTAATGTTGTACACTGTCAAATACCTTTGAATTATCCACAGAACATGAGAATTGATTTACATTAAATTATCTACACTTCTCAATTATTAAACGCATGTTAAATATATGATCTCTTGTATCACTGCCTTGTCTAAATCCAGCCTGAACCACGTTAATCTCTTGTTCCAGTTTCTTACAAAGTCCTCCTCCTCCAACTACTACTACTACTGCTGCTGCTACTACTACTACTATTATTACTACTACTACTACTATTATTACTACTACTACTACTGCTGCTGCTGCTGCTACTACTACTACTACTACTACTACTACTACTACTACTACTACTACTACTACTACTACTACTACTACTACTACTACTACTACTACTACTACTACTACTTGTACATAACATTTGCTATTAATTATTACTATAGTGTGTTTTTTTTTTTTTTTTGCCGCAATATAAAATTCAATATCTCAGTAACCATCTGGGGTAAAATGATGAGATTTAGTATATAACCTTATCATTATGTCCACCCAACAAACAAATTTTTGTTCTGGAGATTTTACAGCAGATTTCAAAGCTAGTTTACATGCGGTATATTAATTACGATTTAGAGATTACGTCCATAATTTTAACAGTATTACAGCTTCACCAAGAGACGTCCCGGCAGATTTTGAAATTTTCACGTGATTTCCGTTTTGAAACAAACAGCGCGAAGATTCAGAGGTGTCTCCAAATGGGGGTTCTTTCATGAAACGTGATTATATAAATAAACTAGCTGACAAGGCCCGGATTCTGGCGGGGATCTATCTAATCTGTCTCTCTGTCCGTCCGTCCGCTTATCTATCTATCTATCTGCCTGCCTGCTTATCTATCTATCTATCTATCTGCCTACCGGCTGACCCACCCAGTCAGCCAGCCATCCACCTACCTTTCTGCCTACCTACCTACCTACCTTTCTGTCTGTCTGTCAACCTGCCTGCCTGTCTGTCCGCGCTATTAAATATTGATAAAAGTTACTGGAAAAAACGCCAGGACCATGTGTTGAAAGAGGAAGAGGACTATTGGAGAAAGTATGGATTGAAGGTTGTATGTTCGATTCCGGGCCGCGTCCATTTCAAGAGTGAATTTTTTTGTTTGGAGACTCCCGAGGGTCGTCAGTGGAGCTACGGAGTTTGTGCTTTGTGCGACGCTTTCCGCGCTGCGGAAAGAAACTGAGCCATATGGGATAAAAACCCGGTGCAATGCAGCCAACCCTGTCGACTGTAAGCTACTTCTTTCATTGCACCCACTCCCATACGAATCCGGATACGCCTTTGTTTGTCATCTGAATTTGCAGGTCCACATTACCGTAAACATAACTTTTTTAGCGAGAAATCACTAGTTGTTAAGCAAAACATCAAAGGAATGTCGCCGCTTTCAATAATTTAAGTTGTTTTTGGACCTATCAAAGACATATTCCTTAGGTGGGGGTAAATATAAGACGGCTGGAAAAGTTTCATAACGATGCAACAGACAGTTTTCAAAATAATTGATCGTGAATGAAGGCAAACAAATGTGGACATACTATAAGAAGGTCATTCTTAGTTATCTCTAAAACTAGAGTGTAGACAAAAATCTGATTATATTTTTAGCATCAGCAACACAAAATTACCCAAAAACAGCTATACTACTACTACCACCACCACTACTACTACTGCTGCTGCTGCTACTACTACTACACCACTATTGCTACCACTACCACTACTACTGCTGCTACTGCTGCTGCTGCTACTACTACTACTACTACCACCACCACTACTACTACTCCTCCTCCTACTACTACTACTACTCCTACTACGACGACCACCATCACCAGCACTACTAATACCACTACCACTACTACTAGAAGACATTTACATATAATAATCAAACAATTAATAAATGTACACACGGACATATAGTCTTACTCAGCAATGTTTCTCATCACAAATGTAAAGAGCGTGGAAGAAATTGATTCATCTCACACACTAAAACGACCCGGTAGCTACAACAACACCAAGACTAGACAAGATGGCCACCCCACTCATAATAATCATCCACACAACCGGACCCCACAAAAACCAATTCAATACTGATAAAAACATGACATTACCATAACTGACGAAGACAGTAGACTCGAGTTTCGTTATCGTTATCGTCAGTAGTGCATATCCCTGACCGGATCCGGAAACAAACCCCGGCTCACTGGCGTGTGAAGCGGATGTGTAACCACGTGGCACACGCTTGACACGCCAAATTATCACAACAGAATATTACAACGTCAAGATTGCCCAATCGCCGCGACTGACGTCCGTCAATCGATGTGGACCCGAACGATCAGGACTTCTCACTGGCAAGGAACACCAGGCCTCCTAAAATCCAGTGAGCAATAATCGGGTCCACATCGATTGACGGACGTCAGTCGCGGCAATTGGGCAATCTTGAGCTAACCTTCCCGGGGTGCCTACAGATTTAGCAAATCTTTTTTCACGTTCTTGAACATTCACATCTGCATTGTAAGAATTATCAACCAGATTCTTACCTAGACGCATGCCAAGTGTAAGCAACATCATTATTCTGCCATAGTTGCTGACATTATATTCAGATTTCATCACTGATTGAAACAAAGACTTGGAAAAAGTATGTGAGCGTGATACTGCTTACTAAACTAATGAAAAACACACCTTGCTGTTTGGATATTTAACTTACCAAACTAGCCGACATTTATGTGTCTTTAGTGAATTGCTGGAACTAACAATATTCAATGCCATATTCAACATGCCGGCTTCGTGGCTTAGAGGTTATGACTTTTCTCCATAATCTCGTATACTCTCGTGGGTAACGTGATGACAGTGAGAATCAGCAGTGGCTCAAATCGCATCAATAACTTACAGGGCATGTGAGCCGGCCGCTCAGAAAGCAATGGCAAACTACTGAGTGTAATCTTGCCAAGAAATCAACATACAGCTGAAAGATGCTGGTGTTGACAGCGATGTCCTGTAAAGGATATGCAAAAAAAAAAAAAAAACCCCACATTAACATTATGCTGAGCAGGGAGCCCAATCCCATACATCAAGCTATTTAATAAGAACCATCAGTCCACATAATACCACACTATCCACAGCCAAAACCATTATTAACTATAGATTTTTGTTGTACAATGTACTCAGTCATTAGCGTCTGAGGTTATTAATTTCTACAACATGAGTTGTTTGTGCATACACCCTAAATCAATCATATTCGGCTAGCTATTTAATAACAACTCTAACCCTAATTTTCTTTCGACAGCTGTCACTATCAACAATCAAAACAAAAACCAAATTTTTTCCTACAAGATTGATCTCCCCTGACAATAGTGATTTTCAGAGGCTTCCGAAAGTGAAGTCACGCGAATAAATTACTAAGCCAAAAGGAGGAGGATTTTGGTAGATGGAATCCAGAAATGCTAGGGCAAAGGGACCTATATGACAAATAACATGTCTAATGAACCAAATTCACTAATGACACAATCATTTTTATGTAAAACAGTACTCAGCCCAGATTGGCTACTATCATTTACAACATCAACACACGACGCATTAATGATATAATTCTCTGGTTAGTCTTTGGTCTTTCTGTATTTGTAAAATCACAATCACCCGCACTGTTTTGCAGTTGGTCCTGTGTGGACAATTCTAAGCAACTACTGTATTCTGCTGGTGTAGGCATTGCACTGGGAGTGAGCCTTTTTATCCAGTACCCTAGTCTGTACAGATTTAGCATCTTCTGATGTTGTACTGTCTGGATATACACATCCAACATCAATCTTCTCATCAATGACCATGTCTTTGTCAGCATCATCTTCGAATTTCAGTTGTATGTGAATACAGACTTTAGCTAATCATGGCATGTTTGGTATTGACTGAGAATGAATTTCTTTTAAGCTCAATATCATGGGTCTTTAAATGTGTCCTCAAGTGCACCTGATACAAAGAAACATCTCTGAAAGTGGCTAACACATATACAACAAACTCTCAGTAATATCTTAAAACTGCTCAATGAAACGGCCTTTGACTTTATAGGGAAACTGACATTTTGCTTTTGATATTTTACAGAAGTGAAACTGGCATAATCTTCCTTGTCAAAATTCTTAAAGTTTTCTCCATGACATGAAGGTGTAAAAGCTTTAAACAAATTCTTCTGGAGCAAACCCAGAATGAGACTTTTTCAAATGAAACTTAATGAACGACATGTTTGTACATTCTTTTATGGCAAAGCTTGCAACTGCCTAAAGGTTGTAATAGTGCTGTTTTCTTTGAGAGTAAAGGAAATCTGTCATTCTGCACTTCACTATCAAATGCAGCAGAGTCAACATCTTTACTTTTGCTATCAATACTGGCATGTTCCAGTTTTAATGTTTCAGATGCTGATTGCCGGCACCAGAAGCTTTCAGCTGCTTCAGTATTTGTAGAGTCAGGATGTATAGTTCCTATTACATGTAACACATCCTGCCTGTTAGCTACATTACAGTTTCTATGAGCCTGTTTGAAATGTACTTTGAAAAACCTGAATATGGAAAATGTTTTATTGAAAACTTTACAACTAACTATGTTTGGTTGTTATTTCTGTTTTAATTGAAAATCCAGTTTCTGAAAATTTTGGCTTTCCAAAAATTTTCATCATAGCTCTAACATACACTGCTTTACATTTCAAAATCAACATTTTCCTTCAATAATTCAGTAACCTTACATTTCACAAAGAATTCTTCCTGCCTTTCTGGAACAATGTCTCATTATGACCGTCTGAAATTATTAACACAACTATTGAGATGATTGAAAGCTCTGTGGCAAAGTTTACATCTATATTTTTGAAAGGCAGCTCTCTGCTTTTTACTGCTTGTTGTCACAGAATGTCGTGTTACCATCCCAGAATAGATCTGGGTCTACAATTCTAGATGGACACACAACAGAGGAATTACAGAAGAATAAACTGTATTCTCTACATTAAAGAAGCTGATGCCATTGTACAAGACCACCCTCTACCCAGCCAAGACGTAAGATTCCACACAAAGATGGCAAGTAATCAAAACAACCACGGTCTGCTTTCTATATGAGAACAAGTTTAATTTGATGCCAGTACTGGCCACCAGCGACAACAGGCTAGAATTTTACAATCGTATATTTAACACATTTTGACATTCCTCACCCGAGGTGAGTGATGCTTGGACTGATAATGAAACTATCGAGACGGGTAGACGTGAGACTGACCCACGGCTGGAAGTTACAACCATGCAAAGGTGGGAAGTGACAGGACATGTCACTCATTGAAATAAACGCAGAGGCAGATAAGAATAGGTGCCAAAGAGATAAAAGCATTGGTCGTACATGCTATAAATACTCTTGATCAAATCTGTTCACATCAGATAATAGGAACAGCTCTCAACAAGAGCACTAGGTTATAGATCCTAAGAAAGAGGGATAAATGTACGTGGTATAAATACTTTTGACTAGATCTGTTCACCTCAGACATGCCAGATAATAGGAACAGCTCTCAACAAGAGCACCAGGTTATAGATCCCAAGAATGAGGTATTGCCAGGTAGCATCAGGACTGGACAGTCGTCCAGAAAACCGGTGGGCTGATCCATCCTACTGGATCATAAGTTTTTACTGGACCTAAGTAAAA
The DNA here is from genome assembly GCA_014155875.1 of Cepaea nemoralis. Taxonomy (NCBI): domain Eukaryota; kingdom Metazoa; phylum Mollusca; class Gastropoda; order Stylommatophora; family Helicidae; genus Cepaea; species Cepaea nemoralis. The sequence goes on from JACEFZ010028085.1 coordinate 54,377, forward strand.
CCCTACTGAAATTGAGGCATCATCTCACCTGGAATCCCAGACGTCATACAAACCACAACAGCAGTTATGTATTTAAGTACATTGGAGATGTATATTTTCATTATTCATTATTATCATCATCCTGCAATTAATCAGTTTTTGTTTTTATATTGAGAGTAAATAAAGTGATCGTGGTTTGTTTTAAACTCATAGTTATCTGTTATTTTCCAATTGTGTGTGTGTGTGTGTGTGTGTGTGCGCATTGTGGCCTTTCCATCAAAATGTTGGCTTCTTTATCCATTCTAATGTGAAAAGCTTGGTGGGAAACGAACCGACTATAATGAAGAAATGTGATACTACATCTGTCACAAGAGATGGGGATTTCTTCAACATGCTGATAACTATGCTCCATCAATAAACATAAAGTGGCAAATCTGGCGTCACAAATTAAGCAATGAAAAAACTGTTCTCCTGAAGACGCAGGCACATCTCTAACTGCAGATGACGACGCAAACATTCCACCCTGGTGGTTTTTTACAGAAGAGTCTACAAATGTGCAGTCATTATCACGATTATTCTTCTGTGGAGATGATAAATTAGTTTTATTGCATGTTAAACTCTGCTTAAAATGGGCATGTAAATTGTGCGCACTTGTAAATTTGAGACCACATGTTTGACAAACATTAGTGTAGGCTACAAAACCCTTACAGGCATGAAGTTGCAGCAAACCGATGTCATCAAAGTGTGTTTTACATTCATAGCAAAAAGGCACTGGGACTGGACATTTATTTGCATGGATGCCAAAGAAATCGAGACATGCTTGTTGTTTCAATAGGTGCTCTTGAAAGTCATCAAAATACCCATTGCAATTTAAACATTCTATTAATGGTTTCGATGCAACATGCGAGATTTTAATGCAACCGGTTTCATCTTCAATGTCCACATTAGAGCTGCTTGAATCAACAGCTGCAGGATTGCAGTAATCTTGAACTGAATATGATACCTCATTCGCACTCCTTTCATAATGCTCTTTTCCTGTATTTGACACTTCTAACACTGTTTCAGCGGCAGGTACTACTTTGGTATTATCTTTCTCTTTTGCTGTTTTCAAAACTGGTATCTCTGCTTCGGCAGCAGGCAGGACATTAGCATTATCTTTTTCTTTCATATTTTTCAAGACCATGTTAATGTATCGCAAACGACAAGCCATTTTCTTGAAGCAATGTTTTCGTAAATCTTTCGGGCTACTAAGAATCTTCTTACACATGCTGCAGATCTGGGGGTCTTGTTTTTGCTCCCAAAGTGGTCGGGTCAAAGGTATGAAACAAAATTTAAACTGCAGCAGATGGGCCTGCAAGCCCGTTAAATCATGAAACTTTCGTGTGCAGACTTTACAGTGTGTCCTTTTGCTGTGTGCTGATTTATGATGTGATTTGTTGTGCTGGATAAGCAGAGATTTAGAGGTGTATGTTTTGCAACACTGCTTACATGTATAATTTCGGTCACCCTCCTCACTGCTACTGCCACTCTCTTCCATGTCACTTACTTCATCAGAGGGTGACATACTACTTAAAAATTCATCTTTGTTGCTATCATCAGCATGTCCTTTACTTTCATCATTTACATTTCCCTGATCACAAACATACTGTTTTTCTGCACTGGAATTGCTTACATTGTCCATAGCTGGCATCTGCTCTGTCAATGCTATGCAACCATCATTTGTTGATGCCATTGAAATAGTGCTAGTAACATTGCTAATGCCTGTTACAATTTCACACGATCTCCTCTTCCCATCTCTCTTAAGTATATCAATATCTAGATGTGACTTCTTCAACTCCAGAACTCTCTTTACTCTCTCTGCTGTCCCTTTCTGGCAAGGCTGGTTTAGGTGAAGGTGCTCAGCCAGTCTGATGTCATCAGCAAAAGGTAAGTGGCACACCAGACACATCACCGAAACACGACTGAGGACAATTCTGAGATTCTTTAACTGTGGTACAGCCTTTGTATTTTGCAGCTTCCTACATTTCTGTTCAGTGTGGTGAGTCAATTGACTCTTAGAAATAAACTCTGCACCACAGAACTTGCATGTTAGTGATCTGTCAGCACTTGAGATGTCACAAAAGACATTCCTGGAAGCAGTAGCAATTGCAGAACTGATTTTTATGACATTACCAGTAGAAGTCCTTCCTGGAGACTTTGGTACAGCAACAGGCTTAGGTATATTTATTATATCTGATGCAGATATCTTTTTGACAACTTCTGATGCAGATATATTTTTGGCAACTTCTGATGTAGACATCTTTTTGGCAACTTTTGATGGAGAGCAAACTGTCATCCTACATTTGGGACTTTCATTAAAATGAAGGATCAAAATCGCATTTGTTGCAAACTTCTTTTTGCATGCTGCGCATGCTATGCTAGGTTTTGCTTTAACGTATGGCATTTGTTTAATGACTTCTCCTCCCTTAGGTTTCTCACTGTTACTTTTGCCAGTTGAGTTTGTCTGGGAATGCTGCTGAAGAATGTCACTGTCAGGCAATGACACTTGACATGACACAGAGTTTGGTACGGATGAATATGTTACCTGTGTGCTGTTGTTATTTTCTTGTGCTAGCTCAGAACTTTTATCTGGTTGTGAGATTTCACAAGCAGTAAAAACCGGATGAAACTGGTTTCCTGGCTCTTTCACATTCTGCTCGACATGACCCACATTCTTTGCAAGGGGGTCCTTCATGATGCATTTTTCATAAATTCGACAAGCCTTAAACATGCGTAAGTGATCCTGCTTGTCTGCAAGGCTATTAAATAAATGTGAGCACTTGTTGCAGTATCTATCAACTTTCTCTTTACACTCTGGATTGTTCAGCACATGCAAATATCTTATAATATTTGATTTGAATGTTTTTGCACAAACAAAACACTGCACACAATCATTCCTTGCCACCTTACAACCTTCTGAAACTTGCTGATGCAGTGAAGGTTGAAAACTAGAAAAGTCTGGATGTTTGTCAGTTGCTGCTTCAGTTGAATAGTTACTGATAACTACATTTCTCTGAGGAAAACTGTTCAAAACACTTGAGACATCTACATGTGTGGAATTACTTATATCAATTGCTGCATTGCCTGAAGAGAGTCCAGCTGTACTGGGTTGAGGTTCAACACCTTCCCTAAATATAGCAGCACTGCTGGAGGACACTTCAGGTGCCCCACTAACTCTATTCTGCTTTATTCGAGTGTGCAATATAGAATCTAAGGAAACCTGCTTAGTGCCAGCATCCACATCAGTTGTGTTAAAACTGGTACATTTAACTTTCTTGTGCAGTTTCAGTAAGGAACTATTTGCAAAACATTTTCCACACTCGTCACATTTCAGATTATTTTCTACAAACTGTGAACTTCTGTGCCGATTCCATGTATGAGTAACTAGTTCCATTCGTGATGAGAAAAACATGAAACAAAGTTTGCACATAACAGAGCTGTCTGTTTCTGTTGACGTCAGAGTTGATTGAGCAGTTTTAGAATTAATGTCACTATGGGATGGTGATTTCTTCTGTGCACTGGCAGCAGATGGTATTTTAATTTTATGCCTCAGCATATTCTCAATAACCTGGACCTGAATATCAGGTTCCAAAGATGAATTGTGATAACTCTCCTTAAAGACTGGGATATCTGAAGTGCCACTTAGAAGTGAGCTGGAGGAAAACATTGACTGTGTAACTGGAGTGGATACATGTTTGTCATGTTGTGGTGGCGTTAACACTTTTAATGACTCATATAATACAGTTGATAGTGCAGCATCATCACATTCATCATCATCATCTACATGCAGATCCAATGACTGTATAACTGGAGTGGATACATTATCTGGTTGTGACGGTGTTAATACTTTTAATGACATATATTCAACAGTTGATGGTGGAGCATCAACACATTCATCATCATCATCATCTACATGCAGATCCATTAGTTCAGTTTCTGGGTTTTCATTTTGTGAAGTGTGCCTTGTAGAACAGCTTCCTTCTGAGTATATTTGATCAGACAATTGTTGAGCTATAGTTCTAGTGCTCATCACAGAAGTGACATGAGTCTGCCCTGTGGAGCTCATAGTGTAAGTCGCAGCTGTCTGTTCACTGATAAATTTGCTGGCTTCAGTGTTTATTTCTTCTACTTCCATGCTTAAAGAGCCAGTAGTTCCACAAGGATCATTTTCACCCACGACTACAGTGGAGCTTGCACTACTCTTCTGCTTGTCACACTTTCCACTAGAATTTTCTCCAGATGAAATGCTTGTTTCTTTTGTCAAGACTGTTACGTCTTCAACATTATCATTGTCATCTATCACAACTTCAGAATTATGAATTTTGCTACTGTAAGGGACATTATGCCTGCTGAGGTCTATCTTCACAAGCATGCAGTCATCAATATCTTCTATATTTATATCAACTATTTCAGGTTCTTGGACTTTAGAAGCATTTGGAAGCATCTGCGAAGTGGAACTAATGTCCTGAGGCTTGGTCAATGAAGCTGGTTTTTCATGCGTTTCTCACCTCTGAGCACATCTGTGGTTTTATTTTCAGCCTCTGTTATGCTACCATTCTTCTGGCTCACTGGTAATAGTGCATCACTTGTCACCGCTGAGGTAGGCTGTTGATATGCTGCAGATGTAGGTATAGAGGCACTACAGGCTAACAATAGTTGAGAATCATCTTTAGGTGAAGACACTTCTACAGATACACCATTCTTACTACTAGTGATTGTGTGTGACAGTATGTTAGTTTCATGTATGCTAATACTACTACTACTTCCCAGTGGTGACGTTAAGTGTACTGGGCTATTCAGATGTGAGCAAAGTGCAGAATACTGGTTCCGTTTAGTGGACAATGTAGTATGAAACTGAGATGAAACTGTATCATGTTCTTTCTCGGCTGAGATAGTCTTATTTTGCTGATAAACATGTGGTAAGGTAGGACGTTCTAGTAGCGTCAGCGGACTTGCAGAATTGTTTATTGCAATGTGACTGGCTTGATTTACTGTTTCGTGTTGACCTTTATGATTTTCACTGTGACTATCTGCAAGATTAAATACTGACCCAATACAAATTTGAGGTTCTTGAGTAGACACAACTTTTAGACCAGAAACACTGATAGAATTAGCGTTGAAGTCATCAAGATTCCATGTCTGCATATTACTAATAACAGGGGCAAATTGGCGGCTATCATTAGAAGTGGTCTGTGGCACATTTACATGCAGTTTATGGCCACCTTCATGACTGTCAGCAAGGCTAAAGTCAGGCCTAACTACCAATGCTTGTTTTCTAGATGATGCATGCTGGTTACTTTCAGCGCTGGAAGATATACTGTTCTTGCTAACAGCAGTACTCTGAGCCTGATATCTAGCTACAAACTTACTGTAATCAGGAGGCTCTTGTGGTGCATTGCTAAATGCTAGTGCTGCACTGATAGTTGGCGGTTTGTGAATTTTAACATGGCGTTGTAAACTATCTGCTCTTTTAAACAAACGACTGCAGATGGGACAAGTGTGCTGTTGTTGACTACCATGGATGGTTATAGTGTGTCGGACAAGACTTCTAGACCAACCGAAAACTTTACCACAAATTGGACAAAAGTGTCTGTCCCTTGTTTGGTTGGTAGAATAGCTTCCATCTGAGTATATTTGATCAGACAACGGTTGAGCTATAGTTCTAGTGCTCATCACAGAAGTGACATGAGTCTGCCCTGTGGAGCTCATAGTGTAAGTCGCAGCTGTCTGTTGGCCGTTAGTTGTGCTGGATTCAGTGTTTATTTCTTCTATTTCTTCTACTTCCATGCTTAAAGAGCCAGTAGTTCCACAAGGATTATTTTCACCCACGACTACAGTGAAGCTAGCGCTACTCTTCTGCTTGTCACACTTTCCACTAGAAGTTTCTCCAGATGAAACGCTTGTTTCTTTTGTTACATCTTCATCATTATCACTGTCATCTCTAGATGATGCATGCTGGTTACTTTCATCGCTGGAAGACATACTGTTCTTGCTAGCAGAAGTACTCTTAAACTGAGACGTAGCTGCAGCCTTACTGTAATCAGGAGGCACTTGTGGTGCATTGGTAAATGCTAGTGCTGCAATGACAATTGGTGGTGGTGCTGTACTGACATTTGGAAGTTCGTGATCAATTTTAATATGACGCTGTAAATCATCTTTTCTTTTATACAAGCGACTACAGATGGGGCAAGAGTGCCGCTGTTGACTACCATGCATGGTTCTAGTGTGTCGGGCAAGATTATTAGACCGGGTGAAAACTTCACCACAAGTTGGACACATGTGGCTGTCCACTGCTTGGTTGGTAGACATCGTTTTACTCATGGGTGATATGCCTCAAACAGCCTTGAAGCTGGGTGAACTATCCTTGGCTGGAATGCAGAACGAAGCGTTGAATATGGCTGTGTATATTATTAATTCATACACGCAACCAAAGCCAAATAACTCAAAGCTGGTGGTATTAATACGTTAGCTGTCCAAACAATAAAAGGCGTTTTACACGGCTCTAGTAAACAGTATCAACAAGCAGTATGCACATCAAGTCTTCACAGAAATGATGAAATATTTGCAGACGAAATCGTAAACTGGGGCAGAATATTGATGTTAAATACTGTTGGTATGCGTTTTGGTAAACGTGTCAGAACTTGAAGAACATTTCACTACAGATGTAGGAAAATACACAGGCTGCAAACTACCGTGCGTTCACAAATTTTTTTTCCCCCGTACAAACATCCATAACTCAGTAATCAACTGAGGAAAATAATGAGATTTAGAATATAACCTAATCATTACGTACACCCAAAAAAAAACTTTTGTTCTGGAGATTCTACAATGTTTGTTTATATGCGGTATGTAACACTGGTTTACACACATTTTGGTGCCTTAAATTGTGTAGCTGTTCTTGGGTAATTTTGTGTTGCTGATGCTAAAAGTATAATCAGATTTTTGTCTACAAGCTCTAGTTTTAGAGATAACTAAGAATGACCTTCTTAGTAATAATTAGTAGCAATTGTTATGTACAAGCCTAGAGTTAGGTGCCATAAGTGCCATTTTGACTGTAAACCGCACTCATATCATATGTAATTACTGTGCATCTATTAACTTCATATAAGACACCAAAAATGTATCACTAACATTTTTTAAAATCAATAGTCAACACATAAAAAGCTTCTTTTCGAGGAATTCCTGGAATGTGATATGTCCGAACAGTCACGCTTAAGGGCCCAACAATAATCAGTCATAATGTGGGCATTCCGAAGTCCCTGGTATCTCTCTTCCATTGTTTTTATATCTTGGTGAAATCTTTCACTTGCTCCTCCCTAAAATCGCAAAGGATTCTGGGGAAAAAAGAAATGTAAATGGTTATGGGGGAAAGTGCAATTTTATGCTCATGTTGCATCCAAACTTGCAAAAACTAATTCAGAATATCATTCGTTGGCACCCTTGTTTACTTTGACAGATTTGTTGCATTGTGCATAAAAAACGCATAATAACTACAACGCATGGCGGTAGCAAATGTGACTGAACAGACCAATTTGCGCTGTAAATGTTCGTCCAAAATGGATGCACGTGAACACATGGTAATTTCCACCATCACGCACCATCTTATGTCTTAAGCACTCATTGTGTGACCTATCTGCAATCATTTTCTCCTTTGTCTTATTCCATTTCTGATCTTTGCCTCCATGCAACACATTCAGCTGCGACTTGGTCCCAATGTGCAATAGCAATGCCTGTATCAATCATGTCCTGCTTACACAGATTTTTGTATCACTTTGGTATTCTACATAATCTATCCTTCTAATGTGTCCTATCTAAGTCTACGATGACTGAGCAAGGAACAAACCATCACACAACCTGATTTTTTCAATACTTCAGTATTTTTGATTTTGCCTGGCCATTTAATACCAAGTATTCTTCGCAGACACTGCATATTAAAGCTGTTTAAACATTTCTCTTGTTGTAAGTTGACCAGGTCTCACTGCCATAAAGAAGAATACTAAGGATACAGGCTTGATAGACAAGGACTTTTGTTTTGGCAGTAAGTTCTCCCAGACTCTTTTTGTTAACCTGTTCATTGTTGTTGCTGCCTTACCAATCCTGATAGTTGATTTCCTGATCTAGGGATAATTTGCTATTTACCATCTGATCCTAGATATGTAATATGGTCTACCTATCTCCAGTTCGGCGTCATCAATAATGATTGATGGTACCCCACATGCACCTTGTGACATAATCTGTGTCTTCCTTTTGTTAATTGTTAAACCAAATTCACAGCAAGTATTGGAGAATGCAGATAGTAGACGTAATTCTTCCTCAGAGTGGGTCATAATTGCAGCAGCATTTGCAAAAATCAACTCTCTGATTAGTACCCTCCTAATTTTGGTCTTGGCCTTCAATCTCTGAGCATTGTAGAGGCGTGAGTGAATCTACACCACCATCCTGATCATGAAAGGCATATCTCAGTAGAAATGAAAAGTAAATTTCAAAGAGGATGGTAGCTAGTACAAACCCTTGCTTTAACTTCCACACTTGATTTCAAACTCTTCTGAAGTTGCACCATCAAACTGTATTATACCCATCATGCCTGAGTGGAACGATTCCACAATGGACATAAGAGTTGGTGGGCAGCCAATCTTCTTTAGTGCCTTGAATAGACCCTCACGACTGACCAAATCAAATGCCTTTGTGAAGTCGATGAAGGCAATAAACAGTGGTTGATTCTGTTCACGGCATTTTTTCTTGCATTATGTCGCAATATCATATCAATGGTAGACCGATTCCGTCAAAAGCCACACTGTGATTCAGGGTAGACTTGATCTCCCAGGACTTGAAGTCTGCACAGAAAATTTCTGGCAAATATTTTCCCAACGATACACAGAAGTGAGATACCCCTATAGTTGTTACAGTTATTCCGATCCCCCTTGTTCTTGTAGAGTGTTATGATGTTTGAATCTTTGAAATCCTGTGGGATTTGTCCTTCACCTCAGCATAGCTCTATTAGCTGGTGGATCTGTAAAGTGAGTGTGTCTTATCCACACCTGATAACCTCTACTGGAATCCCATACTTACCTGGAGACTTACCAGATTTTTGTTGTTGTTGTTGCATATCCCTTGCAGGACGTTGCAGTCAACACCAGCATTTTTCAGCTGCTGTTGATTTACTAGGCAAATTTTACGTTCAGTAGTTTGCCATTGCTTTCTGAACGACCGGCTCCCATACCAACACGTTATAACACAACGCGACACGATATGCTGCACAAATCTGTTGCGGCTGCATTTTGAACGCCTGGTAAGCAGCTCACGAACAGCGTTAGCAAGCCTTCTGGCCACGGAGACAGATGCAAGTCCATTAATAGCACACGTAACTTCTGTTATGGTAGGAAGTGTGTCCAGGTGGTCAAGAGTTAGCAGGGCCTCTATAGAATTGAGGGCATCATCCGCTAGTTTGGTCTCGCTTAAGTAAAGCTCCAAATAGTGCTCTACCCATCTGCTGTTTCTTATCAGTGATGATTCTCCAGTCAAGGTTTCAATGGTGCACTTCTTTTGATCACTTGGATCACATGCTTTCTTTATTCCTTCATACATGCTTATTATGTTTCCCTTATCACTTGCGATTTGAATGGACTCACATAACTTGATCCAATAATCATTTGCACACTGCCTGGCAGCCTTTTGCACATCCTTCCTATCTTGTTTTAGCTCAATGAGAGTGCTTCGAGTTGCTCTTTCCTTGTTTCTTAAGAGAGCTATCTTCTTTCAATCAATAAAGGGTTGTAGTGTCTGGTTGTTTGCTGCAAACCAGTCCTGCCTCTTATGATCCACAGTGCCATAAAACCCTATGGCCACTTTATAAAGAGTTTCCTTAAGTATACCCCTTTCTTCACTTGCTGTACAATTTTCTGAAGTATCAGTGAGAGCGTCTTCAAGTTGCTGTTGAAACTCAAAACACTTATAAGGATCTTTGGTGTTGAGAATATTAATCCTGGGGATAGTTTGTGTTTAGCAGTGTAGATTCTCTTTGGTCTCAGTCTAACCCTTGCAACACTAAAGAATGATCCATATCACAATCAGCACTGTGATAACTTCCAGTTAATGATGTTTGGTTCAGATGTAGTCTCTGTGTGGTGAAGTCCAGCTGATGCCAATGGCTGGATGTTGGGTGTTTCCATGTGACCTTATGCTGCTCTTTCGTTTTAAAATAGAAGTTTGTAATGCATAGGTCTTTTCTTCTGCAATGCTCCAGCAGCCTTTGCCCATTTTCATTCATGCGACCGATGTTGTATTTTCCTAGGCACACTGGGCATTAACTCGAGTCCTTGCCCACACGAGAATTGAAATCACCGAGCATATAAATGTAGTCGGATTTTGGAACTGTCTTTATCACAGAGTCTAACTCCTCATAGAATGAATCCTTTATATTATCAGAAGAAGTAAGTGTCGATGCATATGCAGTGACAATGTTAGCAAAACCACAAGAGGTTGCCAAGCTCAGGATAATAATCTTTAATTACCTCCAGCTGGAATTTCAATCATTCCCAGTAGTTAATTTTTCACTACAAAGCCCACACCATGGGGCCTTTTTACTGCCTGCCCTCTAACTGTTCCAAAACCAAAAAAGATGTAATTGTTTTCCCTGAGTGATCCTTCCTCAGCGAGGCGAGTCTCCTGCAGGCAGCAATATCAATGTTAAGGACGATCGAGTTCGGCATCAATCACAGCCATTTTTCTCACATCATCAATATTCATCAGAACAGTGGAATATCCCAGACACATGGTTCTTATGTTCTAGGTTGCAAGCTGTAGCTTGAGGTTTCTATTATTCTTTTTAGTGCCTGGTGCTTTGGTTTTACAGCCTGCAATTCAGATTTTGTCCTACCCCCAAGCACCCATTGAAGCAAGCAGCTAAGGCGGATCAGGACCTAATTGGCCGGGGGATGCCCAGCTTGAGGTGGGCAGAAGCTAATCAGTGACACCTGTAGGTGTCTCCCACTGTCAGAGGCAACCCATGGTGCCCCTGTCTATGCCAACTGACAAGGACTTACAACCCGTAACTGCCATCTCTTGCTTTGATTCTGAGACCGGTTAAGGCCAGGGATGAAGTTATATCTCTCCATAGCATAAAACCTGGGCTGAATTGTAGAGACCATGTGTTGTCCATGCAGCATGATCCCTCTCTCGGCCTGCCTGGTTTACTCCAGAGGAAAGGTAACACCAATATGTCTGGAACAAGACAAGCTGCAGAAGCTGCCAGATCAGCAAAGCAATGCTCTAACTGTCCGCCTGTCTGAGCTTCAATCATAGATCAGTTGCCAGCCAAGGCTTCAGGCCTGGTCTGCCCTGCCATGACATTTAGTCTTTAGGTTGCATTTCCTTGCCCTAGGGTAAGGCTTGCATCCTCCCAATTGCGCTCCTCTGCTCGCAGCTGTTGGGACAATGTGGGGGTGTCAGGTTTGGTGAGAACTGCCAAACAATTCAGAATAATTACCTTAAAGTTACCCAGAAAGCTTTGCACAATTAAAACAAATGATGACCAGGCTATGGACTCTGTTTTGTTCATCGAATCAATAAAACTTTGATTGTTTATTAACTTTTACCATGAGGTATAAAAAATTCAAGCTTTAAGTTTGCCTATGCTCAATTCCGGAAACTTTCTGCATAAGTAATTAAAACAGGTACCATCTTTGTTCAGTGCCATAATAAACTGCTTCACCAAGCTTTATATGTAATGGTGGCAGTAGAAATCTTTTTCGATCAATGAGAGGCTTATTGACAATATTTTTTCTTCAACTTTCAATACATCCCTCAACGGTCAGTATTTCTTTGTCCAGTGCGTATCTTTTGTCCTGCTATCCCACAAACATGTAAAGTAAAGCATGGTAATTTGGTGAATCTCGTTTGCTGGCCAAGCAAGAAGTTCATCATTTTAAGATCTACACAAACCATCCAGTTATGTTCTAAACACTTCAATTTTTCCAGAATTGTGCTCATTGTAGCATACTCCTCCTTCATTGTAGTAGAATGAGCAATTGGAACTGAGTCATTTTTGTTACCTTTGTTTAAGAGAACACCTTTAAAACTTCTTTTAGAGCTGCCAATAAAAATCCGCCACTATTCTGATGTTAACTTACACTCATTTCGTTTACAAGACCTCCTACATTAGTACAAAACACAAGGTTGTTTTATTTACAAAAGAATGGAAGAAAACCTTGCTCTCTCCTGCGATAAAATGTAACCTTTGCTTCAGCAGTCAGTAATTTTCCTTTTTCTTTCAATATTGAAGCCAACAGTTTTGAAGATTCCTTGCAGAGAAAAGATCTTGGATTAGATCATTCAGTTCATACTTATTGTCACTGGAAAATCATCTTAGAAATTTTTATCACTGTCACTGGTCATTCCACATGCCACTGCTGTCTCATCTTCTAGCAGGGAATTTAAAATCTGACTGAAACTTGGAATTGGTATGTCATCTCCACGTGGAACAGGCCATCTAACAGAATCTAAATCTGGATATTTCTATATTTTGTGATTTTTTTCTCTCTCATTAATTCCCTTAATATTGACAACACAGAAATAACAGTCATCATAGTAGTTCTCAGGCTCACTCCATACAATTGGAATTCCAAATTTTTAAACATATTTCCCCCCCACAAATCCACTGTCCCAGGTGTTCAACATGTTTTTCAAACAACATGAGGTGCCCAAGACTTGTCCTGGTCATCTAGTTTCACTTTAAAGTAAGCAAAGTATGCCTTTTTCACAAAAATAGTAATATGCTTCCTATGTTCTTCTTTCAAAGTGTACATTCCACAAATATGACACAATAAATCTGGTGAAAGAAAACATGCTCTTCTTGAAGATGATGTCATTCTGTATTAGATGTGTAAGAAAATAACTAGCATACTAACATGCATGCAGTGGGTTAAAATCTACAAAAGGAAATTCTTGGAAGATTCTTGGAACTGAAACTGTTAAGTAAACAAGCAGTTTTGCTTTGTAAGGGACTAGATAGCAATAGTTTTTTCCCAGTCTTATACAGAAAATGCCAGTCTCCCTGGCAAAGGGGTTAAGGACATTGTTTGTAATCCCGTATACTCACATACAAAACATAGCTGCATGAGATCAGGTCACGATGTTTACTTACGGAGGGTATGTGAGCCAGTTGTTCAGAAAGCTATGGCAAACTACTGAACGTAAAACTTGCCAAGACATCAACAGCAGATGAAAACTGCTGGTGTTGACTGCGATGTCCTGTAAAGGATATGAGGATGCGGAGAGGGGGGAGGGGAAATACAGAAAATACTGTAATAATTAATTAATGTACTGTAATTAATTAAGTACACAAATACCTGCATCTAAAATAATTTTAAAAAAACTAGAGCTCTACAGACAAATAAATGTGATATTTGGATTTAGCAGGCCTCATTTATACAAAATTAGATACAAAATGTTTGATAATTTGTGTGTGTCTGTGTGTAGGGCTGTGTAATTTAGAGGTGAGAGATGAAGTGCATATTATGAAATGTATTACATCTTCACATGGAAACATCAGTGTTCAATAATGAAAATTTTCTATGGTGCACGAGAATTTCCTTATGAGAAGTACGTCACATAGTAGAATAGAAGCATTCAGAGACGTCAATATCTATAGTGGGTGCTTTCATGAAACATTATTTTATAATATCTTACCATTTATCAAGATTGAATGTGAAAATTTGTACACGTCAAAGCATCACTATGAAGTTGTACACATATTTCTGTCAAGAAGCTGATCGTGTGAAACTGTTTCATACTATTACAAATCCCACGAGAAAATAGTGCATGCATTGGGTTTGAGTAAATGGTCATTTCATCGATGGGTGCATAAATCTGGAATGAAACCACCACGCAATAAGCAAAAGGCAGGTACAAAGGTAATTGTAGACAACTTTGACAGGGAGGTCATAAGGCGAGCTATTATAAATATGTTGGACACAAAGAAACAGTGACTGTAAGAAAACCTAGGGTTTGGTTGAGAAAAAACAATGACACAGAGCTATCCAAAACAACTTTGTGGAAAATTATAAGGACATTAGGCTTCACTTTTAGAAAGTACAAGGGAGGTAAAAATATTTGCAAGTAACTGCATTTATGAGCCATGAAAAGCAAATGCATATAAGAGAAATCGGCAAAGGAAATTATGACATTTCATTTGGATGAAACCTGAATCAATACGCACCACACAGATGAAAAGGAATGGCAATCAGTGGATGGAAAGCTAAAGTGATATGTACCAAGTAGTAAAGGACAACGTTTGGTCATAGCCCACGCTGATAGTATGCATAATGGTTTACTACAGAAGTAGTTATATATGTCATTTATGGGTATGATTTTCAGAGCTGCTCTGCAAAAATTGATAGGATTTATCCTTAATTGATGTTTTTTCTTTCCCGTTCTAAAGCCAGTTTTAGTGATGCCAATCATGGACGTCTAGGAATATGGACTACGCTTGTAAAGTGGTCAGGTGAGATGATCGATAAGTGGTGCGGTGGGGTGGGGGTGTCAATTTATCGATTTTTTTTCTTCTTTTACTGTGGTGATTTTCAGTGTGGAGTATAAAATTGATTAGGTTGGTCAAGGGAGATGACCGGTTAGTAACTGGTGGGGGCGGGGCTGTAATCAATAGTAGCTTGGTGGTGCCGGTTCATGTCCAGTAGTGTGGAGAGTGGGGTTGAGGTTTCGGTGTATCAATGTTCTTTTTCTGCGCTGTATTTATTTCTTCTTCTGTGGTCTTGTGCAGGGGTGGGAGTAGTGTTGGCATTTTTTTTTAAAATGGCAGCCGTGTAGTAAGTGTGTGTGCACGAGAGAGAGAGAGAGAGAGAGAGAGAGAGAGAGAGAGAGAGAGAGAGAGAGAGAGAGAGAGAGAGAGAGAGAGAGAGAGAGAGAGAAATCGATTCCTCCCCTACGTCGCAAGCAATGTGCTGGGGTGAAGTTGTGGTGCTTTATTTGAAAAATGTAGGTGCATTTTGAACTGCATTTTGAAGGAGCTAAAATCTAAAGAAGGAAATATGATGGCATGGTTTATTTGAGTCAGATTTAGTGATAGTTTTGCTGTAATTATGCAATGTCCGAAATAGATATTTGTAGTGTGATAATTCTAAGAGCAATTTTGTGTGTGTATCTTTTGTGTTCTTTGGTATTATGTTGAGAAATATTGCTTTGTAAATATCTGTATATCGCCCATAGGATACCAGAGCTCATAAGGGAAGCAAAGATTAGTAACACTGTAACCTACATAAGAGGTAACTAAGAAGGATTGGTGTGAGAGTGGCTAACTTTAGCTGCAACATCCAACCAGTCATGAACAAGTGTGCAACGGGCTTGGCATGAGTTGGTTGGGGGGCCTATGCTTCACTGGGAGATGAGAAGGCTTATAAAGAAGAAATATAAATGTATAACAGAATAACAAATACAAGAAATATGTGTCTTTTCCAGAATCACAGATATTATAAATATGTGTGTATACAGGATCACACAAACTATAAATAATCTGTTGTGGGTAGGTGTTGAATTTTTGGAAAGAAAATACAATCATGACAAAAAGTTAGAAAATGTAAGAAATATATACTGTCTACCCAGGTTAACATTGAAAAATAAAACACCACCATAGACTAACACTGAAAAACAAACAATATCCCAGTGTAGATTTACAATGAATACACAACATAATAGATGCACATTGAAAAAAACACAATATCTGGGTAGATTCACATTGAAAACACAACATACAAGTGCAGAATAACATTTAAAAAACGCAATATGCCAGTTTGCCGGTCTCCCTTGCCGAGAGGTTAGCAGCTTTCTCCGTAATCCCGAATACTCTCGTGGTTGACGTGAGCGCATGAGAATTGGAAGCGGTTCAAGTCGTGCCAGTAACTTATGAGAGTATGGAGCCGGTCGCTCAGAAAGTCATGGCGTGCTGATGAGCGTAATCTAGCCTAGGGATCAACATACAGCTGAAAGATGCTGATGTTGACCGCAATATCCTGAAATAGGATGGAAACGAGGGGGAAAAAAATGCCAGTTCAGATTAACATTGAAAAACAACACACCAGTGTAGGTTAACATGTTTTTTTAAGAATACGGCAGTGTAGATTAGTATTGAGAAACAACATACCAGTGTGTATTCGTTTGTGTGAAATTAAATGGGACTGAAATTTGGTGCAAAAACCAAAGAGGTCACACAGGTAGGAACGGTGGTCGCTGTGAGTGACCATGTGTTGCTCAAGGGTATTCTTCAGTTTAAAGCTGTGACCACATTCTAGACATTCAAATTTCTTCTCATCTGAAAATGTGTACAAAGTCGTTCATTGAGCATGAAAGATAATAAGATTTCAAGAACATAATGCTGAATCTGACCATAATATTTTTCTTGTCCATAATAACCTATCAACACAGTATCATTCTGTAGCAGTACTGATGCATTGATGCTCAGGTCATCAGAGCTCTGAAAAGGAATTATCAGAGTGAGGTTGACGTAAAGACTTTCCTTCTGAGCTGGTACTGAAGCACCATCTCCATGCCAACTTTCAGAGCACTCTCTTTCCCCTCTGCAAGCTAAGAAACCAAATGCGTGTGCTAGACTGGTAATGGAACTTCATGTCTACAAAGAGGCACATAAATCCTTGGTATATTAACCACAATGCGGACCCAGTCTTGGACTAAATAGGCCACACCACAAAGAGGCTTGGTCAGTGTGAGACCTGGTCTCTTTCTTATTGTTGTATATAATGTTCTAGTTTTGTTAGCCTCTTTAAGGCATTCGTTGTTAGTTACTTTGGCAGTCCAAGGAATTTGCAACATTCGTCTAAGGAACCACATTTCTGTTGCTTCCAGTCTCTTCCTAATTTGTTCATTTATATTCCAAGATTCACAGCCATACAGCAAATCAGGTTCTATATAGCTCTTCAGCACTCTCTTTCTTACATTCAATGACAGTGACTTATTGCATAAGATATTCATTTTCTTAAATGCAGCCTTTGCTTGCCCTATTCTGCTCTTGATCTCTTTTGTGCATCTTCCATCTGATGTTATAAATGTCCGTAGACATTTAAAACTATCCACTTGGTGAAAAATTTTTCCTCCCATCTCTATTTCACATTTGGGTTTTACCTGTTTCTTTGATATCACCATTGTTGTTTTCTTGATATTCAAGGAGAGTCCTTTCTTTGAACTTTCTGTTACTACAATGTCCAACAATTGTTGCAGATCTGTTGCATTATCCGCTATCAATACTGTGTTATCTGCATAGCATATATTATTTATATTATAACCTCCAAATATTACTCCTGGCTTTTCTTTGATCTCTCTCATTATTACTTCGCTATATAGGGGGAGCCAGCTTCCTGGCCTAGAGGTTAGCAACTTTTCTCCATAATCTCGCAAGTAATGTGACGACGGTGAGAATCAGCAGTGGTTTGAATCGCGTCTGTAACTTACGGGGTATGTGAGCCGGCCACTCAAAAAGCAATGGCAAACTACTGAGCGTAATCTTGCCAAGAAATCAACAATCAGCTGAAAGATGCTGATGTTGACAGCGATGTCCTGTATAGGATATGCACACCCAAAAAAATATAGGGGGAAGAGATCCGGTGACAAAACACATCCCTGTCTTACTCCCAACTTTATGTGCTCATAATTTCCTTCATTTCCCAATTTAATTGCTGCTATTTCGTTCCAGTAAATATTTTTTATTATTCTGAGATCTTTCCCATCAATGTTAATATCTTCCAACATTTTAATCAGTTCATCATGATTTACTTTATCAAATGTCTTAGTATAATCTATGAAGCACAAATATATGATAATGTCTTTCTTTGTCTCTACTGATCTTTCTAATAGTGTTCGTAATGTGTATATAGCATTGTTTGTACCTTCTCCTTCCACAAATCCACACTGTTCTTCACCAATTTCCATTTTTATTTTCTTCCTTGTTCTTCTCATTATAATTCTGAGTAGAAGCTTAGTGACATGATTTATGAGGTTAATCGTACGAAAATCTCTTCTGTAGCTAAATAAAGATTTCAACATATCGCTTGGTATATATCCATAAATATCAGTATACTATCAGTAGTAAAACGGCTGGGGCATATAGAAAGAATGATTCACTTAGAATGGAAGACAATAGGGAAACAAAACTCGCTTACACTCAGGAAATAAATGACCGTAGACCCCGAGGTAGACCAAGAAGACGGTGGAGAGATAATATATATACAGACCTACAAGCACTTGGAATCAACGACTGGCAAGAGAAGGTCAACCAGAGAGATGAATGGAGACGGATTGTATCTGCAGAAAAGAACCTCAATGGCTCGGAACGCTGAAGAAGAAGAATATATCAGGTCCAGTATGACATCACATTGATGTTGGACAACAGGATGTCTTCATCCAACATACAGGACTTCACGCTGGAGTTCACAGCCTGCGAACACAAGCAAGCAAGCAAGCAAGCAAGCAATTGATTGATGAAGCATTATAATTATAATTTATATGGATAATCACAACTTTAGACGGGTCTTCTTCTTCTTCTTCTTCGTTCATCCGGAGTTTTTTTTTCCGGATGTGATTGCGTTGTGCCTGTTTACAGCAGAGCTGCGTTCTTGCGCCGGTAGGCCGACACATCCGACTTCTGCGGGCATTTGTTGACCGGGTTAACCTTCCCGGGGTTTCTTAGGACGTTTGACTCTCACTGTTGTGGTGTTATCCCCCTTCCTAGCTGGCCCATATAGAACAGCCAAAGATCCTGGTCAGCCCTCAAGGGAAGGCAGGGGCAGACCATGGGCATTCCCCGCCATCCAAGGAGGCTTCCATACTTGCAGAGCCGACACATAGCGCTCTGATACTGGGCTCACCCAAGGAATCATCACGTCCTGCACATGGCTGCTTAGCCTCACTTCCGTATATTGGGCCTTCCGTTCACCATAGGCTGTTCTTCCGGAAACCAGAAGTATGCAGTCTGCAGATGACATCCACACAGTGAGCTTTCGATTCAGACTTTCCATGTAATGGATTTGTTATCCAAGCAATATTCCATTTCGTGCCACTAGGACACTTTTCCACCTTTTATGAAGCCCACACAGTGGGCTTTTGATTCAGACTTTCCACGTAATGGATTTGCTATCCAAGCAATATTCCATTTCGTGCCACTAGCACTAGGACACTTTTCCTGAAAACTGGTTTTCCAAATTATTTTCAGTCATGTCAAATGGTGAAAAATTATGCAACTGCACATATAAAATACTACTACAAATGAAACTTGTATTCTGCTTAATTTTAGTAGTTAAATTGCCAGTAATTTTTCTAATTACAAAGTAAATACAGGTTCGTCATAGTATAGCAATGGGCGCCGCCATTTTGAATGTTGTGTTATGGTTTGTGCTCAGGGTTGCCACTTTTTTTTGACCAAAAATATCTAGAAACGGCGCAAACAACATCCATAAATATCTAGATTTCGTTGGAAAGTATCTAGGGAAAATATCCAGATTGATAAAGTAAGAAATTACATTACATATGTATTGATGTGACTGCCGGTCTCCCTGGAGAAGGGCTTTACGGCTTTCGCCATAACCCCGTATATTCTCGTGAGTAACACAGCTGCGCCCGAACCGGCAGTGGTGAGCCGGTCGCTCAGAAAGCAATGGCAAACTACTGAGCATAATCTTGTCTAGTGCATCAACAGCAGCTGAAAAATGCTGATGTTGACTGCAACGTCCTGAAAGGGATATGCAATATTTAAAAAAGAATTGATGTGACTTATCCTATAGAATCATGTCCTCATCTTTACTGATGTCTGTCTCACAAGATGCCCTTAGCTTGGATGATGAAGTTGAAGCTTCAGATTCAAAATGACTTTGGTATGCTTTAGCTGTTCCAGTTTCTTTTAATACACGGTCAGGAGCTAATAAGTTGAACAGCATTTTCCTGCTCTCATCAGGCCAAATCTTATTGTCAAGATAGCATTTCAGAGGTCAAGTTTCATCCTGTTTCTTAGTTTACATTTTGTGTAATTCATAGTACTGAAAACTCTTTCCGTATCAGCATTTGAACGGGGTAGTATCGTTGCAGACATCGCACATTCAAAGAGCTCACAGAATGGACTGTTACATGAGGCATCTTTAAATTGTATTACTTCACTCCAAAAGACTTCAGTTTTTGTTTTGTTTCTCTAGTCAACCATATTTATTTTGGTTAACTGATATTCTGCTTCCGCCACACTATTATCAGTAGCCCCTAAAATTTTCATAACTTGACAATATTTTGATATGTTCTTTACTGGCTGAAGTATGTTGTTAACAGAAAAGAGTGAAATATATTTCAATACACCTACATTTTCAGGAAGTCTCTGCTTCAATTGCTTGAATAATGAGAGAAGAAAATCTTGACAGCGCTTTCTTAAGTTGTTCTCTTCATTTTCTGTTTATAGTCCTTTTGTTTTAAAACCATCAATTTTTTTATTCAGTTTGGTATCTCAGGTATGGCTTAGGAGCCAAATAGCTCTCTTTAGTGCATAATTTCTGTTCATATTGCTTTACTTTTGTCATGTTGAAAGATTTGTTCAAAGTGGAAGACACATATGAAGGTGAGCAATAATTTAAAAATCACATGAAAAAGATTCACAAAGTCGGCATCACAGCAATAATTCGCAACACGGTGAGTTTAAAGTTAAAATAATGTTATTATAAATTATATACAGTCACCAGTAGGGAAAAGAAAACGGGGAAGACCAAGAGAGACCCTGCGTAGAACTATCATCAGAGAAGGCTCATTCAACGGCCAAGTAAACATCCAGGATCTATAACAGGTAGCAGCGAATCGCCAGTCATGGAGAGTCATAACTTCTGCCCTATGCGCCGACTTAGGCTCAAGTGGAAAGACTAATTATAAATTATACGCCCTTTTACTCATTACAGGGGGGGGGAGGGGTTGCCAGATTGTTGAGCGTTGACCCAAGTCAGTTCAAAGTTTAAATAATGGCAGTTTACGCGCGTCCAGACCAAACATAAAATGGGTAAATGACACCGAAAGAAAAGTAAAATCTAGAAAGTATTCAAAATATCCGACTTCAAATGAAAAGTATCTAGAATTGCATCCAGCATCCAAACGTCAGAAAACGGTATCCAGACGCCGGCAAAAACCTCTATATCTGGATATAAAATATCTAGAATTGCAACTATGCTATCCAGAAATGGAAACAAATAGGTATTTTAAATTCCTGCGAGAAAAAACGAACTAAACATTAACAAACGTTGCACATACCTTACAAGGAGATCCACGTATCGCGAAATACAGGTGAAAAATCCGAAATCAGAAGCACTCAATAAATATAAAAAATTGAATAATAAAATAAAATAAAATACACACGAACGTATACAATACGACACACAGGCGTTTCGATTCTAAGAATCTTTGTCAATGACAACACAGATAGCTGACGACAAAAACACAAACACACGACCTATCACTTATAGTGCACAGCCTGATAATTCCACGTGGGGCAGAAAATGTAAGGTATGTGCAACGTTTGTTAATGTTTAGTTCGTTTTTTCTCGCAGGAATTTAAAATACCTATTTGTTTCCATTTCATATTGTTATATCCTGCTGCAGCCGCTGCTTTTTCTCTCTATTCCATATGCTATCCAGGGTTGCCACTATTTTTGACCAAAAATATCTAGAAACGGCTCAAACAACATCCATAAATATCTAGTTTCATTGGAAAGTATCTAGGGAAAATATCCAGATTGAGAAAGTAAGAAATGATATATATACACATATATTCTTAGTTTATATTTTGTATAATTCGTAGTACTGAAAACTCTTTCCACATCAGCATTTGAATGGGGTAGTATCATGGCAGACGTCGCACATTCATAGAGCTCACAGAATGGACTGTTACCTGGTGCATCTTTAAATTGTCTTACTTCACTCCAAAAAGCTTCAGTTTCTGTTTTGTTTCTCCAGTCAACCAAATTTATTTTGTTTAACTGATATTCTGCTTCCACCACACTGTTATCAGTAGCCCCAAAAAATTTCATAACTTGACAATATTTTGATATGTCCTTTACTGGCTGAAGTATGTTGTTAACAGAAAAGAGTGAAATATTTTTCAATACATCTAAATTTTCAGGAAGTATCTGCTTCAATTGCTTGAATAATGAGAGAAGAAAATCTTGACAGCGCTTTCTGAAGTTGTTCTCTTCATTTTCTGTTAACAGTCCTTTTGTTTTTAAACCATCATTTTTTAATTCGATTTGGTATCTCAGGTATGGCTTAGGAGTCAAATAGCTCTCTATAGTTAGTTAGTTATCAGTTGGGGTATCTTCGTTGCACTCCGGACATGTCCATAGGTGCTCAGATCCTCCCCCCAGCATATGCATCAGCGTCCGGTGGCTAATAGTGCCAGTTCTGTGTTGGTTGACGAGGCGCTTTGTTTTCCCGATGTACCTCTCGCGTCTGGCTGTGCCGATTCTTACTCCCAGGTCTTTCATCCTGGAAAGCGATGTGGAATCACTGGCGTCAAAATCCTCTGTTCTCGCCATATCTTTAAGGGCGTTAATAACATCCGCATGATCCATGGGCTGGCCATCTACAGGGGGTGCAGAGCCAGCCAATTTATCAGCTCGTTCATTTCCCTCGACTCCCGCATGTCCCGGGACGAAGATGAAGGTGACTTTGCGGACAACAGACTTCCGCAGCGACTCAGTCCACTGTCTACGTACAGATCCAGCTCTCTATAGTGCAAGTGAACAAGTCAGCTTTAGAAGTTGACAATATAAGTCTTTTACCAACTGAGTGAAATAGCAAATTGAGATCGTCAAGTAATTTAACTGTATCAACATTTTGAGATTCAAACAGTTTATTAACTTTTTGCACTTCACTTAAAATGGGTTGTAAAAAGAGAAGGAATGCCAATTTTTTATTTTCATCTCTGTACATTTCATATATAGTAGTTCAGCTGTGTAGCACTTTTCACTTTTTCTTGTTATTTCGAAGTGTGTCTTCAACTCCAACCATTGGTTCACAATTACTTCAACAGCTGGTTGAATTGATAACCATCTAGTTTTGCAATATGACAGAATTTTCAATGGTGAGGAACTATCATTTAATGCTTTATATAAATTATTATATTGCTGTTGTCTGACAGATGATTTGTAAAACCAGTTATGCGTTTCAGCAATAAGGAATTCCAAATTCCCTGGTAAACATTCTGATGAGGCATGTGATAATGCTATCTGCAAGGAATGACACGCACATTTTATGAGGATTACAGATGGGATATCTTCCTTCAATTTTGCATAAACGTCATGGTTGATACTTATTACTAATGATACCGTGTGAAGACAGGATTCGGCAGACTGCGCGGAAGAAATCATTCCTGATTCAACGGGCAAGACGGCGTTTACCTGCAAAGCGTTCTGGAACGTAATGAGCATGGCAAGGCACGTAGAGCGCCTTGGTCATCCACTGCACCTGTATTCGTCTCCAGTCGTCTCGACTTGTCTTGCCACTGGACTCAGATGGACTCAGGCGAGAGAGTGAGGTCGACGAATTGCGCAACTCTTCCTCACTTTAATCCAAGTCATCGCGCAAGTCATTCTTCATCCAACGTCATATATCACCTTCAAGCCCTGTGGCGATGGGCGAGCGGCAGGCGTGGGTACGCTGGCAGCCGTAGTCGCAGACCTGCACACAGGCGGCTCAGGCCATATGGTCGTCTTCTACTGACCGGAGCAGCAGTGGGATTCGGCAGCCCCCTGATAGACTGAGCAGCCCTCTATAGGAACACACTGCTCACCTCCATAGCATGAGGAAGGGGCTAGAAAAGGTGCCCTAAACATTGTCTGCTCCATCACTACCTAACCAGCTAGCCGCGGTTGGTGGGTACCCTTAACTGCGGTCGACATACAAACAAAGATAAAACAAGCAAAGCTAAAAGAGTAAACCATATTCCCTTAACAATTGGAACTTGGAATGTACGCACCCTACTTGACAGAGACGGCGCGTCGGGTCCAGAGAGACGAACAGCACTGATTGGGAGAGAGCTGGGCAGGTACAACATCGACATTGCAGCCTTGAGCGAGACACGACTTGCAGAAGAAGGCCAAATCTGTGAAATAGGTGCCGGCTACACATTTTTCTGGAGTGGAAGGAAAAGCGAGGAAAGACGCCAATCCGGTGTGGGATTTGCCATTAAGTCGGCCCTGGTCGGCAAATTAGCTGGATTTCCAAAGGCTATAAACGACAGGCTCATGACCATGAAGTTGCCCCTGCTGAATGGAAGGAAGCATGCAACCATTGTGAGTGTCTACGCACCAACTATGACCAACGAAGATGATGTCAAGAACAAGTTCTATGAGGACCTGCACAATGTATTAACATCTGTTCCCAAAGGAGACAAACTTATACTCCTTGGGGATTTCAATGCCAGAGTAGGCACGGACACCACCTCTTGGAGTGGCATTATTGGAAAGCATGGAGTCGGAAATTGTAACAGCAATGGACTCCGCCTCCTTCAGACATGTGCCGAACATGATCTCCTGATTACGAACACAATTTTCCGTCTCCCCATGAGAAATAGGACATCGTGGATGCACCCTCGCTCGAAACACTGGCACCTCATTGACTATGTCATCGTCAGGAGGAGTGACAGACAAGACGTTCGAGTGACAAAATCCATGTGTGGTGCCGAATGTTGGACAGACCATCGTCTCATTGTCTCGAAAATAAACATTCACATCAGGCCACCACGGCGTCCACAAGGGGCGAAAATGCAAAAAAAGCTAAATGTCACCCGCCTAAACAGCAAGAAAATGCAGCAGTCGTTTGAAAATATGCTGGAAGACCACCTCAAGCCCAATGCTGCAGCTAAACAGGATACAGAAACAGAATGGAGAGCCCTAAAGGACATAATTTACAACACTGCTATGGAAATCCTGGGTCCAGCCCCCCGAAAGCATAAAGACTGGTTTGATGAAAATTCCGAAGAGATCAACCAATAGCTGGCCGAGAAACATCTTCTCCTCAAGGCACATTTGAATGACCCAAAGTCAACATCAAAAAAGATGCTTTCAAGAACATTCAGAGAGTAGTGCAGCAGAAACTTCGGCACATGCGGGACTCCTGGCTGAGCAGCAAAGCTGATGAAATTCAGGGCTTTGCTGACAAACATGATATGAAAAACTTCTACGACTCACTGAAAGCGGTATATGGTCCTACATCGCCAGGCATAGTTCCCCTCCTCAGTGCAGATGGGGGAACATTGGTCACCGATAAGATGGGCAGAGCATTTCAGCAAAATCTTAAATGCAACTTCCTTCTTCGATGACGAAACCATCAACTGCCTTCCTCAAGTTCCCACCAATGAGACACTTGATGACCTGCCAACCATAGTGGAAGTAAACAAAGCCATCCAGCAACTCTCCAGCGGCAAGGCACCTGGTCCTGACTCCATCCCAGCAGAGATATACAAGGCAGGTGGGCCGGTCCTAACAGAGCAGCTTCACCAAGTCTTTACAAACATATGGGTGAACGAGACCATGCCACAAGATTTCAAGGACGCGTCAATAGTCCACCTTTACAAACGTAAAGGAAACCGCCAATCCTGTGACAACCACCGAGGCATCTCCTTGCTTTCAATTGCAGGGAAGATACTCGCCAGAATTCTTCTCAACCGCCTCACAGCCCATCTCGATCAAGGTCTTCTTCCTGAGAGTCAATGTGGCTTCAGAAAAGAACGTGGAACTGTTGACATGATTTTCGCTGCAAGACAGCTGCAAGAGAAATGTCAGGA
Source organism: Cepaea nemoralis (assembly GCA_014155875.1). Taxonomy (NCBI): domain Eukaryota; kingdom Metazoa; phylum Mollusca; class Gastropoda; order Stylommatophora; family Helicidae; genus Cepaea; species Cepaea nemoralis. The sequence continues at coordinate 80,217 of JACEFZ010028085.1, forward strand.
ATAGAACTGCGAAATGTTCTCCACTTTCATTGACCTTACCAAGGCTTTTGATACAGTCAGCAGAGAAGGACTGTGGAAGATTATGGCAAAATATGGCTGTCCACGAAAGTTTGTCCAAATAGTGCGGCTATTTCATGACGGCATGCAGGCAAGAGTACAGGAAAATGGTGAACTGTCTGAACCCTTTCCTGTCACCAATGGAGTGAAGCAAGGATGTGTCCTGGCACCAACACTGTTCAGCCTCATGTTTTCAGCCATGTTGATGAATGCCTTCGAGAACTGACAACATTGGAATAGACATCAACTACCGTATGGATGGAAAGTTATTCAATCTCAGAAGGCTGAAAGCTAAAACCAAAATTAACAGCGACACCGTCAGAGAGCTCCTGTTTGCTGATGATTGCGCTCTATACGCCAACTCAGAGGCGGACATGCAACATAATGTTTCAGCTTTCTCACATGCCTGTGCCAACTTTGGGCTCAATATCAACTTGGAGAAGACTGTAGTTATGTACCAGCCAGCTCCAGGGAATAATCACACTGTGCCGAATATCAAAGTGAATGATCATAGACTAAGTGTTGTGGACAAATTCACCTATCTTGGCAGCACTGTGTCACAAGCTGCCACAATTGATGACGAAGTGAATGCAAGAATCTCCAAGGCCAGTGTGGCCTTTGGCAGACTGTACAAGAATGTATGGGACAGAACTGGAATAAGCCTGCAAACAAAGCTAAAAGTCTACAAAGCAGTTGTATTATCCACACTGCTATATACTTGTGAAACCTGGACTGTTTATCAGCGACACGCTAGGAAATTAAACCACTTCCACACAGTCTGCCTAAGGAAGCTACTGAAGATTAAATGGCAAGACAAGATTCCAGACACTGAAGTCCTAGAAAGAGCATCCATGCCCAGTATCCACACTATACTGATGAAGAATCAGATTCGTTGGGCTGGTCACTTGACTCGCATGCCAGATCACAGGCTCCCTAAACGAATTTTTTACAGCGAACTGCGTTGTGGTAAACGCTCCCAAGGTGGCCAGAGGAAACGCTTTAAAGACACTCTGAAAATTTCACTGAATGCTTTTGGAATTCATCATGACACCTGGGAGGACTGCAGCCAGAGACCGAAATTCGTGGCGTGCATCATTACGCAAGGGTGCAGTCATATGCGAGGCAACCAGGACTGCAAGAGCTGTGAAGAAAAGGCAGGACAGAAAAACCACTGCAGGAAATCCTCCTCCAGAGACGTCAAGCATTCTTTGCCCACATTGTCAAAGAACATTTCTAGCCAAAATAGGCCTTATCAGCCATCTTAGAACCCACGGCTCCATACCTTCAACCCCACTGGATGAAATGAATGGTCATCATCATTCTTGATGGACAAACAACAACAATGATACCGACCGACCATTGCCGATGCATTATCATCGGTTCCAATTGCAGCCAAATTCTTCAAGTTTAAATGTTTACTGACCAAACGTTTCTTCAGTGCCTGAACTATACTTTCTGCATCACACTCTTCCAAGTGAACTAGTCCAAGAAATGTAGAAACTACTTTGTATTTGCTGTTGCTATAATATATAACACATACACCAAGCACCGAAAGAAAAGTAAAATCTAGAAAGTATCCGAAATATCCAACTCCAAGTAAAATGTATCTAGAATTGCATCCAGCATCCAAACGTCAGAAAACGGTATCCAGACGCCGGCAAAAACCTCTAGATCTGGATATAAAATATATAGAATAGCAACCCTGGTGCTATCTCGTTCTCATGGTTGTGTTGCAATGATGTGCTAAACATTGTTTCCTGAACACAGTTAAAAGCGGCTATTGTTCAAACTTCCGATATAATAGTATCGCTGGATAGAGAACACGATACATACACACATTGTGATTGTAACTGACTCAGAAAGCATGCTGAGGATGGTGAGAACAGGCAAGCTTCGTGCAGAGTGGCTTGCTTCGCTTCGGAGGTCACGGGTGGCAAGCATCGCCTGGATCTTTTCTCCTGGGCATGCCGTGTGCTGGGGAATGAACAGGCGGACAGATTGGCTGGCTTGGCAAAACTTGGTGGAGTATTGATGCATGCCAAAACAGACGTGGTTGCGGCCTTGTGGGAGCACGTGTACACCTCGGAGGAGCAAATGGATCACCATAGTCTGGTAAGAATGAGGCAGCGAGGTGTGACGAGGGGATCTGGCCGACGATCGACGCTCAGAGGAAAGGCGAGACGGACATATAATCAGATTGTTACTGGAACTATTAGTGTTGGAACTCTTCGCTGGCTGCTGAGGATGGAGACGGAGCGCTTATGGGAATATCCCGAATGATGTGATGTCGGTTCCTAAATCAATCAATCAATCAATCAATCCGATATAATAATATATATAGTAATATAGTTAGTTAGTTAGTGAACAGATCATCCTCATTGCGCATCGAACCATTCAGTCCATAGTGCTTAGTCAGTCAGATCACCTCAATCAATTCAATGAATGACTGATTCAATCCCACAGCGTGTAGCGCGGCAGCGGCTAACGGACGACACCAGTTCTGTGTGGGTTTATTAATCTTCGTTGACTTCCTCTATAGTGTCTTTGTTTGGCCACACCTCTTTTAACATGCTGTTCTCGCAGTCTGACCATGGTTGTAGTTGTAGATTCACAGACATCACTTTGTTCTAGCAAACGATTTAATTTACTTCTCGCAAAGTCGTCAGATATATGTGAAAATGAACGCAGAATTCAAAAATGCATTAAAAAGTCAAGTTGTAGTTAACAGGCAAGAATTATAAAAAAAATAATAATAATAATTAGCTTACCGTATGCCAAAAAGTTGAAATAACATAGCAGAGACGACAGTTCTAGGCGACAAACGCAGCCTAGCAGGCAGACCACAGCATAGTTGCCATTCTAGATGTTCTACATCCAGATCTAGATGTTTTTGCCGATATCGTTTCTAGATATCGTTTTCTAACGTCTAGATGCTAAAGAAGATGATATTAAAGAAGACTTTTATAATGATCTGGAAGATGTCATAGAAGAAACCCCCAAACAGGACATCCTGATTGTGCTGGGAGACTTCAATGCAAAAATAGGTAGAGAGCAAACTAATAAAAAAGTGGCAGGCATGGAAAGCCTACATACAACTTCAAATGATAATGGATGGAGAGTCATCAACCTGGCAGAAGCCAAAGGTCTGCAGATTAGCAGTACCAGACTACAAAGAAAGGATGTACACAAACAAACTTGGAAATCATGTGACAAGAGAACCTATAATCAAATAGATCACATTTTAATTAACAACAGAAATGCATCAAACATACAGCAAGTCAGAAGTTATAGAGGAGCTGAGTGCCACAGTGACAACTTCCTCGTTGGAGCAAAATTTAAAATAAAACTTAAGAGAGCTTTCTATACTAAATTACAAAGAATACACCCAACATATAACAGAGAAAAACTACAAGACATTACAGTCAAAGAGAAATTTACAGATGAAATAAAATGTAAACTTGAAACTCTACAAAACCCTTCGGAGGAAAGCGTTGACCAAACTTGGTTGAACATCAAGAATACAATTCAATCTACCGTAGAGGAATGTCTCGGTGTGTTAACCACGCATAGAAAGAACAGATGGTTCAATCAAAAATGCGAAGAACCAGTCATTAGGAAGAAGAATGCCAGACATGTATGGTTAAATGACATCAATAACATCCAAAAGGAAGAGCATTATAGAAATGAATGTAAAGAGGCTACAAAAATAGTCAGACAGCAGAAGCGAGAATATATGAGTAATATAATCAAAGATATGGAAACTAATCACCAGAAAAATGAATCCAGAAAATGTTTTAAAGAACTGAAGTCAATGAAACGAGGGCACCAACAAAACACATATGGTTTAAAAGACAAAAATGGGAACATGATAAATACCAATGAGGAAATTTGCAACACATGGAAAGAATATTTTATTGAACTACTAAATTGTGAAGCTCCAAGTAACATTTTCCCACAGGAAGAGGTTCTAACATGCGAACCACAAATTGAAGAACCACAAATTTGAAGAAATCCAATATGTAATCACACGACTTAAAAACAGTAAGGCAACTGGGACTGATGGAATTGCTGCTGAATTTATAAAGGCAGGTGGCCATGCATTACATCTAAAGCTATACGAACTAATAATAAAAATCTGGAGGACAGAAGAATTACCCCATGACTGGAAAGAGTCATTATTGATACCTATCTTTAAGAAAGGAGACAAGGTCCAATGTGGAAATTATAGAGGAATATCGCTACTGTCCACAAGCTATAAGATATTGTCCGCAGTATTACTAAATAGACTAAAACCATATTCAGAAGACATATTAGGTGACTACCAGGCGGGTTTTAGACAAAACAGATCAACAGTAGATCAGATATTTATCTTACGACAAATAGCCGAGAAACATTGGGAATATAAAAGAGATCTCCATAACATTTTTGTGGATTTTAGAAAGGCTTATGATAGTGTCCATAGGAATAGTCTATGGAATGCTATGCAGGAATTTGGAATACCAAGGAAGTTAATCAACATGACCAGACTATGCATGGAAGATACTTATAATATAGTAACATATAAAGGCAGGAAATCAGACCCCTTCCAAATAACATCTGGCTTGAAACAGGGTGATGCACTATCGCCGCTACTCTTCAATCTGGCTCTAGAGAAAGTTGTAAGGAAGATAAAGGAGGAATGTGATATTGGAGGAACATCCAAGCTGCTTGGTTATGCAGATGATATAGATATTATAGGGCAAAGTGAACAAAAGACATTGGAAATATTGACTCACTTAAAGGAAAAAGCCCAACAGATGGGGCTGGTTATCAACCAAGATAAGACAGAATATATGGTAATTTCAAGAGACGGAATGGCTAAAAACTCTGGCCACATACAAATAGATAATATGACCATTAAAAGAACGGAAACATACAAATACCTGGGTACAATCTTCAACTGCTCCAACATCATAAGGGAAGAAATACAAACTAGAATTAGTTAGTTAGTTAGTTAGTCGACAGATCATCCTCGTTGCACATCGAACCATTCAGTCCATAAGTGCTCGGATCCCCTCCTCAGCAAATCCCGCAGCGTGTAGCGGCTAACGACGCCAGTTCTGTGTTGGTTTATCAATCTTCTTTGGCTTCCTGCGTAGTGTTCTTGTTTGGCCACCCCTCGTTTAATTTGCTGCTCCCGCAGTCTGGCCATTGTTGTAGATTCACAGTCATCACTTGGTTCTCGCAAAAGTCTCACTTCTCGTAGAGCATTCAGAATGTCAGCCTGGTCCATGGCGCGTCCGCCCTCCACAGTAGCCTCACCTGCGAGCTTGTCAGCCCGCTCATTTCCTTGTACTCCCGCATGACCTGGCACGAAGATGAAACTAATCTTTGCCAGCCGAGACCGCTTCAGAGGCAGCAACCATTCTCTTCGGATCGACCCCTCCTCTATCCTCTTGATCATGTTCATTGAGTCGCTGAGGAAACAAGCCCTAGTGAATGTCTGTGTCTCGAGCCATGTTATTGCTTTACTTACTGCCATGACTTCCATGGTCAGGCTACTTGTGGTTTCAGTGAAAGCACCAGAGTCCTCCTTCACAATTCTCCCTCCGGCCCGAGCTGTAAAGGCCCATGAGCTTCTCACATGTCGGACGACCGACCCATCTGTGTAGATGACCGCGTCACCGTCTAGCGAATTCTCGAAAATCAACGCTTGTACTTCAGCCTCCACAGCAGCCGGATTTTCTTGTCTGCATTTTCTATCTAGTTGGATGCAAACTGAAAAGGATGTGCAGAAGTCTGTTGGCACTTGCACCCACTCCTCGCCAGGTTCTAAGTCCTCAAGTGAACACACCTGTTGAAGAATGTCTTCGGCTTGACCCATCCACGACCGTCCTCTTTTTAACCTGCTGCCCTTCACCTTCCTAATTTCACTATGCAGTGGATGTTGTGTGTTTGCGTTAATTCTGAGGTAGGCGCGTGCCCTGCAAACTTGTATTCTCTCTTCAATGGTTGGAAAATCAAGAAGGTAGCGCATCGCCCTGCATGCTGTATCTCTTGTACATCCAAGAATAATGCGCATAGCTTCATTCTGTATCCTTTCCATCCTTTCTATCTGCTTATGGCTGAGAGTCAGGATTGCCATTGCAAACTCCACAACAGACATGACCAGCCCCTCGTACAGAAGACATAGATGGCGCTGCTCACAGTTTGCTGCCGCCATCACCCGCATCGCTGCCAAACCCCGCATGGCCTTTGTTATCACCTGGTCTATGTGCACTTTATAAGCAAGCTAGAATTTCTAAAAGCTAAAATTTATGTCTTTGCAATTATAAACAAACTAGAATTAACTCTGGAAATAAGATATACTATGCAGAACAACATCTACTAAAATCAAAGGCGCTATCTCGTAACACCAAAATCACAATATACAAAACACTGATCAGACCAGTTGTGCTGTATGGCTCTGAAACCTGGAGTACAACGAAAGGAGACGAAGCCTTGTTACAAACCTTTGAGAACAAAATTTTAAGACGCATCTTTGGACCCATTAGGGATACACAAAGTGGAGAGTGGAAAAGAAGAAGTAACAAAGACATTTATGATCTGTTTAAGTCCCCGCTAGTCACTGGTATCATGAAGGCTAATAGACTACAATAGCTGGGGCATATAGAAAGAATGGAAGATAATAGGGAAACAAAACTCGCTTACACTCAGGAAATAAATGACCGTAGACCCCGAGGTAGACCAAGAAGACGGTGGAGAGATAATACAGACCTACAAGCACTTGGAATCAACGACTGGCAAGAGAAGGTCCACCAGAGAGACGAATGGAGACGGATTGTATTTGCAGCAAAGAACCTCAATGGCTCGGTAAGCTGAAGAAGAAGAAGAAGAAGAAGAAGAAGAAGAAGAAGAAGAAGAAGAAGAAGAAGAAGAAGAAGAAGAAGAAGAAGAAGAAGAAGAAGAAGAAGAAGAAGATGCTAAATGTAATTCTAGATATTTTTCATTTGGAGTTGGATATTTTTTAGATTTCACTTTTCTTTCGGTGTCATTTAATTATTTCTGTCTAAAATATTTATTACCCATTTTTTGTTTGGTCTGGGCGCGCGTAAATTATGGTAACTGCCATTATTTAAACTTTGAACTGACTTGGGTCAACGCTCAACAATCTGGCAATCCCCCGGTAATGAGTAAAAGCGCGCAAAATTATTATAACAGTATTTGAACTGTAAACTCACTGTGTTGCGAATTATTGCTGTGATGCCGACTTTGTGATTCTTTTTCATGTGATTTTTTTTAATAATTGCTCACCTTCATATGTGTCTTCCACTTTGAACAAATCTTTCAACATGCCAAAAGTAAAGCAATATGAACAAAAATTTCGGAAAGAGTGGCTGCAGGATGACATAATTAAAGACTGGGTGATGCCAGTTCATGGAGATGCGACTAAGGCTCGTTGTAAGTACTGCAAGTGCGAAATGAAAGCGAAAATACAAGACTTGAAGAATCATGCAGAGACTAAAAAACATAAAAATGCAGTGCCATTCAGGGATATTACACCGTTGACATCTGTTTTCAGAACTACACAGAGTAATGAATCATCAAAAGTTGAAGGATCTGTCGCAATGTTTTTAAGTTGTCATTGTGCAATTGCGAACTGTGACCATTTGATTGATTTGTTTAAAAACACTATTTCTGACAGTAAAGTTCTAAAGGACGTAAAAATGCATCGGAGCAAGTGTACAAATATTATAAGAAGTACTTTGTTTTCTCACTTTGAAGAAGATTTGATCAGTGATATTTCTACAAATAAATATAGTTTATTATTAGATGAATCAAACGACATTTCTGTTCTGAAAGTGCTTGGTGTATGTGTTATATATTATAACAACAGCAAAGACAAAGTAGTTTCTACATTTCTTGGACTAGTTCACTTGGAAAAGTGTGATGCAGAAAGTATAGTTCAGGCACTGAAGAAACTTTTGGTCATTAAACATTTAAATTGGAAGAATTTGGCTGTAATTGGTACCGATAATGCCTCGGTAATGGTTGGTATAAACTATGGTGTTTATGCAAAATTGAAGGAAGATATCCCATCTTTAATCCTCATAAACTGTGTGTGTCATTCCTTGCAGCTTGCAGTATCACATGCCTCATCAGAATGTTTACCAAGGAATTTGGAATCCTTTATCCCCTCTGCTGTGTGTCCACCGTGACGAGGTAGAGGGGATTGCGCGCTCCAATGACCCCAAGAGCTATGCCGACGGTAGCACAGCTACTGGTAGGGTCACCCATGTCGGACAGGTCAAGGGAGAGGGACCAGACCAAGCGACACACAAACCTGCTGCCTTGTAGGTAGACTGTGGACATTCAAAGGCTAGGGAAATGAATGAATCATCCAAATAAACGAGAAGTAGATTGTGAGCTTTACTAAAACACGACTACAAGAGACAAATTGGACGTTGCGGCCAAAGCCTTCGTCAGCACAGGACAAACAAATACAAACCAACACAAAACTACATGAAACACACTATGACAATATTAAACTATTAAACTAATTAAAATAAAATGTACTCATCTGAATACTGTGTCCTAGCTTGGAAGGTCTGACACACGTAGGGCGCCAGTGGATCAATAGGGCTAGGGAAAGCACCCCGAAAAAATGTTTGTCGAAATCGGATGTACTGAGCCACAGGCTTGACAAAGCAGTGCAACGTAACTTGATTCATGATGTCACAATTTAAAATTAATCGTTATGGTGCTAATCCCGCGAAGTCCCATCAGGCGGTGATAGTGCCGGGCCCCCTGCCTCTAGGGGATCCACCCATGACTACTGGTGGTCACCTTCCTCTGTGCTGTGGAGTCAAGGCACAGAGGAGTAGGTTAAGAGCTATTGACCAAACACCCCGGACACTCAATATTATACTACAGTGGAATGCCGAAGGAGTTTATAACAAGAAAGTCTCCCTAACACAGCGTCTTCATAAAGATAGAATAGATGTGGCATGCATTCAAGAGACACACCTCAATGCCAATCTGAAATTCTCAGTCAGAGGATACCAGGCCACACGTTTTGACCGCGAAGGACACAAAGGAGGAGTTCTAATAATACTTACACGAAATACAATACCTTGCAGCGAAGTATCTGTGATCTCTGACAACCAAACGGAAATTATAGGTGTTGATATAATTATAAAGGACATGAAAATAAGAATCTACAATCTGTATAGCCCAGAAGATAAGGACCTTACACTCTCAAACATGAAAATAACTGACACAAACTGCATTATTGTCGGAGACTTTAATAGCCGTTCAGAAAGATACTGACAAAAGAGGAGATGAATTGGAGGACTGGGAAATAGACTCAAATCTCCATCTACTCAACAAAGCGGATGACACATCGAGCTTCTACTCCAGAAGATGGTTTACCACTTCTACTCCAGAATTAGCTTTCTGCACAGGAGACATCCTCCACAAAATCGATAGCCATGTGCTTGACCAATTAGCAGGTAGTGACTACAGACCAATCAAGCTTGTAATGAATATGGAGTATGTTCCACAGGAGCAAAAGCCTTTGCCCCGCTGGAATTACAAACGAGCAGATTGCGACAGATTTGCCATACTAACCACAGACAAATATTGTGAAAACATAAATACACGATATGGCAACATGAAGCAAATGGTGGAAAGTCTAAACAGAGCAATAATACAGGCGGCCACTGAGTCTATTCCTATAGGAGCGAGGAAAAATTACAAACCATACTGGACTGAAGAACTACACATTTTGGAGGACAAAGTTGAAGATGCCAGGAAGACAGCAGAGAGAGAACAAACAACTGAAGCGAACATCTCTCTCAAAGCCATCTCAGCAAAATATAAAAGAACAGGAGGCAAAAAACAGAAAACCTGAATTTTGACAGGGATGGAAACAAACTGGAAACTAGTGAAAGCCATGAACACTCATCAATGAAGGACCTACAAACAAACAAATAACAATTAAACAAGGAAATGCCTTGCTTACAGGAAAAAAGGCTGCAAATGCACTAATGGAACACTATGCCAGTGCAAACCACACTGATATTACAACCGAACAGAAGAAAGCAATCAAAGACAAACAGATGCATCATAGTAATACAGAGACAGCAGCTGAATATATAATGGCAAATCTAACAATGGAAGAAATGGAACAGGCAATGAATACCCTAAAAAAGAAGAAATCATCAGGAAAGGATGGAATCACAAATGAAATGCTAATAGGACGGCACTAAGGCAAAAAAGAAGCTACTAGCAGTCCTAAATTACAGCTGGAAGACAGGAATAGTCCCACAGCATGGAAGGAAGCTATACTAATACCAGTCCCAAAGAAAGGAAAAGACCTTAGTTAGTTAGTTAGTCTACAGATCATCCTCATTGCACATCGAACCATTCAGTCCATAAGTGCTCTGATCCCCTCCTCAGCAAATCCCGCAGCGTGTAGCGGCTAACGACACCAGTTCTGTGCTGGTTTATCAGTCTTCTTTGGCTTCCTGCGTAGTGTTCTTGTTTGGCCACCCCTCTTTTAATTTGCTGTTCTCGCAGTCTGGCCATGGTTGTAGATTCACAGTCATCACTTGGTTCTCGCAAAAGTCTTACTTCTCGTAGAGCATTCAGAATGTCAGCCTGGTCCATGGCGCGTCCGCCCTCCACAGTAGCGTACCTGCGAGCTTGTCAGCCCGCTCATTCCCTTGTACTCCCGCATGCCCTGGCACGAAGATGAAACTAATCTTTGCCAGCCGAGACCGCTCCAGAGACAGCAACCAGTCTCTTCGGATCTCCCCATCTCTATCCTCTTGAGCATGTTCATTGAGTCGCTAAGGAAACATGCCCTAGTGAATGTCTGTGTCTCGAGCCATGTTATTGCTTTACTTACTGCCATGACTTCCATAGGTCAGGCTACTTGTGGTCTCAGCTGAAAGCACCAGAGTCCTCCTTCACAATTCTCCATCCGGCCTGAGCTGTAAAGGCCCATGAGCTTGTCACATGTCGGACGACCGACCCATCTGTGTAAATGACAGCATCACCATCTAACGAATTCTCGAAAATCAACTCTTGTACTTCCGCCTCCACAGCTGCCGGGATTTTCTTGTCTGCATTTTCTGTCTAGTTGGATGCAAACTGAAAAGGATGTGCAGAAATCTGTTGGCACTTGTACCCACTCCTCGCCAGGTTCTAAGTCCTCAAGTGAACACACCTGTTGAAGAATGTCTTCTGCTTGACCCATCCACGACCGTCCTCTTTTTAACCTGCTGCCCTTCACCTTCATAATTTCACTATGCAGTGGATGTTGTGTGTTTGCGTTAACTCTGAGGTAGGCGCGAGCTCTGCAGACTTGTATTCTGTCTTCAATGGTTGGAAAATCAAGAAGGTAGCGCATCGCCCTGCATGCTGTATCTCTTGTACATCCAAGAATAATGCGCATCGCTTCATTCTGTATCCTTTCTATCTGCTTACGGCTGAGAGTCAGGATTGCCATCGCATACTCAAAAACAGACATTACCAGCCCTTCGTATAGAAGACATAGATGGCGCTGCTCACAGTTTGCTGCCGCCATCACCCACATCGCAGCCAACCCCCGCTTGGCCTTTGTTATCACCTGGTCTATGTGCTCATTATAAGCTAGGCTTCGATCTTACCGTAAACCGTAAGGAAAAGACCTGGAAGAACCAAATGGCTATCGACCTATCAGTCTACTTAGCTGTGTAGGAAAATTAATGGAACACATTATCAATGGCAGGCTAACATGGCATCTGGAAGAAAACAAACTCTTAACACCATCACCAAGCAGGATTCAGAAAGTACAGATCCACTGAAGATCAAATAACCTATATAGCTCAGGAAATAGAGGATGCCTTCCAAGAGAAAAAACACACACTAGCGGTCTGGATAGATTTAGAAAAAGCATTTGATAAAGTATGGAAGGAAGGACTGAAGGTAAAACTGCAAAAAATGCATGTTTGTGGGAAAATGTATAAATGGATCAGCCACTACCTTGAGAACAGAACTGCCAGGACAAAAGTACAAGGACAAACCAGCAAAATGATGCTGTTGGAGCAAGGTGTCCCCAAGGAGTAGTTCTTTCACCAACATTATTCCTAGCATATATAAATGACATCACAGAAAATTTTCCAGCCAGAGTACACACATCCTCCTTTGCAGATGACCTAGCCATATGGACCTCTGATGAATATATTAGTACAGCTAACAGCAGAATACATCAAGCCTTATTAGCGCTAGAGGACTGGTCAAAATCATGGCTAGTGAAGATAAGTGAGGAGAATACAACATGCACAGTGCTCTCCCTCTCAAATAAAACTCAGCAACCTAAGCTAGTATTGAATGAAAAAATATTGCGCCATGAAGAAAATCCAAACTATCTAGGAGTCACCTTTGATCATAGCCTGACATGGAAGACACAGGTTGAGAAAAATCGAACAAGAGCAAGGCAAAGAATGGCAATCATGAAAAAGGTTGCTGGTACAACGTGGGGAGCAGATGAGAAAGTTCTCAAGAAGTTATATACTGGACGGGTGAGGCCAGTACTGGAATATGGCATTGCAGCTTGGGCAACAGCAGCTAAGTCAAACTTTAACAAAATAAGTAGAGTCCAAAATCAAGGAATGTGAATCATAACTGGAAGCCTGAAGACAACGCCTATTAATGAACTAGAAAAGATCACTTGTTTACAACCAATGCAGGATAGAAGAGATAGCAGAGCCCAGCAACAAGCAGAAAAATTCAGAAGATTGACAGACCACCCTAAGTATAATAGGTTTAATGGTTTTGGAAAGGGAAGACTGAAGCGTGGCAACTTTATAGAAACTGCAAAACAAAAGATTAGGGCAGATCCCATACTTAACAATCAACAGTCAAACCCATTTACAATGCACACAAGTTCCCAGCTTGGAGACAGCAGCAACTGCCTGAGATGATAGAAAACATTCCTGGTATTGAGAAAAAGAACACTCAGAATGAAACCGAAAGAAGAAAAATAAACCTAAACTACATAAAAGAACATTACCCAAGCAGCAATTGGACCCATGCGTATACAGATGGATCAGCCAAAAATTCAATAGAAAATGGAGGAGGAGGAATTCTCCTAAATTTAAAAAATGGAATGAAAAAAACACAGTCAGTGGCAACTGGAAAATTTTCAAGTAACTTCAAAGCGGAGGTAGAGGCTTTGAAAACTGCAGCAGAAATGCTCTTGATGGAGGAAAATAAAGAGAAGCAAATAGCTATCTTCACAGATGCAAAGTCAGCTGTCTCAATACTGAAGAGCAAAAACAGCACAGAACTAGCTGACCTAAGAGCAGCACTCCATGGTCTATGCCAGAAATCCAAAAAAGTTGTAATACAGTGGATCCCATCACATTGCAGTATACCTGGAAATGAAGAGGCTGACAGACTAGCAAAAGAGGGTGGACGACTACCACAGCCTGACATAGACATAACCTATAATGAGGCAAAGAGGTTTATAAAAAGCACTTATAGAACCAAATGGGAATCAGAGCATCCAGGCCACCAGAAGGATGATGCATATTACAAACTCGACCGAAGAGAACAAGTAGCAATCTTCAGACTCCGCACAGGACATAACAGGCTGAAATACCACTTGTTCAATAAACTAAAGATAGGAGATACCGATGAATGTAATTGTGGAACTGGTAAAATGACAGCTAAACATTTGCTGCAGGAGTGCCCAATATATGCAGAACAGAGAAAGATATTTTGGCCCACACCTGCTTCATTTGAGGACAAGCTCTATGGAGATATCAACAAGCTCAAGTTGACTGCAGCTTACTTTAACTACATACAGGTTGACATTTAAAGGTGCATGAAGAAGTATTTAGACTGCCACACTTCATACCACAGGTATGTCGGTACAAAAGCGTCCCAGAGGCATGAAATGGAATATTGCTTGGATAGCAAATCCATTACGTGGAAAGTCCGAATCGAAAGCTCACTGTGTGGGCTTCATAAAAGGTGGAAAAAGTTTCCTAGTGGCACGAAATGGAATATTGCTTGGATAGCAAATCCATTACATGGAAAGTCCGAATCAAAAGCTCACTGTGTGGGCTTCATAAAAGTTGGAAAAAGTGTCCTTGTGGCACGAAATGGAATATTGCTTGGATAGCAAATCCATTACATAGAAAGTCCGAATCGAAAGCTCACTGTGTGGATGTCATCTGCAGACTGCATTCTTCTGGTTTCCAGAAGAACAGCTTATGGTGAACGGAAGGCCCAATATACGGAATTGAGGTTAAGCAGCCATGTGCAGGACGTGACGATTCCTTGGGTGAGCCCAGTACCAGAGCGCTGTATGTCGGCTCTGCAAGTATGGAAGCCTCCTTGGATGGCAGGGAATGCCCATGGTCTGCCCCTGCCTTCCCTTGAGGGCTGACCAGGATGTCTTTGGCTGTTCTATATGGGCCAGCTGGGATGGGGAATAACATCACAACAGTGAGAGTCGAACGTCCCAAGAAACCCCCAGGAAGGTTAACCCGGTCAACAAATGCCCGCAGAAGTCGGATGTGTCGGCCTAATGGCACAAGAACGCAGCTCTGCTGTAAACAGGCACAACACAATCACATCCGAAAAAAACAAACTCCGGATGAACGCAGAAGAAGAAGAAGAAGAACCCACATTAAAAACCACTGGTTATTGTAAACATCCCCAGCCTTTTGCTGGGAGTGAATCAGGCAACTTCAGTGCTCGAGGCAGACACCAAAACTTCATGGCCACACCAAAGTCCTGGAAAAAAATAGACAAACAAATATCACACAATTTCAAATGGTTTATTCAATAAATGTTTATGAATGCATCTATAAAACAACTCTGTTCCAGAAATATGTATTTATGTAACACTGATAATATACTTTACAAGCAATAATCACAATTTTATACCAAAATATTTCACATAATATATGACATAATCTGATTATTAAAACATGTTTTAGAGCTCAATCACAACATGAAATTAATAAATTGCCCAAAATAAAAACAGCATTGGTGTTTCCAACACATTTTGTATGTCTCCGAAAAAATGCACTCGTGAACCGAAGGACACGGCCCAGAATTGAACCCTCAACCTTCAGAGCCTGAGTCAAACGACTTTACCACGAAGACTTTCATTCAGAATGGAACATAACATTATGCAGCCATATACAATCCAAACTGGTAGCCCAGTAGTGTACATGTGACCAAGTACACCAAACTGGATCATATTCAAGCATACATCAAAAAGCACAGAGGCCTGCTGAATTTCCCTTTGGCATTGGGTTGGAGTCTACTGGCAATGATCTAAAACCCAAGAAGGGTACATGACTTATAAGATCTTCACCGGCCTGTATGTGCTGTGTTAGATCACGACCTGGCTATATTCTGATATGCCTCTCTCTCTCTCTCTCTCAATCTTGCCCAGCCTGCTGGAGTCTTGAACTGGAGAGGTAAGGAGAATTTTGAAACATAGTCCTCACAGAGAAGTTACTTTAGTATTGAGTCGAGGAAAAGTCTCTACATCAACCTCACTATGACAGATGCAAGCCCTTTCCAAGGCTCAGACAAACTCAATGCCAATGCAGACATAGAATTATATCATTAAAACTCTTTCTTCCACAAGATTCACAAACAAAAAAACAGGCCCACTGAAACACCCTTTAATGTTAAAATCTATGGTTTTGAACAATTTATCCAGCAGATAACCTGAAGATACAAATAGAAAGAACATATTTTTCAGATATGTATTTCTGCTCTTAAAGCAAAGAAAATTCAGTTAAAGCATCAGAACAAATGTAGCCCTAGCCAACATGTGACTTTACTCACACACAAAATCACTTTCATACTTCTAAGATAAGCTTCAGCTCACTCAGTCACAATGGCATTGTTTTAAGTTCCAAAACGTCTTCACACAATCAAATTATGTTCAATGTCTGGAAATTACAATAACTGGGCAACACAGCATTTCTTGTTCTTAATAGACGAGGGGGGGGGGGGGGGGGAGACAGAGAGAGAAGAGATGCTGAACAGTGTCACCGGGGAAACTTCCGCATATGGAATAACTGGCAAGATATTGGGCAGCAGGTTGTGAACACCCATAGAAACAATGCCCTATCAACCAATGTCATACACACCAATGAATGCCATGTGGCACTGACTAGTAACCAATGCTATACGCTATCAATCAACGCCCTAGACTATCAACCAATGTCATACACAACCAATGAATGACATGTGGCACTGACTAGTAACCAATGCTATACGCTATCAATCAACGCCCTAGACTATCAACCAATGTCATGGACTATCAACCAATGCTATACACAGTCAATCAATGCTATATGGCACTGACTATAGTCTGTTTACTTTTGTCTGCCCCAATATAAAATTCCATATCTCAGTAACCACCTGAGAGAAAATGATGAGATTTAGCATATAACCTTATCATTATGTCCACCCAAAAAAATTATTTTTGTTCTGGAGATTGCACAGCAGATTTCAAAGTTTGTTTATATGCTGTAAATAATTTACGGGTCAGAGATGAAGTGTACATTATTAAATGTATTACATCTTCACATGGCGTTGAATAGTTAATTTTCTCGTGGGGCATAGGATTGGCCGTATGACAAGAGCCTTGCGTAGTGGAACGGGGCATTACTGTAAAACAAGTTTATTTGCGAGAAATCACTAGTTTTTCACCAAAACATCAAAGAAATGTCGCCGCTTTCCATGATTTAAGTTGCTTTTGGACCTATCAAAGACATATTGCTTGGGTTGGGGTAAATATAAGACGGCAGGAAAAACTTCATAACGATGCAACAGTTTTCAAAATAATTGATCGTGAATGAAGGCATTCATTTCTGGATAGACTATAGTAACCAATACCATACACTTATAATTAATGCAAATGGCATGGACTATCAATCAATGCTCTATACTATCAACCAATGTTATATGGCACTGGCAGCAACCTATGCCATACGGCATGGACTACTAGAAGAAACTTCTCAGCTTTAAAAAGTCAGTTTTGTAAATCTATTCTTTGGGTTTTGAGTTTTCTTTTGGTTAAAGATTACTTTCAAAGCATGGATACTTTCATAGGTCACAGAATAATTTGTACCACCAGTAAAGACCCACATGTGCATATACTGCAATTACACACACTATAAAAACACTTTTGGTACGTAGGTTCCTCTAATGTTGAAGCAGATTATTCAACTTCTCCAGTTGTTGACTGCTGAGGGATCTTTTTGCAATGCACCTTCCAAATTTTTCGCTCTTGTCCAAGAAGGCTAAACACCTGATACAGATTCCCAGGATCCTGGTCCAGACTGAAAAAATGTTCATTTATACACATGTATACAAATACAGGTCTGCATTAGTCAAAAAGCGAATGCCGGAACCTTTATATCAAAGGGGGTGTTCTCCATTAATCATTATTTATCACTAAAATGTGGTTAATTTACTCAGCACAACACCTCTTGGCATGCACTCAGGCTTTGAATGCTTCAGCTAGTTACAGCAAGTGCCATGGCCCCATGTGAATAAAATGCTCAACACCAAACATGATATAAGTAAAGTAGGTGATATGTCATATGCAGAAGTAGAACAAATTGAACATCATTCAGGAGCCAGCTTTTTTTGGTTTTAGAAGCCAGCATGTGTGTGTGTGTGTGAGTGTGCATGCAAATATGGCTAATAAATGCAGTTGCCAGGTGACAATTTCCAGGCACCATGTGATCAAGATTGTTCTAACACTTGTAAGTTGTTTTCCTGGTGTATTAAAACCTGGAAAACAGAAAGTCTGCTGTTTTTTAAGATCTCAACCTACTATTGCATCCCTGAGTGTCCTCAAAATCTAATTCCTCTATAGTGAAACTGATTTATATGACAACTCTCTAATCGGTGATTGAAGGTACTATGCTAGAGACTACATCGACTGCAGTGAATGTGTATTACATGACAATTAACTTATCTCTGATTGTACGTGCTATTAGAGACTACATCAACTGTTGCCCCTACAGTAAAATTGTCTCATGACAAAGCTCTCATCCCTGATTATATTGGTACTTTGTCAGAGACTACTCCAACTGTTGCCCCTGCAGTGAAACTGCAGAAAAGGCCTGAGATGACAACACTCTCATCTCTGATTGTAGATACTTTTTACAGATTACATCTGTCCCTGCAGTGAATTTGCATAACCTGGAATGAAACTTTTTCAAATGGAACTTAAAGAATGATATGTTTGTAAATTTTGTATGGCAAAGCTTGCAACTGCCTAAAGGTGAAGTGACAGTGTCTTCAATGTGACAATTCTTCAAGTCTTCTCCATGGCGTGAAGGTGTAAAAGCTTAAGAAAAAAAAAAACTGGTCTTCTGGAGCAAACCTGGAATGAGACTTTCAAATGAAACTTAAAGAATGACAAGTTTTTAAATTCTGTATGGGAAAGCTTGCAACTGCCTAAAAGTTGTAACAGTGCTTTTTCCTTGAGACTGAAGGAAGGCTGTCATTTTGCACATTACTATCAACTGCAGCAGAGTTACCATGGTTCCGTCGCCCTGCTACTGAGTGAGTGCGTGGCGCGACACTGTGAGCTGTGAGTTTCGTGTGAAATGCTTTTGAATCTGCCCGAGGTTTTTTGGAACGTGACTGCATGTTCGGAGCGACGGCAGCTGGCTATGTCCCAGAGTTGACCGGTTTTTGGCTTCTGGGCTTCTGGTTGACTGCCACTGCCATCGACGATTAACTGTATTTTCGTGGACTGTGTGGGTGAACATCTAGGAAACATCCAGATGGGAAAATGACTGCCGATTACATCAGAGATAAACTGGATGTTTCGTGGGGGACTATTGTGTTGACATTCTGGCGGCGGCATTATGCACAGTGTATCTGTGCGGGCTGTTGTTTGTCGAGACTCTTGTCTTTTCCACTTTTCACATTGGGCAGTGGGGAGCGTTTTATGTGATATTCACTGGCACAGGAACGTAGCATAATGGGGACGACCCGTTGCTGTGAAGTTGGAACCGTGATTAACTAACTAACTAACTACCATCCTTACTTTTGGTATCAATACTGGCATGTTTCAGTTTCAATGTTTCAGATGCTGACTGCCGACACTTGAAGCTTTTAGCTGCTTCAGTACTTGTAGAGTCAGGATGTGCAGTTCCTATTACATTAAACACATCATCCCAATTAGCTACATTATAGTTTCTATGAGCCTGTGTGAAATGACCTTTGAAAAACCTCAATATGGAAAACTGTTTGTTGCAAACCTTACAACTAAATAATTTTATATGTGATTTGACGGTTCTACTTGAAAATCCACTTTCTGAAAACTGTGGCTTTCTACAGTTTTTAAACATACCTCTAGCATACTGACTGCTTTGCATTTCAAAATCACCATATTCAATCAATAATTCAGTAACATTTCCCTAAGAATTCTTCCACCTTTCTGGATTAATGTCTTCATGAGACAGCCTAAGATGAGTAATAAAACTATTGAGATTATTGAATGGTCTATGACAAAGTTTACATCTATATTTTTGGAAAGCAACTGTCAGCTTGTTACTGCTTGTAATAGTTTGTGTGGAGATATTGTTTGAAGAGGCAACACTCTCAACAGTGGGCCTCAGCCTCTGATCTTCCTCATGTTTTGGGCTAGAACCCAAGGAGCACTTTCTACTGTTTAGAACTGGGCTTGCTTTACTTGCCTTTGAAGTGAAAATATCAGCATGTGTGTGTTGTTGCATATGTTCAAGTAAATCTTTCCTGCTTGAATATTCTCTGTTACAAAAAATACACAACTCCACACTATGTGTCAGCAAAGGCAGCTGAGATCTGTCCCAGATCTCTTGCACAAACTTCTTTTGGTGCTTTTGAAAGTGATACTGCATTCCTGAAGACATTATTATTTCATTACATAAGGTACAGTGTGATATGTACCCAAGCTCATGAAATAGAACACTTCCTTTGTTAGAGTGCTTGTTTATCATATGTTTAAACAGAGACTGTCTCATCGTGCACTTCAAATTACAGACTTTGCACCACAGCCGCTGCCAATCTGCACTTTCCATGACACTGCGTGGCAGAAGCAATCTGTGGCCCCATGTAGATTGATGCTTTTTAGCCTCAATCAGTGTCCAGAAACACACACCACATTTAAGACAACAAGTCTCCTCTGGAAACCCACCTGTGCTACTGGTAGGGTCTCTAGATGGTGATGCCTCACCACTCAACTGTTGGTCTCCCTGGTGTTTCATTAAGACATGATGAGTGTCAGTCTCCTTACGTTCAGTTTGACTTACAGCTGAATCTATTTCTTGACTATCACTTGTGCTACTGGTAGGGTTTCTAGATGGTGACGCCACACCACTTAACTGTTGTTCTCCCTGGTGTTTCATTAAGACATGATGAGTGTCAGTCTCCTTATGCTCAGTTTGACTTACAGCTGAATCTATTTCTTGACGCTGGGTAGGATGTGGACTGGATCCATAGTTTTGAATGGCTGACTCTAATCTCCCTAAACATGCTGAATTAAGATAGTGATAAAATGTATCACAAAAGCTCTGATCGCAAAACTCACAGCAGTTTGAATCAGTAACCCGTCTATCAAAAGGTTCAGTGCCTCCTTGGTCACGAATAAAGAGCTTGTTTTCAATTATGTATCTCATTATTGCCAAGCAAACATGATCACTAGTGAGATGGGCTAACTTTGCTTTCACACTTCCAAACTCCTGGTGACAAAAAATGCAAGCTGAACCATTGTTTGTCATTGTCTCACTATTTTGGGCTCTTGTGTATTTATCTGTATAAGCTGAACCAACATGGGCTTTTACGTTTTTATCTGTACTGGTTGAAGCCCCAAATGTTGAAAGTTGTGGTCTTTCCACCAAAATGTTGGCTTCTTTATCCATTCTAATGTGAAACGCTTGGTGGGATACAAACTGATTGTAATGATGAAATGTGATACTACATCTGTCACAAGAGATGGGGATTTCTTCAACATGCTGGTAACTATGCTCCATCAATAAATGCAAAGTGGCAAATCTGGCGTCACAAATTAAGCAATGAACAAATTGTTCACCTATAGGCACATCTCTAACTGCAGGTGACACAGCAAACATTCCACCCTGGTGGTTTCTTGCAAAAGAGTCTACAAATGTGCAGTCACTATCACGATTATTCTTCTGTGGAGATGATAAATTAGTTTTATTGCATGTTAAACTCTGCTGAACATGGGCATGTAAATTGTGCGCACTTGTAAATTTCAGACCACATGTTTGACAAACATGAGTGTAGGTTACAAAACCCTTACAGGCATGCAGTTGTAACAAATTGATGTCATCAAAGTGTGTTTTACATTCATAGCAAAAAGGCACTGGGACTGGACATTTATTAGCTTCGATGCCAAAGAAATCGAGACATGATTGTTGTTTCAATAGATGCTCTTGAAAGTCATCAAAAAACCCACTGCAATTTAAACATTTGATTAATGGTTTCGATACAACATGCGAGATTTTAATGCAACTGGTTTTATCATCAATGTCCACATCTGAGTTGCTTGGATCAACTCCTACAGGATTGCAGTAATCTTGAACTGAAGATGATACCTCATTTGCATTTTGACTTTCATAATTCTCTTTTCCTGTATTTGACACTGATAACAGTGCATCAGAGGTAGGTACTAATTTGGTATTATCTTTCTCTTTCGCTGTTTTCAAAACTGGTATCACTGCTTCAGCAGCAGGCAGGACACTCACATTATCTTTCTCTTTTGTATTTTTCAACAGCAAATTAACGTAGCGCAAACGACAAGCCATTTTCTTGAAGCAATGTTTTCGTAAATCTTTCGAGCTACCAAGAACCTTCTTACACATGCTGCAGATCTGGGTGTCTTGTTTTTGCTCCCAAAGTGGTTGGGTCAAAGGTATAAAACAAAATTTGAACTGCAGCAGATGGGCCTGCAAGCCCGTTAAATCATGAAACTTTCGTGTGCAGACTTTACAGTCTGTCCTTTTGCTGTGTGCTGATTTGTGATGTGATTTGTTGTGCTGGATAAGCAGAGATTTAGAGGTGTATGTTTTGCAACACTGCTTACATGTATAATCTCTGTTACCCTCTTCACTGCTACTGCCACTTTCTTCCATGTCACTTCCTTCATCACAGGGTGACATACTTATTAAATCATCTCTGTCACTATCATCAGCATGTCCTTTACTTTCATCATTTGCATTTCCTTGATCACAAACATACTGTTTTTCTGCACTGGAATTGCTTGAGATGTCTCCATCAACACCCTTATCCAGTTTCTCATTAATTACATTATCCATTGCTGGCATCTGCTCTGTCAATGCTATGCAACCATTCTTTGATGATGCCATTGAAATCATGCTAGTAGTATCGCTAATGCCTGTTACAATTTCACAAGATCTCCTCTTCCCAACTCTCTTAAGTGTATCAATATCTAGATATGACTTCTTCAACTCTAGAACTCTCTTTACTCTCTCTGATGTCCCTTTCTGGCAAGGCTGGTGTAGGTGAAGGTGCTCAGCCAGTCTGATGTCATCAGCAAAAGGTAAGTGGCACACCTGACACATCACCGAAACACGACTGAGGACAATTCTGAGATTCTTTAACTGTGGTACAGCCTTTGTATTTTGCAGCTTCCTACATTTCTGTTCAGTGTGATGAGTCAATTCATTCTCAGAAATAAACTCTGCACCACAGACCTTGCATGTTAGTGATCTGTCAGCACTTGAGATGTCACAAAAGACATTCCTGGAAGCAGTAACAGCTGCAGAACTGCATTTTATGGCATTATGTGTAGATGCCCTTCCTGGAGGCTTTGGTGTGGCAACAGGCTTAGATACATTTATTCTATCTGATGCAGATATCTTTTTAGCAACTTCTGAGGCAGATATCTTTTTGGCAACTTCAGATGTAAATATCTTTTTGGCAACTCTTGATGGAGAGCAAATTTTTGTCCTACATTTAGGACTTTCATTAAAATGGAGGATCAAAATCGCACTTGTTGCAAACTTTTGTTTGCATGCTGGGCATACGGCATTGGACTTTGGTTTAATGTATGGCTTTTGTTTAATGGCTTCTCCTCTTTTAGGTTTCTCACTGTTACTTTTTTCAGTTGGGTTTATCAGGGAATGTTGCTGAAGAATGTCATTGTCAGGCAGTGACACCTGAAATGACAGAGAGTTTGGTATGGAAGAGTATGTTAAATGTGTGCTGTTGTTATTTTCTTGTGATAGCACAGGAACTTTATCTGGTTGTGACATATCACAGGCAGTAAAAACCAGACCAAACTGGTTTCCTGGCTCTTTCACATTCTGCTCAACATGACCCACATTCTTTGCTAGGGGGTCCTTCTTGATGTTTTGTTCATAGATCTGACTAGCCATAAACATGCGTAAGTGATCCTGCTTGTCGACTTTCTCTTTACATTCTGGATTGTTCAGCACATGCAAATACCTTATAATACTCGATGTAAATGTTTTTGCACAAACAAAACACTGCACACAATCATTCCTTGCCACCTTACAACATTCTGAAACTTGCTGATGCAGTGACAGTTGAAAACTATTTGAAAACATCTTCTGACAAGTAGTACATTTATGACCATCACTGACACTTGTATGTCCATCAGCCAATACTTGATCTAGCCCATCAGATCTTTGCAGTATTTCACCACTGGAAGTAATGACTGGCTTAATATCCTCTTGCATTAACTCTTCAGACATGGGCTTGTCACCAGTAACAAAGTCTGGATGTTTGTCAGTTGCTGCTTCAATCACCACACCAGTTGAATAGTTACTGACAACTTCATTTCTCTGAGGAAAACTGTTCAAAACCCTTGATACATCTACATGTGTGGAATTACTTATATCAATTGCTGCACTGCCTGAAGAAAGTCCAGCTGTACTGGGTTGAGGTTCAACACCTCCCCTAAATGTAGCAGCCCTGCTGGAGGACACTTCAGGTGCCCCACTAACTCTATTCTGCTTTATTCGAGTGTGCAATATAGAATCTAAGGAAACCTGCATGGTGCCAGCATCCACATCAGTTGTGTTAGAACTGGTACACTGTTTAACTTTCTTGTGCAGTTTCAGTAAGGAATTATTTGCAAAGCATTTTCCATACTCATCACATTTCAGATTATTTTCTACACACTGTGAACTTCTGTGCCAATTCCACATATGAGCAACCAGTTCCATTCCTGATGGGAAAAACATGAAACAAAGTTTGCACACAACAGAGCTGCCTGTTTCTGTTGATGTCTGAGTTGATTCAACATTTTTATAATTAATGTCACTATAGGATGGTGATTTCTTCAGTGTTCTGGCAGCAGATGGTATTTTAATTTTAAGAGTGAAGCTTTTTGTTGATTTTCCTTTAGGTCTTGGTGTGGTACTTTTTATTGCTTTTCCTTTAAGTGATGGTTTACGTGAATGTTTAGAGCTGGTTTTTTCTCCGGCAGCACTGTCTAACTGCAAGTAATGTGACTCATGTATGGCTACAGTAGGAGCTACTTTTGATGAATCAATCACCCGTGAAACCTGGCCTTTTCTGACATCCTCATGTGAGGAAAAGAGTGGAACTTCTGAATGCCTCAGCATATTCTCAATAACCTGGCCCTGAACAGCAGGTTCCAAAGATGGACTGCGATGACTCTCCTTTAAGACTGGGATATCTAAAGTGCTACTTAGAAGTGAGCTGGAGGAAAACATTGACTGTGTAACTGGAGTGGATACATTTTTATCATGTGATGGTGCTAACACTTTTAGTGACATATATTCAACAGTTGATAGTGGAGTATCATCACATTCATCATCATCATCTACCTGCAGATCCACTGACTGTATAACTGGAGTGGATACATTTTTATCATGTTGTGACGGTGTTAACACTTTTAATAACACATCATCACATTCATCATCATCATCTACATGTAGATCCATTGACTGTATAACTGGAGTGGATACACTTTTATCTGGTTGTGACGGTGTTAACACTTTTAATGACACATATTCTACAGTTGATGGTGGAGCATCAACACATTCATCATCATCATCATCATCATCATCTACATGCAGATCCATTGACTGTATAACTGGAGTGGATACACTTATATCTGGTTGTGACGGTGTTAACACTTTTAATGACACATATTCAACAGTTGATAGTGGAGCATCATCACATTCATCATCATCATCATCATCTACTTGCAGATCCATTAGTTCAGATTCCGAATTTTCACTTTCTGGAGCGCCCCATGTAGAACAGTTTTCTTCCGAGTATACTTGATCAGACAATGGCTGAGTTTTTGTTCTAGTGCTCATCACAGAAGTGACATGAGTGAGTCTTGTGGAGCTCATAGTGTAAACCGCAGCTATCTGTTTGCAGTTAGTTTTGCTGGCTTCAGTGTTTATTTCTTCTACTTCCATGCTTAAAGAGCCAGTATTTCCACAAGGATCATTTTCATCCATGACTACAGTGGAGGTAGTACTATTCCTCTGCTTGTCACACTTTCCACTAGAATTTTCTCCAGATGAAAAGCTTGTTTCTTTTGTCAGGACTGTTACATCTTCATCATTATCACTGTCATCTATCACAACTTCAGAATTATGAATTTTGCTACCGTAGGGGAAAGTGTGCCTGTTGATGTCTATCTTCACTAGCATACAATCATCAATGTCTTCTATATCTAGATCAACTATTTCAGGTTCTTGGACTTTACAAGCATTTGTATGTATCTGTGAAGTAGAACTACTGTCCTGAGGCTCTGTCAATGAAGCTGGATTTTCATGCGTTTTATCACCTCTGAGCACATCTGTGCTTTTTTTTTCAGTCTTAGTTATTATGCCACCATTCTTCTGGCTCACTGATAATTGTGCATCCTTGATGCTTGTCACCGCTGAGGTAGACCGATGATGTGCTACAGAAGTAGGAATTGAGACACCACAGCCTAACAATAGTTGAGAATCATCTTTAGGTGAAGACACTTCTACAGATACACTGTTCTTACTACTAGTGATTGAGTGTAACCATATGCTTCTACTACTACTACTACTACTACTACTACTACTACTACTACTACTACAACAACTACAACTACTACTACTACTACTACTACTACTACTACTACTACTACTACTACCACCACCACTACCACCCAGTGGTGACGTTAAGTGTACTGGGCTATTCAGAGCTGAGCAAAGTGCAGAATACTGGTTCTGTTCTGTGGACAATGTAGTATGAAACTGAGATGAAACTGTATCATGTTCTTTCTCGGGGGAAATAGTCTTATTTTGCTGATGAACATGTAGGGCAGAACATTCTAGTAGAGTCTGCTGACTTGCAGAATTGTCTATTGCAATGTGACCAACTTCATTTTCTGTTTCATGCTGACCTGTATGATTTTCAGTGTGACTATCTGCAAGATTAAATACTGAACCAATATAAATTTGAGGCTCTTGAGTAGACACAACTGTTGGATCAGAAACACTGATAGAATTAGTGTTGAAGTCATCAGGGTTCCATGTCTGCATATGACTAATAACAGGTGCAAATTTGTGGCTATCATTAGAAGTGGTCTGTGGCACATTCACATTCTGTAGTTTATGGCCACCTTCATGACTGTCAGCAAGACTAAAGGCAGGCCCAACTTCAAATTGTTCTCTAGATGATGCATGCTGGTTACTTTCAGCGCCGGAAGACATAATGTTTTTGCTAGCATCATAACTCTGAGACGCAGCTGCAGCCATACTGTAATCAAGAGGCACTTGTGGT
Organism: Cepaea nemoralis; assembly: GCA_014155875.1. Classification (NCBI taxonomy): domain Eukaryota; kingdom Metazoa; phylum Mollusca; class Gastropoda; order Stylommatophora; family Helicidae; genus Cepaea; species Cepaea nemoralis. Next base: position 107,091 of record JACEFZ010028085.1, read on the forward strand.
GCAGTGGTAAATGCTGGTGCTGCACTGACAATTGGCGGTGGTATTGCGTTGACATGTGGTGGTGCCCTCAAGTGTGATGGCTGGATACTGTTGGGTAATGATAGCGAAGTATTTATACTTGGCTGACCCAAGTGAGCAGCTGGATCATTTACTTGTGAAGTGGAGTTTGTTAAGTCAGGATTCATCATGAAACCTCTGTGTGCAAAACTGTCAACATTACTTTATCATATTGTCAATTCTTTGCTCCAACCATTAACATGCATTCTGGGATAATGAACTTTCATTTGGAGCTTTCATTACAGACTCAACTTATCTGAAATAGAAAAATGGCGAAGAGCAGATAAACAAAATGTAAAATTTTGTGAACATTAGATACAATATTAATAATTTTAACAGTATTAAATAATTCTGTTTTTTTAAGCACGTCTCAATCTGCATACAGGACAAATTCTTTGTGTGATCTGGGATTTCAAATAATACTTAAATAGATGAGTTAAGGAAATGACCGAACACATTTACTTCACTAAAATGTCTCTCACTACAGGACACCAGATTAGTTGTCCAATTTCTCTTTCAATGCCCCATACTGTCACAGAGAAAAGCTACTCTAGCACTCTCAACTCAAAAGGTTCTAAAGACTGTCCAGAAATGAATGCCGCCATTCACGATCAATTGTTTTGAAAACTATCTGTTGCATCATTATGAAATTTTTCCTGCCGTCTTATATTTACCCCCACCCAAGGAATATGTCTTTGATAGGTCCAAAAGCAACTTAAATCATGGAAAGCGGCAACATTTCTTTGATGTTTTGGTGAAAAACTAGTGATTTCTCACTAAAAAACTTGTTTTACAGTAATGAATGCCCCGCCAATTCAGATGACGTGTAACAGTAGGGGGAATATTAGTTAGTATCTAGTGGGAAATAGCTACAGCACGATTGAGCATCGAGAGTGAAAGGGGAGATGCTCAAGTCGTGACGTAGTGGGTTGTCAAGAGGCAGTTTACATCACGCCTTTGAGCTAGGAAGAAGCGAACTTGTCATCATGAAGAAATAAACAGTCCTACAAATCAAACCTAGCCTTGTTAGTTCTGTAACACTGGTACAGGATTAATTATGGAGCCTACGACCGAGGATTTGAGCCTGGTATAATCCGGTCTGTATAAAAACAACGCGAAGTCATGCCGTATAACATCGCGGAGGCCAAAAACTGAGAAGATGGTCCTTGCTCCAGTTCTATAAATCGCCAGAAACCATTTCGGCACGTTTTGGAACAACCAGTGAACGTAATAAGGCGCAGTAGAAAAGATGGCCAGTAAATATCAGTTATCTGTGAATACAGAGGCCAAAAGCCCGCCCAGGGGTGGTCGTCTGTAAGTCTTTTTCAAGACTTGAGATAACAAATTAATTGGCGCCTGCAAACATCATCCTAACGACTCCTCTTGTTCATTACTCTGCCGAACGTGTCCAGTTCAGTCCAGCAGTCCAGTTGTCTGATCGTTGTGAACGAGGAAAGCCGGCCCAGAGTGATCCTGTCTTGAGAGAGCAAGAGTTTGGCAATCCAGCAATCCAGTCTGAACATTTTGTCGGGTGAACAAGAATTCAAGAATTCCGTTGAAGGTCAATTCAGTCTGAACATTTTTTCTTGCAGGTGAGCGAGAATTTGCCAATAGCTCCCTCAAATTGACCCCTTGCCTCCAATTAAAGTTTCAAAGCTAAATTAAAGACTGTAAGAATTACTCGCCTACAATCAGAACTCTTCCAAAGTTCGTGTAATCAAGTCAAATTAATGGAGGTGATCATGAAATATCAGGACAGCATATAAATACCTCGTTCTTCCGTTGATTGGGCCATATTTTGTTTGAAGCAGTCAGACTATCGCTAGGCCGTTGGCTGATCCTGATCCTTTTGGGCTCTGTTACTTCTGAGTCCTTCTCAAAACGTCGATGATGTACCCCACCCGGGGCGAAATCAGAGGCTAGAAATCTGGTCGGGACCCAACCAGGGGTTGAAGTTTATCCAGGCATCCCAAGAGAAGTGACTAACTGAAGAGACGAAGTTACCTGGGGGAGGAGATAGACTACCTGAACTCTGCTACCTGAACTCCGCGACTGATTTTCAGCTGACGCAGACTCCTGGTGTTTGAGTTTAACCTGAAGAGCGTGATGGGTTTCAGCTAATACAGCGTTGAGTGGGATCTGACGGCGAGCCGAGGAAGGTACGTCGTGCTTGGATCAGGAAACAGAATTAGGGTAATTTGGTAATTTATATGATGTATAAACCTGGTAACTGATTGAACTATTCTTACGAAATAAGTGAATTGTGTTTCTTAAATTAGGAAATTACAATTGTGAAATAGTTTGCTTGCTCTGTTTAAGAATATTTCAGCATGGCGGAACAAGACTCCTTGGCACAAGTTCTGACAGGGGTAGGAACAGCGGTAGGTAGACTAAATACGATAATAAAACAACAGGGAATGGTAACAGAAATTGTGAAGTTTAGTGGACAGGCCAGAGACTTTAAGAAATGGGTCACTTCCATAGAAAAATATGCGTATCTAGTATCAGCAACAGACGAAGAGAGAATGAGACTTGCTTATCAAACGGCAACGGAACCAGTTTCGGATCATATAAGAAGAAAGTTAGAGGCTAGAGTGGATGAGACATGGGAACAATTCAAAGAAGACTTAGCAAGGAAATATGCAGAAATAACGGATCCACAACATGCATTTTCGGTATTGAGACAGGCTAAACAAAATAATGGAGAGACGGTACAGTTGTTCAGCGATAGGTTGATTAACTTGGCTGAAGAAGCATTTTTAGGACAGAATGTACGAGGAGAAGAGGTGGAGAGGATGTTAGTCGGAATTTTTGTGGATGGCATAAAGTCCGATGGTTTGAAGTTTAAGTTGATGAGGGAAAACCCTGAGAGGTTGTCACAAGCGGTAGATATCGCGGTACAAGAAGAAAATTTGAGACGTAGATTTAGATTGAGAACAGGACGAGAAATAGGAACTAGTCGAGAAGACAGAGTTGAGGAGCCTATGGAAATAGGACAAACAAGGTTTGGATGGAATAGGAGAGGAGGTATACAGACGTTGCAAGGTAGGAATAGAAGAGATTATGACGAGAGAAGACAGGTGAGGTGCCCTACGGGTGAGACACTGGATAGAACAAACAACACAAATGTGGTCTGTTGGTTTTGTGGTCAGCGCGGACATTTGTCTCGTTTTTGTGGTAACAGGCGTGCCCAGTCGAATATACAAAGCAGAAGTGACAATAGCAGGTTGAATAGGAGTGTAGAAGATAGACACAGAAATTTTACAACTACAAGAACAACGCAGGAAAACCGGCGCCCTACCTATTAAATCGGACCTGGAGTAGGAAGGGGAATAATAGGGTCCCAAGGTTTAAAGAGTATGTTAATAACAGACATAGGGAGACGAATAGAGAATGCTCACAAGTAGCTGAAGTTAAGCAATTAATAGGAAATAAAACAGATTATAGCTCTTGTATAATAGAAATAGGAAAGTATAGAATTCGTACGTTAATTGATTCGGGAGCTCAGGTTAGTGTAGTAAAAGAAAGTTTTCTATACAAAATAGTGAGAAATTGTAGAGTATTTAAGAGTCATAATAATTTACACTCTGTTACTGGACAGAATTTACAAGTAATTGGACAAACAATGATAAATTTTAAGTTAGGAGGGATCAACATAAGACACCTTTTTCATGTAGTGAAGGATTTAAATAGAAACATGTTGATAGGTAGAGATTTTTTAATAAAAAATGGAGTAAGACTTTTTTTTGATTTACATAAATTAAAATTCAGGGACGTCTATATAGATATGGAAGAAGATATGCACATATCAGCACTAGTTAGAGTTAAAATGTCAACGACATTAAAACCACAGTCGGTTAATTTGATACAAGCAAAGTTGAAGAGAAACCCATATTATGTGGAAGGAAACACAGTCAGAGTCACTGAGTTAAAAGATGAAATAATTGATGAGCCTGGTTTGGAAGTTCCGGATGGAATAATAGCGTTGGATAAACACTTGACCTTTCCAGTGATGGTTATTAACAACACAGGTAGAGAAATTAAATTATACAGAGGATGTGTGATAGCCAAACTAGATCATAACATTAGTGACATATTGGCAACGGATAGAGTAGAAAAGGCAGGAACAAGTTATTCAGAAACTTCTAGTGAAAGAGTTAATAACAGACGCGGACGCGGAAGAAGAGGGATTGTCAGAATGGATGAATTGATCCATCCATCCAGAAGAAATACAGTTCAAATACATTCACTAGACAAAATGACAAGGGAACAAGAATTGTTGGCACAGTTAAAAGCTCCGCCAGAAAATAAGGAAGTCTTGGAACAACTTGTAAAGCAAAATCAGGATGTATTTGCAATTAATGATTTAGAATTGGGAAAGACGCAAACGGTTACAATGGAAATAGATACGGGAGATCATCCACCAATTAGCTTAAAACCATATAGAACTCCATTAAGAAATAGAGAAATTGTGGAAAAGGCAATAGAAGAGATGTTGAAAGCAGGAATAATAACAAGGTCGAAGTCAGAGTGGTCATCTCCGGTAGTCATCGTGGCCAAACCTGATGGTTCGAGTCGCTTCTGTTGCGATTACAGGGCGTTGAACAAAATCACCAAGAATGTAGCGTACCCACTGCCGGTAATTGATGATATTTTGGGGCTGCTTAATGGCTCTACATATTTCACGACGCTGGACGCAAGATCAGGATTTTGGTGTATTCCGATGTCGGAGGACGCACAAAAGAAAAGTGCCTTTTGTACTCATATGGGTTCTTACGAATTCTTACGTATGCCATTCGGGGTTCGAACGGCGCCCTCTCACTATATGCTCTTAATAAATGAAGTTTTAGAAGGTATGCAAAAGTTCGCACTAGCCTATATAGACGATGTTCTGATTTTTACTACAGGAAATGTGGAGGATCATTTAAAACATATTAGATTAGTGTTTGACAGGTTAAGAAAGCATGATGTGAAGTTAAAGCTTAGTAAATGCCAGTTTTTAAAGACAGAAACAAAATATTTAGGATATATTATAAATAGAGAAGGTATTAAACCAGACCAAGAAAAGATAAAGGTTATTAAAGAGTTACCTCCTCCAACTAATGTTAAGGAAGTGCGTGCGTTTATAGGAACTTGTGCGTATTATAGGCGGTTTGTCCCGGCGTTTTCAAAAATAGCAGAACCTATTACAAATTTAACAGGCAAATACGCTAGATTTAAGTGGGATGATGAGTGTCAAAAAGCGTTCGAGTATTTAAAAAACAGCTTAACACTGGTACCACTATTGACGCATCCAGACTTAAACAAACAGTTAATACTGTATACAGATGCTTCAGACAATGCAATAGGAGCATGTTTGGTTCAACCATATGAAGGAAAAGAGTCTGGAATACCAGGGGTTAAAAATGAAAGGCCTATTTACTTCTTGTCGCATAAACTTAGCAGATCACAAAGAAAATGGACGACTATTGAGAAGGAGGCATATGCAATTCATTATGCTCTTCAGAAACTAAATTACTACTTACATAACGCAAATTTTGTTATTAGAACTGACCATATGCCTTTAAAGTCTTTTTTAGAAGCTCCAGTGCAGAACAGGAAAATACAGACGTGGGCATTGAATCTACAGGGATATAACACGAAAATTGAGTACATTCCAGGTAGGATTAACACATGCGCTGATTTATTATCTAGGATTCCGTACCCACAGTCATCAGGAGATACAGAAGATGAAGCTGAACCAGAGATAGACGACCGAAACTGGCAAGTAAATATTTTAGATTCTGCCATAATAAATAGGGAAGAATTTGATAGTTTACCATCGGATCAAGAGTCTGAACATAGAGAAGAAGATTTACAATTAGCACAGTTTAATATGAAAGAAGAACAAGAGTTGGATCCAAAAGTCTTACAAATAAAAGAAAAATTGAGAGAAACGGAAGATAACAAATATAAAAAGAATTATTTGGTTTTACAAGACGATGGACAGTTATACTATATGTGTGAGAGGAACGAACAGCTAAGGAAATATATCCCAAAACATTTAGAAAGTGAAGTGTTAAAAGCATATCACAATGAGAATGGACATCTCGGTCGGGACAAGTTGGTGAAAGCAATTACGAGCAAATATTATTGGCCAAACTTGTTTAAATCTGCTTGCAAATATGTAGATACGTGTGAGAAATGCAGATTAAGGAATATGAAAACAATAAAGTGTCCCTTACAAGATACAGATATTCCTCAGTTCCCAATGCAAAAGATTAGTTTAGATATATCAGGTCCACACCCTAGAACATTGTCAGGAAACGTGTATTTAATTCATATAGTGGACGTCTACAGTCTTTGGCCAGAAATATACGCAATTCCAGATAAGAGCGCAGATACGGTCATTAATATTTTTTTACAGGAGTTCGTACCAAGGTTTAGTTGCCCACAAAGTATACTTACAGATAATGGTAGAGAATTTGTAAATAAAAAATTCGAAAAGTTATTAAAAGATTTGAATATAAAACATATAAAGACCTCATATTATAGACCTTCTTCAAATGCTAGAAACGAACGTCAACATCGGACATTGTACGACATTATAGCAAAGATTGTTGATGAACATGAAAAAGATTGGGATCTATTCTTAGGACCTGCCCTTAGCGCTATTCGTACAAATCAAAATGAGAGCACGGGGTTTTCGCCATTCTATTTAATACACGGGAGAGAACCAATACTACCTATAGATAATCTATTAAAACCGAGACGGAAATATATGGGTGAAGAATTCCAAGAGACCATAATACAGGAAATGCATAAAGCACACGTAAGATTAAGGAATAATATAATTAAAGCTAGGGAAAGACAGAAAAAGTACAAAAATGTAAATACAAAATTACAGGAGTTTAAGGTAGGTGATAGAGTTTATTACAAGAAGCATAGAAGAAACTCTAAGTTTGATGCTCGTTGGATTCCAGGTTATTACGTTTTGGAAAAACTAGGTAATGTATCGTATATTATAAAGAACCAGGTCACGGGACATATAGCAAGGGCACACGTTGAACACTTAAGAAGAGATGAAGATGAGATGGAAAATAATAATTATAATAATAATTATTATTCAGACACAAGATATTTAGATGAACAAGCTGGTAGAGGAGCTACAGTAACCCCAAGTTTTAGAAAAGATCCAGCACAAAGTCGATTACTAGACAACTCCAGGTTATGATGATACTCAAGAACAGACGATACCGAAAACAATAGAAGAATGAAAATGTGAATGAAAGTCATTATGATAGTATGGAAGAGGAAATAGGGGCTCCATTTAAGAATACTAGACAGGCAACGAAAAGAAGAATGGATAGACAAAGAGATAGAGAAGTGAAAAGACAAAGGAGAATTAGAGATTATTCAACAAGTGGAGAAGACTTGCCTCTACTAGAAAGGTCCTTAAGGAATTAATGATAGACAAATTAGATGGGATATTGAACAGAAGAAATTAGCGGCGGCTAACGAGAGACATACAGACGAAGAAGAAGAAATGGATGAAAAGTCAGAGTCAATTAGTAGCATGGAAGAAACTAATAAGTTGTACGAGGAAGAGGATAGTGATGTAGAGATAGCACTTATTCAAAGAAACTTGGAGTTATTGAAGAAGTGGAAACTTAGGAGATAAATAGATGGAGGATACTGCAGATGGCAAGTTATAAATTTTAGGGTTTGGGGTGAAAGTGGCGCTTGAAGAAGAATAAGGAAACGGTGAAAAGGATTCAATGTATACTTTTTATAAGTGCTCTTGAGGAGTAGTTAAGCAGTGAGATAGATAATATAGAGGTAGGGTTGTGAGAGGCATATATATATAATTTTTTTTCCTCTCTGTGATGGAATGGTTGGTTGATTTTAGGTTGCAACTTCGTGACTTTTAGTAGATTGGACGAATTGGATATTGGTACAGTAGGTGGAAGTACTCTATAGCAAATGGACAAGTTTTTATTGGTGCTAGAAATGTCGTGTTTAATGGTAATAATTAAGAGGTTATTGTGATAGTTGGTCCAAGGGAAATAATTAGCAGGCCGAATCATAAGTTAATTGATAAGTAGAGGATGGCTGCTACATTGAGTTGACACCACATTGGGAATAGGTAAAAGGAATCAAACTGTAGTTTACAATGTTTACTTAAGATGATATTCCAGAGTTTATAAGGTGTTAGAAGTTAAAATAGAAAAAAAGATAGAAAGTTATGAGGGGAGATAATAAATGGTACGGTCAATGTGGATTATTGATTTTTTTTGTGTAGACAGAACAGATGTGGTTATAAGTTAAGAAATTAGTCTGTAGTTAACAGATATACATAAGTGACACTGAAGTGTTTTGCTGAATCGCTCATAGAAATACTGGAAGAACTTGTATAAATAGATATCTGTTACGTTACTTAGTATGAGAGGTCAATGCGGATGGGCCACTGTACGTAGTAATTTTAAGAGAGTTTTTTTTTGAAAATCCTGTGTTATTCACTATGAGTTTTGTGAGTAATGAGTCATATATAATAATTTTTTTGCTTGAGTTGGTACTGTATAATGATGCTTATTATGTAATTGTTTTATTGAGATTGAGTTTCTGTGCTTTAAATATGATGTGTTTTTTTTTCTGGCTTGATTTGGTTTTGTAAAATGTTCTTTAATTAATTGATTTAGAATAGGGTTATTGTGTTCCTAGTCTTTTGGGTAAAAACTATTGGTCCGTAAAAGTGTCCAATAGTGATAGGTAGAAATAAGGTATTTTATTCTGATTTGATAAAATGCATGTTAGGTTATTTTAAAATGTGTTTTTCCTTAAATTAATTTGGAGTTATGACGTCTTGTGTGATTTGATTTTGATTACATGAATGGTTTTGTATATTAAGTTACATGGTTAGTGAATAAGTTATAAAGTTAGTTAAGTAAGTTTAGTTTTTAAATATCTGGGGTTTTGTTTAAGGCTTTTTCGTTCAGAAAAGAGTTAGTAAAAACTACTGAGGGATAATATATTCCTTGTCCACTGATATAAGCTTGGGGGAAGACGGTAAATGGCAGTATATAAGTATGGGATGTACGGGGGCAAAATATAGGTGCTGTGAAAAACCAGCGTTAATTATATTAAAAATGTTCATAGAATATGAACATGGGCTCGTGGTTAAAGATGAGATAACGGAAAATAGACAAGATTGTGGTTGGCAATTTTAATGTTGAATATATAAGGCTTGTGAAAACTTATGTGAAATTGTTTGATACTGAACATAAGGTGTATTTTAAAAAAATTATTTTACAAAAATTTTTTTTATTGGCAAGGGAGGTAAATGTGAGTGTCTTGAATATTCATTACGTAAATGTGGTCATGTTGACTATTCATTCTTTATACTTCTCATTCGGTGCGCACCGCTTCTTTCCTTTCTCTAATTACATTGTGTTTGTACATTTTGTGTTTTGGAAGAGTGAGGAATTTTATAAGGTCAAAAGGTACAATAACGATTTTACGAACTATTCTTATGATGTGTATATTTTGTACAGGAACAACAATAAAGAGCCAAGAACGAGCCAAGAACTAAAAACTGTATAGTGGATAACTAGAGTGACTATATAGCAGGGGAAGACTTAAAGAAATAGAATATTCACTTAAGATGGAGTTGGTTTGGGGAAGGTTAGAGGAACTGTGAGAGATAAGGAAAAGGAGGGAATAGAGTAAGGGGATTAGGAGTAAAGATTTTTTCCTTTTATAGGAAAAATTCTTTAATTAACATGGGGAGGTGTAACAGTAGGGGGAATATTAGTTAGTATCTAGTGGGAAATAGCTACAGCACGATTGAGCATCGAGAGTGAAAGGGGAGATGCTCAAGTCGTGACGTAGTGGGTTGTCAAGGGGCAGTTTACATCACGCCTTTGAGCTAGGAAGAAGCGAACTTGTCATCATGAAGAAATAAACAGTCCTACAAATCAAACCTAGCCTTGTTAGTTCTGTAACACTGGTACAGACGTTACAAAGCGTATCCAGATTCGTATGGGAGTGGGTGCAATGTGTACTCTGCTGAGACAGAACACAATTACTTGTTTTGCACGACGAATATAGCTGTGAATGTCTCTGTAGTGGGCTTCCTTCATAAAGGTCAAGATATTGGTCCTCTTTTCACTGAAGTTTATAGAATTATTTGTATGTTCGTGTGTTGTCCCCGCATTTGACAACGTGTCTCTTCTCACGTTTCTTGTTATGCCACAATATGTCAGTTCCCACCACAATAGTACTCTTCGGTTGGTATTCAATGCTTTTAGAGCTTTTTCTTTTTCAATGCCAGTTGTTTGTCACCGTTGAGGGCTTACGGAATTGAAAATTCATCACTGTGGAATACAAACTGTTGTATTGTTTGAGCCGATGCTGTCATGTTAAGGGACTGAAATTCTTCTTCTGAATAGTTGGAGCAAAAATATCCAAGTAGGTGTGCATGTGGATTAATGTCTGCAATCTGCCTAGACCTTAATTTGTATCGCATGATTCCAGTAGGTTGATGACTTCTCTCGGTTGCATAAAATTCAATCCATCCTTTCTCCAATAGTCATCCTCCTCTTTCAACACATGGTGCTCACATTTTTTCCACTAACTTTTATCAATATTTAATAGCGCGGACTGGGTTAGTATCTTGACGTCAGACAATTTGAATATAGTATTGTCAGCTGCCACCTGTCCTTTAATTTTAGCCCACACAAGTTCTATAGGGTTAAAATGAGAATGGTACGGCGGAAGTCTCAAGCACCCATGACGATGCTCTTCTATCAACTTCTCGATTTCTTCTTCTTCTTCTGCGTTCATCCGGAGTTTGTTTTTGTTCTGATGTGACTGCGTTGTGCCTGTTTACAGCAGAGGTGCGTTCTTGCGCCGTTAGGCCGACACATCCACTTCTGCGGGCATTTGTTGCCGGGTTAACCTTCCGGGACTTCTCAATTTGATAATTTCTTGCTTTTGGCGTCTGTTTTACAAGGGACAACAATTCTAGCTAGAAATACGTTCTGGAAATGGTATGTTTTCCATTCGGAGTCATATCTCTTTATTGCTCCCTTTTGTGCTCGATGCTGTAGGTATTTTGTCTTCTTGGGCAAACAACCTTGATATCATGCATTGTCCATTAATTGGGACACGATGGTCCTATCTAGGGATGGAAGCGCTGTATTCTCGAGCAACTCAAGCCAATCTCTAAATACATTACCATTCATCTATTATGATAATCTCTATTGTCTGTATGCTTTGATACGAAAACGAGTCCAGCATTCTGTGTAAGCCATTATGCGTATTACCAGCATGGGCCATGACCAAATGTCTGTCCTATACTACTGGGCACATATCGCTTTATCTTCCTTCCACTGATTGCCATTTCTTATCACTTGTGTGGTGCGCATTGATCCACGTTTCATCCAAATACACTATGCCATAATTTTCTTTGCACATTTCCCTTATTTCACATAGGTATCTGCTTCTCATGGCTCCTAAATGCGGTTGCTCGCAAAGGATATTTCTATCTCACTTGTACTTTCTAAAAGTGAAGCCTAATGTCCTTATAATTTTCCACAAAGTTGTTTTGGATAGCTCTATGTTATTGTTCTTTCTCGATCAAACCCTAAGGTTTCTTACAGTTACTGATTCTTTGGTATCCAGCATTTTTATAATAGCTTGCCTTATGACATCCTTGTCAAAGCTGTCTACAATAGCCTTTCTACCTACTGTTTGGTTATTGTGTGATGGTTTAATTCCAGATTCTTCACCCATCGACGAAATGACAGTTACTCAAACCTAATGCATGCACTGTTTTTTCCACCCGGAATTTGTAATAGTATGAAACAGTTTCCTGCGATCGGCTTCTTGAAAAAAATATGTGTACAACTTCATAGTGATACTTTGAAGTGTATAAAATTTCACATTCAATCCCATTGAACAATATTCACACATTCCTATGTTAGCGATAAGTGGCAAGATTTAAAAGAAAAATAATCAGGTTTCATGAAAGAACCCACATTGATGACACCTCTGAACACTCCCAGTTTAAACAGTGCAGGATTCTTGCCATAAGGCCAATCCCATGAACCACGGAGAATATTCAACATTGAACGCTGATTTTCTGGCTGAAGGTGCAATACATTTAAAATTATGGACTTAATCTCTGACCCGTAAATTATATACCGCATATAAACAAACACTGAAATCTGCTGTACAATCTCCAGAACAAAATTTTTTTGTTGGGTGGACATGATAAGGTTATATGCTAAATCTCAACATTTTCCCTCAGCTGGTTACTGAGATATGGATTTTTATATGGAGGCAACCAAATGTAAATGCACTATAGAAACAGTTGCACAGAACCTACACTGTAATCAGTGGAATTGAGTGGCCAAGATAAACTGGCAGCATCAGGATAAAAAAGAAGCAAGCATATACATATTAATTTATTCTTTTTGAAAATTAAAATACGAGCGAACAAAATTAGTACAAAGGAGCACAGCAATAAACCGTCTGTTTTTATAACCAATTTTCCCATGTGCCATCAATCACCTGTTCTTTTAAGGAAAATAAGGCAGCAGAATTACTAACTACAGGACTGTCTCACTGTTGTGATGTCAGCCACTGACAAATTCACTGAAAGAATGATTGACAAGTTAATGTACCAGTCAATATCGGTCTGGAGGACTTCATAGAACGCAGCTTTGGCATCGAAAAATGATACATTTGTTCTTTACTTTTTCAGAATATATTCACCGGAAAAGATAGAAAAAAAAAAGATGAAGGCTTTCCTTTGAAGCCCCCCTCAAAGTTTACGCACCTCATTTCAATTGATGCAAGCCCATTTCAGGCAAACTTAATGACAATTCATTGGAGAAGAGCTAACCTAGTTTTAAAAGAGAGTTCACAAACAAACAAAGGGCAAACACACCTACCACCCCAGAGACACTACTGCCAGCTATTTGATTAAGCCAAAACAATTGAAGCCAAATGCCTGCAGCATAGTGCTAAGCAACTCACTATACAATGATTTCATGGCTACTCCACACATTATATTTATTATATGCTTCTGTCTCAACCAGCTGTTATTATTAACTTCGCTCTTCGCTCCATGATAACCTTCCGGAAAACTTCTTGGTCATAAGCAAGATGTCCCACATCCGATACACCCATCTGGAGATCATCTGTCACTTTCTGCAACCATCTTCTTTTGGCCTTCCCTCTTTTCTTTTCCCAGACATATACCCCTTCATGATTGTCATCTCCAAACTTTCATGACATTTCAAGTAACCAAAATATTTCAATTTTCTTTGTTTTATCGTCTTTAGTAGCCAACCTTCTTCAATATTCAGTTCTTGTCATATGAATTCATTTGCTCTTTTTTTTAATCCAAGATATTCTTAGAACGCGTCTATGATATTTATATTCAAAGGCATTTATGCGCTGTTCAGCTTGTTTAGTAAATGTCCAGGTCTCACAGACATATGTTGCAATGGGAAAGATAAATGCTTTTAAAAGCCTAATTTGTGTAGTTCTATCTGTCCCCTTCCACAATTTATTCAGTTGTTTTAGTTTCTGAAGAGCAATAGATATTCGTCTTTTAACCCTTTACAGGGCAGAGCAGCCGAAATCATCTTTACTATTAAACGGGCAAAATTTCCAAAAGCGTCAATGAAAACTAAGTGTTATAAAAACGTGATCTCGCGGCTTTCCAAGACTTCCGATTGTCTACTTTTGGTTTTGCCAATAGCTTGAGCGGCCAAAATCGTCTTTACTACTAAACGGGCAAAACATCCAAAAGCGTATATGAAAACTAAGTGTTGTAAAAACGTGATCTTGCTGCTTTCCAAGACTTCTGATTGTTTATTTTCGGTTTTGCCAATAGCTTGACAATGTGGTTGCCATTTGCAAGCGTTTACTTTGAATTTGATAAGATTTTTTTTAAATATAGTTTTCGGGGTTTTTACGCTTTGTTTTTCAAAATGAAATTTGACGATTCTCCAAGTGATAGTGGAGATTTCGCTGGGTTCAATTTAAGTGACATTGAAGTGCACAAATATAACTATGAATCGGAGCTAGATATCAGTGATCAGCGTATGCTGTCATGAGTCGAACTTTTAAGAAAGTGATTCTGATTCTGAAAATGTGTTTGTAAACAGTGTATAGATGACTGACAATCACAAACAATATGTTGTATTTTGTAAATATTTGTGTTCTTGTGTGGATTAGCGGCAACATTGAATTACTTATTTCACGTTAGTAAAACCATCTGCATGAATTTTCCTTCATTTTGTTTCTTTATTTAATAAAAATCTGTTGACTAACACCTTAGATGTGATGTTTTTACTAATGTAACCTGAAATTTTACCGAACCTACCAAAGCTTGCCCGTTCATAGCTAAAGAAATGGAGAAAAGTGTGCCCTGTAAAGGGTTAACACTCACACTTTGTCATCTTGACAGATGATAGTCTGTTATATTGTGTATTAAAAAAAAGCATAACAACATCTAGTTTTTTGTTTTTATTTAGTTTTAGTCGTTGGATCAACATCACGGCACACGGTTTAACCCATAAGTGCTCCGTTTTCCTCCTAACTCAAACCTGAGTCTGGAGAAACTCAGCTCAATGCACGAACTCCACTGCATCGGCGAGAATCGGATCCTGAAATACTTTGGGTAGATTTTTAACTTGAAATTTTGCCTGGGCAGCGCCGTTAGGCTACTCTTTTTCGATTTACAACTGCCAGGGGATTTTTTACATGCGCAAGAATACACACGGGCATCCGATCTCACTACCCAAAGACCAGGGGAAATTTTATTACTGGAAGTCCAGGTGGATTCTTTAAATAAATCCCGGTCCTCACCGGGGCCTGAACCCGGGACCTCCAGCACTCTAGGCGGACACCATACCTCGAGACCACTCAGATGGCGGTAGCGAATGTGACTGATCATATCAATTTATGCTGTGAATGTTCGTCAACAATGGATGCATGTGAACACATGGTCATTTCCACCATCACGCACCATCTTACGTCTCATACACTCAGTGTGTGACCTATCTGCAATCATTTTCGCCTGTCTTTATTCCATTTTTGATCTTTGCCCTCCATGCAACACGACCAACTGCGACTTGCTCCCAAGGTGAAATATCAATGCCTGTATCAATCATGTCCTGCTTACACACATCTTTGTATCGCAGCAGAGGCAGACCCCAAAATCTTTTACTGTAATTCACCAAAACAGATGTCCTTTGGTATTCTACCATCATCTATCCTCCTAGTGTCTTATCTATCTAAGTCTATGAAGACTGAGCATGAAACAAACCGTCACACAACCTGATCTCCCCACTACTTAAGTATTTGTGATCTTAGTCTTGCCACTTAATATCAAGTATTCTTCGCAGACACTGCATTTATAAGCTGTAACGTTTCTCTTGGTGTGAGTAAGTTGACCAGGCTTCGCTGCCAATAAAGAAGAGTACTATGAACACAGGCTTGGTAGACGAGGACTTTTGTTTTGGCAGTAAGCTTCCTGTTTCCCCCACTCGTTTTAACCTGTTCAATGTTGCTGCCTTACCAATCCTGATGTTGATTTCCTGATCCTGGGATAATTTACTGTTTACCTCTGATTCTAGATATGTAAAATGGTCTACTATTTCCAGTTTGGCGTCATCAATAAAGAATGATGGTATCCCATGTGTACCTTGTGACATAATCTATTTCTTCTTTTTGCTAATTGTTAAACCAAATTCTAAAAGAGCATTGGAGAATGCAGATAACAGACGTTGAAATTCTTCCTCGGGCTGGGTGGTAATTGCAGCATCATCTGCAAAAAGCAACTCTCTGTTCAGTACCCTCCTAAGTTTGGTCTTGACTTTCAATCTCTGAGCTGCCATCTGAGCGTGAGTGAATGTACCTACCACCATCCTGATCACAAAAGGCATATTTCAGTGGAAGTGAAAAGTATATTCCAAAGAGTGTGGGAGCAAGTACACAGTCTTGCTTAACTCCACTATTGATTTAAAACTCTTCTGAAGTTGTACCATCAAATTTGATAATACCCTTCATGCCTGAGTGGAACGATTCCACAATGGACAGAAGAGTTGGCAAGCAGACGATCTTCTTTAGTGCCTTGAACAGACCATCACGACTGACCAAATCAAATCCCTTTGTAAGATCGATGAAGACAATAAACAGTGGTTGATTCTGTTCACTGCATTTTTCTTGCATTTGTCGCAATGAGAATATCATATAAATGGTAGGTCGGTTTCGTCAAAAGCCACACCGTGAGTTGGGGTAGACTTGATCTCCTAGGACTTGAAGTCTGTGCAGAACAATTCTGACAAATATTTTCCCAATGAAAGAAGTGAGACACCTACAGTTGTTAGTAACTTCAATCCCCCTTGTTCCTGTACAGTGTTATGATGCTTGAATCTCTGAAATCCTGTGGGACTTTTCCTTCTCATCAGCAAAGCTCCATTGGCTGGTGGATCTTTAGAGTGAGTATGTCTTGCCCACTCCTGATAACCTCTATTGGAATCCCATTCTTACATGGCACCCTGGCAGATGAAAGTTCATTAGCAGCAAATTTCTGTTATGGTGGGAAGTGTGTACAGGTGGTCAAGAGTTGCCAGGGCCTCTATGGCGTTGAGGGCATCATCCGCTAGCTTGGTCTCTCTTGAGTTAAGCTCCAAATAGTGCTCTACCCATCTATCCAACTGCTGTTTCTTATCAGTGATGATTTCTCCAGTTAAAGTTATCAGTGGTGCACTTCTTTTAATTATTAGATTGCAGGCCATTCTTTATCCCTTCATACATACTTCTGATGTTTCCCTTATCACTTGCATTTTAAATGCATTCACATAACTTGATCCTATGGTTATTTGCACTGCCTGGAAGCCTTTTGCACATCCTGTCTAGCATGTTTCAGCTCGCTGAGAGGTTTTGTATAGTTCTGTCCTTGTTTCTTAAGAGAGCTATCTTCTTTCTATCAATCAAGGGCTGCGGTGTCTGGCTGTTTGCTGCAAACCAGTCCTGCCTCTTATAATCCACAGTGCCAAAACCCCGTACCGCTGTTTAATAAAGAGTTTCCTTAAGTATACCCCACTTTTCACATGCTGTACAATTTTCTGATGTGTCAGTGAGAGCGTCCTCAAGTTGCTGTTGGAACTCAAAGCACTTATCAGAATCTTGGGTGTTGATAATATTATAACAGAGTTATAGGAGTAAGAGGCAGTGAAGTGTGCAACGTAAGGCTTCAATCATGGAGCAGTGCACGGCTGGGCACCATGGTAGGAGGTAGCTATGGGGGGCTGTGATGTGACGACAGAGTCGTTACAGAGTTAGTTACCGCCGAATCAGCGAACGAACCGGTCGTAGGTTGGAAGCCATCTGAAGAAATAGTGGAACTCTGCATTTTTGTTATAAGCCTACAACTTTTGAAGTACTGCCATGCATCCTTTTGATAAACCTGAGTACTCCTTTTTGATGTGTACTACCAACTATTAAAGAATGGAACCGAAGACAGCAAGTTGCTTGTATTTTTACATCAAACACTATCAACACGGTTAAGATACATTGTCTCCACTACACTGTTATAGATGGAGATTTGGTGCCCAGATCCCAGGATCTTGAACTGGGTTGTCGGTTGTCGCGGAGTGGCTCACTAACAAGGAATTATGCAAAGTTTGCTCTGAGAAGAATTGAGGCACGTTTATAAACTCTTATTGAACACGTTGGGGGACGAAACGGGTATATGGCTCCTGCAACGCCTGCAGGAATTACGGCATAGTTTGTTTTCAAGGGCGCCTGTCCACTGGTGACGATTTGCTTTCAAGGGCCTATCCACAGGCGGCTGTTAGCTATCAAGAGCCCGCCCAGGGGTGTCTGCTATATACAGTACAGTGGTTTGCTAGCTATCAAGGGCCTGACCAAAGGCGGCAGTCAAGAGCCCACCCAGGGGTGTCTGCTATATACACTACAGTCGGTTTGCTAGCTATCAAGGGCCTGACCAAAGGCAGCAGTCAAGAGCCCGCCCAGGGGTGTCTGCTATATACAGTACAGTCGGTTTGCTTGCTAGCTATCAAGGGCCTGACCAAAGGTGGCAGTCAAGAGCCCACCCAGGGGTGTCCGCTATATACAGTACAGTCGGTTTGCTAGCTATCAAGGGCCTGACCAAAGGCGGCAGTCAAGAGTTCAACGCTGATGTTTGAAAAGCCATCCACAGGTGGCTGCCGGCGGTTGTAAGTGAGGGCTTTGTAAATGGTACGAACTAAAAGAAGACTAACAACAACTGTAAAGTATAACTTTAATTTTTAAAAGACTTAATAGAACTGTGGAGGTTAATTAATTTCTTATTATATTGTAATAGTATAGTAACGGAAGCTCAGGACGTCTCACTAGGTCAAGTGTTGGGAAGCATGGGGAGAGAACTATATACAGGCCAGATAAGTCATTGAAATAAGACTGTAAACATGAACTACCTAAGTAGAGAATTGAGAAACGTGACCATGTGGCTGGTGGAACTGAAAATAGCAGTCAGTGAGGTGGCATGTTTTATGAATGGGTTACACCGAAGAATACTTGAACAAGAGAATTATAAATGCAATGCCAGATATAACAAGAATAACCGAAGACTGCCACTAGTTAACAACAATAGAAGACAACATAACCTTGTATATGGAAATAGATACGTTGAGCCAGATATAACCAAGAACGTCCTCGACAGTAGAAGCAGGCAGGATGGGTACAATTCTCAAAGATATAGAAACCTGCCAAAGAAACAATGGGCTTGGCTATCCCATAGTGCGACCGCAAGAAAGTTGCGTGACGAATGGTTAGATCAAAGACAGAGACAATATAGAAATTCAGGGCTTAGAGACGGAGTTGAACCCATAATTAAGATATAAAGTACTCCAAAGACGCTTGCAAATGTAAGGGCTAGACCAGAAAAGAAGACGACAGTATTAGTAGAGAAAATAAACCGGGAGACACAGACGCAGACATCTAAGATGATAGAGAATGGCACTCAGACACAGGTACAATCGGCTAGCAAGATAGAAAGGAGAACGCAAACTATTAAGATGGTAGAAATTACAGAACCACCTCAGGTGAAATCAGAAAAGGAAGACACAGTTGAAATTAAGAAAGATAGACAAAGACCAAGAATACCAGGAGGAAAGTTAGAAAAAGCGATAAGACTAGGTCTGCAACCAGTCTGTTGGTAAATGTAAGAGATTATACGACAGACGGGTCAGACTCCTCAGAGTTGGACATAAAATATATACCCGGCCGAAGTGCGAAGGGTGGTAGCAGAAATAAAAATATCAGCATTTCTAGTTCAAATTACAGAGACGTTGCTTCCTCCTCTACAACATATAGTAAACAGGCTGGTGGAACAAATATGGGCAGTGATTATTCGGAGGACGAGCTAGGAAGATATAAACAATATGGTACATTGACAGATAAGGAAAACGAACAACTACCAAGAAGAAATAAAAGAAAGAATGTTGGTAAGAGGAATAGTCATAAAGAGATAGCAGGAATAGAGATTAACCCAACTTGTACAGAAGATGACGCGAGGAAGATCAGAGAATATATGTTGTTAAGGCCTGACTACTTTACTGATAGTTACAGACATTAAGAAAGACACTATTATTAGGAGACAATTTGCTAAGAACAGAGTTTTAGACTGAAATGAGAATTGACTGATTGGTGACGGAACGCATTGAGAGACCCTGAGTCGTTGATGGTGTAGGATGAGGTGATGAGGAGGTTGATGAGAAGTGAGTGAGTGGTTGAATATCGGAGTGATCTATCTGGTTATGTCGTAGATGCGCAGAGTGTGTCTATGCGCGCATAAAGGTGTGGACAAACCTGTGTTCGCTGCGCTGATTAGAGAATGAAACCTCGTCTGGTTGGAATGCATGGATAGAACAATGTCAGGTTATTAGTAATAGCGCATGGATGTACGGCAGGGCGGCTGATATAGCTCAGAGTTGAAGCAGTGTGAAGGGAGATTGTGTAAGAATCACCAAGAGGATGCACTGTCTGAATGAGCATAATATACGCGTGCTGAAAGGAGAAGTTGACGGTACGCTTATGGTGCGTTAAATTGTTAGTACGTCAAGAATGTTGATCTAATGTCTAATTTGTTTTCTTTGAAGCAACAATGTTGGGTTCTTGTGATGCGAGCATAGTGACTGGAGCGAGGTTGCCTGGATTTCTGTTGAATGTGAAAGACAGTAGACAGCGAGTGCTCAGAGTGTTCGTGCGGTTCAGGGTTGTGAGGATTGTCCTCAGGATGGTTAGTGCGTATGAGGAGCGGAAGTACGAATAACCACCACGAGTGTTGATGTCGGATGGAAGTTAATAGAATATGGTAAGAAATTTGACTAAGTAGGCGTCTGTGTAACTAAACAGCTGAGTATGAGTAATGATAAGAATAATTGAAAAGTGATGTGTGAATATGCGAGGATCTGCTGCTTGGTGACGCTGATAAAGCAAGTCGGTGATTACGTGGAGGGCAGAGTAAGTGAGTTGGGAGGCAGAGAGTGGATGATTTGAAATTTGAGATGTCTTCTGTTTAGAATGTGTGGTATTGTATGGTGGAAGTAATTAGATTGTGAAAATCATATGACAGGATATGTTTTATTTTACATTATGTTGGGTAATTCTATCCTTAAAAGCGACAGAATTTGAAGGAAAAAGGGTGTGTTGTTTTAATTGTTGATTTGCTTATTAATGGGTTATTGGGTGAAAGTAATTACAGTGTTTTCAGTTGTATACATATATTATATTATGTTGAGGGATATTCAATGTCTGTACAAGAGACAGAATTTAGGGGGGAAATATGTTGTTTCCTGAGTTTTAGTCTTTATTACTATTTTGAAACATTCGTTGTTAATATATCAGTTGGCCATGTTGTTTTGAGTTGTAAATTTAAGTCCGTAATTATTATGATTTAATTATTGTTGACCAGCCTTGGATTTGGTTCTAAATAATGTTGCTATTTGGTTGATAGAACTTCATTTACTTCTGGCCAAGAGTGTCCCTCATATGAAGTTGTTGCACGTTGAGTTATTAAGATGGGATGTCCTAACAAATGGACATATTAATTGTGTCCGGGGTTGGTTTTCAGCGCATTATCGCTGAAGTTCAGGGACCCATAATATTAATGATGTCTATAGTAAATAAACATTTTCTAGTGGCTTCGGGTTGATGGGTGCTGTGGTGTGACGGCAGTGGATACTGTTCAGGTCTTAGGAGAGGACAGATAGAATTGGGGTTGCATGACTTTGGGTAGCAATAAATGGGTTGGACATGGATTAAGAGCCACGAAGTAGAGGTTTGGGTGGTAATGGGATGTCCATAATAGATAGACAGATAGAAAATGGGAGTTGATTGCTGGGGATACCGGCATAATATAGGGTGGACAGGGTGGAAGTTCACAGACATGAGGTCATTGGTAGTATTTTTTTTGGTTAACAACATAATATGGGGCTAGACAGGGCAGACGTTCACAGCCATGAGGTCATTGGTGATATATTTTTCGATTGCTGGGGATACCGGCATAAACTGAAGTAGACATGGATGGTGGGTTGTTCACAGTTATGGAAATAATAGACGGGTAGAATTTGGGGTGTTGTGGATAACCTAATGTGCTCATTGATTCAGTGAAGTGCAGAGCGGAACATATCTTAAGTTTTTTTTCGGATTATGAGATTTGTATAAGGATGTTTTTTTAAAACTTTATTTCATAAAGTTTCATGTATACAATGGAGGGTAAATGTGAGTGTTTTTGGAATTTTGCTATCTTTTCTATCCTTGGTGCGCACCAGTTCTCTGTCTTTCTATCCTGTGTTGCATGGATTTTTTGTCAGTAGGGTATGATATGTTGAATTTGTATACATATTATATTAATGATTAAGAAAATATATACATGTCCATGATGATCGTAGAAGTAAAAATTTAACGAACTCATAAGCGGATTGCTGTGACCATTAAAAATGATGATGACGAAGAAGAAGCTTTAAGGGTCTATTAATAGTTGAGTATGAAGGAGCCTTGTGGGGACAGTAGATGGCTAAAATTTCTATGGGTATAGAGAATGGCTGAAAATCCCATAGGTGGTTAATAATGGTAATTTGGGGGAAAGAAGTAATACGGGTCAGGAAGACTCTATGTCTGGTTTGATTTGGAATTTTTGTATGTTTCGAGATTAGGTTGAAGTTAAAGAAAATATGGGTTCTATTCTAAGACTTTTCGGGGAAAAGTCTTGGTCATAGGATAATAAGGTATATAACAGAGTTATAGGAGTAAGAGGCAGTGAAGTGTGCAACGTAAGGCTTCAATCATGGAGCAGTGCACGGGTGGGCACCGTGGTAGGAGGTAGCTATGGGGAGCTGTGATGTGACGACAGAGTCATCACAGAGTTAGTTACCGCCGAATCAGCGAACGAACCGGTCGTAGGTTGGAAGCGATCTGGAGAAATAGTGGAACTCTGCATTTTTGTTATGAGCCTACAACTTTTGAAGTACTGCCATGCATCCTTTTGATAAACCTGAGTACTCCTTTTTGATGTGTGCTACCAACTATTAAAGAATGGAACCGAAGACAATGAGTTGCTTGTATTTTTACATCAAACACTATCGACACGGTTAAGATACATTGTCTCCACTACACTGTTATAATATTCATCCTGGGGATAGATTTGTATTTAGATGTGTACATTCTCTTTGATCTTATTCTAACTTTTGCAATAACTAAAGAATGATCAGCATCACAATCAGCACTGTGGTAACTCTGAGTTAATGATGTTTGATTCAAATGTTTGAGTGTGATGATGAAGTCCAACTGATGCCAATGGCCAGATCTTGGGTGTTTCCATATGACCTTTCTCCATTCTTTTGTTTTAAAAAAGGAGTTTGTAATACATAAGTCATTTCTGGTGCAATGCTCTAGCAGCCTTTGCCTATTTCACTCATGCAGCCGATGTATTTTCTAATGTATACTGGCCATGACATTGAGTCCTTGCTTATACGAGCATTAAAATCACAAGTATATACATTTAGTCAGATTTTGGTACTGCCTTGATCACTGCCTAACTCCTCATAGAATGAATTCTTCACACTGTCAGAAGAAGTAATGATAATGGTGGCAAAACCACAAGAGGTTGCCCAACTCAAGGATAATAGTCTTTCGTTACCTCCGGCTGGAATTTCAGTCATTCCCAGTAGTGAATTCTTCATTGCAAAGCCCATTCCATGTTGTCTTTTTACTTCCTGCCCTCTACCCTTCCAAAATAAGATGTAATGGTTTTCCCTGATTGACCCTTCCTCAGCAAGGTAAGTCTCCTGCAGGCCAGCAATATCAATGTTAAGACTGAGTTCAGCATCAATCATAGCAGTTTTTCTCACATCGTCAATATTCATCAGATTGGTGGAAAATCCCTGACACTGGTTCTTGCCTTCCATGGTGCAAGCTATAGCTTGAGGTTGTTATTTTTCTTTTTAGTGCTTGGTGCATTGGTTTTACAGCCTGCGATTCAGATTTTGTCATAGCCCTAAGCACCCATTGAAGCAAGCAGGCTGAGATGGATCAGCACCTAATTGGCTGGGGGATGCCCAGCTTGAGGTGGGCGGCAGTTGATCAGCGACACCTGTAAGTGTCTTCCAACATCAGAGGCAACCCATGTCGCCTGTCTACACCAATTGACAATGATTTACAACCCATAACTGCTACCTCTCACTTTGATTCCGAGATCGGTTAAGACCAGGGATGGAGTTATACCTCTCCATAACACAAAGCCCGGGCTGAATTGTAGAGACCATGTGTTGCCCAATGCAGCATGATCCCTCTCTTGGCCCGCCTAGTTTACTCCAGAGGAAAAGTAACACCATTACATCTGAAACAAGACAAGGTGTAAAAGCTGCCGGATCAGCAAAGCAATGCTCTAGCTGTCCACCTGTTGCAGCTTCGATCCTAGACCAGTTGCCAACCAAAGCTTAGGGCCTGGCCTGCCTTGCCATGACATTCAGTCTTTAGGTTGCATTTCCTTGCATTGGGACTTCCGGTCCCCAACATGACGGATAGGCATTTGAACCGTTAAGGCCTCTGGAGTGTCTGCGCATGTGGCTACAGTTTTCATTTGCATTTTCCTCATGTTGGACTGGTAGTGTATGGTTCCATTGCCCTGCTACTGAGTGCGTGGTGTGAGACCGAATTTCGTGTGGAATGCTTTTACATCTATCTGCGATTGTTTGTAGCATGAACTGCATGTTCGGAATGATGGCAGCCAGCTGTTGCTGAATTGATTGGTTTGCCTTTTTGGTTCACAAGTGCATTTTTCAGAAGACTCCTGGGAGTCATTGCTGGAGCTATGGAGTTTGTGCTTTGTGTGACGCTTTTGACGGGTCGCCCTGCTGAAAGAGACTGCTTTTGTTGAGACCACAAGTAGCCTGACTAAGGAAGTCATGGCAGTAAGTAAAGCCATAACATGGCTCGAGACACAGACATTTGCTAGGGCATGATTAGTTTCATCTTTGTGCCAGGGCATGTGGGAGTACAAGGAAATGAGCGGGCTGACAAGCTCGCAGGTAAGGCTACTGTGGAGGGTGGTCGTGCTATGGACCAGGCTGACATTTTGAAGGCTCAATGAGAAGACAGACTTTTGCGAGAACCAAGTGATGACTGTGAATCTACAACCATGGTCAGACTGCGAGACAAGCAAATTAATAGAGGTGTGGCCAAACAAGAAGTTTGATAAACCAACACAGAACTGGTGTCATTAGCTGCTACATGCTGCGGGATTTGCTGAAGAGGGATTCCAAGCACTTATGGACTGAATGGTTCGATGTGCAATGAGGATGATCTGTTGACTAACTAAAGAGACCGAGCCATATTGGGATAAAACCCGGGTCAATGAAGTCATTCTGGTGACTACTGATTACATCAACGTGGAGGACATTTGTGTTGGCATTCTGGCAGCGGCATTATGCACAGTGTACCTGTGCGGGCTGTTGGTTTGTCGAGACTCCTGTTTATTCCACTTTTCAAATTGGGCAGTGAGGAGCATTGTGTGATATTCACTGGCACAGGAACAGAGCATAATGGGTACGACCCGTTGCCGTGAAGTTGAAACCACGACTAACTACCTTCCTTGCATCAGGATGTGGCTTCTATCCTCCCAGTTGCACTCCACTGCCTGAAACTGTTGGCACAATGTCGGGTGTCAGGTTTGGTGAACGCCGCACAACATTTGACACCAACAGAAATCTGGTTCCGTCTCATCATACGGCAGCTCAGTCATATCTGACTAAGATCTGACACTAGTCTTGTAACATAACTTGTTAAATTATTAAATTCCTCTAGCAAATACTGTTTGTTGTGACACAATATGTGTTTATCAAGATATAACAATTACTTAAATTATTTTCTTCTTCTCGCGTTTCCATCCTATTTCAGGATATTGCGGTCAACACCAGCATCTTTCAGCTGTATGGTGATTCCTAGGCTAGATTACACTCATCAGCACGCCACGACTTTCTGAGCGACCGGCTCCATACTCTCGTAAGTCACTGGCGCGACTCGAACCCCTTCAAGTTCTCATGCGCTCACGTCAACCACGAGAGTATTCAGGGTTACGGAGAAAGCTGATAACCCCTCGGCCAGGGAGACCGGCCATTTACATTATTTGCAGACACAAAATGTACATAGTGTATCTGAATACGTAACTTAGGCCACTTTTAATTTTTAGTTTTCAAAACTACTTTTTTAAATTTATATTTGGCACAATTATGACCTTAGATAATTTTTCAACACGTGTAATAAATTATGTGTATGTACTAATAGTCTTTTTTCCTCCTGTCCTTACTCAGGTTAGCAGAATGCTATCGTTAGAGAGTAGAAGCAAATGATGTTAATATGATACTTTCTAGCTCTACATTAACAATATTTTTTTTTATTAAAGTTGGTTTGCAACTAATATGATCAATTAGCAGCAATTTTGAATTTTAATTAGCAATAAAGAATATTTATGTCATCATTACATGGCCTTTTGATTTGTATTTTCAACCTGAAAGGAAAATAATTGAATAATTGGTATTTCTAGGTTCATTAGCAAAGTTGAAATTGTTTATTAATTATTAAATAATTGCCTGCTGCGTGGCGAAGGGATTATGGGCGCATTTGAAACACAGCTGCTGGGATTTGGCAGCAGGCGGCCTTGCATTGGTTTTTATAAAATGGCATGAGTGCTGATCATTCAGAAAGTAAGAAATTTAAGGTAGACTTACTTGCCAAGAAATCACTAACAACCAAAAAAATGCTGGGGTTGACTGTGACATCCTGTAAACGGTATACAACTAACTTATTAAATAATTAATTAGCAGCCATTTTGCGCTTCAATTAATAACAATGCATATTTAAACATTACACCATGGCCTTTTGATTTATGTTATCAAACTGATGGGTAAATATGCATAACAAATCGCCAACGACAAGAGCTCTCATGAAATACACACACTCACAGGGCACTCCTCCGAATAACGATCCCAAATTATTTATTGTCAAAAGTATCCCTTACAGGGCCTCATTAGCTGATTATGCTTGTTCCGGGCGACATGCTGATTCAGGGATGAGATATACAGTCATTGCGTGTTTGGTGGACAGCTAGAACCGATTGATGGATGACAATAAATGTTTTCTGGGCCCGGAGGACCCTCACTGTCGTCGAAGTGTATATCTATATCTTGTAAGTATGTATTTTCACATATAACTGATAGGTATAAACTCCGACGACAGTGAGGGCCCTCCGGGCCCATGAAACATTTACTGCATTCATTGATCAGTCTAGCAGTCAACCAAACACTCAATAACTGTACATAATAAAAATAACGGTCCCAAATTATTTATTGTATGTACGTATTTTCCACATATAACTGTCAAATATTATTTGTGCATATTTCGATTTTCTCAGTTCTATATTTTAGTTGGTAGTTTCATATTTTTTTTATTATATCACCCAATGAGGCCCTGTAAGGGATCTTTTGACAATAAATAATTTAGGGACCGTTATTCAGAGGAGTGCCCACACAGACACACTGTGTGTCACAGTAAATAACAATTTTGGCATTTTCATGTGCTTAAAAGTAGACAGGGTCGACTTCATTGCACCGGGTTTTTATCCTATATGGCTCAGTCTCTTTCCGCCGCGAACTGCCGAAGGCTTCACACAAAGTACGAACTCCGTAGCTCCAGCGACGACCCTCGGGAGTCACCGACAAAAAATGCACTCTTGAACCGAAGGACGCAGTCCGAATCGAACCCACAACATTCGAAGCCCGAGTCAGGCCGCTTGACCACTTGCAGACTCCCAATTTCATATGCCTGGTGGTAAACTTTACAGTAAAGTAGTAACTAGTATTAGTAAAGACAGTACATACACAGTTAAATAAAGATTAAAGTAGCCGTTTTGTTCACCTATCACCGTCCTCGATGATCAATTCTACCATACGAAATTATTATAGTAGTTATAGTATAGTAATAGTAATTAGTATAAATAATTAGTAAAATAGTATACTAACTAACCATAAACGAACGTCCATTCTAAAAATAAATTTAAAAAAAACAAACACCTATAGCATCGTTATTACAATACGACATCTGAATACAGTACCTGAGTACCTGTCATTCCTCAAGCAAACAACGAAAGTAGCCGTTTCCAGGGTTGCCACTTTTTTTTTTACCAAAAGTATCTAGAAATGGCCCAAACAACATCCATAAATATCTAGATTTCGTTGGAAAGTATCTAGGAAAAATATCCAGATTGAGAAAGTAAGAAATTACATATGTATTGATGTGACTGCCGTCTCCCTGGCGAAGAATTTACGGCTTTCGCCGTAATCCCGTATATTCTCGTCAGTAATGCAGCTGCACCCGAACCGGCAGCAGTTCGAGCCGCGCTGGTAATTTAAGGGGTATGTGAACCGGTCGCTCAGAAAGCAATAGCAAACTACTGAGTGTAATCTTGCCTAGCACATCAACAGCAGCTGAAAAATGCTGATGTTGACTGCAACGTCCTGTAAGGGATATGCACAAAATAAAAATAAAAAACTAAGTGCCAAAACTAATATTCTGCTTCCGCCACACTATTATCAGTAGCCCTTAAAAATTTAATAACTTGACAATATTTAGATATGTCCTTTACTGGCTGGTTGTTAATAGAAAAGAATGAAATATTTTTCAATACATCTAAATTTTCAAGAAGTCTCTGCTTCAGTTGATCGAATAATGAGACAAGAAAATCTTGACAGCGCTTTCTTAAGTTGTTCTCTTCATTTTCTGTTAACAGTCCTTTTGTTTTTAAACCATCAATTTTTTATTCGATTTGGTATCCTAGGTATGGCTTAGGAGCCAAATAGCTCTCTATAGTGCAAGTGAACAAGTCAGCTTTACAAGTTGGCAATATAAGTCTTTTACCAATTGAGTGAAATAGCAAAATGAGGTCGTCATGTAATTTAACTTTATCAACATTTTGAGATTCAAATAGTTTATTAACTTTTTGCACTTCACTTAAAATGGGTTGTAAAAAGAGAAGGAATGCCAAATTTTTTTCACCACTGTACATTCCATATAGGTAGTATATCAGCTGTGTAGCACTTTTCACTTTGTCTTGTTATTTTGAAGTGTGTCTTCAACTCCAACCATTGGTTCACAATTATTTCAACAGCTGGTTGAATTGATAACCATCTAGTTTTGCAATATGACAGAATTTTCAGTGGTGGGGAACTATCATTTAATGCTTTATATAAATTGTTATTGCTGTTGTCTGACAGATGATCTGGAGAACCAGTTATGTGTTTCAGCAATAAGGAATTGCAAATTCCTTAGTAAACA
Source organism: Cepaea nemoralis (assembly GCA_014155875.1). Lineage (NCBI taxonomy): Eukaryota > Metazoa > Mollusca > Gastropoda > Stylommatophora > Helicidae > Cepaea > Cepaea nemoralis. Next base: position 136,041 of record JACEFZ010028085.1, read on the forward strand.
TTCTGATGAGGCATGTGATAATGCTAGCTGTCAAGGAATGACACGCACATTTTATGAGGATTAAAGATGGGATATCTTCCTTAAATTTTATATAAACGCTATGGTTGGTATCAACCATTATCGAGGCATTATCTGTACCAGTTGCAGCCAAATTCACGTGGAAAGAATCACAAAGTCGGCATTACAGCAGTAAGTCGCAGCACAGTGTGTTCACAGTTCAAATAATGTTATTATAATTTATGCGCCGTTTTACTTATTACCAGGGGGTTGCCAGATTGTTGAGCGTTGACCCAAGTCAGTTCAAAGTTTAAATAATGGCAGTTACCATAATTTACGCGCGTCCAGACCAAACATAAAATAAGTAAATGACACCAAAAGAAAAGTAAAATCTAGAAAGTATTCAAAATATCCGACTCCAAATAAAAAGTATCTAGAATTGCATCCAGCATCCAAACGTCAGAAAACGGTATCCAGATGCCAGCAAAAATCTCTAGATCTGGATATAAAATATCTAGAATGGCAACTATGGCCGTTTCCCTGCCGAGACGTGTGGCCAGGGTTGCCACTTTTTTAAAACCAAAAGTATCTAGAAATGGCCCAAACAACATCCATAAATATCTAGATTTCGTTGGAAAATATCTAGGACAAATATCCAGATTGAGAAAGTAAGACATTACATATGTATTGATGTGACTGCCGTCTCCCTGGCGAAAAGTTTACGGCTATCGACGTAATCCCGTGTATTCTCGTGAGTAACGCAGCTGCACCCGAACCGGCAGCGGTTCGAGCCGCGCTGGTAATTTAAGGGGTATTTGAACCGGTCGCTCAGAAAGCAATCGCAAACTACTGAGCATAATCTTGCCTAGCACATCAACAGCAGCTGAAAAATTCTGATGTTGACTGCAACGTCATGTAACGGATATGCAACATTTAAAAAAATTGATGTGACTTACCTATAGAATCATGTCCTCATCTTCACTGATGATGCACTCTCACAAGATGCACTTAGTTTGAATGATGAAGTTGAAGCTTCAGATTCAAAATGACTCTGGTATGATTTCATCATCATCATCATCATCAAGTGCCGTGCCAGGCTGGCGTAGGCGTTCATGGCTCTCCACAGATCTCGGTCTTTGGTTTTCTGGATCAACTCTGCTGCTGATATTCCTCCATGCCACCGTCTCAATCCATCCAGCATCATTTCTCTTGGTCTGCCTCTGCCTCTCTTCCCCTCGATCTTTCCAGTTGTTACGATGTTCTCCAATGCCTCTCTTCTCATCACGTGACCGAAGAAAGATGTTTGTCTCTGTCTTATTGTTGTATATAATGTTCTAGTTTCATTAGCCTGTTTCAGGCAGTCATCGTTAGTTACTCTGGCAGTCCAAGGAATTCGCAACATTCGTCTCAGGAACCACATCTCTGTTGCTTCTAATTTCTTCTTACTTTGTTCATTTACATTCCAAGATTCACTGCCATACAGCAAAACTGGTTTTACATAGCATTTCAGCACTCTCTTTCTTACATTCAGTGATAGTGACTTATTGCACAAGATACTCTTCATTTTCTGAAATGCAGCTTTTGTCTGCCCTATTCTGCTCCTAATCTCTGTTGTACATCTTCCATCTGATGTTATAAATGCCCCTAGGTATCTAAAATTATCCACTTGGTTAAGGATTTTCCTTCTATTTCTATGTCACATTTTGGTGTCACCATTTTCTTTGATATTACCATTGTTACTGTTTTCTTGATATTCAAGGAGAGTCCTTTCCTTGCACTCTCTGTTACTACAACGTCTAATAATTGCTGTAGGTCTGTTGAATTATCCGCCACCAATACTGTGTCATCTGCATAGCGTATATTATTTATATTATAACCTCCAACTAGTATTCCTGGCATCTCTTTGATCTCTCTCATTATTACTTCGCTATACAGGGAGAAAAGATCTGGTGACAAGACACACCCCTGTCGTACTCCTAGCTTTATCTGTTCGTAACTACCCTCTTTATTTCCCAATTTAATTTTAATCGCTGCTACTTGGTTCCAGTAAACATTCTTTATTATTCTTAAATCTTTTCCATCAATGTTGATATCTTCCAACATTTTAATCAGTTCATCATGTTTTACTTTATCAAATGCCTTAGTATAATCTATGAAGCACAAATATATGTCTCTCTGTTTCTCTATTGACCTTTCTATTAGTGTCCGTAATGTATAAATAGCTATTTTGGTCAATATTTAAAAATTGGGTTTTTACTTATGAAATCATACCAGTTAGATAGAGCTTGACGAGACGAATCCAACGGTATCTCAACGAAGACTGTACGTTGATTCTAAGCGGAGTTATGAATCATATTGTGACGTAATTTAATAACAGGAAGTCCAATGATGAATTAACTGATAAGTCAGGATTTATCGCGGCCCTAAGATTGGAAACTTGAGAAATTCTGCCTTCTATTACCGTAGCTTGTTTATTTTTAAATCGACAACATTGTGCCATATATCATTGCGTCCGGGACGGCAAGGCCTAACTTGGGGTATTTTTTATTTTTTTTATAGGATGTGCAGTGACCTAATTAACAATTTAAAATGGCCGCCAATTGATTAATATTTGCCTTCTATTACCGTGGCTTGTTTATTTTTAAATCGACAACATTGTGCCATATATCATTGCGTCCGGGACGGCAAGGCCTAACTTGGGGTATTATTTATTTTTTTTATAGGATGTGCCGTGACCTAATTAACAATTTAAAATGGCCGCCAATTGATTAATATTTGCCTTCTATTACCGTGGCTTGTTTATTTTTAAATCGACAACATTGTGCCATATATCATTGCGTCCGGGACGGCAAGGCCTAACTTGACGTATTATTTATTTTTTTTATAGGATGTGCCGTGACCTAATTAACAATTTAAAATGGCCGCCAATTGATTAATATTTGCCTTCTATTACCGTGGCTTGTTTATTTTTAAATCGACAACATTGTGCCATATATCATTGCGTCCGGGACGGCAAGGCCTAACTTGACGTATTATTTATTTTTTTTATAGGATGTGCCGTGACCTAATTAACAATTTAAAATGGCCGCCAATTGATTAATATTTGCCTTCTATTACCGTGGCTTGTTTATTTTTAAATCGACAACATTGTGCCATATATCATTGCGTCCGGGACGGCAAGGCCTAACTTGACGTATTATTTATTTTTTTTATAGGATGTGCCGTGACCTAATTAACAATTTAAAATGGCCGCCAATTGATTAATATTTGCCTTCTATTACCGTGGCTTGTTTATTTTTAAATCGACAACATTGTGCCATATATCATTGCGTCCGGGACGGCAAGGCCTAACTTGGGGTATTTTTTATTTTTTTATAGGATGTGTCGTGACGTAATTAACAATGTAGTCACTGGAGGGTCTTCTCCGTGATTATTTATTGTATTTTGTGTAGGCATTTGTTTTTTGTTATTCTTTTATGTAAGCTTCATTACTCTTGTGTAATTTTATCTTTTTTATATTTTCAGATTTCTGCAGTATGTACCTGACGAGATGCAGCGAAATATGCCAGGCAATAAATCGCGCAATCTATTGTTTGTGTCTTCGTTATTCAAATTTATAGAAACTCACCACAGGAAGGTGTGCATCTGAATTGTTTTATCAAATTGACACAGGCTGTGGCAAAGGTGTGACAATCAGAATCTTGAATGTCACAGGAAATGGTTAAAGAAAGAGTGTCACACGTGATGGCCATTCTTTGGTTAATTGCTTTTTGTGTTTCACAACTAATTTTTTTAATATATTAAATTATTAGTAAGAGTACTTTCCTGTATTAGCATGCCTGGTTCGTTGGCATGAACGAGACTCCTCACTTCTCTCAGGTGTATAACGCAGGTGTATAATATAATTTAGTATTAGGATCCAGAACACCAAAGACCGAGATTTGTGGAAAGCCATGAACGCCTACGCCAGCCGGCACTTGATGATGATTATTATTAGTATTTGCATATACAGAGAATATTTTAAAATGGGGTTTCTACTTATGATTTGTAACAGGAAAGTAAAGGTAATATTCCTCTTTTGATAGAATGTCGAGAGGAATGAGAGGATCAACTTCATTGCACCAGGTTTGCTCAGTCTCTTTCCACACAGCGGCCTGGCGAAAGCATCGTATAAAGCACAAGAGTCTCAGAGTCTCTGACAAAGATGCACTTGACTTATAAGACTTTTTGTTATGATGTGCTGTGACCTAATTGCTAGTTAAAAATAGCTGCATATTTATTATATTAATTAAATGTCATGTGGAATGTTCGTCGTTAGTGAAAGAACAATTCATGAAAATGTATCATATTGTCTTATTCTTAATGTACTAACTGCATTGCGACAGCTTTCTTTTGTTGATTAAATATTATAAACATTAATGTAAGTAACTAAGTTTGTGACTGTTGCACAAATTAAGCAGCAGTTAATTAATTAAGATATTAAATAATAAAAAAATTAAAATATTAAATAATTAACTGTTCACTAAAAATTGATTTCTATTTCTACTTCTGCTCTACAATTACAGTAATTACAGCACACTGTTCTGTATCTAATTGTCAGCAATTAATAATTAAATACTAACTTATTTAAAACATATAACTTATTTTACAGTACTGCATTTAAATGTAAATAATTAAGTGCTGTAGCGCAGCTTAGAAAAAAAGTACTCCTTACTAAACTGTAACACCTTACAAGTTTACAGAAGGGTCTGAAAACTGGCTTTCAAAATTATTTTCAGTCATGTAAACTGTTGAAATATTATGCAAGTACACAGATACATTACTGCTACACATGACACTTGTATTCTGTTTAATGTTAGTACTTAAATTACCAGTTCTAATTTAATAAATAAATATAGGTCCGCTAAAGTTTAGTACTATTGTATGGTATGGGCGCCGCCATCTTGAATTTTGTCTTATCAAGGCGGTGTCACGAATTATTTTGTCCTGATCGTGTGCAAACACCTGCAATGTTGAAACTCTTCATATTTATGTAAAATTGAACGGGGGATTCAAATATGCACGAAAAAATGAATTAATCTTTCATAGTCACGAGTTATAAGACAAATTACCTTACTAATCGTGAAAAGAACCTAATAGAATCCACATAAATCGTTTTTATGGTGTAATATTTTGGCGGCTAGCTTGCAGAACCACTTCTAAATATATGAGAATAACTTCCCCTTTGATCGTACCACACTGCTTTCGTTTTTTTTGTTCTTTTAGCAGTCCATGTCAAACCGGAAGTGATCGTTCGAGGACGCAGGAAAAAGTTCGCAAAATTACACAAAAAAAAGTGAAGAGCTTAAAAAAAGGGCGATAATTCTGAAATAGCTAATATAGGTCCGCTAAAGTTTAGTACTATTGTATGGTATGGGCGCCGCCATCTTGAATTTTGTCTTATCAAGGCGGTGTCACGAATTATTTTGTCCTGATCGTGTGCAAACACCTGCAATGTTGAAACTCTTCATATTTATGTAAAATTGAACGGGGGATTCAAATATGCACGAAAAAATGAATTAATCTTTCATAGTCACGAGTTATAAGACAAATTACCTTACTAATCGTGAAAAGAACCTAATAGAATCCACATAAATCGTTTTTATGGTGTAATATTTTGGCGGCTAGCTTGCAGAACCACTTCTAAATATATGAGAATAACTTCCCCTTTGATCGTACCACACTGCTTTCGTTTTTTTTGTTCTTTTAGCAGTCCATGTCAAACCGGAAGTGATCGTTCGAGGACGCAGGAAAAAGTTCGCAAAATTACACAAAAAAAAGTGAAGAGCTTAAAAAAAGGGCGATAATTCTGAAATAGCTAGTATAAATTGCATTGTTTGTGCTCTTTCCTTCCACAAATCCATACTGTTCTTCACTAATTTCCATTTTTATTTTCTTTTTGTTTCTTCTCATTATGATTCTGAGAAGAAGCTTAGTGATATGATTTATGAGGTTAATTGTACGAAAATCTTCACAATCAATTGCTCCTGGTCTTTTTGGTATAGCTATAAATACAGATTTCAGCATATCACTGGGTAAATACCCACTACTGTAAATATCATTCAACATTTTGGTTAATATATCTACTCCAAATTCTCCCAACACTTCTAATTCTTCTATTGTGATTTCATCTGGCCCAGCTGTTTTTCCTTTCTTCATACGTTTCATAGCGTCAGCGACTTCTTCTTTCAGAATAGGTGGACCTTCTAAGTTACTATCTTCTGTTAATTCTTCCCTTTCTCCGTCATATAATTCTCTTATATACTCATTCCACCTCTATAACAGTAAGGGATCTAGGTTAGTAGTTAGAGAGTTAATGAATGCTGCGCATTCATTAACTAATGGGGAAATAAAGTTAGTGAACGCGTGAGCACGAATGGGTTTAGGTATCCAGGGGTTGCTCACGCGTCACTTGGGATTCGGCCATTGAAAGAACAACAAAGATGTCTGTATTTACATCGGCAGCAGGAAAATGTGTTTGATGACTCAATAAACCTTTTATACACTACAACGCGGAGTTTGTCATCTATATGGATGTCAACCACTAACGATTCACAGCCAAGCCATGATCACACTGTGATATGACCTGATTTGGCGCCGAAAATACCAGGATTTCTGAATCGTGCTGTCGCGGCCACTACTGATCACAGAGGTCATCATAAAAGAAATCAAATTGGAATATAGAAGTCAACAGAAGTCATGGAAGGTTGTGTTGAAGTCCTGCATTCTGGAGGAACAACTTATGTCGTATTTTCAAGTCTTTGTGATGGGGTTGATAGTTGTTAAAACCGCCACACAACACATAATGTTCCGAGTGGTGAAACAGAGCAGCCATCGTCAATGTTGAATCCTGTGTTGACCTGCTCGTTTTTTTCGAAACGTATGGATGTTCCAGAGATGCTGCCGTGAAATCTGGTCTTGCTGGAACTGTCGATTTAACCGTTATCGTCTGAAGTACATTGAAGGTGACCTTGGTTGTCTGAAGATAAAGTCCGGAGTTGTTGGCCAACGCTTATAGTGAGCCGGCTCAATCAATCAATCAATCAATCAATCAATCAATCAATCAATCAATCAATCAATCAATCAATCAATCAATCAATTGATTATTGTCTCGATCGTTGTCATTTCAAATCCAGACGAGCACAATCAGCGGCATGAAGACGACTAGAAGGGCCATTTATCGGTGAAAGTAAGTCAGAAGGCACCGACTATGATTGAAGCGAGGAACCTAACAAATACGCTCGTTTTCCGTTTTTCTACAATCAGCGGCATGAAGAATATCGATTGAAGTGAGGAATCCAGAGGCTCTTCCTTTTCTTTTCCTGCGAGAGAAGAAGACAACCGTCAAATAATTGTCGATTGGGCGTCATACTCCTTCAATTTTAATTGTCGATTGGGCGTCATACTCCTTCAATTTTTTCGATTGGGCGTCATACTCCTTCAATTTTTTTCGATTGGACGACAACCATACTCTGCGAGACGCTGGAAGTGTTCTAAAATTTTTTACAACGGCAGATCATCAGTTTTGAATAAGAAAAACGTTTGGACAAACGACAGGACTATAAGTATAGCAGGTATTGTTAAATTTTAGGTTAAGATTTCCAACTGCTTGATTTAGGACATATTAATATATTAGATTGTTTGGTACTGCTGTATTTTCCATTTCAGATTTGTTTAGAATGGAAGCCCAAGATCTTTCCCAAGTACTTAGTGGAGTTGGTGGGGCAATATCAAAGTTGGACTCGGTGTTAAGACAGCAAAGTGTAGTCAGTGATGTCGAGAGGTTTAATGGACAGGCGAGTCAATTTAAGAAATGGATTGTATCCATTGAGAAACATGCTTATCTAGTGAACGCTACAGATGAGGATAAAAAGAATTTGGCTTATAGAACTAGTGCAAGTGCTGTTTCTGATCATATAAGAAGAAAGCTAGAAGCTGGAGGAGGTGAAACCTGGGAGCAATTCAAAGACGACCTAGCTCACAAATATGCAGAGATTACTGACCCTCAACACGCATTCTCAGTGTTGCGACAGACGAGACAAAATACTACAGAAAGTCTGCAGCTATACAGTGATAGGTTGATCAATTTAGCCGAAGAGTCATTTTTGGGTCAGAATGTCCGAGCTGAGGAAGTGGAACAGATGTTGGTGGGGATTTTTGTTGATGGGATTAGGTCAGATGGACTGAAATTTAAATTAATGAGAGAGAATCCTGCAAGGTTGTTACAAGCTGTAGATATAGCTATACAAGAGGAAAGCTTGAGAAGAAGGTTTAGATTGAGGGTAGGACGAGAGTTAGGTAGTAGTTCAGAAGATAGAATTGAAGAACCAATGGAAATAGGACAGTATAGATATGATTGGAGAAGAAGAAGGGGAGAAATACAGATGTTACAAGGAAACAGTAACGTATATAATCAAGGTAGAGAAAGACAAGTGAGAAATACTGTAAGAGACATGGTAGGTAACACAAATAACACAAATCTGGTTTGTTGGGGGTGCCGCCAACGTGGACACATTTTTCGCTTCTGTGGTAACAGACGTGTCCAGTCGAATACACAAATAATAGATGTGCTCAGACTAGTAAACAGAATAGAACTGTAAATGGGAATTATGGAGAGGTGCAGAGAAAGTTTATAAGGTCAGGAGATCAGGGAAATTGGCATCCCGCTTACTGAACAGGATCGGCAGTAAGGGGGAAAATAGTAAGGTCCAAAAGATGAATAAATATATTAAAAACCCAAATGATGAGTATAATAGGACATTTAGAAATAGAAAACATAAGAAGTGGCCTCAACTTGGGGAGATAAAACAGTTGTCACTAAATATGATTGATCCTAGTTCATGTATTATAGAAATAGGGAAATATAAAATTAGAACATTAGTTGACTCGGGAGCGCAAGTTAGTGTGATTAAAGAAACATTTTTATATAGAATATTAAAAAATTTCAAAATATTTAGAATTAAGGATAATCTTCATTCGGTAACTGGACAAAATTAGAAGTGCTTGGTCAACGATGATAAATTTTAAATTAGGAGGGATAAATGTTAGGCATATGTTCCATGTAGTCAAGGATTTAAATAGAAATATGATATTGGGTAGAGATTTTTTATTGAAAATGGGGTGAGACTTTATTTGATTTACATAAATTAAAATTCCAAGATGTTTACGTGGATTTAGAAGAGGATATGCATGTGTCGCACACTAGTTAGAGTCAAAACGACCATGAAATTGAAACCACAAACGGTTAATTTAATACAGGCAAAAATGGAAAAAAATCCGTACTTTTCGGTTGGACAAACAGTTAAAATAACGGAATTAAGAGAGAGAAATAATAGATGAACCTGGCTTGGAAGTCACCGATGGGTTAATAATATTAGATAAACATCTCAGCTTTCCAGTGATGCTCCTAAACAATACAGGAAAAAATATTAAATTATATAGAGGCTGTGTAATCGCTAAAGTAGCGTATAATAATGATAACATGTTAACTATAGAAAAAGAAAACATGTTGGGAAATGATTATTCAGAAACTCCCATGGTCAGAAATAATGTCAGAAATAATTATAAAAGAAGCTGGAAAAGACGGAATGATGAATTGATCCATACATTCAAACAATATCCATCTCAAATAGATACAGTAGACAAAAGGACAAGAGAACAAGAATTGTTATCACAGTTAAAAGCCCCACCGGAAAATAAAGAAATATTAGAAAAATTGGTGAAAGAAAACCAAGACGTTTTTGCAATTAATGATTTAGAATTGGGAAAAACTTGTACAGTTACAATGGAAATAGACACTGGAAATCATCCACCAATTAGTTTAAAACCATATAGACCTCCTTTAAGAAACAGAGAGATTGTAGAGAAGGCAATTGAAGATATGTTAAAAGCGGGAATAATAACAAGATCGAAGTCTGAGTGGTCATCTCCGATTGTAATTGTGACCAAGGTCGATGGTTCACATCGATTCTGTTGTGATTATCGGGCGTTGAACAAAATCACTAAGAATGTAGCGTACCCATTGCCGGTGATTGATGATATTTTGGGCTTACTTAATGGCTCTACATTCTTCACTACACTAGACGCAAGATCAGGATTCTGGTGTATCCCGATGTCGGAGGATGCTCAAAAGAAAAGTGCTTTCTGTACTCATATGGGTTCTTACGAATTTTTACGAATGCCATTCGGAGTTCGCACAGCTCCATCTCACTACATGTTATTAATAAATGAAGTATTACATGGGTTTCACAAGTTTGCGTTGGCATATATAGATGACATTTTAATATATACATCAGGAGACGTACAAGATCATCTAAAACATGTAAAATTGGTATTTGATAGGCTAAGAATACACGATGTTAAGTTGAAATTGAGTAAGTGTGAATTCTTAAAAACAGAAACCAAATATTTAGGGTACATTATTAATAGAGAGGGAATTAAGCCTGATCAAAATAAAATTAAAGTTATTAGAGATTTATCTTCTCCGACCAACGTGAGAGAAGTTCGAGCTTTTATAGGTATGACCGGGTATTATAGACGATTCGTTCCAAATTTTGCACAGATAGCAGAACGTATTATAAAATTGACCTGTAAATATGCAAGGTTTAAGTGGACTGAAGATTGTCAGAAGGCGTTCGATTTTTTAAAAAAATAGCTTAACAACAGTTCCACTATTGGCACATCCAGATTTAAATAAACAATTGGTTTTGTATACAGATGCTTCAGATAAAGCCATAGGAGCATGTTTAACACAACCGTATGAAGGAGAAGACTCAGGAATACCAGGAGTTAAGAATGAAAGACCAATCTATTTCTTGTCACATAGACTTAGCAAATCTCAGCGAAAATGGGCGACTATTGAGAAGGAGGCCTACGCTATACACTATGCTCTCCAAAAACTAAATTATTACCTACATAACGCCAATTTCATTATTAAAACTGATCACATGCCATTAAAGTCTATATTAGAAGCACCAATACAAAATAGGAAAATACAAACATGGGCACTAAATTTACAGGGATACAATGCTAAAGTAGAGTATATTTCAGGAAAACATAATACATGCGCTGATTTATTGTCTAGAATTCCACATACAACAATATCTGAAACCACTACTCAAGATGAGGGAGAACCAGAAATTGACGACAGGAATTGGCAAGTAAATATATTAGATTCTGCTAAAATAAATTGTAAAAGCTCACAGACAGAACAAGATTCTGAATCAATAGAGGAAGATACACAGTTGATGCATTTTAATATGAAAAATGAACAGGAATTAGATCTAAAAATAATACAGATTAAACAAAAATTGAAAGAAACAGGGGAAAACAGTTTTAAAAGAAAATTCTTAGAGCTGCAAGAAGACAATTAATTATATTATGTCGGTGAAAAAGGTGAGGGATTAAGAAAATATATTCTGAAACATTTAGAACGGGAAGTTTTAAAGGCATATCATGATAATAATGGTCATTTTGGACGAGATAAGTTAGTTAAGGCTATTAGCAGTAAATATTACTGGCCGAATTTATTTAAAAGCGTATATGAATATGTTGATGCATGTGAAAAGTGTAGGTTAAGAAACATGAAGATAATTAAATGTCCCTTACAAGATACAGATATTCCTCAATTTCCAATGCAGAAAGTGAGTTTAGATATTTCAGGTCCTCATCCAAAAACATTATCGGGAAATATATATCTACTACATATCATAGATTCATATAGTCTCTGGCCAGAAGTTTATCCAATTCCAGACAAGAGTTCTGATTCTGTTATAAATATGTTTTTACAAGAATTTATACCAAGGTTTGGGTGTCCACAGACAATACTTACAGACAATGGGAAAGAATTTGTAAATAGAAAGTTTTAAAAATTGTTAAAAGATTTGAATATAAAGCACATAAAAACTTCGTATTACAGACCATCTTCGAATGCCAAAAATGAGAGACAACATAGAACATTGTACAATATACTGGCGAAAAATGTAGAAGAACACGATATGGATTGGGATCTTTATTTGGGAATAGCATTGGGGGCGATCCGTACACACCAAAATGAAGGAACAGGTTTCTCACCATTTTACCTACTACATGGAAGAGAACCAATATTACCGATTGCCAATTTATTAAAGCCTAGAAGAAAATATATGGGGGAGGAGTTTCAGGAAATGAGGTTGCAAGAAACGCACAAAGCACATATACGTTTAAGAAATAATATAATCAAGGCTCGAGAAAGACAGAAGAAATACACAAATAAAAATGCACACTTACAGGAGTTTAACATAGGTGATAGAGTTTATTACAAAAAACATAGGAGAAACTCTAAGTTTGATGCTCATTGGGTCCCGGGATATTATATTTTAGAAAAAAAGGACCCAGTATCATATACTATAAAAAATCAAATTACAGGGCATGTTGCACGTGCACATGTAGAATATTTAAGACGAGATAATGAGGAAAAAGATGCAGAAGATAATAATAACAATTATTATTCAGAAGAATTATTTTCAGATGGACAGATTGTCAGACGAACGGAATATCCGATACCTATAGATAATGGGAGAGAATTGGTACAAAAACAAATAATAACAGCATCTACTACTGGTGAACAAGAAGAAACAATACCAAAAACGATCGTGACAGAGGAAAACAACACGTATGACGGTTATAATAGTGAAGAATCGATCAAAGAAAACATAGACGCTCCATTTATGAATACTAGACAGGCAGTAAAAAGAAAGTTAGATAGACAGAAAGAAAGAGAAATTAAGAGGCAAAGAAAATTTAGAGAAAATTCCTCAAGTGATGAAAATATGCCACTATTTGAAAGATCATTAAGACATCAAGGTAGAAAGATTAGATTGGAATTAGAAAGGAAAAGATTAGCAGTTGCTAGTAATGGGTATATAGACGCGGAACAAGAGATGGATGAAGAGTCAGAAACTGATGAGGATGGTGCTATGAAAGAAGATATTTCTCCTCGGGAAGATGACGACATTGATGTAGAGATTGCACTTATAGAAAAAATTTGGAGTTATTAAGAAAATGGAGAAGTGATGAATAGCTTGGTAGAATATTCTGCAGATTGCAGATAGAAGAAGAAGTGGGACACGGTAATTGTGAATTTCAAATGAAGAAGTTTAACAAATAACTTAATCAAGAGTTGTTGAGAGTTGTCGTGATGAGTATACATAATATGGTATTAAGTTAGGAGTGATTGATATATGCGTTATTATCATTTTGATTTTTAAGTTTGAAGTGTTGAGTTTTTCTTAGACGGAAAATGATTGATTAGTAGTCATAATATATTATTGTGTATGTATATATATGATTTTTCATTTCATCACATATGTTTATTTTGAATAATGTGTGGGGATAAAAATGATGTCAAAGAATGAGGGGGTTGATATTGTTTGCTCTATTGTTTTGACTTCAGTTGTTCTTTATAAAATGTGATGATATGTTACCTTAGCTGTTTATTTTTACAAAACTTTAGTTTTTTTTTTTTTTGTGAGTTACCCTGGGTGTGTTTAAAATAATTTCTAGGTTGACGTTCAGTTATGGGAAAAATGAAGAGTTGTTTTTGGGAGCTTGCAGAAAATATGAAACATGGAGTAAGGGCCATGCTTCGTTTTATGAATTTTGTGACTTGAAGTTGAGTTGCTTAACGAGTATAACGTTTATAAATAGAAATTGAGGGTGAAACATGATTGAGTTAAGGGGGAAGTTGTGGTGATTAGCGAAGTAACTCAGTATGTTGTAGAGAAAGTAATAGAGGAGTATATTTAAAAGTGGCTGGGGTTGTCAGCAACAATTGATAATTACATGGGGGTTGGAAAGAGTTAAACCGTTAAAAATGGTTTGGGGGATTGAATTAGGGACTACATTAGACGGTTCGTAATGTAAATACATGGATTGAAAGCCATGGATGAGGGGAATGACGGGCGATACTGGGTAGATGGGGGTTGAAATAGGAGCTGGGTTGAACAGCGTTTAATGGGAGAATATGGGGGGAATGCCAGGTTGAATTTTGGCATTTAAATAAGTGGACTCTGGAGGTTTTGAAGGAATGGTTGAACTTGACGAGGTGAATAATACAAAAGGTTGCAGTTTTGGATTAACATAACTTTTTGATAACAAAAATTATTATTGACGGCAATGAAGATAAATTTTGAAAACTTTATTTTATAAAGTTTTGAGAATGCATGGGAAGAGAAATGTGATTACTTCTTACTATTTTCTTACTTTCTAATTTTCTTCGGTGCGCACCGAACCAATCTAAACTAAACTTTTTTCTGTCTATCCTGGAATAGTGAGAATGTGATTAAGTGAGAAAAAGATAAGGAAAATATCTTCAATTTTTGTCAATCATAATTTAGATACCATCACTGGACTTACATCAAAGATCATCTGCGACGAGACCACGAGGACGTCCAAGAAGAAAATGGATTGACGACATCAGAGACATTGTACAACCACACGGAATGACACTATCCAGTGCCGTCCACCGGGCGCTGGAACGCAAATTATTCCTCCCCACGACGCTTGACGGCAGAAGTGGAAGATGATGATGATGATGATAATTTAGATGGACACTTTAAAAGCGGTTCGCTTATAGAGAGTTTTGTAGAGAGTTTTGTAGAGAGTTTTGTAGAGAGTTTATAGTAGGGTTTTGTATTACTGACATTGTATAAAGTATGTCTCTGGTTAGCGTTTGGCTATGATGAGATAGGAGGATGAGATTTGAATTATGAAATATATGTTGAGGGATTGTTGGGTAGAATCGGTATAGAAGAAGAAATATTTCAGTATTGAGTTAAGTGTTTAAGGGTTGGAGTTGAGACTTTTTCAGAGAAAACGTCTTTTTGAAGAAGGGGAGGTATATAACAGTAAGGGATCTAGGTTAGTAGTTAGAGAGTTAATGAATGCTGCGCATTCATTAACTAATGGGGAAATAAAGTTAGTGAACGCGTGAGCACGAATGGGTTTAGGTATCCAGGGGTTGCTCACGCGTCACTTGGGATTCGGCCATTGAAAGAACAACAAAGATGTCTGTATTTACATCGGCAGCAGGAAAATGTGTTTGATGACTCAATAAACCTTTTATACACTACAACGCGGAGTTTGTCATCTATATGGATGTCAGCCCCTAACGATTCACAACCAGGCCATGATCACACTGTGATACCTCGTCATTATAGCACCTTCCTCTAATAATATCTTTCCTGTTTTTGATTTCAAACACCCTGTATTTATTCTTATTTTTCTTCCTGTAAGCTCACTGATTTGTCTGTACATATTTTTTGTATCATTAATGGAATTTAATTCAATTTTTTTGCATTGCTCGTTTAACCAACTTTCTTTAGCTTTCCCACATTTATCTTTTATTTCTTTATTTATCTTAGCGTATTCTTGTTTGTCATTTTTACTCTGTTTTCTTTTGTCCATCAGTTTTAAGATTTCTTCATTCATCCATTTTTTCTTAGCTATTTTGCCTCTCTCCGGTAATACTTCTTTGCTAGTTTGATGAATGGAGTCCCTTAACATTTCCCACTATTCATTTATATTCTGTATTTTAGCTATCGCATTGTACCTATTTTTCACAGTCACTCTGTATTGTTCTTGCAGTTCTTTATCTATTTTCAGAACCTCTTTATTAAGTCTCATGTTCTTAACCATTTTTTCCCTCTCTTTAATCTTACTTTTATTTGTCCACATAGTGGTACATGATCACTATTACAGTCAGCACCAGGCATTGTCTTTACATTAATTAAAGCATTTCTAAATCTTTTATTAATTAGTATGTAGTCAATTTGGTTGCGTATTTTCTTATCAGGGCTTTTCCATGTGTACAGTCGTCTTTTATGGTGGTTTAACCATATGTTTCCAATTATCATATCATTGATATTTGTCCATTCTATTAGCTTTTCCCCTCTTTCATTTCTTGTACCTAAACCATAATTCCCCACTACATCCTCCATTTTCCCCTTTCCTACTTTTGCATTGAAATCACCAAGTATTATTTTTATTTCTTATGATCCAATTTGAGCCATCACCATTTCTATTTCGTCGTAAAAGTGTTGTATTTCTTCATCACTACTGCTTGTTGTTGGTGCATATACCTGTATAATATTTATGTCTATTGGTTTGCCTTTGATTTTTACCATAAATACTCTATCTGAAATACACCAGTATCCATTAATTGACTTAGCTGTTTTTTCGTCTAATATTATTCCTACACCTTTTTCATGTGTATCCCCTCCAGAATAAATTATTGTGTGATTGTCAGCTATAATTTTGCCCGATCCCTTCCATCTCATCTCACTAACGCCTAGTATATTCATTTTCATGCTATCCATCTCTCTTAGAACATTGGTCAACTTTCCTAGCTCATTTAATGTCCTAACATTCCATGTTCCTACTCTAAATTTATTTATTTTAGTTATGATTTTGCCATCAGTAGCTGGATGACGGTCTGGTGTCACCTGTGGCTCATGACTGTCCATACCGGACGAGGATGTCCTAAGACAGCCATTAACGTCGTTCACTAACTCTGATATATGTTTTGCCATGAAGTCTTGGGAAGATAATGTGGTGGTTTCCCCTTGCCTTCCACATTCACATGGTGGTCTTTTTACCTCTGCCTTTGACAGCCATTTCCGACTGTAAGGACAAGTGAGTGTCCTGCTCTGCTCAGCTACAGAGTTGTCTACTTATTCCGGTGGATACTCGGTCCCCAGAGCTGTGTTAGCCACACCGTGGTGTGTTTCCATCCTCTACCACGGGGAGGTGCAGTTGGGATTTTCCCTTCATAAAGTTATGGTCTATGACCAAAACTCTCCAGTACTTTTAGAGGACTGGTATGCTTTAGCTGTTCCAATTTCTTTTAATACACGATCAGGGAGCTGATAAGTTGAACAGCATTTTCCTGCTCTCACAGGTCAAATCTTATTGTCAAGATAGCATTTAAGAGGTCAAGTTTCATCCTGTTTCTTAGTTTACATTTTGTATAATTCACAGTACTGAAAACTCTTTCCACATCAGCATTTGAATGGGGTAGTATCATGGCAGACATCGCACATTCAAAGAGCTTACAGAATGGACTGTTTCCTGGGGCATCTTTAAATTGTCTTACTTCACTCAAAAAAGCTTCAGTTTCGGTTTTGTTTGTCCAGTCAACCAAATTTATTTTGGTTAACTAATATTCTGCTTCCGCCACACTATTATCAGTCGCCCTTAAAAATTTAATAACTTGACAACATTTAGATATGTCCTTTACTGGCTGAGATACGTTGTTAATAGAAAAGAATGAAATATTTTTCAATACATCTAAATTTTCAAGAAGTCTCTGCTTCAGTTGATTGAATAATGAGTCAAGAAAATCTTGTCAGCGCTTTCTTAAGTTGTTCTCTTCATTTTCTGTTAACAGTCCTTTTGTTTTTATACCATCAATTTTTGATTCGATTTGGTATCCTAGGTATGGCTTAGGAGCCAAATAGCTCTCTATAGTGCAAGTGAACAAGTCAGCTTTACAAGTTGGCAATATAAGTCTTTTACCAACTGAGTGAAATAGCAAAATGAGGTCGTCAAGTAATTTAACTTTATCAACATTTTGAGATTCAAATAGTTTATTAACTTTTTGCACTTCACTTAAAATGGGTTGTAAAAAGAGAAGGAATGCCAATTTTTTTTCATCACTGTACACTCCATATAGTAGGCCCTATTTCAGCTGTGTAGCATTTTTCACTTTGTCTTGTTATTTCGAAGTGCGGCTTCAACTCCAACTATTGGTTCACAGTTACTTCAACAGCTGGCTGAATTGATAACCATCTTATCTAGTTTTGCAATATGACAGAATTTTCAGTGGTGGGGAACTATCATTTAATACTTTATATAAATTGTTATTGCTGTTGTCTGACAGATGATTTGGAAAACCAGTTATGTGTTTCAGCAATAAGGAATTTCAAATTCCTTAGTAAACATTCTGATGAGGCATGTGATAATGCTAGCTGCAAGGAATGACACGCACATTTTATGAGGATTAAAGATGGAATATCTTCCTTAAATTTTATATAAACGCTATGGTTGATATCAACCATTATCGAGGCACTATCTGTACCAGTTGCAGCCAAATTCACGTGAAAAGAATCACAAAGTCGGCATTACAGCTGTAAGTCGCAGCACAGTGTGTTCACAGTTCAAATAATGTTATTATAATTTATGCGCCGTTTTACTCATTACCAGGGGGTTGCCAGACTGTTGAGCGTTAACCCAGGTCAGTTCAAAGTTTAAATAATGGCAGTTACCATAATTTACGTGCGTCCAGACCAAACATAAAATGGGTAAATGACACCGAAAGAAAAGTAAAATCTAGAAAGTATTCAAAATATCCGACGCCAAATGAAAAGTATCTAGAATTGCATCCAGCATCCAAACGTCAGAAAACGGTATCCAGATGCCAGCAAAAACCTCTAGATCTGGATATAAAATATCTAGAATGGCAACTATGGTGTGGACTATGTTAGCGCCTAGAACTTGCAGACTGCTGGACAGGGTTGCCAGATCACTGCGGTCCAATAAAAGCCAAATAGGGAAATTAAAAAAGCTAAGAAAAAGCCACATTTGGCCCGATAACAATATTCATTTAAAATATATTAACATCACATGAAAACTTCTTCACATAAATATTCCTCTTCATTTTCGAGAAATTCAGTACAGGATTCCTTAGAATATAAACTTTCTGCTTTGAAATCATTCAACATTTTGGATGAAGGAACAGATTCCTTACAGCACTTGTTTGAAGATAATAATAATAGTTCTGCTCTAATTCTAATAATTGCGTCTAAGAGAGACAGCTGAAGTCTATTCCTTGCTTTGGTTTTTATGCATGTTAAAAGAGAGAACATCCTCTCCACTACAACATTGCTAATAGGTGTTATTAAGCAAGTAAGAGCAAAAGAAGCAAGCTCTTTAAATTGGGGATGTTTCATGACTCCTTGCCAAAACTGCTCTGTATCTTTGGGCAATCCATTTTCTTTAAATTGATCTTCTTCCTTCCAATCTATAAAAGGCAATTTTATGTATTGCTCTTCAATAATTTTTTAATGTTTGATTACATTTTTCAATTTCAATGTTAATAAAATTAAATATACTCTCTACTGCAGCCTCCTGAACTGGAATCAAATCTAGGAAACTAGTAGTAATTTCATTTCGTTTATCGCTGAGGTATCTAACTAAAAGCCGTTCTCCATGGTCTAGAGATTACACGACTTTCTCCGTAATCTCGTATACTCTCGTGGGTGATGGACGTTGCGCGAGAATCGGTCACGGTTCTCTCCGCGTCGGTAACTTAGGGGTATGTGAGCCGGTGGATCAGAAAACAATGGCAAACTACTGAGCGTAATCTTGCCAAGAAATCAACAATCAGCTGACAGATGCTGATGTTGAAAGCGATGTCCTGTAAAGCATATGCGAACACACACACACACACACACACACACACACACACACAAAAGGTGAGACCGCACTGCATTCATATCTGAATGGAGCCCCAGAAAACTGTTTGACTACATTACAGGAACTTGTCTGTTGGTGTAAACATGAAGGAACGACCGTGAGAAGAAGATTGATGGAATGAAGTTTCAGGTAAAGTAAAGAAAATATAATCAATGACATTCTTATTAACGGACGCATTAAGAAAGACAAATCGGAATAATCATACGCCATGCCAGTAAGCGTGCCGGCTCCATGGCCGAGGTGTTAGCAGCTTTCTCCGTTAACTCCGAATACTCTCGTCACGTGATGCGACGAGAATTAGCAGTGGTTCGAATTGCAAAAGTGACTTATGAGAGTATGGAGCCGGTCGCTCAGAAAGTCGTGGCGTGCTGATGAGCGTAATCTAGCCTAGGAATCAACATACAGCTGAAAGATGCTGGTGTTGACCGCAATATCCCGAAACAGGATGGAAACGCGGGAAAAAAAAAATGCCAGTAAGCGTGGGTGATCATAGATTGTCATCTGTGCCTACCAGAGTCGTGTGTCATGATTATTCCATGTTGCTAAGCCATCTAATGTATTTAACTCTTTATCTTCCTCTTCATCTTTTCTTCCTCTTGATCTTTTTTGTTTTTTTGTTTTTTTTGTTTTATTTGCCAGTTGACACATAAATTAAGTTAATTTCTCCCCAAAACATACTCCAAAAAATTGTGTCTATAACTAATTCCTGTAATTAATTTGCACTTTTCAGTTGTTTCATAAAGTACTGCCACATATGTTTTTCTGTTAATCCATTCACCGAGTTTTTGTGCTGATTGTCCAGGTCGCACGTGCATACAAAGTAGCCTACAGGCTGTACACATCATTTTGACACTCTTTTCCTCATTGCAGTAGACAACTTTTATTTGTGAGAATGTTTCCCACCTTGAAGAATGCTATTTTTGCCATGGCAGTTCTTTTTCTAAATTCCATAGTGCAACATCTACCCAAGATATGGCTGTCTAAATAGTTAAACCCTTGTTCAAATATTTGCTTTCTTGCTTGTGTATCTCTTTCTTCTTTTAGATTTTTATAATTAATGGGGTTTTTAATTCTTTCTTTTTTTTTTTTCAATTGAATTCTCATCTAGTTGTTCACTATGTACAGTAACAGCGTCCATAAAATTCAGAAGATTGTTTTCATTGTCTGCAATAAATATCGTTTCACTTGAACAGCGTATGTTGATGGCGTATACATTTCTCATAATTCACTGTATAGGGTAAAAATGGTATTGTGAAACTACATATACTTGTCATACACTTTGATTGATTCTCCAATATTGACCCACTTCATTATCAACTTAATGACAACATATTGTTTCCAGTACATACTTTTTGTTAAATAAGTCTGTGATATTTCCCATCGATTTGGAGATCTGCGAGGAATTTTATCATGTTTTATCAGATAGATTTACATAAATAGATGTACATAAATAGATTAATTTACTAACAGTAACGATGGTGATATCAAAGGCAAAAGTGAAAGTGACACCAAAATGTGAAATGGAAATAGAAGGGGAAATTCTTAACTAAGAGGATAATTTTAAAACCTCGGGGCAATTATAACATCAGATGGAAGATTGATTTATAACAGAGATTATGAGCAGAATAGGGCAAGCATAAGTTGCATTTCAGAAAATGAAGGGTATCTTATGCAATAAGTCACTATAATCGAATGTGGGAAAGAGAGTGCTAAAATACTATATAGAACCTGTTATGTTGTATGGCAGTGAGTCTTGGAATGTAAAGGAGCAGTTTAGAAAGAACTTGGAAGCAACATAGATGTGGTTCCTCAGACGATTGTTGCACATTCCTTGAACTGCTGAAAAAGTAACAACGACTGGCTGAAAGAGGCTAATGAAACTATAACAATAAGAATGAGACAAACAGCTTTCTTTGGTCATGTGATGAGAAGAGAGACATTGGAGAATATTGTGACAACTGGAAAGATCAAGGGAAAGAGAGGCAGGAACAGACCAAGAGAAATTATGCTGCATGCATTGAAATGGTGGCGTGGAGGAATATCATCAGCAGAGTTGATCCAGAAAACCAAAGACCGAGATCTGTGGAGAGTCATGAACGCCTATGTCAGCTGGCAGGGCACGTGATGATAATGATGATAATGATGATGCTGATGACGACCCATAGGATCTTCAGGTAGTAAGCTGAATATACTTATAGTTGATGTTTGACACTTCTGGTTCTATTGGGGTTGGAACTCTTCGCTGGCTGAGGATGGGGACGGAGCACTTATGGGAATGCCCCGAGTGCTGCGATGTCGGTTCCTAAATAAATCAATCAATCAAGTACAATTTTTCTTCTATTGAGATGTGGCATTTTCTAATCTGGTGTACCCATAGCTTCTAAAATCTATTGTATTTTCGCATATCTATTTCCCCACTTCTTACCTAGTCTTTAAATGGTGCATCAGTTAAAGGCCATAAATTCACGAAACCCTCACAATGGGTTCAAAAGTAATATACAGCAATTAAATCTGGTTTAACACAACATCTGAGACATGGGAGTGCAGTGGCTAGAAAGCTTGCTTGCTAATTCAGTGGTCATGTGCTCAAATCTCCCTCGTCGCATGGATTACAAATATATACATATAGCCAAACACCAAAAAGCGCCTAGGCGGACCAAAAATTAAAACGGGTACCCCCTGGAAGGTTAACCCGGTCCACAAATGCCCGCAGAAGTCGGATGTGTCGGCCTAACGGCGCAAGAACGCAGCTCTGCTGTAAACAGGCACAATCACGTCCAAAAAAAAAAAAAAAACTCCGGATGAACGCAGAAGAAGAAACGGGTACCATGACATTGTCTGTGAAGTAAAGGCAGCAGTCATGATATTGACCACATCACCCATCGGGTGCCGATTGGTTTGTACAATATAGGGCAAGCATCATATATCTAGTACACCTCAGAGTATGTAAAAGTGTCCTTCACTTACTGTGATATGGTCACTTGAGATGGGAGATAGATATCCCCAAATCGTTGTTGCCAATTACTAATTGAAAACCAGAAATGGCTCGCAAGACGCCTAGTATTGGATCAGACACGTCTGGTTGGATTCCATTAAGGCACGGGTCACCAAACTTTTTTTTCACGGCGGGCTGGATAACTGACAAAATGACGAACGCGGGCCGCATACTCATTCTGTACAATACTTGCGCCGGTCTCCGTGGCGAAGGTTTTACGGACGCGGTTCGTAATCCCGTATACCCGCATTCGAAACACAGCTGCGCGCGATTTGGCAGCAGACTGCGTTGTGCTGATTTTTTACACTATGGTATGGGTGCCGGTCGTTCAGAAAGCAATGGCAAACTACTGAACATAAACTTGCCAAGACATCAACAACAGTAAGAAATGCTGGTGTTGACTGCAAACGTCCTGTAAGAGATATGCATCTAACTTTAACAATACTTGCACGCCAGAACGAACGCTCTGGAGGAAAAAACGAAAAACTAAGTTAATCATGGGTGAGTGGCGTGCCATGCACAAAAAACAAAGACAACCAACATATTTATTTAATGAAAAAAGTTATCAAAGAAGGCGATGTTAGCAAAAAGATAGTTACATCAGACCTAGTGTGCACATATCCGAATCTCACAAACTAAGCAGCAAAAAAAGGTTAGTGAGATTTGTGAAACTGATATTTGGCCTTCAAAATACCATCAATGTTTGGTTTGGAATTGCTTTACTTCTTCTTCGTCTGCGTTCATCCGGAGTTTTTTTTTCCGGACGTGATTGCTTTGTGCCTGTTTACAGCAGAGCTGCGTTCTTGCGCCGTTAGACCGACACATCCGACTTCTGAAGGCATTTGTTGACCGGGTTAATCTTCCCGGGGTTTCTTAGGACGTTTGACTCTCACTGTTGTAGTGTTATCCCCCATCCCAGCTGGCCCATATAGAACAGCCAAAGACATCCTGGTCAGCCCTCAAGGGAAGGCAGTGGCAGACCATGGACATTCCCCACCATCCAAGGAGGCTTCCATATTTGCAGAGCCGACACACAGCGCTCTGGTACTGGGCTCACAGAAGGAATCGTCACGTCCTGCACATGGCTGCTTAGCCTCACTTCCATATATTGGGCTTTCCGTCCACCATAGGCTGTTCTTCCGGAAACCAGAAGAATGCAGTCTGCAGATGACATCCACACACTGAGCTTTCTTCTTCTTCTTCGTTCATCCGGAGTTTTTTTTCGGACGTGATTGCGTTGTGCCTGTTTACAGCAGAGCTGCGTTCTTGCGCCGTTAGGCCGACACATCCGGCTTCTGCGGGCATTTGTTGACCGGGTTAACCTTCCCGGGGGGTTTCTTAGGACGTTAGACTCTCACTGTTGCGGTGTTATCTCCCATCCCAGCTGGCCCATATAGAACAGCCAATGGCATCCTGGTCGGCCCTCAAGGGAAGGCAGGGGCAGACCATGGGCATTCCCCGCCATCCAAGGAGGCTTCCATAATTGCAGAGCCAACACACAGCGCTCTGGTACTGGGCTCACCCAAGGAATCGTCACGTCCTGCACATGGCTGCTTAGCCTCACTTCCGTATATTGGGCCTTCCGTTCACCATAGGCTGTTCTTCCAGAAGCCAGAAGAATGCTGTTTGCAGATGACATCCACGCAGTGAGCTTTCGATTCGGACTTTCCACGTAATGGATTTGCTATCCAAGCAATATTCCATTTTGTGCCACTAGGACACTTTTTCCACCTTTTATGAAGCCCACACAGTGAGCTTTCGATTCGGACTTTCCACGTAATGGATTTGCTATCCAAGCAATATTCCATTTCATGCCTCTGGGAGGCTTGTGTAACCGACATGCCTGTGGTATGAAGTGTGGCAGTCTAAATACTTCTTAATGTACATTTAAATGTCAACCTGAATACAGTTAAAGTAAGCTGCAGTCGACTTGAGCTTGTTGATATCTCCATAGAGCTTGTCCTCGAATGAAGCAGGTGTGGGCCAAAATATCTTTCTCTGTTCTGCATATATTGGGCACTCTTGCAGCAAATGTTTAGCTGTCATTTTACCAGTTCCACAATTACATTCATCTGTATCTCCTATCTTTAGTTTGTTGAACAAGTGGTATTTCAGCCTGTTATGTCCTGTGCGGAGTCTGAAGATTGCTACTTGTTCTCTTCGGTCGAGTTTGTAATATGCATCATCCTTCTGGTGGCCTGGATGCTCTGATTCCCATTTGGTTCTATAAGTGCTTTTTATTAACCTCTTTGCCTCATTATAGGTTATGTCTATGTCAGGCTGTGGTAGTCGTCCGCCCTCTTTTGCCAGTCTGTCAGCCTCTTCATTTCCAGGTATACTGCAATGTGATGGGATCCACTGTATTATAACTTTTTTGGATTTCTGGCATAGACCATGGAGTGCTGCTCTTAGGTCAGCTAGTTCTGTGCTGTTTTTGCTCTTCAGTATTGAGACAACTGACTTTGCTTCTGTGAAGATAGCTATTTGCTTCTCTTTAGTTTCCTCCATCAAAAGCATTTCTGCTGCAGTTTTCATAGCCTCTACCTCCGCTTTGAAGTTACTTGAGAACTTTCCAGTTGCCACTGAATGTGTTTTTTTTCACTCCATTTTTTAAATTTAGGAGAATTCCTCCTCCTCCATTCTCTACTGAATTTTTGGCTGATCCATCTGTATATGCATGGGTCCAATTGCTGCTTGGGTAATGTTCTTTTATGTAGTTTAGGGTTATTTCTCTTCTTTCGGTTTCATGCTGAGTGTTCTTTTTCTCAATACCAGGAATGTTTTCTATCATCTCAGGCAGTTGCTGCTGTCTCCAAGCTGGGAACTTGTCTGCATTGTAAATGGGTTTGACTGTTGATATGTTAAGTATGGGATCTGCCCTAATCTTTCGTTTTGCAGTTTCTACAAAGTTGCTACGCTTCAGTCTTCCCTTTCCAAAACCACTAAACCTTTTATACATAGGGTGGTCTGTCAATCTTCTAAATTTTTCAGCTTGTTGCTGGGCTCTGCTATCTCTTCTATCCTGCATTGGTTGTAAACAAGTGATCTTTTCTAATTCATTAATAGGCGTTGTCTTCAGGCTTCCAGTTATGATTCGCATTCCTTGATTTTGGACTCTACTTATTTTGTTAAAGTTTGACTTAGCTGCTGTTGCCCAAGCTGCAATGCCATATTCCAGTACTGGCCTCACCCGTCCAGTATATAACTTCTTGAGAACTTTCTCATCTGCTCCCCACGTTGTACCAGCAAGCTTTTTCATGATTGCCATTCGTTGCCTTGCTCTTGTTCGATTTTTCTCAACCTGTGTCTTCCATGTCAGGCGACGATCAAAGGTGACTCCTAGATAGTTTGGATTTTCTTCATGGCGCAATATTTTTCCATTCAATACCAGCTTAGGTTGCTGAGTTTTAGTTGAGAGGGAGAACACTGTGCATGTTGTTTTCTCCTCACTTATCTTCACTAGCCATGATTTTGACCAGTCCTCTAGCGCTAATAGGGCTTGCTGTATTCTGCTGTTAGCTGTACTAATATATTCTTCAGATGTCCATATGGCTAGGTCATCTGCAAAGGATGATGTGTGTACTCTGGCTGGAAAATTTTCCGTGATGTCATTTATATATGCTAGGAATAATGTTGGTGAAAGAACTCCTCCTTGGGGGACACCTTGCTCCAATAGCATCATTTTGCTGGTTTGTCCTTGTACTTTTGTCCTGGCAGTTCTGTTCTCAAGGTAGTGGCTGATCCATTTGTACATTTTCCCACAAACATGCATTTTTTGCAGTTTTACTTTCAGTCCTTCCTTCCATACTTTATCAAATGCTTTTTCTAAATCTATCCAGACCGCTAGTGTGTGCTTTTTCTCTTGGAAGGCATCCTCTATTTCCTGAGCTATATAGGTTATTTGATCTTCAGTGGATCTGTACTTTCTGAATCCTGCTTGGTGAGGTGTTAAGAGTTGGTTTTCTTCCAGATGCCATGTTAGCCTGCCATTGATAATGCGTTCCATTAATTTTCCTACACAGCTAAGAAGACTGATAGGTCGATAGCCATTTGGTTCTTCCAGGTCTTTTCCTTTCTTTGGGACTGGTATTAGTATAGCTTCCTTCCATGCCTGTGGGACTATTCCCCTCTTCCAGCTGTAATTTAGGACTGCTAGTAGTTTCTTTTTTGCCTTAGTGCCTAGTCCTATTAGCATTTCATTTGTGATTCCATCCTTTCCTGGTGATGTCTTCTTTTTTAGGGTATTCATTGCCTGTTCCATTTCTTCCATTGTTAGATTTGCCATCATATATTCTGCTGCTGTCTCTGTATATCTATGATGTATCTGTTTATCTTTGATTGCTTTCTTCTGTTCGGCTGTAATATCAATGTGGTTTGCACTGGCATAGTGTTCCATTAGTGCATTTGCAGCCTTTTTTCCTGTAAGCAAGGCATTTCCTTGTTTAATTGTTATTTGTTTGTTTCTAGGTCCTTCATTGTTCATGGCTTTCACTAGTTTCCATAGTTTGTTTCCATTCCTGTCAAAATTCAGGTTTTCTGTTTTTTTCCTCCAACAATCTCTTGTTGTTTGATTTACTGTTCTTTTATATTTTGCTGAGATGGCTTTGAGAGAGATGTTCGCTTCAGTTGTTTGTTCTCTCTCTGCGGTCTTCCTAGCATCTTCAACTTTGTCCTCCAAAATTTGTAGTTCTTCAGTCCAGTATGGTTTGTAATTTTTCCTCGCTCCTCTTGGAATAGACTCAGTGGCCGCCTGTATTATTGCTCTGTTTAGACTTTCCACCATTTGCTTCATGTTGCCATATCGTGTATTTATGTTTTCACAATATTTGTCTGTTAGTATGGCAAATCTGTCCCAATCTGCTCGTTTGTAATTCCAACGGGGCAAAGGCTTTTGCTCCTGTGGAACATACTCCATATTTATTACAAGCTTGATTGGTCTGTGGTCACTACCTGCTAATTGGTCAAGCACATGGCGATCGATTTTGTGGAGGATGTCTCCTGTGCAGAAAGCTAAGTCTGGAGTAGAAGTGGTAAGCCATCTTCTGGAGTAGAAGCTCGGTGTGTCATCCGCTTTGTTGAGTAGATGGAGATTTGAGTCTATTTCCCAGTCCTCCACTTCATCTCCTCTTTTGTCAGTATCTGGGTATCCCCATCTTTCTGAACGGCTATTAAAGTCTCCGACAACAATGCAATTTGTGTCAGTTATTTCCATGTTTGAGAGTGTAAGATCCTTATCTGCCGGGCTATACAGATTGTAAATTCTTATTTTCACGTCCTTTATCATTATATCAACACCTATAATTTCCGTTTGGTTGTCAGAGATCACAGATACTTCGCTGCAAGGTATTGTATTTCGTGTAAGTATTACAACTCCTCCTTTGTGTCCTACGCGGTCGAAACGTGTGGCCTGATATCCCTGAACTGAAAATGTGCGATTGGCGTTGAGGTGTGTCTCTTGAATGCATGCCACATCTATTCTATCTTTATGAAGACGCTGTGTTAGGGAGGCTTTCTTGTTATAAACTCCTTCTGCATTCCATTGTAGTATGTTGAGTGTCCGGGGTGTTTGGTCAATAGCTCTTAACCTACTCCTCTGTGCCTTGACTCCACAGCACAGGGGAAGGTGACCACCAGTAGTCATGGGTGGACCCCCTCGAGGCAGGGGGCCCGGCACTATCACCGCCTGATGGGACTTCACGGGATTAGCACCATAACGATTAATTTTCATCTGTGGCATCATGAAATGATAAAGTTACGTTGCACTTCTTTGTCAAGCCTGTGGCTCAGTACATCCGATTTCGACAAGCATTTGTTCGGGATGCTTTCCCTAGCCTTTGACTGTCCCCAGTCTACCTACAAGGCAGCAGGTTTGTACGTCGCTTGGTCAGGTCCCTCTCCCTTGACCTGTCCGACATGGGTGACCCTACCAGTAGCTGTGCTACCGTCGGCATAGCTCTTGGGGTCATTGGAACGCGCAAGCCCCTCTACCTCGTCAAGGTGGACGCACGGCAGAGGGGACTGAGCTTTCGATTCGGACTTTCCACATAACGGATTTGCTATCCAAACAATATTCAATTTCGTGCCACTAGGACACTTTTTCCACCTTTTATGAAGCCCACACAGTGAGCTTTTGGTTCGGACTTTCCACGTAATGGAACGCTATCCAAGTAATATTCCATTTCATGCCTCTGGGAGGCTTTTGTAACCGACATGCCTGTTGTATGAAGTGCGGCAGTCTAAATACTTCTTCATGCACCTTTAAATGTCAACCTGAATGTAGTTAAAGTAAGCTGCAGTCAACTTGAGCTTGTTGATATCTCCTTAGAGCTTGTCCTGAAATGAAGCAGGTGTGGGCCAAAATATCTTTCTCTTTTCTGCATATATTGGGCACTCCTGCAGCAAATGTTTAGCTATCATTTTACCAGTTCCACAATTGCATTCATCGGTATCTTCTGTGTTTAGTTTATTGAACAAGTGGTATTTCAGCCTGTTATGTCCTGTGCGGAGTCTGAAGATTGCTACTTGTTCTCTTCGGTCGTCCTACACTCTCGTCGGGTTGCTCTCCGTCTGGGTGCATGGACCTCAGAGCCACATATGTTAACCCCGGGACTGCCACAGGGATCTGCAGTCTCACCGGTGCTCTTTAATGTGTATACGAGCAAGATTGCAAACCTAGAAGCACCAGGGGTTGGAAGAATACTAACATTTACAGATGATATTCTTGCATATAGGCAGGGGAGAGATCGGGAGCAAACAGCCCAGGAGTTACAGGCGACAGCAGATAAAGTGATTGACTGGTGCACAGAAATGAGTGCTGTCATCCACCCGGAAAAGGCGGCTGTTTTGTGCTGCTCTCTGGACAACAGGATTGTAAGAGCTGATGTCCCAAGCCTCGCGATAGATGGTAGAAATGTCAGCAGAGAGAAAAAACTGAAGTATCTGGGGATCACATTTGACAGGAGCCTATCCTTCAAGGACCATGTGGAGACGGTTGTGACAAGATCTCAAAAGGGACTCAGTGCACTTAAAACTATGGCTGCAATGGACACAGAGCAGAGAATGCTTTTCACACTATACCAGCACTTGATCCTCTCAGTAATTGATTATGGATTAGGTCTGCTCACTGTCTCAGAGAGTCAGCTGGTGAAGTTACAGCGTATACAGAACGAAGCTATGCGGGTCATTCTGGGATGCACTAGAGACACCCCAGTAGTGTGTATGCTTTACATCCTTGGTCTGCCGACTGTTGCTGGTAGGTTCAATGTGAAGCAGGCGAAGGCATACCTCAGAGTAGCTGCAGACACAGACCACCCACTGCATGAGGCGCTGGACACAGTTAAGGGTCAGCGACTGATAAGAGGGAAATGATGGATGGCTCAGGCGGAGGATACGATCAGACAGGTGTGCCCCTTGGAGAGCATTAGGCGTGGAGAGGAGTGGGTCAGAGTGCCAGCGGAGCAGTCAGACTTGTGCAGAGTTATAATCACATTAAACCGGGAGTGCAGGGAGTGGCCAGCAGGGGCCACGGAAGTGGAAATCCAGCAACTAATTCAGGACAATGCTCACTGATGTGATTATCTACACAGATGTTTCGGTTTCAAGAGGTAAGAGAAATGGCTGGGGGTTCATAGCCAAATCTAATGGTCGATGATTGGGGCAGGAGAGCCTGGCATATGATACCACAACATCCAGCTTAAGAATGGAGGTGGAGGCAGTCACTGCGGCTCTCCGCTGGATGGAGAATACGACACACACACACACACACACATCGTGATTGTAACTGACTCAGAAAGCATGCTGACGAGGGTGAGGACGGGCAGGCTTCGTGCGGAGTGGCTTGCTTCGCTTCGGAGGTCACGGAGGACAAGCATCGCCTGGATCTTTTCTCCTGGGCATGCCGGTGTGCTGGGAAATGAACAGGCGGACAGATCGGCTGGCTCTGCAGAACATGGTGGAGAATTGATACATGACAAGGCAGATGTGGTTGCGGCCTTGTGGGAGCACGTGCACACCTCGGAGGAGCAAATGGATTACCATGGTATGGCAAGAATGAGAGAGCAAGGAGTGACGAAGGGATCTGGCCGACGCTCAACGCTCAGAGGAAAGGCGAGACGGACTTATAATCAGATTGCTACTGGTATTGGAACTCTTCGCTGGCTGCTGGGGATGGGGACGGAGCACTTATGGGAATGCCCCGAATGCTGTGATGTCGATTCCTAAATCAATCAATCAATCAATTCGGTCGGGTTTGTAGTATTCGTCATTCTTTTGGATGCTCTGATTCCCATTTGGTTCTTTAAGTGCTTTTTATAAACCTTTTTGCCTCATTATATATTATGTCTATGTCAGGCTGTGGTAGTCGTCCACCCTCTTTTGCTAGTCTGTCAGCCTCATCATTTCCAGGTATACTGCAATGTGATGGAATCCACTGTATTACAACTTTTTTGGATTTCTGGCATGGACCATGGAGTGCTGCTCTTAGGTCAGCTAGTTCTGTGCTGTGTTTGCTCTTCAGTATTGAGAC
Source organism: Cepaea nemoralis (assembly GCA_014155875.1). NCBI lineage: Eukaryota > Metazoa > Mollusca > Gastropoda > Stylommatophora > Helicidae > Cepaea > Cepaea nemoralis. The sequence continues at coordinate 167,108 of JACEFZ010028085.1, forward strand.
AGCTGACTTTGCATCTGTGAAGATAGCTATTTGCTTCTCTTTATTTTCCTCCATCAAGAGCATTTCTGCTGCAGCTTTCAAAGCTTCTACCTCTGCTTTGAAATTACTTGAAAATTTTCCAGTTGCCACTGACTGTGTTTTTTTCACTCCATTTTTTAAATTTAGAAGAATTCCTCCTCCTCCATTTTCTATTGAATTTTTGGCTGATCCATCTATATATGTGTCGCGGAACCACTATAGGTTAACGATAAGATGATAAACTAACAGAGACAGCCTGTTTTCACAGCTGCAATTGTTTGTTACTAGTACAGAAACATTCACATCGGATCAAGGGAACCACCAGTCCTTGAAAAGTCCCAAGGAAACGGGAAATGTCGGCTTGTTGTTTTGGTGAATCGCGAGATGAAGGGAAAGTCGGTTGCTTTGGTTCTAGAAAGGGGAGACGAAAATTCCTGTGAAGTTAGGGACGGACTGTCTACCCCTGAGAACACCTGTTGTTGACAGGAGAATGACGTCACTCGGACAATCTCCGACTGCAGAAAACATAAATTCTTTTGCCGCCAGTGTGAAGAATGGAATTGGACTAGACAGAAGTGTTAGCTGGCTCGGTTCTAGTGTTGAATAGAATCGCATGTGTTATGTATCAATTAACATGTGTCTTTTATGGCAAATTGTGAATTAGATTCCGGATTGAGCCAGGATTGCATAAGGTATTTGCGGGAAAGCATCTAGCTGTAAATAATATGGAATAGCTTAGTGATAGGAGTTTAGAACTCTATCATAGTGTTGTTGCGTTGTTGTTAGGTAGTCAAGGAGTATCGGCGACAGTAGGCAATCGCATTGTTAAAATTAACTAGTGTGAGAAGTCAAGTAGCTCAGCTGGTTGGGAATAGTGAAATGGGATGATGTTTAGAGAGACTGAGGATGGTTGGGGGATAGGGAGAATGTCCAGTTGTGGGATCTTCCAGTGAGGTCTACTGGGGTTCTACACTTTACATTTTGCTCTGTCCTTGTCTTACCCTACCTCAGACCGAGGTGATGAGCTCCTCTGCCCATGACAGAGTTGGTTCACTGTCATGTATCTGAGTGAGGCCATCGGCCTACACTCGTCTAATAGGGGTCAGTGACAGGTTGCTCTCACCGGGTGTGTTGTTCTCTCTTTTACAGGTTCCCTCAGGTTAGGATGAAAACCACTGAAATATGGCAAATTAACATCCCGGAGAAAGTAGTGCAGGAAGGTTTATACATCAGCCTTTGCACTGGGCCTATGATAGAAAAAAGTCTGAAGGACATGGCTCAGGTGAGCCGATACCTATAAGCATCCAACAGGATGACTTCTCAGAACAATAATGTTTGTGTTACACGCCACACGAGACCTGAACATTAATGAGTGTTTTCCCCCCCCCACATCATTTGGAAAAATAACAATAAGAAGTGTCAAAGAAATTAGTAGATTCCTGTGAGACTATGTAAAATGCTTGAGAGAGGGTGGGAACTTTAGGACATCTCGTAGAAAGGAATAATGTTAATTTCAAGGGACAGTGTTCTGCGCTTTCACTATTCAGGAATTGTGAAGTCTCAAACTCTAAGACAGTGTTTATGATCAAGTTAGGATCAGTATCGGACTATATCTGTGATTGATGTCTTAGTATCGTGATTATCACAAGCTATCGGAGATAGTCTACATCTGGCAGGAGGGACACATCGTTTGGTGAGGTTTTTTGTGCTGACTCAGATGATGTTGTGTAGTCCTTACCATGATGATCGGATGTTGCTCCTGAGATGTTCGGTCTGATTCTGCAGACACACTAGAGTATACGACATACATTCTACACATACACTTCTCACATACATATACTTTTCTTTATTAAATTAATCTGTTATTAATTTTTTGAAACTAGAGTTGTTAAGTATGTTGTTTTGGGGAAGTGTGAGAGGGGGCATGAGCAAGTGGTGAGAGTGAGAGAGAGAGAGAGAGAGAGAGAGAGAGAGAGAGAGAGAGAGAGAGAGAGAGAGAGGGAGAGAAAGAGAGAGAGAGAAAGAAAGAGAGAGAGAGAGAGAGAGAGAGAGAGAGAGAGAGAGAGAGAGAGAGAGAGAGAGAGAGAGAGAGAGGTATCCACTGACTGAGGGAGTGTGGTGGACGGAATCTGGTGGATTCTCCAGAATAATGATATGGGGTTAAAAATAATGTGGGTGTTGATTCCCCTCACTCCAGGGACGACACTTTAAAGGAAACACACGACAATATGCATGGATCCAATTGTTGCTTGGGTAATGTTCTTTTACGTAGTTTAGGGTTATTTTTCTTCTTTGGGTTTAATTCTGAGTGTTCTTTTTTTTTTTTTTTCAATACCAGGAATGTTTTCTATCATCTCAGGCAGTTGCCTCCATGCTGGAAACTTGCACGCATTGTAAATGGGTTCGACTGTTGATATGTTAAGTATAAGATCGCCCTAATCTTTCGTTTTGCAGTTTCTACAAAGTTGCCACGCTTCAGTCTTCCCTTTCCAAAACCACTAAACCTGTTATACAAAGGGTGGTCTGTCAATCTTTTGAATGTTTCTTGCTGGGCTCTGCTATCTCTTCTATTCTCCATTGGTTGTAAACAAGTGATATTGTCTAGTTCATTAATAGGCGTTGTCTTCAGGCTTCCAGTTATGATTCGCATTCCTTGATTTTGGACTCTACTTATTTTGTTAAAGTTTGACTTAGCTGCTGTTGCCCAAGCTGCAATGCCATATTCCAGTACTGGCCTCACCCGTCCAGTATATAACTTCTTGAGAACTTTCTCATCTGCTCCCCACGTTGTACCAGCAAGCTTTTTCATGATTGCCATTCTTTGCCTTGCTCTTGTTCGATTTTTCTCAACCTGTCTTCCATGTCAGACGACGATCAAAGGTGACTCCTAGATAGTTTAGATTTTCTTCATGGCGCAATATTTTTCCATTCAATACCAGCTTCGTTTGCCGAGTTTTATTTGAGAGGGAGAACACTGTGCATGCTAATAAGGCTTGCTGTGTTCTGCTGTTAGCTGTACTAATATATTCTTCAGATGTCCATATGGTTAGGTCATCTGCAAAGGAGGATGTGTGTGCTCTGGCTGGAAAATTTTCTGTGATGTCATTTATATATGCTTGGAATAATGTTGGTGAAAGAACGCCTCCTTGGGGGACACCTTGCTCCAACAGCATCATTTTGCTGGTTTGTCCTTGCAGTTCTGTTCTCAGGGTAGTGGCTGATCCATTTATACATTTACCCACAAACATGCATTTTTTGCAGTTTTACTTTCAGTCCTTCCTTCCATACTTTATCAAATGCTTTTTCTAAATCTATCCAAACCGCTAGTGTGTGTTTTTTCTCTTGGAAAGCATCCTCTATTTCCTGAGCTATATAGGTTATTTGATCTTCAGTGGATCTGTACTTTCTGAATCCTGCGTGGTGTGGTGTTAAGAGTTTGTTTTATTCCAGATGCTATGTTAGCCTGTCATTCATAATGCGTTCCATTAATTTTCCTACACAGCTAAGAAGACTGATAGGTCGATATCCATTTGGTTCTTCCAGGTCTTTTCCTTTCTTTGGGACTGGTATTAGTATAGCTTCCTTCCATGCCTGTGGGACTATTCCTCTCTTCCAGCTGTGATTTAGGACTGCTAGTAGTTTCTTTTTTGCCTTGGTGCCTAGTCCTATTAGCATTTCATTTGTGATTCCATCCTTTCCGGGTGATTTCCTCTTTTTTAGGGTATCCATTGCCTGTTCCATTTCTTCCATTGTTAGATTTGCCATCATATATTCTGCTGCTGTCTCTGTGTTACTATGATGTATCTGTCTTTGATTGCTTTCTCCTGTTCGGTTGTAATATCAATGTGGTTTGCACTGGCATAGTGTTCCATTAGTGCATTTGCAGCCATTTTTCCTGTAAGCAAGGCATTTCCTTGTTTAATTGTAAATTATTTGTTTCTAGGTCCTTCGCTGTTCATGGTTTTCACTAGTTTCCATAGTTTGTTTCCATCCCTATCAAAATTCAGCTTTTCTGTTTTTTCCCTCCAACAATCTCTTGATGTTTAATTTACTGTTCTTTTATATTTTGCTGAGATGGCATTAAGAGAGATATTCGCTTCAGTTGTTTGTTCTCTCTCTGCTGTCTTCCTGGCATCTTCAACTTTGCCCTCCAAAATTTGTAGGTCTTCAGTCCAGTATGGTTTGTAATTTTTCCTCGCTCCTCTTGGAATGGACTCAGTGGCTGCCTGTATTATCGCTCTGTTTAGACTTTCCACCATTTGCTTCATGTTGCCATATCGTGTATTTATGTTTTCACAATATTTGTCTGTTAGTATGGCAAATTTGTCCCAATCTGCGTTTGTAATTCCAGCGGGGCAAAGGCTTTTGCTCCTGTGAAACATACTCCATATTCATTACAAGCTTGATTGATCTGTGGTCACTGCCTGCTAATTGGTCAAGCACATGGCGATCGATTTTGTGGAGGATGTCTCCTGTGCAGAAAGGTCTGGAGTAGAAGTGGTAAACCATCTTCTGAGTAGAAGCTAGGTGTGTCATCCGCTTTGTTGAGTAGATGGAGATTTGAGTCTATTTCCCAATCCTCAACTTCATCTCCTCTTTTGTCAGTATCTGGGTATCGCCATCTTTCTGAACGGCTATTAAATTCTCCGACAATAATGCAGTTTGTCACTTATTTTCATGTTTGAGAGTGTAAGGTCCTTATCTGCTGGGCTATAGAGATTGTAAATTCTTATTTTCACGGTCTTTATCACTATATCAACACCTATAATTTCCGTTAGGTTGTCAGAGATCACAGATCACAGATCTCTTGAATGCATGCCACATCTATTCTATTCTCTTAACCTACTCCTCTGTGCCTTGACTCCACAGCACAGGGGAAGGTGACTACCAGTAGTCATGGGTGGACTTCCTCGAGGCAGGGGGCCCGGCACTATCACTGCCTGATGGGAATTCGCGGGATTAGCACCATAACGATTAATTTTAATTTGTGGCATCATGAATTAAGTTACGTTGCACTGTTTTGTCAAGCCTGTGGCTCAGTACATCCGATTTCGTCAAGCATTTGTTCGGGGTGCTTTCCCTAGCCTTTGACTGTACCCAGTCTACCTACAAGGCAGCAGGTATATGTGTCTCTTCGTCTGGTCCCTCTCCCTTGACCTGTCCGACATGGGTGGCCCTACCAGTAGCTGTGCTACCGTCGGCATAGCTCTTGGGGTCATTGGAACGCGCAAGCCCCTCTACCTCGTCACGGTGGACACACAGCAGAAGGGAAATTGCTCTTAAATTTTCATCAGTCAATCTAGTTCTATGTGTTTACTTCACATACTTCATTTTTTAAAATGTTTGCTCACAGACATAAGTTGTTCCAAACACTGATGCCATACTAGCGGCAAATTTCTTCAGTTTCGAAAACTGAACATCAGGTAAGTAGCGGTAAAATTCAACAAGTTTTCCTACTCTGTGCTTCTCTTTCAACAAGTCATTTGCTTGCAAATCAATGAGCTCCAACTATAGTTCAACTGGCACATCATCAAGGTTACAATCAAACGGATTCTGGAATAGAGGAATGTCACTCTCAATTCTGTCAAGATCTGAAAATCTCTCCAAAAATGCTTCTTCAAGTCACAAATATTTTTTTTTTCGAAAAATCGACGTTGACGTCATCAGCGATTGTAGCGCAAAACTCTTTGAAACAGTGAAAATAAGGAAAGTTTTCTCCTTCCAGTTATGCTTCAAACAATGACAGCTTTTTCCGAAATCCTTTGATGATTCTGTAGAGATCACAGGCGAGGTTATCCTTTCCCAGAAGTTTCAAATTCAGTAAAAAAATTCGGTAAAATTCAACAAGTTTTCCTACTCTGTACTTCTCTTTCAACAAGTCATTTGCTTGCAAATCAATGAGCTCCAACTATAGTTCAACTGGCACATCATCACGGTTACAATCAAGCGGATTCTGGAATAGAGGAATGTCACTCTCAATTCTGTCAAGATCTGAAAATCTCTCCAAAAATGCTTCTTCAAGTCACAAATAATTTTTTTCTTCGGAAAATCGACGTTGACGTCATCAGCGATTGTAGCGCAAAACTCTTTGAAACAGTGAAAATAAGGAAAGTTTTCTCCTTCCAGTTATGCTTCAAACAATGACAGCTTTTTCCGAAATCCTTTGATGATTCTGTAGAGATCACAGGCGAGGTTATTCTTTCCCAGAAGTTTCAAATTCAGTTCATTCTTGCAGTATGTAATTTCGACCAAACATTAGAACTTTGACAGACAGTTAAGACCTGACAGCTGTGGGGTCAGCTCTATCCCTTTCAGTGAGGAAAACATCTATTTCGTTTCGGAGCTTGTAAAACAAAACAGGACTTCACCATAGCTGAGCCACCTTACTGATGTGTTATAAGGCAAGTCACAGAATTCAGAATACATTTCTTCAAGAAAAGCCTAGAACTGACTGTGATTGAATGTATGTCCCCGAATGAAGTTCATGGCAGAAACGACTGAATTTAGCACACAGGAAATATCTAAGTCTTTCCATCAGAGTGCTTGCTGATGTATGAGTGCAGCGTATGGACTGAGCACCCAGAATTTGCAAATCTTCCAACTGAGTCCTGATCTGCCCCTTCCTCATTCCAGCCATGTTTTTCCTCCATCAACTGTAACACCTCGAAGCTGATTCACTGAAGGTTATAGTCTTACAAAACATTTTGCACTATCATGAAAATGTTCTATGCATGCTGCAAGGATGCCAATTCTTCCATTATCTGAAAGTCCAAATTTACACCGTGAATGAACATGAGAAGTTGTGACATACTCGAGAGATCAGTAGACTCATCCAATGCCAGAGAATATCACAAGTTCCTAGTTTTCTCGCATATCTGTAGCACTATGTTCTCTCCAAGTTCTTCGCAAAACTGAACTTGCCGACAGGCTGATAGTTCCAAGCAAATCGGCTTTCTCAGGACACAAGTCATTTTCTTCTTCTATCATACTCTTTGATGACGTTGCCATCAATAAACGGCTTTCCTCATTCTGCCATCTTATGCACTATTTTGTAACTTGTATGAATGACAGCAAACTTTCTTGTGAAGAGATTTCCTTGTGTTTCTAAACCCATTTCATGGACTCATAATTCTCAGAGCGAACTTTCAGAAAACTTTGAATATGTTGAAAGATGTTTTGTTTCATAGTGACGCCAAAGATTGTACTCTTTTAAAACGGCAACACTTTCGCTGCATATTACGCAACTGGTTTTCTGGTCCTTTGTTTCCACAGAGAAGTACTTCATTCCTCATTCTTCATTGAAAACGCGACACTCTGTGTCCACTTTTCTTTTCTTAGTAGCCATAATGAAGAGTGAAGAACACAGGATCTGAAAATGAAAAAGACATTGAATTAGAAACATAATTAAAATCCTATTGAAACGCAAGAAAAGCAGAGGACTAGGGGTCACTGATGAAGCTACGTCTAACCAAATGTATATATAAAGTTTATAGGTGTCTTTGGTAATAGAATATATCTCATAATAAGGTTTGCAAAATATATTAATAGGGCCCGCTCAAATAAACAGACTAGAGCAAAGTTTCTCAACCGGGGTTCCTTGAGTGGCAGCCTGGGGTCCCGCTGAACAAACCGAAATCGCCTAAATGCAACATTTCTGCCCATCTGGTTAATTACATAGAGTAGGACAGGCACTTGAATCATCGCACAGAGTTCCTTGAACAATGTAAATATTTGCGAAATGATCTGCTCCAGCAGAAAGGTTGAAAAACTCTGGCCTAGCGACCAGCTCAATTAACACCTTGACCGGGGAATTCTTCTGAGCTGGGGATATTTTCGTAATAACACGAAGCTTCTATGGCATTTGTATGCCATGTTTGCTACTTTATTGCCTCAATTCACACTTGTAGTTCACTTACATATCACCGGAGCCGGGCCGGGTCATCTTTTTTGGGAACGGGAGCAGGGGCCAAATATGAATTAAATGAGATGCTCCCCGCCAGGGGCTGGGCGAAGCCGGGACGGGTCGTCTTTTTTTGGGAACGGGAACAGGAGCAGGGGCCGAATATGAATTAAATGAGATGCTCCCCGATAGGGGCTGGGTGAAGCCGGGCCGGGTCGTCTTTTTTGGGAACGGGAACAGGGGCTGTATATGAATTAAATGAGATGCTCCCCGCCAGGGGCTGGGCGAAGCCGGGGCGGGTCGTCTTTTTTGGGAACAGGGGCCAAATATGAATTAAATGAGATGCTCCCCGCCAGGGGCTGGGTGAAGCTGGGCCAGCTAGTTGACTATAAAAGATAAATTGACAGTGTGAAACATTTGGAAAACTACTAGAAATTAAACATTGATGGCAAAGATCTGCAAATAATAAAGAGTCAGCAAACGGCAGCTACAAGAATAAACATTTCAATGCATAAGCCAGACAAGCACATGTACTGTTCACTAAGATTTTTTTGTTTTAAAGAAAGTAAACTGACCGATAGAGAGGCAGAGAATGCAGTATCAAAGGGAATCTTCAGAGGTCTTTACAGAAGCACAAGCAAATAGGTAGGGAAATATAATCAATGAAATAGTAAAGGGAAAGTTCTCAACAACATGGGGGGTGGGGGGCTGAGTGGTCTCGAGGTATGGTGTCCGCCTCGAGTGCTGGAGGTCCCGGGTTCAGGCCCCAGTGAGGACCGGGATTTATTTTAAAAATCCACCTGGACTTCCAGTAATAAAATTTCCCCTGGTCTCTGGGTAGTGAGATCAGACGCCTGTGTGTATTGTTGCGCACGTAAAAAAATCCCTTGGCAGTTGGAAATCGAAAAAGAGTAGCCTAACGGCGCTGCCCGGGCTAAATTTAGAGTTAAAAATCTACCAAAAGTATTTCAGGATCCTCGTCGATGCAACGGAGTTCATGCATTCAGCTTAGTTTTTCCAGACTCAGGTTTGAGTTAGGAGGAAAATGGAGCACATATGGGTTAAACCGTGTGCCGTGATGTTGATCCAATGACTAAACTAAAAAAAGAACTTCTCAACAACATTAAAGATCAAATGAACAGATGAGTTGAATACTTTAAGGAACTTCTGAATAGACCACTTCCAAATGACCCTCTTGATATTCAGCCGGCAGAAGTAGAACTGGATCTTATGTGTAAAACACCATCTAAAGAAGATGGCCTAGATGGTATCAAAGCAGAAGCTATTAAATCCTATATAGACACTTTAACTGAACTGCTGCATAAATGATTTGGTAGAGTCTGGGAGACTGAAGAAATACCAGCAGACTGGAGTAAAGGATATCTGGTGACCCAGCCTAAGAAAGGGGAACTGCAGGACTGTGAAAATGATAGAAGGATAATGCTATTGTCAGTGCCTGGGAAAATGTTAAGCATGATCATTCTGGAAAGATTAAGATCCCGCAAGACCAGATAATCACATTAAGCGTAATAATAGAGCAATGTATTGAACTGCATTCGCCACTTTATATTAGACTAGCTGACCCGGCCCGGCTTCGCCCAGGCCCTGGCGGGGATCTATCTATCTATCTGCTTTGTCTGTCCTGACCCAGCCCGGCTTCACCCAGTCCCTGGTGGGGAGCATCTCATTTAATTCATATAAGTAGTCATATAAGTTCCCGTTCCCGACTGACGACCCGGCCGTCTGCCCGCCCGTCCCTCCGTCGCTCCCACCCTCTCTATCTATCGGGTCAGATCTATCTATCTACCTATCTATAGCCAGGGGACTTAACCTAAGATATAGCAATGCTACTAAATGTTATGTCCCTTTATATAACTTTTCTTATGTTAAGTCACTGTAATTACAAAATTAAATTTTAGTAAGTAAGTAGCTGATTGTACACTATAAAACTATGACAGTTGGTTGCAAGGGAATGAAAAGAAGACGTGTAGAAAATTTAATCTCAATCAGATGGACCGTTCGCGAACGCATAAAGAACGGACATACATACACACATACATTGTGTTTTATAGATATAGATTTGTGGACTATGAAAAGGTCTCTGACAGCACTGGCAGGGAATCTCTCTGGAGGCTGATGGAGCACCATGAGATCCAACAAAAATTCGAATAACGAAGACACAAACAATAGGTTGCACGATTTATTGCCTGGCATATTTCGCTGCATCTTGTCAGGTATATACTGCAGAAATCACACAACTTACGTGAATTAATTAGATAAATCCTTCAAACTGAAATATACACGTGTTCGCACAGTAATGTCGATTGGCCACCACTGTAATTTTAAACTGACTAACACGTCTGTCTGCTTGCACAAGGACGGCTTATGAAGGTTGATTATTATAGCTTCAGCAAACTTTAACAATCGACTACAAAGTACAAAGTAGCAAAATATGCCAGGCAATAAATCGTGCAATCTATTGTTTGTGTCTTCGTTATTCAAATTCATCACGGGAAAACATTGTTTCAACACAAAAATTCATTAGGTTATTACGGGCAGATGCATTTGAAATTGAAACTGGAATATGAAAAGGATGTCTTTTGTCACCATTATTTTTACCAACTTAAGACTGGGTTATGAAGACAACTATCACCAGAAATGAAATTCATTGGACTCTAAAAATTTGCCAATGACATTAAAAATGTGTATGTAGTTATACATCACAGTATCACACAGTCAATGACAAGACTAATGCCCTATTTAAAGATTCCACCATACAAGGTAACAGGCTTTCTATCCCTGAGCATGCTTTTGTTTCTTCCATAACTTTGTGTTAGGTGCGTGTTATTCACATATCATTTGTGACTAGATGGTAGACAGGGTGGGTGGCCAGGTCCCTTCTCTCTGTTGAATTTCTTCCCAGAATTCTGAAAACTGCCTCAGACTCATTTTCATGAGGCTGGGTCAACATCAGAGTCGTACTGGTCAGCAAAAATGACCCTGCCTCTGCTGGGAATTGAACCCACATTAAAAACCACAGGTTATTGTAAACATTCCCAGCCCTTTGCTGGGAGTAGAATAAGGCAACTACAGTGCGAGAGGCAGACATTGATACCTCTTGGCCACACCAACTCCTTGAAAAAAATAAAATAGACAAACAAACAAATATCACACAATTTCAAATGATTTATTCAAAGAATGTTTATGTATCTATAAAACAACTCTGTTCCAGAAATGCACGTTTATGTAACATTGATAACATACAAGCAATAATCACACAATTTTATATCAACATATTTTGAATAATATATGACATCTGATTATTAAAACATGTTTCAGAGTTCAATCACAAAATGAACTTAATAAAATGCCCAAACCAAAAACAGTACTGTTTTTTTTTTTTTTTTTTCGACACATATTCTGAATGTCTCATTTATATCTAACCCATGCTGGAAGCATTATATACTCTGCACCTCAGAGTCAACTTCATCAACTTTTCTAATTTCACAAGCATTTTCTGAAATGTGTGATGGCTCATTGATTGCTTGCTTCTCCAAAACAACAGAGTCACTCAGCTGTAACGTTTAACAACTACTTATTGCATGTCCCTGCAGCTCTAAATTCTTACCCTCATCAGGATTTACTTCATGAGCTGTTTTCGTTTCACAACTGTCACTTCCTGAAACATGCGATGAATCATTAGTTTCTTTATCTTTGCAAAACATCTCCTGGAACAAGTAATATCTCATTTTAGAACACTGCTCCTGATAAAGATTAACTTCAAGTGCCTCTTTCGCCCTGTGTTTGTCATATCTGATGATATCTGATTGAACTGTGGCTCAGTGGAACTATTCCCCGTCACAGCTCCAGCCTCTGACTTTCCATTACTGTGATCTTTAAATCACCAAGTAAAGAATCCACCCTTGGGCAAGGTGGAGTACCCGTTTAGCCCCCCGATCAGGGTTACGTGAAGCCATAGGTGCAGGTGGTGGATGAAGATGGAGAGCAGCCAACAGATAGTTGTAGGTTATGGTCTCCACCTTCACGACAGTAGGCAGAGGATCTCTATTTTGAGGAGACAATGGCTACGGTCACTGACCAGTATGGTCACTGCTAGGAAGGAAAGCAATGGCAAACTACATTCTTTACAGATGCCAAGAAAATCATGTGTGAAATCATCGATAATCAGAGAAACTCTGGTGATCGAGTGAGATGGCAGAACATGACCGCCCACACTTACCGGCATGGCACATGATGGATGGATGGAAAGAATCCACAATGGTGTGTACAATCTCCCCAAAAGTGGAACCTGCCATTTCACTTGTTATCTTTATTTGACACATCATCAGAAAACATGTCCAATAAACCAGATTCACTAATCACACAATCATTTTTATCTGAAGGAGCACTCAACCCAGATTGGCTACTATCAATTACAATATCAACGCACGACTCATTAGTGACAGAATCAGGTGGTCTTTCTGTATTTGTAAAATCACAATCACCTGCACCATTTTTCAGTTGGTCCTGTGTGGACAATTCTAAGCAACTACTATATTCTGCTGGTGTAGGCATGCACTGGGAGTGAGGTCTTTTATCCAGTATCCTAGTCTGTACAGATCTAGCATCTCCTGATGTTGTACTGTCTGGATATAAGCATCCATCGTCACTCTGCTCATCAGTGATGACTGTCTTTATCAGTATCATCTTCAATGTGCATCTGTATGTCAATACAGTCTTTGGCTATTCCAGGCATGTTTGGTATTAACTGACAATGAATATCTTCAAGCTTAATACTACAGGGCTTTAAATGTGTCCTCAAGTGCTCCTGGTACAAAGAAACACCAATGAAAGTGGCTCGGCACACACAGCACTCTCAGTAATATCTTAAAATTACTGAATGAAACGGCCTTTGACTTTATAGAGTAACTTGACATTTTGGTTTTGAGATTTTACAGAAGTTTCACAATTCTTAAAGTTTTCTCAATGACACGAAGGTGTAACAGTTTTAAAACAATTCTTTTGATCTTCTGGAGCAAACCTGGAATGAGAATTTTTTAAATGAAACTTAAAGAGTGACAAGTTTGTAAAGTTTTTATGACAAAGCTTGCAACTGCTTAAAGGTTGTAATAGTGCTATTTTCTTTGAGACAGAAGGAAGGCACGTCACTATCAAATGCAGCAGAGTCAACATCTTTACTTTTGGCTATCAATACTGGCATGTTCCAGTTTCAATGTTTCAGATGCTGACTGCCGGCACCTGAAGCTTTAAGCTGCTTCAGTATTTGTAGAGGCAATTTGTAGTTTAATTACATTAAACACATCCTCCCAGTTAGCTACATTCTAGTTTCTATTAGCATGTTTGAAATGAACTTTGAAAAACCTCAATATGGTAAATTGTTTGTTGCAAACCTTACAACTAAATAATTTTATGTGATTTGATGGTTCTACTTGAAAATCCACTTTCTGAAAACTGGCTTTCCACAGCTTTTCAACATATCTCTAACATACTCACTGATGTGCATTTCAAAATCATCATTTTCATTCAATAATTCAGTTAACTTTACATTTCTCCAAGAATTCTTCCTGCCTTTCTGGATTAATATCTTCATGAGACAGCCTGAAATGATTCACACAACTACTGAGATGAATGAAAGGCAAAGTTTACATCTATATTTTTGGAAGGCAGCTCTTAGCTGTTTACTGCTTGTAAGTTTTTGTGGGGGAACTATTTTTGTTTAAGATCAACTGAGGGCAAAAACCAATCCTTCCAGCTCTGCCAGTCATACTCCTTGTGACAATGCTTGAAATGAGAATAGTGAGACCTGAAATGTGTAACTTGTTTCCCACAAAGTTTACAGCTTCCAGCTTTGCTTGAAGAGGCAACACTCTCAACGGTGGACTCCAGCCTGTGATCTTCCTTATGTTTTGGACTAGAACCCACAGAGCGCTTTCTACTGTTTATAATTGGGGTTGCTTTACTTGCCTCTAGAGTGAAAATATCAGCATGGGTGTGTTGTTGCATATGTTTGAGTAAATTTTTCCTGTTTGAATATTCTCTGTTACAAAAAATACACAACTCCACACTATGTGTCAGCAGAGATTTTCCCCTGATATCTTGCACAAACTTCTTCTGGTGCTGTTGAAAGTGATGCTGCATTCTTGAAGACTTTATTTTTTCGTTACATAAGCTACAGTATGATGATGTGTACCCAAGCTCATGGAACAGAAGACTTACTTTGTTAGAGTGCTTGTTTACCATATGATTAAACAGAGTCTGCCTCAGATTGTACTTCAAATTACAGAATTTGCACCTCAGTAGTTGCCAATCTGCAATTTCCATGACACTGCGTGGCAGAAAGTGCTTGTGACCCGATAAAGAGAGATGCTCTTTAACCTCAATGATTGTCCAGAAACACTGACCACAGTTAAGACAACATGTCTCCTCTGGAAACCCACCTGTGCTACTGGTAGGGTCTCTAGATGCTGATGCCTCACCACTCAACTGTTGTTCTCCCTGGTGTTTCATTAAGACATGATGAATGTCAGTCTCCTTACGCTCAGTTTGACTTACAGCTGAATCTATTTGACGTAGGGTAGGATGTGGACTGAATCTGTATTTTAAAATGGCGGACTCTAATCTCCCAAAACATGCTGAATTAAGATAGTGAGAAAATTTATCACAGAAACTCTGATTGCAAAACTCACAGTGGTTTGAATCTCTATCACACTGTTCAGTGCCTCCTTGGTCATGAATAAAGTGCTTGTTTTCAATTATATATCTCATTATTGCAAAGCAAGCATGATAACTAGTGAGATGGGCTAATTTTGCTTTCACACTTCCAAACTCCTGGTGACAGAATATGCAAGCTGAACCACTGTTTGTCATTGTCTCACTATTTTGGGCTCTTGTGTATTTATCTGTATAAGCTGAACCAACATGGGCTTTTACGTTTTTATCTGTACTGGTTGAAGTCCCAAATGTTGAAAGTTGTGGTCTTTCCACCAAAATGTTGGCTTCTTTATCCATTCTAATGTGAAAAGCTTGGTGGGATACAAACTGATTGTAATGATGAAATGTGATACTACATCTGTCACAAGAGATGGGGATTTCTTCAACATGCTGGTAACTATGCTCCATCAATAAACGCAATGTGGCAAATCTGGCGTCACAAATTAAGCAATGAAAAAACTGTTCTCCTGAAGATGTAGGCACATCTCTAACTGCAGATGACGAAGCAAACATTTCACCCTGCTGGTTCTTTGCAGTAGAGTCTATAAATGTGCAGTCACTACCACGATTATTCTTCTGTGGAGATGATAAATTAGTTTTATTGCATGTTAAACTCTGCTGAACATGGACTTGTAAACTATGCGCACTTGTAAATTTCAGACCACATATTTGACAAACATGTGTGTAGGCTACAAAACCCTTACAGGCATGAAGTTGTAACAAATTGATGTCACCAAAGTGTGTTTTACATTGATAGCAAAAAGACACTGGGACTGGACATTTATTTGCATAGATGCCAAAAAAATCGAGACATGCTTGTTGTTTCAATAGATGCTCTTGAAAGTCATCAAAAACCCCACTGCAGTTTAAACATTTGATTAATGGTTTCGATACAACATGCGAGATTTTAATGCAACTGGTTTTATCATCAATGTCCACATCTGAGTTGCTTGGATCAACTTCTACAGGATTGCAGTAATCTTGAACTGAAGATGATACCTCATTTGCATTCAGACTTTCATAATTCTCTTTTCCTGTATTTGATACTGATAACAGTGCTTCAGCAGCAGGTACTAATTTGGTATTATCTTTCTCTTTCACTGTTTTCAAAACTGGTATCTCTGCTTCAGCAGCAGGCAGGAAACTCACATTATCTTTCTCTTTTGTATTTTTCAACACCAAATTAACGTAGCGCAAACGACAAGCCATTTTCTTGAAGCAATGTCTTCGCAAATCTTTCGAGCTACCAAGAACTTTCTTACACATTCTGCAGATCTGGGGGTCTTGTTTTTGCTCCCAAAGTGGTCGGGTCAAAGGTGTGAAACAAAATTTGAACTGCAGAAGATGGGCCTGCAAACCCGTTAAATCTTGAAACTTTCGTGTGCAGACTTTACAGTGTGTCTTTTTGCTGTGCACCGAATGGTGATGCGATTTGTTGTGCTTGATAAGCAGAGATTTAGAGGTGTATGTTTTGAAACACTGCTTACATGTATAATCTCTGCTACCCTCTTCACTGCTGCTGCCACTTTCTAACATGTCACTTCCTTCATCAGAGGGTGACATGCTTATTAATTCATTTTTGTCATTATCATCTGCATGTCCTTTACTTTCATCATTTGTATTTCCTTGATCACAAACATACTGTTCTTTTGCACTGGAATTGCTTGAGATGTCTCCATCAACACCCTTAGCCACCTTCTCATTAATTACATTGTCCATTGCTGGCATCTGCTCTGTCAATGCTATGCAACCATTCTTTGATGATGCCATTGAAATAGTGCTAGTAACATCGCTAATGCCTGTTTCAATTTCACAAGATCTCCTCTTCCCATCTCTCTTAAGTGCATCAATATCTAGATGTGACTTCTTCAACTCCAGAACTCTCTTTACTCTCTCTGATGTCCCTTTCTGGCAAGGCTGGTTTAGGTGAAGGTGCTCAGCCAGTCTGATGTCATCAGCAAAAGGTAAGTGGCACACCTGACACATCACCGAAACACGACTGAGAACAATTCTGAGAATCTTTAACTGTGGTACAGCCTTTGTATTTTGTAGCTTCCTACATTTCTGTTCAGTGTGATGAATCAATTCATTCTCAGAAATAAACTCTGCACCACAGAACTTGCATGTAAGTGATCTTTCAGTGCTCAAGATGTCACAAAATACATTCCTGGAAGCAGTAACAGTTGCAGAACTGCTTGTTATGACATAACCCATAGATGCCCTACCTGGAGACTTTGGAGTGGCAACAGGCTTTGGTACCTTCATTATGTCTGATGAAGATATATTTTTAGCCAATACTTGATCTGGTCCATCAGATCTTTGCAGTAGTTCACCACTGGAAGTAATGACTGGCTTAATGTCCTCTTGCATTAACTCTTCACCAGTAACAAAGTCTGGATGTTTGTCAGTTGCTGCTTCAGTTACCACACCAGTTGAATAGTTACTGACACCATCTCTCTGAGTAAAACTGTTCAAAACACTTGAGACATCTACATGTGTGGAATTGCTGATATCAATTGTTGCACTGCCTGATGAAAGTCCAGCTGTACTGGGTTGAGGTTCAACACCTCCCCTAAATGTAGCAGCACTGCTGGAGGACACTTCAGGTGCCCCACTAACTCTATTCTGCTTTATTAGAGTGTGCAATATAGAATCTAAGGAAACCTGCATGGTGCCAGGATCCACATCAGTTGTGTTAGAACTGGTACACTTTTTAACTTTCTTGTGCAGTTTCAGTAAGGAATTATTTGCAAAGCATTTTCCACACTCGTCACATTTCAGATTATTTTCTACGAACTGTGAACTTCTGTGCCAATTCCACATATGAGTAACTAGTTCCATTCCTGATGGGAAAAACATGAAACAAAGTTTGCACATAACAGAGCTGTCTGTTTCAGTTGATGTCCGAGATGAATCAACAGTTTTAGAATTAATGTCACTAAAGGATGGTGATTTCTTCTGTGTTCTGGTAGCAGATGGTATTTTAATTTTAAGTATGAGGCTTTTTGTTGATTTTACTTTAGGTCTTGGTGTGGTACTTTTTATTGCTTTCCCTCTAGGCACTGGTGTGGTACTTTTCATTGCTTTCCGTTTAGGTGAGGCCTCACGTGAACGTTTGGAGTTGGTTATTTCTCCAGCAGCACTGTTTAACTGCAAGTGATGTGACTCATGTCTGGGTACAGTAGGAGCTACTTTTGATGAATCAATCATCTGTGAAACTTGGCCTTTTCTGACATCCTCATGTGAGGAAAAGAGTGGAATTTCTGATCGCCTCAGCATATTCTCAATAACCTGGTCCTGAACAGCAGGTTTCAAAAATGGATTGTGATAACTCTCCTTTAAGACTGGGATATCTGAAGCGCTACTTAGAAATGAGCTGGAGGAAAACACTGACTGTGTAACTGGAGTGGATACATTTTTATCTGGTTGTGATGGTGTTAACACTTTTAATGACATATATTCAACAGTTGATAGTGGAGTATCATCACATTCATCATCATCATCTACCTGCAGATCCACTGACTGTATAACTGGAGTGGATACATGTTTATCTGGTTGTGATGGTGTTAACACTTTTAATGACATATATTCAACAGTTGATAGTGGACTATCATCACATTCATCATCATCATCTCCCTGCAGATCCACTGACTGTGTAACTGGAGTGGATACATGTTTATCTGGTTGTGATGGTGTTAACACTTTTAATGACATATATTCAACAGTTGATAGTGGACTATCATCACATTCATCATCATCATCTACCTGCAGATCCACTGACTGTATAACTGGAGTGGATACATGTTTATCTGGTTGTGATGGTGCTGACACCTTTAATGGCACATATTCAACAGTTGATAATGCAGCATCATCACCTACATGCAGATCCACTGACTGTGTAACTGGAGTGGATACATTTTTATCTGGTTGTGATGGTGTTAACACTTTTAATGACACATATTCAACAGTTGATAGTGGAGTATCATCACAATCATCATCATCATCATCTACTTGCAGATCCATTAGTTCAGATTCTGGAGCGCCCCAAGTATGACAGCTTTCTTCCGAGTATACTTGATCAGACAACGGTTGAGTTTTTGTTCCAGTGCTCATCACAGAAGTGACATGAGTCTGTCCTGTGGAGCTCATAGTGTAAGTCGCAACTGTCTGTTCCCTGTTAGTTTTGCTGGTGTCTGTGTTTATTTCTTCTACTTCCATGTTTAAAGAGCCAGTATTTCCACAATTATCATTTTCACCCACGACTACCGTGGAGCTTGCACTACTCTTCGGCTTGTCACACTGTCCACTAGAATTTTCTCCAGATGAAAAGCTTGTTTCTTTTGTCAAGATTGTTACATCTTCATCATTATCACTGTCATCTATCACAACTTCAGAATTATGAATTTTGCTACCGTAGGGGAAAGTGTGCCTGTTGATGTCTATCTTCACAAGCATGCAATCATCAATATCTTCTATATCTAGATCAACTATTTCAGGTTCTTGGACTTTACAAGCATTTGGAAGTATCTGTGAAGTGGAACTACTGTCCTGAGGCTTTGTCAATGAAGCTGGTTTTTCATGTTTTTCTTCACCTCTGAGCACATCTGTGCTTTTTTTTTCAGTGTCAGTTATTATGCTATCATTCTTCTGGCTCACTGGTAATTGTGCATCCTTGATGCTTGTCACCACTGAGGTAGACCGTTGATGTGCTACAGAAGAAGGAATTGAGACACCACAGACTAACAATTGCTGAGAATCATCTTTAGGTGAAGACACTTCTACAGATACACTGTTCTTACTAGTAGTGACTGGGTGTGACAGTTTGTTAGTTTCATGTATGCTATTACTACTACTGCCCAGTGGTAACGTTAAGCATACTGGGCTGTTCAGACGTGAGCAAAGTGCAGAATACTGGTTCTGTTCTGTGGACAATGTGGTATGAAACTGAGATGAAACTGTATCATGTTCTTTCTCGGCTGAGATAGTCTTAATTTGCTGATGAACATGTGATAAGACAGGATGTTCTAGTAGAGTCTGCTGACTTGTATAATTGTCTATTGCAATGTGACTGACTCCATTTTCTGTTTCATGTTGACCTGTATGATGTTCAATGTGACTGTCTGCAAGACTAAATACCGACCCAATACAAATTTGAGGTTCTTGAGTAGACACAACTTTTGGACCAGAAACACTGATAGAATTAGCGTTGACGTCATCAGGGCTCAACGTCTGCATATTACTAATAACAGGGGCAAATTGGTGGCTATCATTAGAAGTGGTCTGTGGCACATTCACATTCTGTAGTTTGTGGCCACCTTCAAGACTGTCAGCAAGGCTAAAGGCAGACCTAACTACAAATGTTTGTTCTCTAGATGATGCATGCTGGTTACTTTCAGCGCTGGAAGACATGTTTTTGCTAGCAGCAGTACTCTGAGCCTGAGATGCAGCTGCAGCCTTACTGTAATCAGGAGGCACTTGTGGTGCATTGGTAAATGCTGGTGCTGCAATGACAATTGGTGGTGGTGGTGCACTGACAATTGATGGTGGTGGTGCACTGACAATTGGTGGTGGTGATGGTGCCCTTAAGTGTGACGGTTGGATGCTGTTGGGTAATGACAGCCAAGTATTTATACCTGGCTGATCCAAGTGAGCAGCTGGATCATTTACTTGTGAAGTGGAGTTTGTTAAGTCAGGATTCATTATGAAATCTGTGTGTAAAACTGTCAACATTACTTTATCATAATGTCAATTCTTTACTCCAACCACTAATGTAAATTCTGAGATAATGAACTTTCACTTGGAGCTTTCAATACAGAGCTAAACTTATCTGAAACAGAAAAATGGTGAAGAGCAGATAAACAAAATGTTAAATTTTGTGAACATTAGATACAATATTAATAATCTTAACAGTACTATATAATTCTCTTTTTTTTAAGCATGTCTCAATCTGCATACAGGATAAATTCCCTGTGTGATCTGGGATTTCAAATAATACTTAAATAGATTGAATTAAGGCTGACCACATTTACCTCACTAAAATGTCTCTCACTAGAGGACATCAATTTAATTGTCCAATTTCTCTTTCAATGCCCCATACTTTTACAAGGAAAAGCTACTCTAGCCCTCTCAAACTTACTAACTCAAAAAGTGCTAGAAACTGTTGCAAAGAAGCTGCACTGTCATCAGTGGAACTGAGGGGCCAAGATGAACTGGCAGCATCAGGATTTTAAAAAAAGAAGCAAGCATACACCTACAACATTTATTCTTTCTGAAAATTAAAATATAAGCGAACAAAATTGGTACAAAGGAGCACAGCAATAAACCGTCTGTATTTATAACCATTTTTCCATGTGTCATCACTCACCTTAGCGGCTGGCCGAGTGGCTAGAACGCCGGACTCTCGTTCGGGAGACCCGGGTTCGAGCCCTCGGTAAGGTGTGGGATTTTTTTCTGTCGGGGGCAAAAAGAAAATCCTAACCTGCACAGTTTGCGGCGACTGCACTAGTCAGGCGGCCTTTATTCCTCAGGCTCAAAGACCCCTCTGCCATACACCACAAGGTACTATATTGGCAGTAAATGACAGTGACAGTTTTAAGGCAGCAGAATTACTAACTACAGGACTGTCTCATTGTTGTCAGCCACTGACAAACTCACTGAAAGAATGACTGACAAGATAATGTATCAGTTGTATTGGAAAGCAAACCAGATTACTTATCAAACACCAGTAATATTTAGCAACTGTATCAGAAATGTAGGCTAGCGCTTTTCTGAGTGTAAAATATGTTTCCAAACAGGTATTGACATTTTTAACTGGACTGTTTGGTAAAGTGACATGTGACATTCACTGAAACATTTATTAAGTAGAAGTAATCATATGACTGCCGGCTTCGTGGCTTAGAGGTTATGACTATTCTCCGTAATCTCGTATACTCTCGTGGGTAACGTGATGACGGTAAGAATCAGCAGTGGTTCGAATCACATCGGTAACTTACGGGGTATGTGAGCCGGCCGCTCAGAAAGCAATGGCAAACTACTAAGCGTAATCTTGTCAAGAAATCAACATACAGCTGAAAGATGCTGGTGTTGACAGTGATGTCCTGTAAAGGATATGCAAATAAAAATAAATCATATGACTACCGGTCTCTCTGGCCTAGGTTCTCCATAATCCCATAGACTCTTGTGAGTAACGTGATGTGCACGAGAGTTGGTAGCGGTTCTCGCCGCATCGGTAACTTACTCATGTGAGCCGGTCGCTCAAAAAGCAATGGCAAACTACTGAGCGTAATCTTGCCAAGAAATCAACAATCAGCTGAAAGATGCTGATGTTGACAGCGATGTCCCATAAAGGATATGTGCGGGGGGAAAAATATGACATATCTCTGAACATGTCTGAAGCAATAAATAGTCTTCACATATAATAAGTGGTTGGATTACATTTTCAAGACTTTACCTTTCCACCTAGGCAATGGCTTGCAGTCTGCTGTTAATAGAATTACCTATGGTGAAAATATTAACCTAAGCCTAATCCCAGCCAGCCCGTACGTAGTGAGCTGAATTAACACCTGGTTACTTCCAAGTTTGCTTTTCTGTATATTTGGAAGTAACAGGACTGGTCTTGCACACTCTGCAAGTTTTAGGTGTGGAGCGGGGAAATAAAGAGCTCTGCAACAGTCACTATGAAGATGATACTCTGGTTCTGGACTGGGAGAAAAGTCAGGATGCCAACCTCACTACAATTCTTCTTCGTTCCTTTTCTGAGGTAAGTGCATCACATACGAGGAAGCTTCAAATGAAAACCCTGACACAGTGTGATAGAAATTACAATAACCATGTAATTGTCTTGTAACCTATCAATAGTGTCGTTATGGATGTCAGGGTGTTAAGCACATGATATCACAGTGCAGATGAATAGTGATGTCATAAGGACAGTTTAAAGATGGTCACCCCACTTATGACATGCTCCAAAGAAGAGCAGCGTTCTGTTGTTTTATCAGTGAAGGGGTGAAACTTATAGAAATTCATCGGCGAATGAAGTTCCAGTATGGTGATGCATGCCTGTCAGTCCACCAAGTGTATGAGTAGAGTAGGAAGCTTCAAAGCGGCGTAACTTCTGTGACACTGTTCATGACCGGACCAGCCACACAGAGTAGTGACCCCCAGAGTCGATATCAGCGCTGGAGGACTTCATAGAAAGCAGTGGTGACATCGAAAAATGATACATTCGTTCTTTACTTTTTCAGAATATATTCACAGGAAAAGGTAGGGGAAAAAAAGATTTAAGGTTTTCATTTGAAGCCCCCCTCATAGTTACGCACCTCACTTCAATTAATATAAGCCCTTTCAGGCAAAATGACAATTCATTGGAGAAGAGGTAAACTAGTTTTAAAAGAGAGAGTTCACAAACAAACAAACAATCTGTAATTCACCAAAAAAGACGTCCTTTGGTATTCTACCATCATCCATCCTCCTAACATGTCCTATCCATCTAAGTCTACGAAGATTGAGCATGAAATAAACCGTCACACAACCTGATCTTTCCAATACTTCAGTATTTGTGATTTTGTCTTGCCACTTAATACCAAGTATTCTTCGCAGACACTGCATATGTAAGCTGTGTAAACGTTTCTCATTGTGTGAGCACGTTGACCAGGCTTCGCTGCCATAAAGAAGAGTACTATGAACACAGGCTTTATAGACCAGGACTTCCTGTTTTCCCCACTTGTTTTAACCCATTCAATGTTGTTGGTGCCTTACCAATCCTGATGTTAATTTCCTGATCCAGGGATAATTTACTGTTTACCTCTGATTCTAGATATGTAAAATGGTCTACTACTATCTCCAGTTCGGCATCGTCAATAAAGATTGATGGTACCCCATGTGCACCTTGTGACATAATCTATGTCTTCATTTTGCTAATTGTTAAACCAAATTCATATAAAATCATTGGAGAAAGCAGACTGTAGACATGGCAAATCTTTCTCAGGGTGGGTGGTAATTGCAGCATCATCTGCAAAAAGCAACTCTCTGTTCAGTATCCTCCTAATTTTGGTCTTGGCTTTCAATCTCTGAGCTGCCATTTGAGTGTGAGTGAATGTTGATACCAATCATCCTGATCACGAAAGGCATACTTCAGTGGAAGTGAAAAGTATATTCCAAAGCTCACCCGATGTGTCTCCACCTTGCCGTGGTGGGGGAGCTTGAGTGTCCCACTGACCCCAAGCGCCCTGCCAATGGATATTAAACTACATATTGGACAGCTCTTGGGATAGGGACCAGACTAAGAGAGACACAACCTGCTGCTCTGCAGGTAGACTGAGGATAGCAATCAAAAGTTTAAATCAGGCGCACGAAGCCACCAGTACTTGGTCCAGACACAAGCACTAATGCTCTCAGCTGAGGGATAAGGCTGAACGCCTCTAAGCCATTAACCCTCTGACCTGAGAGCCGGGCCAATACAAACCTACCGAAGAATGGAGGTGAGATGCTGAGCACGCTGCATGCTTAGTTCAGATACTTGTTTCAAAGGTTCTCAGCTGGGGGATATGAGGGATCCCTGGATGAGAGGGCCTGGCCATTTCTCGCTCACTGCTGCACGGAGGTAAGGTGCTGAGCCGGCAGCACATGTAGCCTACCTCGTGAGCAAATACTAAAAGGTATAAGAAGTGCCCCAGTCGAATGAAATGGTTACGAAAACTGTCTGTAAACTCATAGAGAGTGTAGACAAAGGTGGAAAAACGTCTCAATAACACGAAATGGAATGCAAGGCTAGCGAATCCATTGCGTGGTCCGAAGTCCAAAACGAAAGCTTACCTAGTGGATGTCGCCCGCAGACTGACCGTTCCTGGTGTGTGCTTGGGCAACCAGTGGCAAGCGAGATGCCCAACACATGGAAGTGAGGAACTAAAGCAGCCGTGAGCAGGACGTGACAACTCCTCGGGTGAGCCCAGTCTCAGAGCAATATGTGCCGGCTCTGCAATTATGGAAGCCTCCTTGGATAGCGAGGGAATGCCCATGGTCTCCTCTGCCTTCCCTTGAGAGTTGACCGTGATGTCATTGACCATTCTATCTTGACCAGCTGAGATGTGGGCGATATCACAACAAAAAGTCTAACGTGTCTCGAAACCCGAGGAAGGCTAACCTCATTAAAAATGCCCGCCGAAGTCGGAAGTGCCATCCTATGGGTGGCAAAATAAAAATTGGCACTACGCATTTACGTCCAAGTGAAATGTCTTATCCGAATGTCTCTCGTGCTAGGAACAGCTCTGACTACCTAGTTTCCGAATGCCGCTCTTGTTCAGAACAGCTCTGACTAGGTAGTTTTCCGAATGTCCGTCATGCCTGGAACAGCTCTGACGGGCACTACAAGCACATGTCCGAACCGAAAACTCACTGAGTGGATACTGTCTGCTGACCTGTCTGGCTTGTGCGGGAACGGCCCGGGGCGAACAAAATGCCCAATATATTGAAGTGAGGAATTAAAGCAGCCATGAGCAGGACGTGACAATTCCCTCGGTGAGCCCAGCACCAGGGTGCTATGTGTTGGCTCTGCAATTATGGAAGCCACCCCTGGATGGTGGAAAATGCCATGGACTGTCCCTGCCTTCCTTTGAAGGATGACCAAAGTCTTCAACTGTTCCAACTTGACTAGCTGGGATGTGGACGGTACCACAAAAGTGAGTCTCCCAGGAATGCTAACCTGGTCAAAATTGCACTCTAAAAGTCAGATGTGTTGGCCTAAGGGTTTCGACCCAAGGGTGCCTAACGAGACACATCGCAATCACATCTGAAAAAACACTCCGGATGAACACAAAGAAGAAGAAGATATTCCAAAGAGTGTGGGAACAAGTACACAGCCTTGCTTAACTCCACTATTGATTTAAAACTCTTCTGAAGTTGTACCATCAAATTTGATAATACCCTTCATGCCTGTGTGAAACGATTCTACAAGGACAGAAGAGATGGCGAGCAGATGATCTTCTTTAGTGCCTTGAATAGACCATCATGACTGATCAAATGAGATGCCTTTGTGAGATCAATGAAGACAATACACTGCTTGTTTCAGTGTTTTGAGTTGTTCTGTCCTTGTTTCCTAAGAGAGCTATCTTCTTTCTTTCAATCAAGGGCTGCAGTGTCTGGCTGTTTGCTGCAAACCAGTCCTGCCTCTTATGATCCACAGTGCCAAAAACCCCAACCACTGATTTATAAAGAGTTTCCTTAAGTATACCCTACTTTTCACACGCTGTACAATTTTCTGATGTGTCAGTGAGAGCGTCCTCAAGTTGCTGTTGGAACTCAAAACACTTATCAGGATCTTTGGTGTTGATAATATTCATCCTGGGGATAGATTTGTATTTAGATGTGTAGATTCCCTTTGATCTGTCTAACCTTTAGTTAGTTAGTCGCAGTTCCAACTTCACAGCAACGGGTCGTCCCCATTATGCTCCGTTCCTGTGCCAGTGAATATCACAACCTTTGCAACAACTAAAGAGTGATCAGTATCACAATCAGCACTGTGGTAACTTTGAGTTAATGATGTTTGATTCAAATGTCTCAGTACGATGATGAAGTCCAACTGATGCAATGGCCAGATCTTGGATGTTTCCATTGGACCTTTCTCCACTCTTTTGTTTTAAAAAAGGAGTTTGTAATACATAGGTCACCTCTGGTGCAATGCTCCAGCAGCCTTTGCCTATTTTCATTCATGCTGCCGATGTATTGTCCAATGCACACTGGCCATGAAATGGAGTCCTTGCTCATACGAGTATTAAAATCACGAGTATATACATGTACGCAGATTTTGGTACTGGCTTCATCATTATCTAACTCCGTATAGAATGAATCCTTCACATTGTCAGAAGAAGTGAGTATTGGTGTATATGCAATGATTATAGTGGAAAAACCAAAAAAGGTTGCCCAGCTCAAGGATAAGTCTTTCATTACCTCCAGCTGGAATTTCAGTCATTCCCAGTAGTGAATTCTTCATTGCAAAGCCCATTCCATGTTGTCTTTTTACTTCCTTCCCTCTACCCTTCCAAAATAAGATGTAATGGTTTTCCCTGATTGACCCTTCCTCAGCGAGGCGAGTCTCCTGCAGGCCAGCAATATCAATGTTAAGACATGAGTTCAACATCAATCATAGCCGTTTTTCTCACATCGCCAATATTCATCAGATTAGTAGAAAATCCCTGACACTGGTTCTTATGTTCCATGTTGCAAGCAGTAGCATGAGGTTTTTCTATTTCTTTTTAGTGCTTTGTGCATTGGTTTTACAGCCTGTGATCAGATTTTGTCTTAGTCCCAAGCACCCATTGAAGCAAGCAGGCTGAGACGTATCAGCACCTAAATGGCTGAGGGATGCCCAGCTTGAGGTGGGTGGTAACTGATCAGCGACACCTGTAGGTGTCTCCCACCTGTCTACACCAGTTGACAATGACTTATAATCCACAACTGCTACCTCTCACTTTGATTACGAGACCGATTAAGACCAGGAATGGAGTTATACCTCTCCACAGCACAAAGTCGGGCTGAATTGTAGAGACCATATGTTACCTATGCAGCATGATCCCTCTCTTGGCCCACCTAGTTTACTCCAGAGGAAAAGTAACACCATTACATCTGGAACAAGACAAGGTGCAAAAGCTGCCGGATCAGCAAAGCAATGCTCTAGCTGTCCACCTGTTGGAGCTTCGATCTTAGACCAATTGCCAATGAAGGCTTAGGTCCTGGTCTGCCTTGCCATGACATTTAGTCTTTAGGTTACATTTCCTTGCACCGGGACTTCCAGTCCCCAACATGGCAGATAGGCATATGAACCATTACGGCCTCTGGAGTGTTTACGCATGTGGCTTCGGTTTGCATTCATATTTTCCTCATGTTGGACTGGTAGTGCAGGGTTCTGTTACCCTGCTACTGAGTGAGTGTGTGGCGCGAGACTGTGAGCTGTGAATTTTGTGTGGAATGCTTTTACATCTGTTAAACATCACAACATGGCCTTTTGATTAGTTTTATCAAACTGATGGGTAAAAAATGCATAACAAACCGCCAACCGCAAGACCTCTCACGAAATAGTAACACACACACTCACTATGTGTAGCAATATATAACCATTATGGCATTTTTATGTGGCTTAAAAGTAGCATATATAGAGAATATTTTAAAATGGGGTTTCTACTTATGAAATAATCAGTTGGATACAGCTTGAAATGTTGAATTCAATGGTATCTCAACGAAGAATGTACATTAATTATAAGTGGAGTTATGAATATCTTTGTGTCGTGATCTACAACCAGGAAGTGTAAAGGGATCTGAAGAAATTGGAGTTTTTATCATGGCTCAATAAATTGGAAGCTGAGAAATTCTGCCTACTATTAATGTGGCTTGTTAATTTTTAAACGGACAACATAGTACCATATATCATTGCGTTCGGGGTGGTGAGGCCTAACTTGACATATTATCTATTTTTCGATAGGATGTGCTGTGACATAATTAATAATTAAAAATGGCCACCAGTTTATTATTCATTAAAAGTCTGTCGCATTGATAATGAACCTGGCAAGATGTATATTTTATTGTGCGTTTTGGTTAAAGGAAAGCAAAGGTCACATTCCTCTTTCAATAGGATGTTGAGAGCATCGACTTCATTGCACCGGGTTTTGCCCGACATGGCTCGCTCTTTCCACAGGGCGGCTTGCCGAAATAATCATACGAAGCAAGAGTCTCTGAGTCTCCAAGAAAAATGCACTCAACTTTTAAGACTTTTTGATAGGATGAGCTGTTAAGTTAAAAATAGCTGCCCGTTTATATTAATTAAATATGTGAAATCGTTGTTAGTGAAAGAACAATTCATGAAAATGTACTCAAATTGTCTTAATGTATCCACTGCATTGTGACAGCTATCTTTTGTTGATTAAATATGCATTAAAGTATGTAAATGAGTTTGTAACTGCTGCATAAATTAAGTAGTCACTTTCGCTAATAATTGATTTCTACTTCTGCTCTATAATTACACAGTTCTGTATCTAAAAGTGAGCAATTAATAATATTAACTTTTTACAAAACCACAACTTATTTCACAGTATTTTTTTAAAATTTAAATAATTAAGTACTGCTGCGCTGCTAAGAAAAAAGGTACTCCTTACAGGTTTACAGAGAGGTCTGAAAACTGGCCTTCAAAATTATTTTCAGTCATGTAAAAGGGTGACAAATTATACATGTACACAGATAAATTACTGACTGCTACAAATGAAACATATTATGTTTAAATTTAGTAGTTAAATTGCCAGTTCTAAATATAAATTAAAATACTGGTCCTCTATAGTAATTAGTATAGTCAGGGCGCCACCATTTTGAATTTTCAGTTATGATTGGGCTATCTCTTTTTCTCTCGAACACAATTAAAGGACATTAATGTTGAAACTCTTCAAGTATAGTATATGCAAAATTGAACGTAGAATATAAAATTGCAGTAAACAGTAACAAGAGATAAATAGAAACATAAGGTAAAAACAAAATTAGCTTATCGAAAATCATAAAAAATTAATAACTTCAAGAGTAGAAAGTTCTAAGAGACAGTCGCTTGCAGCCTAGCAGACAGACCACAATAGCGTTTATTAGAGTTGTTTCCTCCGATCTGTGACATGTGGTTTTCAAATACATTAAATCAAAAGGAAGCATGGGTACGTACTACTACGCAAGAAATTTTCCGCTAAAAACAAATAATACCATTCCCCCCTCCCTTTTCCCATTCAAAGAGAGACAACTTACATTGCTTCTCTACTCACTGTGTGTCCCAGTACATTACCATTTTAAACCATTATGGCATTTTCATGTGGCTTAAAAGTCACTTAAAAGTCGACAGGGTTGACTTCATTGCACCAGGTTTTTATCCCATATGGTTCAGTATATTTCTGCAGCGAACTGCCGAAGGCTTCGCACAAAGCACAAACTCCCTAGCTCCAGCGACGACCCTCTGGAGGCTCCGAAAAAATGCACTCGTGAACCAAAGGATGCGGCACGGAATCGAAACCCACAACCTTCACAGCCCGAGTCAGACGTCTTGACCACGGAGACTCCCATTTTCATGTGCCTGATGGAACACTTTACAGTAAAGTAGTAAAGTCAAAGTAGCCGTTTCGTTTCGTTCACCTATCACCATCCTTGATTGATGATCCACTCTACTTTCTACTTTTACGTAAGGGAGAGTTTATACATAGTGCGCTATGAATAGACACTTTGTTTATACATAGTGCGCTATGAATAGACACTTTGTTTATACATAGTGCGCTATGAATTGATACTTTATACATAGTTGAAGTATGGCTGTTTAAATATCAAGAATAATTTTCCAGATTGGTATCCCCAATACAAATAATTGTGTCCCAGGCGAGTTTAAGAATTATTAACTTGCGTTTCTGTACACTTACTGTTTACAGGCATCCATCTTTGTTTACGTTACCGACCTACTATTTATGTCCTGATAATTCTGGTCCAAGCTGACAGTAATATGCGTCACCTCAGAGAGACATGATTAGGGTCGTTAGGCAATACAAACACCAGGCTTTCGACTGACTGGCCTCATGAATTAACAAATAAACAAGGAAATGCTACGCATATAAAGTGCAGGAAAACCTGGTATATGTGAAGCAGGTTGAAAAGAGAGAGGAGAGAGATAGATAATGAAGATAGTGTGAGAGACAGAGATACGAGAAAGATGTGTTGAAAGACATAAAAAAGTGATAAAGACAAGAAAGAGAGAGGGGGGAGGGAGATAGAGAAGGAGAGAGAGAGATGTCTGTATGCCTCTCTATATGTCCGCCTGTCTGTATGCCTCTCTATATGTCCACTTGTCTGTATGTCTCTCTATATGCCCGCCTGTCTGGATGTCTGTCTGTCTGTCCGTCTGACAGCCTGCCTGATTTTTTGTTCTCTGTCAGTCTATTTGTCTGACTTTCCATTTGTATATATGTCTATCTGAATCTCTGTCTAACAAACTGTCTGTCTTTCCATATGTATGTCTGGCTGACTCTCTGTGTGTATGTATGCATGTGTCTGACTCTCTATCTGTCTGCCAGTTTATATATCCGGTGTTTATTTGTCTGTATCTTTGACTGCCCCCCCCCCCTCTCTCTCTCTCAGCCGGTCAATCTGTCTGTTCAGAGTATTGCAGGGAGAGGTTGAAAGAGATGTATGAATTGGCATGGTGGAACACAGATGATCGACGAGCGATTGTCGGGTTGGATCTAGCTACCCATCTACCTGCGTACCTACTCATCCACCTACCTGCCTAGCTACCCACATACCTGCTTACTTAACTACCTACCTGTCTACCTACCCACATATCTGCCTGTCTAACCATCTATCTAACAACCCACCTACCTTCTTACTTAACCACTTTCGTGTCTAACTACCCACCTATCTAACCAACTATGAATAATGCAAAGAATTATCGCCGAAGCAATGGAGTACGTGCTTTGTGCTCGGTACTTTTGACAACAGCCAGCGGGGAGAGAATGAAGCGGAGAAGAAGCGGTAGGTGAGAAGGGGAAGGAAAAGGAAGAAGAGGGCTGGAGCCAGAAGGGGTGGAAGGAATATGGATCGTTTGGGACTAAAAAATGTATGGGTTGGGTATTGGAACTGCCGCAGTGCAAAGCAACGAGGACCAATACTGGAGAAACTGGTCTACGATTTTGATGTCCTGATGTTACAAGAACTAAATACGAACTCTTTTAAGTACCCTGGCTATACATGTTACATCAACCCAACTGGGCAGGGAAGACATGGGCAGGCTCTGGTGGTCAAGGATGGTTTACAGCATTCAATACTGGATATGAGTGGGTGGGGTCAGGAGAGTAAAGAGGTGCAGGAAATGCGGATACAAATCGGCCGATACAGCTGGAACCTGATAAATATATATGTGAGTGGGGAATCTTGCATAAGCTAAGCAGAGAGAGTTGGGACTGGTTGAGAGGTTTAGTGAACACCCCAGGTACCTGGAGGATGCATATAACAGGGTTAGGTATGATCGGTTAATAAACACACTGTTGGACATGGAGGTCTGCCCTTGCCTTGTTAGATGGGTTGCGGCAGTCCTTTATGAGCGTACGGTTGCATTGCGCATGGGTTCCTGGACTTCTGACCCCTGTACTATTACACCTGGGTGGTGAATGGAGGTGGAAGCAGTAACAGCGGCATTCCGGTGGCTAGAGGAGACTACTGCAACACACGTATTCATTACGGATTCAAAGTGTATGCTTAGCAAGGTGGAGAAAGGAATGTTTCGTGCAGAATGATTGAGAACAGATTGAGAACCCATATGTGGAAAGAATGAGATTGTGGGAGATCGGCAGGGGTTCTGGAAGAATCTCAAAACTGAGAGGGAAGACCAGGAGAACTTTTAATCAGATAGCGGTGGAACGATTAGTAGTATGACTCTTCGCTGGCTGTTGAACGAGGGGACGGAGCACGTATGGGAATGTCCTGATGTCGGTTCTTAACTCAACTCAACTTGTTCTTCATTTACCTATCTGTTATGTTATGTGATTAATTCAGTGCACGTTCCAAAGAGTGGGACAGGTCGGGAGAGAACACGCAGGGTACTGCTCTTGCTGAGGCTTCGCTTGAGACGGATGTCTGTCTAAATGATGGGACACCAACTAGGCAGGCAATGAGACCAGGGCACCCTGACACAGCCATCGACCTGGCACTTGTATCAAAAGAGGCGGCATCAGACATAAAATGGAGTGTCCTTGGGGATTATAGAAGCGACCACCTACCCTGCTCTGTACTGGTACCTAAGTCTAGTAAAGTCAGGCCTCAAGAAGAAAGACTAACAAACTTACACTCACTTTAAACAACACAATTCTAAATACCCAAAGAGATAAAGGATTGACTTTCACCCACTTATTTGCTGAACAATTAAAAACAAAATTGTCCGGCAAGGAAACGAACGATTGACATTTGACTTTCACCCAATTAATTGCTGAACAATTAAAAAAAAAAATTGTCAGGCA
The DNA here is from genome assembly GCA_014155875.1 of Cepaea nemoralis. Taxonomy (NCBI): domain Eukaryota; kingdom Metazoa; phylum Mollusca; class Gastropoda; order Stylommatophora; family Helicidae; genus Cepaea; species Cepaea nemoralis. The sequence goes on from JACEFZ010028085.1 coordinate 199,766, forward strand.
AGGAAACGAGCTTCGAGCTACCGCCCATCAGGCGGGAACACTATCAACTATACTACTGACGACACGTTTTCCAATCAACTAAAATGTATAATATAGCCACAAACTTACGTTAAGACTTGACAGATCATGTGACCAGCCGGGACAGTAAAAAGTGCGCTATGAATAGACACTTTGTTTAGACATAGTGCGCTATGAATAAACACTTTCTTTACGTAACATACGAAATTATAGTATACTAATTACTATTTTATTTATTTTAACACTTAAATAAAATACTAACTATAATAAACGTCCATTCTAACAATAAAATTGAAAAGACTTTACCTTTTCTATAGCATCATTTAGTATTACTATTACAATATGACATCTGAATATCATACCGGTCATTCCTCAAGCATACAACGAAAGTGGCCGTTTTCTGACCGAGACATGTGGGGTCTGTGCTACTTAGCACCTAGACTAGAACTTGCAGACTGCTGAACCAAACTATCGATTTACCGCTGCCGGGCTAACATCCTGTTGGTCAAGCGTGGTAACCAAGAGTTGCTTTACTACGCATGCGTAAATCTATTTATAGCTTCGATGACCCACACAACCCTTTACCTCACCTTCAGCGTGACCTATAAGTAGGCCTATCCTATACGTGGCGCCTGCGAGATGGAATCGGGGACTGGAAAGACTGGAAACCGACCACTCTGTGTTGATTGCCTGGAAGGAAACACTATAGAGCACTACCTACTGTCGTGCACAACCTATGACCAGGAACGCAGGGACCTAATAGAATACTTCCAAACAAGAAACATGACAATGAGGGAATGCCTACAGGTGGAAGACGACAAAGAAGTACAACAGCTTATAAAACAATACATTGCAAGAACAGGGAAAGAAATATAACCAACATAAAATAAAACCAACAGCAAAAGAAAACAAATATACTAAGGATGAAAGAAATCGACCACACGAAAACAGGACCATGGGGAATATATAGAGATGCGTAAAGGCTCTCAAACGGTGGACAAAAGAGAGACAAAATTACCCTCTCCGATGATTAAACAAAGAGGAGGGTGGAAAACGCCCCAACGATCGAGAGGGGAGACGCATTAGATACCCCTCAGGTACTGAGCAAGAGGAGACGACAGGAAACCTTCCCAACGGTGGACAAGAGGGACGCAAATGAAACCCCTCCGGCGCTGGAGAAGGGGTGGCGGTAGGAAACCTCCCCAACGCTGGAAAAGAGGAGTCAGTGGGAAACCTCCTCGACGCTGGATAAGAGGAGACGGTAGGAAACCTCTCCAACAATACCGTCAGTGGGGAGTATGCGTATGACATTTAATTTTGAGTATTTTATAGGCCTACTGTTGTTGATGCGAGATATCTTGTATCTCGAAATGGCTATCTGGAGCTATATATAACTGGCGCAACATTCTAGGCTCCCGCTGGATTTTATTTTAGAAACGTCTTATGATCACTATCATACAGTTCTTGTACGTGTGATTTCGCGTGGCTCAGAACTCAGATAAAGTCGTGTGTTACAATATAATCTGAAATTTTAGAACCCCTAAATTTTAGGTTTTCAAGATGTGGCATTAAATTCAGTTATTTCGGGCTCTTTGAGGAACTTTTTAAATCGTGTTTCTCACCTGTAAGACTGTGTACACCTCTGGATGACTTAACCGTGGCTGTGGTGAATTCAACGGAGGTGAAACTGACAGTGTTAACATGTTATGGCTAGAATATTGTTGATGATGATGGTAATTTAGTTGAGTTTATCGAAATATAAAATGGCATTTTTATTAAAATTAGTTTCATGTATGTTCTATATTTCGAATCTCATGTTAATTGCATGCTAGGAATAACGGCAGCAGCGTGGCCCAGTTTTGATGTATAACAACATCATATTTTAAGCTACTCATACAGTTCATCCGTAATATATCATATCGATAGAAGTGATTATAAACATCGTGTTCCTTTCCATGAAAGTATGGGCGTAAGATGTTATTTTATGATACATTTAATTAATTACTGCCTGTGTAATAAGTGGAATGTATGAAGACACTTCAACTCACAGGATAGTAAGTAGGGAAGGGGTGAGAAGGTTAATAAAGTTCATAGTAAATAAATCGAGTTAATGTTCATTGTTAATAACTTGTGGCGTATTGGGTATGTAGTGTTAGTATCATAATTGTGCGGACTAATAATAGTCACACTTTGGATGATGTGAATATTATCAAGAAATAAATTCTTAGTAACAGTTATGTGTGAATATAAGTTTTCGTGTTTTAAATGTAATAGTTCTTGTTTCGAGATCTATAGTAGAGCCTTATACTGTGTTCAACATCAGACATTGGGAAACGAGGGAGATATAGGGTTCCCAACCCATCTTATCCACTTAATTGAATTACTATATGATGAACAATAAGCAGCTGTCAGAGTAGTCTGTGAATCATCAAGCTGCTTTGGGGTGCAAAGTTGAGTAATACCTGTTGGATACTGAAGAGGCCGTCGGCATAAAAGCGCATGAGTCGGCTGTCTAGAAAAGTTTCGCGAATCCTTTCAAATGACTGTGATGATAATTACATTCTACAAAGAATTCTACAAGCTGGTTGTCAAAATGCCATTGTACATAGATTCTTTTCCATCCCTGGTAAGCACCTATGCAGAAAATAGGATGAGAATCATCACAAATGATGAGGCCATTAATAATGGTGATCCATTCATAGTTGTTGAAACGGGACTTTCAGAACTAAGGTATTTGCACGTCACGATTTTCCTCTCGTTTACTACTAAGGGATGAACAAAAATTAATCTTATCTGTCAGATGCCACAGTGAAGATCCAGATCTACCATTAAACTTAAAAAGAAAAAAAAAATTAATGTCCACATACAAAAATATATTTAGAATAATTTTTTAAACAATTTTGTGTTATGAAAACAATCGAAAATGTCACAAATTTTCTCTCTCTCTCTCTCTCTCTCTCTCTCTCTCTCTCTCTCTCTCTCTCTCTCTCTCTCTCTGCAATCAATAACACTAGAGGCTGTTCAACAGAAACGAGTCACGGACTTACCCCGGGAATGTTAACCCGGTCAAAAATTTCCCGAAGTCCGACATGTAGACCTAACGGCGCAAGAACGCAGCTCTGCTGTAAACAGGCACAACGTAATCACGTCCGAAAAACTCTCAGGATGAACGCAGAAGAAGAAGAAGACGCGGACTTACTATAGTAATGAACATATTTAACTGTATTAAGAGGATTTAGCACAACACTAGACAACAAATCAAAGTAAACTTTATGAGAACATACATCTCTTCAGTGGCAACCTACGGATTTGAGTCATATACCATGTCACATTCGCCAAAGAAGAAAACTGAGGGTTTTTAAATTACATATCACATAAAAATTATTAGAATATGCTGGACCAAAAACAAGAAGAAAACAAACTGACTGGAGTTGTACACAATCTGACTGAACATCGAAGACAACAGGCTCATAAATAGCATCATTTCTCGGAAGGTAAACTACTTTAGCCATATTAAACGTGACATTAGCTTCTAAACAACAGTAAGATTCCTGGATGAAAGATCAAGGGTGATCGGCACAACGAATAAGGTTTTGGCGTTTTAAATGTATGAGTAAGGGGAGCTGAAAAAGTTCAAGAAACTTTTTGTTTTGATGGGCTATGATGAGAACACCGTTCTGCAATGAACTTGCTAATGATGTTGATGATGAATATTGTCATTAAACACACAAATATGTTATATCAGACCCTTGGTAGGGTAAATTATAATTATACACCCGGAGGTCTGAAACTCTAATCCCCTTCATTGTACTCCTTTTGGGATTGTACATACCTTTCTCTGCGATTCTGCTATGTTTGACATTATTTTAGGAAAGCTTATTTGGGAATGGAAAACAGTGCGTTCCACATTCTGTATTCTCGTGATTCATATTGGATCCATTTCGGTGACATTTTCAGTTTGGGGAACAACCAAACATTGTAAGGAACTATGTCAGGAGTGTAGGGAGCATAATGAGCCAGAAGAATATTACGTCTGACCAAGAAAGTCTAATGCAGATGCGAATAATGATCAGTTGGTGAAAATGAACACACCTGTGCAATATAGAGACTTGATTGCTCCATGCTGACAATGCTTACGTTCTTTATTTGACAAAGCTTCACTTAATTATGTTTTAAAATATCCTTTCACCGCCTTAGTTGTCTGTTATTTGCAAGTCCCAATTTCTGTACTCTTCCATTTATTTTCTCTGTACCTATAAGTAGGCGCATTTCGACCCCCATTTCCGAGGGGCACACAAAATTAGTAAAATTGAGGAGTAAAAGCAACAATTAAAATATACAATTGGTAAGTTCGATTAGGTTAGTCACGGGAGATAACAGATGACCGATATATAGTTGGCTGGTGTGGGATGGAGGTATAATCAATTGTAACTAGGTGGTGTAGAGGTTAATCAATAGTAGTTAGTGGGTGCCGGGGAGGAGAAATTGATCACCAGGCGTTAACATCAATAAAGACACAGTATTCACAGATAATAGTTGGTCATTGGTGTGGTGTGGGTAGAGAGGCAGGGGTGTAATCAATAGCAGCTGGTTGGTAATGGGTAGTTGAGAATTGCTGCTCTAGAAGTATAATCAATAATGACAAACATACTAAGACGACAAATAAAACTAACAGATCCATAGTGTTATATATATATATATATATATATATAGTATATATATATATATATATATATATATATATATATATATATAATATATTATATACGTGAATTTAAATATTTAAATTGCTAAAGGTTATGTTGTTACATCATCGTCGTTGTGAACACGTCTTATTATATAAAAATATGGCAGAGAATGTCTGTGTCTGAGATATATGTACACCTTGCTCCGTGGATTTTACAACCCACATTTTTATCGCCCTGCACCTGTTGTGTCATGATAACATAAAAACGTGTTTTTATTTTGTCTAGTGTGTTGTGTTGTTTGGTGAGCTGGCCTTGGTATAGTCACAAAAACAATGGTAAATTTTACTACATATGAACACCATCCCAGATACCTCGTAGTCTAATTTTAAAAGACCGGGGGATTTTTTCTCGTATAATTTCATTGCTTGGCTTGTAGGACAATCGAAATTGGTATTACTCTCACTACTAACAAATTCGGATCAATGGTCAAGGCAGACTTCAGAAGGGAAACATTGATCATATACTTTATATATTACTTTTCACGGGCGAGGTCCAACGTTATCAGCTAGGTTGTTGGTACTAAGGGTCAAGTAAATACTGTATGTGTCCATCTCACACAGTTGGAAGTCCTATCGCTGTATGAATCAATTTATGAAGCCTTAATAAAAGGCTAACATTCACAACTTGACGTACAGATATATGATAAAAACTGTCTGGAGCCACAGATCAAAAATCATTTTCTTTCTTTTAGCATTTCAACCTCGAAAGAGTCGTTTCAAATGTGGGTAATTTCTTTTTAAACGGAGGTTATTTTATTAACTTAAAGGACATTCTGGGATATGATGCAGGTAAACGCCAGTGGTATGTATTTATGCTAAATCTTTTACGCAATGTTGTGGCTAGTTCAGGCATGGCTGTAGATGACGATGATGTCGTTAAACAATTTTTCTGGAGTGAATGTATCAGACATTTCTGCCCCAGAGACATGTTAAAGGATGAAAATTGAGGTGTTGGATTTTGGTGTTAACAAACGGCTGATTCTCAAACTCAGAGGTAGTAATAGTACATAAACGTTGGTTCTATTAATGTATAATTATTATTTTATGTTCATAGTAGATATAGAACGGGTGGCACACACTTTTACGTGTAGTAAATGTGGGAAACTATAGAAGATTTTCAAGTATATGGCACAGTACGAAATGACTAGTACTGGGGGGGGGGGATGAAAATTATTTGTTTTAAGGGAGGTATTTATAACCCGCAAGCAACAATATGGGAATTGCCATCCGAGCACAGAATTCCATTCGATACAAGTTTCATATATCCATATAGAGCCACGTTCGATTATGAATGTTATTTTATTACTACAAATATACCCGGTGAAGCTAGTGCCACTAAATTGTTTCCCAAGCGTATACATATGTTGTGTTTAGTGGCTTCCAGTATCCCAGGGTAGGGCCCTGTTTCTTTTAATTTAAAAGACGACCCTGAAGAATTGGTCACTAGAATGCTTGACCACCTAAACCAAATATCAGATACGTCGTATACACTCCCGCAAGAACGTTTTACCGATGTATTTACACAGTTCCTTCCATTGAATCAGCCGAGCCTCAGTTCTAGGTTTACTTTCATATTTACAGGTATTACCAGCTATAGGTTTCAATTCGAGGTAATATGATTCTGTAAGGTGGTGAGGATTGTGACATTCAGTAAAACTATGTGCACCCCCCGTACTAATGTTGCTAGAGTCTGGTGACTAATCTCAACTGGCGTGAAATAGTCACTGGAATATATTGTGCCCGAAGAAAACTCTCGAGGTCTAGGATATTCCCAGATAAGTAATGAAACCACACCTGATATTTGCCCTTCTTAGAAGTCATTTACTAGCTCAGAACCCCCATATACCCATACTAATCCTATATGGGTAAGTGAAACAGTGGTAAGAATGAAAGACAGAGTATTTCTGAATGGACGATGGGAACCTGGGTCGTTACCGTGGGATAATTGAAGATAGTTATCCACATGAGATCGCCCAGCCTTACCGAATTCCCATATATTCAGGTTGTGCTAACAAAATATTAATTAAACACAAAGTGAACTTGATTAACATCACAATCAAGTGAATGCAAGAGTTCAATAAATTTTCAAAGTTTAATAAACTAATAAATCTGGAAGTAAAGGTGGAGACGTGAACCAGTAATCATCAACATTATAATACACAAAAATAATTGAATAATAAAGACATTATGCATAGTGGATAATCAACTTCAAGTGTCACTTCCCCTTCAATATAGTGAATCAATGTTTCTGAATGTCTGTACTAATCTCCTAAATATGCCTTTTCTATAAAGTTCTGAGTACTCTACACATTGGTAGGCAGGGCTGGTTTTCTTGAAGAAAATGGATGGCCTATGTTGATGATGGATTCTTTTCTCCAATAAAATGATGTAATTTGGGTAGAGAACTGTTGGAGTACCATGTACCACAGCTATACTAAATAAACCTGCTGGAGGAGAAAGAAACTGAGCTGTCGTCGGTCACAGCTCCATTATCTGATGGATCTAATGGGAACACTACCTGTCCTCAAGACACGGTGACAACCTGCTCATTAATTCAGGTGGATGGTCTGGGTTTCCACATTCACCTTCACAGTCTGGTTGTTAGCTCACACATGCTGCTATTAGCAAAGTAGCATCACCCTCCTCATTGCCAATGCAAACAATCATACTTATTTACATCCTGTTAAAACTCTTTATCATAGGTGAAGAGGTTAGACTGAGAAAAGGAAAAGATAGAAATAATGAATAGGAGGAAGAAGTGAGACAGTGCCAAAGGAGAGACCATATCCCTTCTCTCCTTGGTGCTGAATCCACTCTGACTGCGATGGGCATAACAACTTTCTCCCATGTTTATCAGCATCTGGTCCTTCTGATATTATGTGTTCTAAATGTGCCAGGGAACTCAGTGAGATATGGATATCAGATAAACAGATAAGGACAACAGAAGTTGACAGGGAATCAGATGAGCAAGTAAAGTCACTTCATAAAGGACATAAGCAATGATGATGATATGATGACATCAATGATGATATATACATCACCTTATCAAATCATCAACCCCACGCCAAGGCTATGCATTATGGTTGGTTGCTTTTTACATGTCAGGTTCGATTCATGAGTTTCACCTCTCCTCTCTCGAATCATTACTATCTTATAATTCCTCTATTTACTGGGGTGTTATAAATTCGAAAAATTTATACCCCACCAGATTTTAGAAGTTGCAATGATTTTAAACTCAAAATTAATGATTTTTTCCAACAGGAGAAAATGGGGTTCGTGTGCAGAATGGACAAAAGGAAGACTTCTAATGAAGTGTTCACAAAATTTATAAACATATATATTCTTTTCATGTACAAAGAAACATATATAATATATCGTGTGAGAATCCCAACAACAGATTTTCCTCTCCCCAACGAATCCCCTTTTTCTTTTCTTCTTTTCTTTCTTCTTTTCTTTTTTTCCCTTTTCTTTTTCTTTTTCGTCTTCTTCTTCTTTTTCTTCTTCTTCTTCTAGAGCCTGAACGCAATATTGTCACCTCCTGCTGACAAGCAACAGTAGGTAAAAGACAAGGGTTTGAATCCTCACCAGTACTGGACAGATAAACCATGCACACTTTGTCACGAATACGAAATGTCCTTCCCTCAGAAAAGCAAGTGCAATTTTGAACGTAAATAGTAACTAATGCCATACAGCTAATACTGCAGCACAGCATGCAGAGAGAGGATAAGGGATTTTCCAAGTATGCAACCAAGGTGGATAGGACAAGAAACAAAGGAGACGAAAGACGTCACACGACACCAAAGAAACATACGCTGTGGTGCCATCTTCAAGACTAGATGTGTTTTTCTATCGTGGAACTACATCGAGGCAACCACAGCAATAGAATGCTTACTTGTGTTCGTTGGCTTGAGCTCCAACCGAAGCTGTAGTCGGATGAAGGCATCCCTGTTGTCCAACATCAGTGTGATGTCATAAGGACCTGAGGTATGCGGGGGTATCCGTTTTCCCCTGTCTGGCATATTGGTGTGCAGACTGGTGGTTCCTCGCCTTACAGGCAGACACTCTCAGACTTCGGAGGAATCAGCAATAGAATGATGCTGGGCCTGAGTGCAGGGTCTGCCAGACATGCAATAGATGTTTTGTCAATCTATGGTTCACGTATGAGCAAGATTAAACGAGGAAGATTGTAATTTTTCTCACTCACTCGCTCACTCACAGCGTTTCCCAGGCGATAGTTCATGGGTAAAGAGACGTATTGATCAAGCACATAAATAGTCTTCTCGGCAAGACGATAGTAATAGCTTGCATTTGGAAAAATGCAAAAAAAGTGCATTGATAAACTTACTCCCTACAGCATCTTTGGATGTTATTGCATGATATGCATCCATCAAAGGCATTAGAATTTAAGAATAAATCAAGAGCTTGCAGAAGTATAGGCATAGCGTCGCATCATGTTGGCCTGGGATGGCCCCAGGTCTTCCCGTCCCTTCAGGGAAATTTAAGTTTAAAATTTTAGTGCATTTAAATTCAAAAAATCACATCAGCACGACGAACACACACATGATACCGTAACCTTTCCATCCAAGATCGTCAGGTTGATCTTGGAGAGGCAAGCTTACCGGTTTCAGTGAGGAAAAGCCACAGAAAATAACATAAATCACCACACAGAAAAACAGTCTGATTGCGTTCAAGCCATTTTGAAGACTGCGCTGGGTATTCATTTTGTGGCATCATCGCAGTCACTTTTTGAGTCATGTGTGCTTAAGTATCCTAATAGGTTCATTAGTTTGAGAAGATAAACTGGCTTACTTTCATCATGACAGTGTTATAATTAGATCTGTCAACTTGTCCTAAGGTATTCAAAGTGCGAAATTGTGCGATTGAATTGCATTAATTGAAATGAAGTTGACAAACTTGGCATGATTGCATCCATTATGTTACAGAGCCCCAGCCCAGACAGTTCTACCTGGAGAGAACTGAGCACCAATCATTCACAGTTGTCAGATCTTTCATTGGCGATCCCCTCTGTCCTGTCTCCTACTGCTGTTGAATTGGATGACTCATCCGGAACCGGATATCGACTGAAAGTCAGCTCCCACATTCATCTTCCCAGAAACGTATTCAATCTGGAACGAATATGGTTGTAGAAGAAATGACCACCTCACGAGTCTTGCATTTACATTCTTGGATGCTGCCAGAAACATTCTGGGTATATGATCACAATGCACCGTGAAATGCTCGCCATACAGATAAGCCTGAAATTTCTCCGCAGCCCATACCAGTACAACGCATTCACGTTCAATCACGGAATAATTCCTCTATGCTGCATTTAATTTCCTGCTTGCATAAGCTACAGGGAATAGCTCTGTTGATACATCTCTTTCCTCTGAAGCAGAGTTGCTCCCACTCCAATGTTGCCCGCATCAGTGAGCAGCACAAATGGTTGATCGAGGTCTGGTAGATGAAGAATTGGTTTGGCAGTTAAAGCCTGTTTCCCTCAAGGGAAGGCAGGGGCAAACCATGAGCATTCCCCGCTATCCAAGGAGGCTTCCATAATTGCAGAGCCGGCATATAGTGCTCTGAGACTGGGCTCACCCGAGGGATCGCCACATTCTGCTCATGACTGCTTTAATTCCTCACTTCCATGTATTTGGGCATTTCGTTTTGCCACTGGTCGCTTCCCACACAAACCAGGCACGACAGTCTGCCGACTACATTCATTCATAAAGCTTTCGCTTTGGACTACCACGTGATGGATTCGCTAGCCAAGCATTTCATTTCGTGTTTTTGAGATGTTTTTCCACCTTTGACTCTAAGAGTATAGATACAGACTCTTATCGTAACCACTTCGTGCGACTGAACCGCTTTGACACCTTAAAGTACCGCTCACGAGGTAGACTACATGTGCTGCCGGCTCAGCACTGCACCTCCTTACAGCACGGAGCGAGTAACAGTTAGGCTCTCTCATCCTGGGATCCCTCACATCCCCCAGCTGAGAGCCTTCAACCAGCATCTGGACTAAGCATTAGCGTGCTCAGCATCTCACCTCCATTCCGAGGTAGGTGGGCATCGACCCTGTTCTCACATCTGAGGGTTAACAGCTTAGAGGCGTTCAGCCTTATCTCTCAGCTAAGAGCCTTACAGTGTGTGTCCGGACCAAGAATTTCTGCCTTCATTCGCCTTATTGGAACTTTTGACTGCTATCCCCAGTCTACCTGCAGAGCAGCAGGTTGTGTCTCTCTTAGTCTGGCCCCTAACCCAAGTCATGTCCGACACATAGTTGTGCTTCCGTCGGCTTAGCCCTTGGGGTCATTGGGACACTTAAGCCTCCCCCCCCCCCCCAACAAGGCGGAGACACATCGGAGGGGGGATGTCCTAAGACAGCCATTAACGTCGTTCACTGCCTTTGAAATGTGTTTTGCCATAAAGTAGCGGGAAGATATTGTGGTGGTTTTGCCTTGCCTTCCATATCCACATGGGGGTCTTTTGTCTCCGCCTTCGACAGCTATTTCCGTCTGTCAGGACAAGTGCGTACCCTGCCCTGCTCAGCTGCAGAGTTGTCCATATATTCCGGTGTATACTCAGTCCCCTAGGGCTGTGTTAGCCACACCGTTGTGTTTACCATCCTCTACCACTGGGAGGTGCAGTTGGGTTTTCCCCCTAACTATAGTTATGGTCTATGATGACTGCCTCGTAGCAGATCTCTCTCAACTATTAAAATCTACACGAGATGTTCTTGAAGTTTGGCTCGTCCCAATAACATGAACGCTCAAAGTCAAAAGAACTTGTCAACGAAAATACAGACGCGGCTCCGGTGATAAGTTAATACAACACCTGTTTTATTGGGTGTATCCTCATAATTCATACAAATTCATCGTCTCTATAGGGCATCCTTCTCGCAGGAGTGACACCTACTCGGAGCATCTAGAATTGCTATATTAAATGTCTCTAACCTTCACCTCAGCGCCCATCCTGTTTTCCATTCCTCTGTTCTTTCGATCCGTGTTGTTAAATTCCAGGTAGATTCATCTTGCTTTTAGGTCCACGGTTATTCGATCTCAGCAAACGACTCTTCCTGAATAGTACTTGCATAAGAATATCAAATTCGCTCCACGACTTTGACTCCACAGAATAAACACACGTCCGCTTCGAAAAACGGTATCACAGCGTATGTTTGTTTGTTGTGCTCTGACGTCACTTGTCACCCTAATTCCTTATGCACTGTATAGTTCGGTGCATACTTTAGGAAAAATCCCTGCAATCTTTCTTTGTCTGCCGTGTGACAGTGACTGCTATCTGGCATTATGCCCACCCACCCCCCTGCAGAGTAAATGATCTAATCATTTACATACATATATACATATAGCTTATTAACCTATGACAAATAGCATCACTGACAACCCAAGTTATATCAATCGCTGAACATGACCTTATGGTTCCCATTCATAACCCTCAAAATATATATATATATATATATATATATATATATATATATATATATATATATATATATATATATATATATATATATATATATATATATATATATATATATATATATATGACGGGCACGCCCCCCTGTTCACACCCATGGTGAACGTCGTGTGGTGCCGGCCTATGGGAGGGCCAGACCAACTAATGATACCATTAGTCCCTAACTTGACCACATGAACAAGTGTCCTCACTCTAGGTCAAAACCCGAAGTTGTGGACGAAGGTATTAATAGGTACCATGTAGTCTGTATCAGTTGCCGATCCTTGTTGTCGCTGGTTATGTATATATCTTGCGTTATCTTTTCTTTCCATTCAATGGCTGTAGGTGAGGTAGAGACTGTCGCTGATCACATTCTAACTTAAGGGATATTTCTATTCCTATTAAGTGTTGTAGTGGATGTGGATATTCTAACAAATGATTGATACATATCAAATCATAATTATTATCAACTATAATCAACTATTCAAGACATTCTTAACGAATAAAACAATCTAATCTAATAATTACCAATATAACCGAGTTAAATATTAATTAATTAATTAACTATTTCTATAACCATATAATATTTAAATATTCACATATTAATACCATTAATACTATCATGTCAATCACGTACACTGTTTTTACACACGATACTTAGTTCGTAAATTCCTTAGAAATTCCGTGAAGCAACACCAGGTTCTATGCTCCATCCATCGATCAACACGAATAATAAACAGTTACGTCATCCGAGTAAATCACGCTTGGATTCAGACAGTGAAAAACAATTCAGTCCTCCCCATGTCTGATGAGGGTAACAGTTCTTCCAGCACATGTAGTATGCGAGAATTGACAGTTGTACTATGTTCCAACATAAGTCCTTTCACCACTTTATGATGTCTCTGCCAACAATGAAAAACATACGCACAAGTATCTATCCGACTACACTATATAATAATAACTAACGTATTATTTTCCTAGTTGTTTGCTATGTACATTACTAATTAACCAGGTGCAATTTTGTAACATATATCTTAAAATATTTCTAACATTCTAAGAACAATACATATAAACTTTAAGAATAAAAGTGAACAACTGTGAATCAGACTATCTATTTACAATCGACTAAGAAGATCTCACAGAATATTCACATTGATTAGAATCTTGCAGATCTTCAAATATTTTAAGTCTTACGACGAATCATAAATACCAAAGATTCAAGACTTCTAAGAACACAAATCAGAAATATAATATAATATTCTGATTTAACAATAATAGATATTTAAACAATTAATCTTCATAAAATTATTAAGTTCTCTAATAAAGATATAGTTAAGAATAATTATCTGAAGAATAGAGAAACAAAATATTTTCACACAACTAAGTGTAGAGATATGAGTGTGAAAAACTCTGAAAAGTATAGAATTATATCCGAGAAAATTTAGAACAACTAACTAATAAGACCTTAACGTGTCTGTAGTGAAATATATACTGATTTAATTATTTATTCATTCTCTCACTCATTCTTTCCATCTTTATTCCTTTTTTCTTTCTTACATACTTATAGTTTCTTTACTGTATGCATGCCAATATCTGTACCTTTCAACTTTGTTGATTTGAATGTTATAGTTTTCGCTCGTGTGAATAGTGAGAATAAGCTATGTTTAGTATATCTGCACAAGACATAAGTCAAATAGATAGAATAAATAAAGATCAATGTATATCGATCACTGACTTGTGTGCAAATTTTATTGACTTGTGAGTGAATATCTATTACATGTGTTTTTATTTGTGTGAATACATTTGTAGTCTGTTTCTTAACATGTGTGTATGTATTTATAATATCATCAACATATCCCTTCGTTTGTGAGTATACGCTCGTGACGACACATGTAAGCTGTGATAATGTTGATTTAAGCCAACTCAACATCTGGGTAATAAATATAGTTACAATATTCCATTTCATCTGTTGTTTGTAACCATTGTGTTTAACTCTTGTTCTCTGTTTGTGTGCCACACCGTTCTTGTTAACAGCCGGCTGAACTTGTAATGAATGTGTAATTTCTTCTTCTTGTGATACGTGGGTTTGTGTTCTTGTGAGTGCCACATCAGGTTTGTGTTCTATAGTTTGAACGTAATCTTTGACATTCGGGATGTTACCAATTATCAACCCAGCACATGGGTTTGGTAGTACTGCTGCACAAACTTTACCTTCATAATATGGGCATTTTATATTGACCCATGCAGTCTTGTATGTTTCTATTGTACCACCAAATGTTCTGCACTCAATAATCTTACCTGTGTAATCATTTTCGTTTATCAGTTTGTGACTAACACCCGTAATATCAGATCCTGTGTCTCTAAAACAGGTTGTTTGTGACCCATTAACCCATGCTTGGTGGATCACCAGAGTACCTTTACGAGTGCATGCTGCATTCGCTTCATGTATATGCCTCTTGTGGGCTGATGTGAGGTCATCATCATTATCATGACCTTCCTTACCTGTTCTGTTGTTGTATGACTCTATAATAGCTGCGTGTGTCTCTTCTAAGTCATCAGAATCACTACTACTAGACAACACATATGCGGTACTTGCCTCTTTCCAGGTGTTTTTCATGGGACATGACTTACTGGTATGCCCATACGCCCTACAAGCAAAACATTTAATACTCCTCTTGTAGGAGTCATACTTACTTCTTTTCTTGGATGTGATGTCTCTCAAGTAAGCTGTATACCCTGGTTGTTGATCACACATTTCCAGATGTCTGTGTGATAATATGCAATGTTGGCACCGTGTGAGGTTTCCTTTTCTTGATCTGTCTCCCTCTATATTGGGGTACTGGTATGGACCACTTCTATTCCTACTATTAAATTTTCTAAACTTACGATTGCTTTTCTGGAATCTGGCGCTCTCTGGTTGTGCACAATTGGCAAATATATCAGGATGTGCATTAAAGAATGATTCCCTTTTCGATTCCATCTCACTAAGTGATTTACATTTATTCTCAGCCAGAAATACAGACATAGATTCTGGTACTGCAGACAAAAGTCTATCTCTTATTATTATATCTCGAATGTTATCTAAATCAGACCCAATATCAGCTGCATTAAGCCATTTATCAAAGCATGAAGATGTTTCAGACGCAAAGTCGAGAAACGTTTGATTATACTTCGGAGTAAGTGTTTTGAATTTCGTACGTAACCCTGATTTGTCCAAACTAAAATGAGCCAGAATACGATCTCTCATATACTTGTAATTAGTACGCATATTTTCCGGTATTAATTCGATTACATTTAAAGGTTCAAGTGCGAGATGTATATTAAATAGAATCGGTATGTCCTGCTCGGGAATCTTGTAGAATTTTACCAACACCTCGAAATTAGTAATCCAGGAACTTACTGAATCACCTCGTTGGAAATTGCGAAATAGACCTTGGTATTTCTTCACTGGATCACTTTGTTTTGCTTGTATTTTCTCTCGTTCAATCTCAGCTTCACGATCCATTTCTAATATCTTGACATTCAAATTCCCTTCAATTTCTGTGTCATTAAGAAGTGCTTCAGTTGCAAGTTTCTCCTTTTCAAACGCCAGTTGTTTTTCATTCATTTCTGCTTCTGCGGCTATTTGTTTTGCCTTCATTTCTGCTTCTGTGGCTATTTGATTTTCCTTAATCTCTTTTTCCACTGTTAGCTTCTCTTTTTCAGCTGCTATCCTCTCCCGTTCCAAAGCTAGTTCATTTTGTTTGATAGCCATCTCCTTTTCTTTCAACTCTTTCTGAAACGCAAGCTCCCTATCCTTGCTTTCCCTTTCAAGAGCCAACCTCTCTTGCCGTTCCTCTCGTTTCCGTGCAGCCTGAAGTTGTTTCGCTTCTTTCTCTGCTGCTAACTTTTCAGCTCTTTCCTCGCGTTGTTGTGTATGATAATCTTTCAATTCTTGCTTTGCCCAATTCCTGAGGTCTGCACCAGTCAAACCAGACTTTTCACCCATGTCCATGAAGTCTTGAAGTGTCGACATATTTTCCTACCTGTATACTAAGTTATCTATCTGAAATATAAGATAGAGGAATGCAAAAGACTCGACGATATTCAAGCGCGTAGAAAATAGAGTATACAATATAGACATGTATAAATGTTGGAGACAATGTTAAATATAAATTCAACAACAATGTAAACTCGAACAAAAAGAAATTCAGCAGCTTATTGCGATAAAATTATCCTAACTGTTATTCTATGTAAATAACAGAAAATAGTATTAAAAATATACTCGGTATAAAGAATATAATAACACTAGATAGCTAACAACGACCGAAAACGAGTGGCGTGTGACGTAAACACATATTTATAAAAAACACTAACACTGTTTAACGATTACTCCACTTACAGATGCAAACAACCATGACTTACTACTACACTGCACTATTATAACAAAACAACAATTAGATACTTACAATACGTGAGATTGATACAAATAGTTTCGTACCGATCTGACGATTATAAGTATATGCGTCTTCTTACATTAGTATGATAATATTAACTAATTCGAAGGACAGCACCACCCAACCACCCACTTATTTTTGTGCTAATTTAGCCATTGTTAACTATTTAATCGTATAGTTGCACCTCGTTAACAGGATGTAAACAACAATCAACAAATAGGAAAAAAACATATACTGGCCTTATTGACTGTTGTTGGCGTTGGGTAACGTAATTAAATAGGTGGTGTGTCCGTTTATTCGATACTACAATGAGTGTAGCAGTAGAATGAAGAGTGAAGCAGCGACTGACTGTTGCTCCTGTCTGAGTTGAGACAATAGTGTAATTAATTTACACTAATAACCCTAGACCAAATGGCATGTCACCGACTTCTGAAGAACACTTGATCGGCGGCGGTGTATAATTGTAGAGCTTTGCATTGCCACATCATGTCGTATGTAATATGTGTCTCGTCCACTTCTAGTAGAGTAAGTCACGATATCCGAATGTCGTTTAGCATCAGGTGGCCGTAATATACTGAAGTAGTTGTGTATCGACGCTATTTGCCAAGCTCCTGGTTCCAGATCATCATTAGTTTCCTTTATAAACAGCAATGTGTACCAATTCTGCTGAGGCTGCAACGCATGGCTGATCCCTGAACTTTGATAAAGATGAAGGAGTGGAAATGTTCAGCAGATACCAAAATCACCTTCCTCTGCGACAATGACTCCAAAATAAGTCGAGTATAGTGTCGTCTGTTTCCTACGATACGTGTCCGGACGTATTACTGGTTTCTATTCAATTTGTAGTACCAGTTTATGCTTAACATTTCAACAGAGCATTGTTTCCGAAATGATCTCCATTTATTTCATATAGAAAGAATGGAAGATAATAGGGAAACAAAACTCGCTTACACTCAGGAAATAAATGACCGTAGACCCCGAGGTAGACCAAGAAGGCGGTGGAGAGATAATATACATACAGACCTACAAGCACTTGGAATCAACGACTGGCAAGAGAAGGTCCACCAGAGAGACGAATGGAGACAGATTGTATTTGCAGCAAAGAACCTCAATGGCTCGGAACGCTGAAGAAGAAGACGAAGAAGAATATGATAGCACCAAGTTATTATTTTTTCATATATGGCTGCATTAAATATTGTGTTCCAATTGGCGCAATGCTGTGCAATACTTTCTTTGGTGTGTAAATGGCTAGTTTTGTGGCTAACAGCGTTGTTATTTATTTATTTCTGACACGTAAGACGTGTAAGTGTCAGGTATTAGAGGCAAATTAACTTTCTCTTACCTCATGTAAAAAGAAACCATCACGAATTTAGAAATAATAAATCTGCTTCGATATTTCAGCTGTTGACAGTTTGGCGCTTACGTGGTGTTATAACTTCCGCCGAGTGTTGCGTGGTGCGTCACACTGAACTTCGGTGTGCAAACTTCCTTTCCGTGCACAGCTTGGTAGAATATTCCTGCCGTATAACATTCAATTGTGGATCTCGTCAGAATAACACTGAGATTCATTTGGCCGGAGAAGAGACCCCATATGCCTCGTAGCAGATCTCTCTCAACTATTAAAATCTACACGAGGTGTTCTTGAAGTTTGGCTCGTCCCAATAACATGAACGCTCAAAGTCAAAAGAACTTGTCAACGAAAATACAGACGCGGCTCCGGTGATAAGTTAATACAACACCTGTTTTATTGGGTGTATCCACATAATTCATACAAATTCATCGTCTCTATAGGGCATCCTTCTCGCAGGAGTGACACTTACTCGGAGCATCTAGAATTTAGCTATGTTAAATGTCTCTAACCTTCACCTCAGCGCCCATCCTGTTTTCCATTCCTCTGTTCTTTCGATCCGTGTTGTTAAATTCCAGGTAGATTCATCTTGCTTTTAGGTCCACGGTTATTCAATCTCAGCAAATGACTCTTACTGAATAGTACTTGCGCCTCTGCTGTGTGTCCACCGTGACGAGGTAGAGGGGCTTGCGCGTCCCAATGACCCCAAGAGCTATGCCGACGGTAGCACAGCTACTGGTAGGGCCACCCATGTCGGACAGGTCAAGGGAGAGGGACCAGACGAAGAGACACACAAACCTGTTGCCTTGTGGTAGACTGGGGACAGTCAAAGGCTAGGGAAAGCACCCCGAATAAATGCTTGTCGGAATAGGATGTACTGAGTCACATGCTTGACAAAGCAGTGCAACGTAAAACCTGCTGCCTTGTAGGTAGACTGGGGGAAGTCAAAGGCTAGGGAAAGCCTCCCGAATAAATGCTTGTCGAAATCGGATGTACTGAGCCACAGGCTTGACAAAGCAGTGCAACGTAACTTAATTCATGATGTCACAAATCAAAATTAATCGTTATGGTGCTAATCCCGCGAAGTCCCATCAGGAGGCGATAGAGCCGGGCCCCCTGCCTCGAGGGGATCCACCCATGACTACTGGTGGTCACCTTCCCCTGTGCTGTGGAGTCAAGGCACAGAGGAGTAGGTTAAGAGCTATTGACCAAATACCCCGGACACACAACATACTACAGTGGAATGCCGAAGGAGTTTACAAGAAGAAAGTTTCCCCAACACAGCGTCTTCATAAAGATAGAATAGATGTGGCATGCATTCAAGAGACACACCTCAACGCCAATCCCAAATTCTCAGTCAGAGGATATCAGGCCACACGTTTCGACCGCGAAGGACACAAAGGAGGAGTTCTAATACTTATACGAACTACAATACCTTGCAGCGAAGTATCTGTGATCTCTAACAACCAAACGGAAATTATAGGTGTTGATATAATGATAAAGGACGTGAAAAAAAGAATCTACAATCTGTATAGCCCAGCAGATAAGGACCTTACACTCTCAAACATGAAAATAACTGACTCAAACTGCATTATTGTCGGAGACTTTAATAGCCGTTCAGAAAGATGGGGATACCCAGATACTGACAAAAGAGGAGATGAATTGGAGGACTGGGAAATAGACTCAAATCTCCATCTGCTCAACAAAGCGGATGACACACCGGGCTTCTACTCCAGAAGATGGCTTACCACGTCTACTCCAAACTTAGCTTTCTGCACAGGCGACATCCTCCACAAAATCGATCGCCATGTGCTGGACCAATTAGCAGGTAGTGACCACAGACCAATCAAGCTTGTAATGAATATGGAGTATGTTCCACAGGAGCAAAAGCCCTTGCCCCGCTGGAATTACAAACGAGCAGATTAGGACAGATTTGCCATACTAATATAACAGAGCAACGGGACACGAATGCAACTGAACGAACGCAGAGGCCAAGCATTAGATACTGTCTAAGTTTATTGCAGGAGACATCTTCATATCAAAAACGTAACATATTGCATAGATGTAGACCCACGTCCTGCTGGCCTGAGATCTTGGTGGTAACTAATACGTTCCCTGCCTCCACGTCAGCGCGTGAGCGCCCCTAATTACTTTACTACCGGGTGCTCACGCTTGCATCACCTACTAGACCCTTTTCCCTTTGCACGCCATGCCATCTAAACCCTTTAACAGAGCCACTCTGTTATATTTCCTCTCTACCCTTAACGAGACTTTTCCCCGAAAAGTCTAAACTCAAAACTCACCCAACCTAAATCTACGACCCACGAGTTATGCTTCAAGACCACTATCCTCTAATTCTATATTCTTATCCATCTTACCCCAAATAATCCTATACCAAGCGCTATTCACAATTACTTCTTCGTTTCTGTAAAATCACAAGCAACCCGCTTACATGTCTTAAACAACTTTAACATGGCTCAACTTCTAACCACGAAAATCATATACCTCTAACCTGGAACTGACTTTTATTCATTACTCCACAGTACTTCTACTCCTACAACTCCACTACTCTACTACTTATGTCTTATAGCCATCCGTTATGACCTCCAACAAATCTTACTCTTCTTCTATTATTTACCGTGAACTTATACTTCTTCTTCATTCACCATCAACATTACACCTTAATTATTTCGTCTATATTACAACATCTCACTTTAAAATACACTTCACAAGCAATCCGCCTACATATTTCATAGACACGTATGTCCATCGAAATCATTGGTATATTAACAAAAATTGAAATTATCATGCGTTATGCAACATATCATACTCTCGCGAACATCAACGAAACAACACGGGATAGACAGAGAAATGGTTGGTGCGCACCAAGAAGATAGTAAGCAGTAGTCACATTTATGCTCCCTTGCATTCACAAAACTTTATAAAATAAAGTTTTCAAAAAAAAAAAAAACGAATCATATAATCCATGAAAATGATATGTTCTTTAATTTTGTTCATAGTAAATATTCTTGTTAAAAGTTACGTCGATCTAAAACTCCATCTTTATACTCTCAAGATTAAAAATATTATTGTACTCTCTGACCTGTATCATTTGTGCTGCCAACAACAGCCAGTAAAATATGACTTTATGACTGTACCTTCCCCCTTGTCTATACTATATCAGTATCCTTTATTTATAACACACCTTCCCAAACCTCCATGGCTTTCGATCCATGTTCAAAAATTTTTTTACTGTTCATATATTATGAACATAATTTCTACTTCTACTTATTTCATGCTGTAACCACAGCGTCCCTAATTAATATTGACAATGTTCATTTACTATGAACATACTTACTCTCCAAATACTGTGCTGACATATGTTTAATGCTGATAACCACATCCCCCTTTTTGAGTTAAACCAATATCCCCCACAATCCAAACATGGCCTTCAATCCATGTGTTTCTATTAACGCTGATTAGCGCAGCACCTATTACAACCCCCACATCCAAGCATGGCATTCAATCTATCTATGTGTTTCTATTAACTCTTTATCAACTTCTACTCTCTAAGCTTATGACACTTACTGCATATTTGTTTCAGTTTACTGAACCCAATTCCAACAAGGCGAATATGTCTCTCTTTATCTGAATGTAGTGTCCTATTACTTTTTCCATTAGACCTAGTATAAACCAACTTTTTATCAAACCTAATCATAAATAGCAAAATAATAACTGTCTAATAATTATAAGTCAAAACAATTCATCGAATATTAAACAAGGCAATTCAAATGAAAACCACAATCCTGAGCAATCCAAATCAAAACAGGATATCTTTCCCCCCAACATTTTCTACGCAATGTTTATCCCCCACATACAGAATAAAATGGCAATCATTTTACAGAACCAAGTAAAGGAAAAACCTCAATCAAAATAATATAACATAATATACATGATGCATCAAAACATCATATTCAATTAAAACTTATTTTTGGACTAATAACCAATTGTCTACTCGCTAAAGAAAAACACAATAAGTCATAACCTGGCTATCTACCAACCTGCTCTAATTACCACATTCATCTGTAATTTACAGCTACTGTATTTCATCAAACACAGTGGTATAAAATGATTTGTCTTCTAACCTCAATACATAGGTCTCACATTTTAAATCATCCTTAAATCAAAAAAAAAAATTATCTCCTGCTATCTGCAAAATTTCCTATCAATCTATTTGCCATACCTCCACTTCCTCAGAATTGCTAGATTTTTTTCTATAAGTGCCATCTCTATATCAATGTCTTCATTTTCATGACGAGAACTTATAATGTCTTCCTTCATACTACTATTTTCATCAGTGTCTTATTTTTCATCCATTTCTTGTTCTTCTGTATTTACGTTACTAGCTTCCAATTTTTTTCCGCTCAATATCCAACCTAATCTGTATATCCTGATTTCTTAATACCCTTTCTAAAACTGGGATATCTTCGTCACTTGATGAACCTTCCCTAATTCTTTTTTGTCTTTTAATTTCTCTTTCTCTTTGTCTATCTATTCTTCTTTTCACTGCTTGTCTAGTATTCTTATACGGAGCGTTTACTTCTTTCAAAGACTCAACGCTATCGGGTCTGTAGCTATCATACCCCTCGTTTTCCTCACTCATAAAAGTTTTTGGTATTGTCTCCGATTGTTCACCCATCACATCATGTAATGGTGGTGTTATTGTTTGTTCTGGTACAAGGACCTTTTCAGGTTCCGGAGGTATCACATATTTAACTCGTCTGACTAGTTGTCCGTCTGAATAAAACCCTTCTGAATAGTTATTATCACTTTTCTTGTCTTCTTCATCTCGTCTCAGGTGTTCCACATGTGAACGTGCCAGGTGCCCCGTGATTTGGTTCTTAATCTTATATGAAACTGGGCCTAATTATTCTAGAATATAATAGCCTGGAACCCAATAACTATCAAATTTTGAATTTTTTCTATGTTTTTTATAGTAAACTCTATCGCCTACATTAAATTCTTGTAGTTGTATGTTTCTATCTGCGTACTTTTTCTGTCTTTCTCTAGCTTTGATTACATTGTTTTTTAACTTTACATGTGCTTTATGCATTTCTTGTAAAATCATTTCCTGAAAATCTTCCCCCATATATTTTCTTCTAAGTTTTAGCAAATTGTCAATTGGCAGTAGGCCTACAGGTTCTCTTCCGTGTAACAAATAAAATGGTGAAAAACCTGTACCCTCATTTTGGTGAGTTCGTATCGCTCCTAATGCAGGTCCCAAGTACAAGTTCCAGTCCCTATCATGTTCCTCTACATTTTTTGCTAGTATATTGTATAGTGTCCGACACTGGCGTTACACTTGTCTGGTAAGCAAATTTTTTCTTCTCTTCATCTGTGGCTCCTACCAAAAAAGCGTGTTTTTCGACGGCTACAATCCATTTTTTGAAATACCTTGCCTGACCACTGAATTTCTCAATATCAATACCTATGCTCTGTTGTTTCAAGGCTGTGTCCAACTTAGATATGGCTCTCCCTACCCCATTCAATACCTGCCCCAATGACACATCTTGCTGTTCCATTCTAACTTAATACTATAATACAATATTATAATTTATATGTTAAACTCCACTTCTACAGAAATTTACTTAATTAATTAATTAATTATTGTTTAATACTTTCCTTTGGAAATTGTTCATGCTTCTGTTACGTTAACAGTTCAGTTTCGAGTCTAGATCGTAGGTGTCTTGACATTAGGCCTCATCAACGATCAGAGAGCAGCACGTCTTCGAGAGCAGGTTTCACAAGGATCAGAGAACAGCACTTCCTCGACAGCAAGCCTCACAAGGATCAGTAATGCACGACTGTGGCTATGGTAAAGCCCCTCGAAGTCAGCAATGAACGACAGCGATCAGCGGCCTTGGTTAGCCTCTCGAAATCAGCAATGAACGACAGCGATCAGAGGGCAGCACTGGCCAGCCCCCTGAAATCAGCAATGAACGACAGCGATCAGCGGCCTTGGTCAGCCTCTCAAAACAAACGACAGTGCAGAGCAGCGGCGTTGGTCAGCCTCTCAAAACAAACGACAGTGCAGAGCAGCGGCGTTGGTCAGCCTCTCAAAACAAACGACAGTGCAGAGCAGCGGCGTTGGTCAACCTCTTGACACTCACACAGACTGTATCACGACGATTCAGCCTGAGAAATCACAAACAACCACCCCTGGGCGGGCTTGCGGCTGTTGTGAGTCTCATACACAACGACAATGTTGTAGCAACGGAATCCATTTTCAAGGCGTGTTCAATAAACGTCTCCAACTGTGCCGTATACTTCTTTACGTTTTCTTCACGTTTTCTTTTCAACAACCCAGGTTTGAAGTCTGATGTCACGGCACCATTTCGTGTCCTATAACAGAGCAACGGGACACGAATGCAACTGAACGAACGCAGAGGCCAAGCAGTAGACACTGTCTAAGTTTATTGCAGGAGACATCTTCATATCAAAAACGTAACATATTGCATAGATGTAGACCCACGTCCTGCTGGCCTGAGATCTTGGTGGTAACTAATACGTTCCCTTCCTCCACGTCAGCGCGTGAGCGTCCCTAGTTACTTTTCTACCGGGTGCTCACGCGTGCATCACCTACTAGACCCTTTTCCCTTTGCACGCCATGCCATCTAAACCCTTTAACAGAGCCACTCTGTTATACTAACAGACAAATATTGTGAAAACATAAATACACGATATGGCAACATGAAGCAAATGGTGGAAAGTCTAACCAGAGCGATAATACAGGCAGCCACTGAGTCTATTCCAAGAGGAGCGAGGAAAAATTACAATCCATACTGGACTGAAGAACTACAAAGTTTGGAGGACAAAGTTGAAGATGCCAGGAAGACAGCAGAGAGAGAGAGAGAGAGAGAGAGAGAACAAACAATTGAAGCGAACATCTCTCTCAAAGCCATCTCAGCAAAATATAAAAGAACAGTAAATCAAACAACAAGAGATTGTTGGAGGGAAAAAACAGAAAACCTCAATTTTGACAGGGATGGAAACAAACTATGGAAACTAGTGAAAGCCATGAACAATGAAGGACCTAGAAACAAACAAATAACAATTAAACAAGGAAATGCCTTGCTTACAGGAAAAAAGGCTGCAAATGCACTAATGGAACACTATGCAAATGCAAACCACATTGATATTACAACCGAACAGAAGAAAGCAATCAAAGACAAACAGATACATCATAGAAATACAGAGACAGCAGCAGAATATATGATGGCAAATCTAAAAATGGAAGAAATGGAACAGGCAATGAATACCCTAAAAAAGAAGAAATCACCAGGAAAGGATGGAATCACAAATGAAATGTTAATAGGACTAGCCACCAAGGCAAAGAAGAAACCATTAGCAGTCCTAAATAACAGCTGGAAGAGAGGAATAGTCCCGCAGGCATGGAAGGAAGCTATACTAATACCAGTCCCAAAGAAAGGAAAAGACCTGGAAGAACCAAATGGCTATCGACCTATCAGTCTACTTAGCTGTGTAGGAAAATTAATGGAACGCATTATCAATGGCAGGCTAACATGGTATCTGGAAGAAAACAAACTCTTAACACCACACCAAGCAGGATTCAGAAAGTACAGATCCACTGAAGATCAAATAACCTATATAGCTCAGGAAATAGAGGATGCCTTCCAAGAGAAAAAGCACACTAGCAGTCTGGATAGATTTAGAAAAAGCATTTGATAAAGTATGGAAGGAAGGACTGAAAGTAAAACTGCAAAAAATGCATGTTTGTGGAAAAATGTATAAATGGATCAGCCACTACCTTGAGAACAGAACTGCCAGGACAAAAGTACAAGGACAAACAAGCAAAATGATGCTGTTGGAGCAAGGTGTCCCCCAAGGAGGAGTTCTTTCACCAACATTATTCCTAGCATATATAAATGACATCACAGAAAATTTTCCAGCCAGAGTACACACATCCTCCTTTGCAGATGACCTAGCCATATGGACATCTGAAGAATATATTAGTACAGCTAACAGCAGAATACAGCAAGCCTTATTAGCGCTAGAGGACTGGTCAAAATCATGGCTAGTGAAGATAAGTGAGGAGAAAACAACATGCACAGTGTTCTCCCTCTCAAATAAAACTCAGCAACCTAAGCTGGTATTGAATGGAAAAATATTGCGCCATGAAGAAAATCCAAACTATCTAGGAGTCACCTTTGATCGTCGCCTGACATGGAAGACACAGGTTGAGAAAAATCGAACAAGAGCAAGGCAGAGAATGGCAATCATGAAAAAGCTTGCTGGTACAACGTGGGGAGCAGATGAGAAAGTTCTCAAGAAGTTATATACTGGACGGGTGAGGCCAGTACTGGAATATGGCATTGCAGCTTGGGCAACAGCAGCTAAGTCAAACTTTAACAAAATAAGTAGAGTCCAAAACCAAGGAATGCGAATCATAACTGGAAGCCTGAAGACAACGCCTATTAATGAACTAGAAAAGATCACTTGTTTACAACCAATGCAGGACAGAAGAGATAGCAGAGCCCAGCAACAAGCAGAAAAATTTAGAAGATTGACAGACCACCCTATGTATAACAGGTTTAATGGTTTTGGAAAAGGAAGACTGAAGCGTAGCAACTTTGTAGAAACTGCAAAACGAAAGATTAGGGCAGATCCCATACTTAACATATCAACAGTCAAGCCCATTTACAATGCACACAACTTCCCAGCTTGGAGACAGCAGCAACTGCCTGAGATGATAGAAAACATTCCTGGTATTGAGAAAAAGAACACTCAGAATGAAACCGAAAGAAGAAAAATAACCCTCAACTACATAAAAGAACATTACCCAAGCAGCAATTGGACCCATGCATATACAGATGGATCAGCCAAAGATTCAATTAAAAATGGAGGAGGAGGAATTCTCCTTAATTTAAAAAATGGAGTGATAAAAACACAGTCAGTGGCAACTGGAAAATTTTCAAGTAACTTCAAAGCGGAGGTAGAGGCTTTGAAAACTGCAGCAGAAATGCTCTTGATGGAGGAAAATAAAGAGAAGCAAATAGCTATCTTCACAGATGCAAAGTCAGCTGTTTCAATACTGAAGAGCAAAAACAGCACAGAACTAGCTTACCTAAGAGCAGCACTCCATGGTCTATGCCAGAAATCCAAAAAAGTTGTAATACAGTGGATCCCATCACATTGCAGTATACCTGGAAATGAAGAGGCTGACAGACTAGCAAAAGAGGGTGGACGATTACCACAGCCTGACATAGACATAACCTATAATGAGGCAAAAAGGTTTATAAAAAGCACTTATAGAACCAAATGGGAATCAGAGCATCCAGGCCACCAGAAGGATGATGCATATTACAAACTCGACCGAAGAGAACAAGTAGCAATCTTCAGACTCCGCACAGGACATAACAGGCTGATACACCACTTGTTCAATAAACTAAAGATAGGAGATACCGATGAATATAATTGTGGAACTGGTAAAATGACAGCTAAACATTTGCTGCAGGAGTGCCCAATATATGCAGAACAGAGAAAGATATTTTGGCCCACGCCTGCTTCATTTGAGGACAAGCTCTATGGAGATATCAACAAGCTCAAGTTGACTACAGCCTACTTTAACTACATTCAGGTTGACATCTAAAGGTGCATGAAGATGTATTTAGACTGCCACACTTCATACCACACGTATGTTGGTTACAAAAGCGTCCCAGAGGCATGAAATGGGATATTGCTTGGATAGCAAATCCATTACGTGGAAAGTCCGAATCGAAAGCTCACT
This sequence comes from Cepaea nemoralis, assembly GCA_014155875.1. Classification (NCBI taxonomy): domain Eukaryota; kingdom Metazoa; phylum Mollusca; class Gastropoda; order Stylommatophora; family Helicidae; genus Cepaea; species Cepaea nemoralis. The sequence goes on from JACEFZ010028085.1 coordinate 227,596, forward strand.
GTGTGGGCTTCATAAAAGGTGGAAAAAGTGTCCTAGTGGCACGAAATGGAATATTGCTTGGATAGCAAATCCATTATGTGGAAAGTCTTAATCGAAAGCTCACTGTGTGGATGTCATCTGCAGACTGCATTCTTCTGGTTTCCGGAGGAACAGCCTATGGTGAACGGAAGGCACAATATACGGAAGTGAGGCTAAGCAGCCTTGTGCAGGACGTGACGATTCCTTGGGTGAGCCCAGTACCAGAGCGCTGTGTGATGGCTCTGCAAGTATGGAAGCCTCCTTGGATGGCGGGGAATGCCCATGGTCTGCCCCTGCCTTCCCTTGAGGGTTGACCAGGATGTCTTTGGCTGTTCTATATGGGCCAGCTAGGATGGGGGATAACACCACAACAGTGAGATTCAAACGTCCTAAGAAACCCCCGGGAAGGTTAACCCGGTCAACAAATTCCCGCAGAAGTCGGATGTGTCGGCCTAACGGCGCAAGAACGCAGCTCTGCTGTAAACAGGCACAACGCAGTCACATCCGAAAAGAAAATCCGGATGAACGCAGAAGAAGAAGAAGAAGAAGAAGAAGAAGAAGAAGAAGAAGAAGAAGAAGAAGAAGAAGAAGAAGAAGAAGAAGAAGAAGAAGAAGAAGAAGAAGAAGAATAGTACTTGCATAAGAATATCCAATTCGCTCCACGACTTTGACTCCACAGAATAAACACACGTCCGCTTCGAAACACGGTATCACAGCGTATGTTTGTTTGTTGTGCTCTGACGTCACTTGTCTCCCTAATTCCTATGCATTGTATAGTTCGGTGCATACTTTAGGAAATATCCCTTCGATCTTTTTTTGTCTGCCGCGTGACAGTGACTGCTATCTGGCAATGACCAAAACTCTCCAGTACTTTTAGAGGTGTACAACTGACCATATTTACTTTTCATGTCCAACACTTACAACTACACAGACTGCACTACAAAAAAAAAACAACTAATAGAAACACACACAAACAAGAAAATTGACACATCTAATCAGAGACAAGTTGTATAAGTACAAATACAAAACACCAGCAATATTTGTTAGAAATGTAATAGTCAACTCATACACATTACCACAATTAATATACTTAGTGATAGTTCTTGACACCACCTCCCCCACACCCCTTTCCCCAACAGATAATCGTTTGTGACGGCATCACCTTTTACAACTCATTCATTCATTCAGTAGCATGTCCTTTGCAGAACCTCGCTCCCATAACAACCTTCCGGAAAACCTCTCGATCATAAGCAAGATGTCCCGCGTCCGATACACCCATCTGGAGATCATCCGCCACATCCTGTACCCATCTTCTTCTTCTTCTTCTTTCGTTTGCTTGAAATATGTCTATAACTGCTATGCTGTCTCTTGTATGAATTTAACTGTCTTTTTCAGTTCACATAGCGGTCCACAGAGTTTATCTTCCACTGTCATTTCTCTAGGCCAGAAGGTTTGCCTAGATGTGTTATATTTTGGACAGTCTTGGAGTATGTGCTCTGTTGTCTGCGACGCCAATCCACATGTGCACATGGCTGTTTCACCAATCTTGAATTTTGTATACATGTGGTTGCGTAGTCTATTGTGTCCTGTTCTGAGGCGCAGAATAATGACTTGTTCTGGTCTATCCATAACGTGGTAGTCATCTTGAGCAGGTTTTGGTGGCTTTCTGACTGATTTGATCATTCTTTTCTTTTGGTGGTATGTAACGAGCACATCAGGCTGTTCTTCTTTGGCTCCTTCCTTAACCAATTGATCAGCTCTGTCGTTTCCGGGTACTCCACAGTGGGATGGTGTAGCATGATGGAACAGAATTCCCCATTCCCAGCCCGACACATTCATAAAAATACTTTAAGTCTGAACGGGGACCATCCCAGATAGAGGGGCTATTATTAGATCGAATGTTCCAGAACGAGTTAGGGGAGGCAGCGGTATGCGCTTGCTTTTTCATTGGCTAATAAGTAATGAGCCCACACTATTCACTGGGCCACATTTGAATATCCAATTAGTTTGAGCAAGATTCCAACCGGAGCGGTAGCTATTTTGTGATGTGGGGACGCAAAAATGCCCTTAAAGATTCAATAATATATTGTTCTCTGGAATAACAGGTACCACTTTAAAACATACTTTAATGTTGTAGTTGTGCCTAGTGAACGAAAGAGAAGAATATAAGAGTATTTTATGAATAAAATGTGAAAAGTGAAAACAGAACTTCTGTGCGCACGAATTCTGAATATTGCTTCTTCAACATTAACATGTCTTTCACGCTGTATACTCCAAGTGCATATCAATCCCTTGTTGTGACTGGTTGCGTATGCTTGATGAATGTATAATACACTCATGCAAATTCGCAAACCCAAACCCCTTGTGCATTCTTCATGCCTAGGGTGACTTATTCTTAAATCAACTGTACCTTTGCTCTCGCGAGTTAACATATGGCAGTCTGAATTGAAATGAGTGATGTAAACATGTACAAGTTCCTTTGTAAAACGCTGAGAATGTTGGAGTGAGTGAGCTGGTGATTTAATAAATAGCCTCTCACATCTAGTGGAAGGAAAGATGCTTCAATATCCATCTGTAAACAGGTTGTATGTGGCACGCCAGAATTGCTAAGTCCATGTGATGCCTAGAGGCTACATTACGCTCAGGAGAATTAATATAATTTCTCCCTGAAGTATTACACTATTACCTCTACTGTTGGATGGTTCATATAAACTAGTTCCTAAGAGAACCATAGGTGTGTGAACCTGTGTCTTAGTTGGTTGAATATAATGTATGGCTCATGCAAATTTACAGGGACTAAACATGTTTTCTCCATATGTGCTTGGGTGCATATGAGAACAATTGGTATGCAATTGAGCTTCTGTTACCTACTGTAGTAGACATGAAAATTACTCAGTGGGGAAAGAGCACATGATGATGATGATGATGATGTACCTGTGAGACAAGTTTGGTGAAAAAGGGTGAGGTCTGGCATTGCTGTGTAAGTGTATATGGAATAGGACATTCATGCACCAACATCACAGCCATAGGAATGGATGTCTGGTCTGCTAATTGGGTAAATGCCATTAGTTAATACATAATGCATATTGCAGTTGTAAATGCCTATTTTCCATTTCCCTTCACAATGCCTGTCCCATGTTGCTATGTCACAATGATTGCTGTACTGTGTCTGGTCCTCCTTGTGCCCAGGTCTACTGTGGTTCAAACATGGTGGAACTTAGACCACATAAATGCTTGTAATTGTGTTAAGCTACCCTGTCTCAGCATATAGTCTTGTGATTACCACAGTACATCACAGTGAAATTCACTACATCATCAACCAGGAGAGGTGTCTTTGGTCAACATCCTCCCTGAACATCCCCATCTCCAATTTGTGTATGTTGATATATGATAACATTATCTTTTAACACATGTGAAGAGATGTTGTGCCATTTTGTATATCAACAGAGAACAAAAAAGGATGGTGGAGAAGCCTTCCATATATCATCTGGGACAACTAAACAGAAGTCCTAGATCCAGAAGTGACTCCCTATCAAAATGCAGGAAAATCAAAGAAGAATTTTCTCTCAGCTCTCAACAGCTGAATGCACAAATGGGAGCAAAACACAATCTGAAGCACTACAAATGTGGTGAACTGGACAGTGATCTTTGAGTCAATCAAATGTCATCTGAGAACTAAACAACAAGTCTATGGTGGTGAACCTCATTCAAGACGTCTGGTGAAATGACTGGGACAATGGATTGTTTAGCTAGGACTTATCTTAGTTAATCTCCAGCCTGGTGCTCACACAGTGTTTCAGAATGAAGACTTGTAAAGTACATGAGATAGACTGAGGAGAAGGAAGAAGACTGGGACATGGTTGTATCTTAGATCTTCCTCTACAGGAAAAGTAGACCAACATCCTAAGTCTCAACTTCATAAACAGTCAACTCACCAGTGAAAGACAGGGCTGTAGCTTTTCTTCACACTGTGACAGTAGGGGATAATTAGTCAGACTTGGAAAATCATCATGGGGAGAACTGCAACCTGAGCTTGTCCAACACCCATCATAGGTGCTAAAAGGATTAAACAGACCAGTGGCGCAGAAGGTCCCTATGCCTGCCCCAGGTTATGGCTTATCTTGGTTTTCCCTCATTAACAGTAGAAAAAAAGATAAAAGTCAATGGTGTAGTGGTGATTAGAGAGGAGAGGAGGAGGAGAGTTTAGTTATTAGATGGTGGAGTAAAAGGGGAGGTGTTGTATCTTGTTTCTCTACATGCATGTGTGGCATATTTTATGCATTTTCAATGTATGTATTGAGGTGTTGACATGCCAGAAGATGAAACAATGGTCATCACTTGACTCACCATCAGCTCAATAAATTGTGTATTTAATGAATCAGTGTTTTAAGTACATGTCTCAAGAGAATGTCTTGTGCAGTGCTGTCAAGTGTTGTCTCTGGTGACTGTCTTAAGTGCTGTGGTTGATTATACATATTGTGAAAAGTCTTGTATAGATGTTGTCAAGTATCTCTTATGATGTAAGTCTTGTACAATGGCTGGTGTACACAATTCCTTGTGAATGTATGTCCCACTTTTGTCAAGAAACTGTCATGTAGATGTCTTGTCCAACAGATGTAATGTACAGTTATTGTTGAGTTTGCCTACAAATAATTGAATCCTACAATCCCAAAGTAATGGGACAATCTGATATAGGTCATACTGACAAAATCTGTAGGAGAAGTTCTATGTGACGGACGAACAGCACACTGGCAACATTATGTTGAGTGAGAGGGATCCTCAGTTGTACAGGCGCTAATAGTTCAGATCTTCTCTGGCCTTGGGTGAACTATTTTACTTCTTTTATAAATTTCTGTGTAGAAACATAGTAGTCTCACAGTGGGGGTTTGAGCCAAAGAAAAATGTTCTCCAAAAAAGGCTATTGCGGGAATGATTAGCTCATTTGAGTGACCTCTAGACAAAACGTGCTAAATCATATCCTTTATCTTGTTATTTATTATTCAAGATATATCTCCAGAGAACCCTACTAACTAGGTCCTCTGTCAACTCAATCAAACATGTCACATAACTGGGTAGGCTCTTTCCGGGATATAGACCCTGGGAAAACCTGGTCACATAACTGGGTAGGCTCTTTCCGGGCTATAAACCCTGGGAAAACCCTAATACTCGACTCGGATTTACACCCTGGTAATAACCTGCTAGGGGCTCACATACCTGTGCCCTGATGACGGGATACAAACTTTGGGTATACCCTGCATAGGACTCACTTTTGGGATCTCTATGTTGGTATTAAAATCCGGGGTGACCTCTCGCAAATCAGACCAATTCTTGGAGTTTTTATAGTGTTGTTTAATGGACCCTGTCTCTTATATGAGGGCAACTGTCCAGACATGTAAAACCACAGTAAATCTCTAGAAGGTTTGATTTCATTAATAGTGATAATATTGCATGTATCACTGTTTTAATATATCAGTTAGGAATTCAATGTAGCAGACTGAAAATGATGTATAAATATCTTATGGGTCAACATAAATGCTGTATCCATGATATTTAAGTTCTCAGTATGAAATGATTTATTAGCTTGTCAATATTGTTGTATAATTTTGTGCATGCTGGTTATTCAATATATGTATCCAAAAATTAAGGTACCTGAAACACCAGAGAACACAAATTATTTAATATAACTGAGACAGCTATTACAGGGGGAAATTCATTTTTGTCCCTGAAATTAGGACACTTGATCCAGTAAATGAATATGGGGCCTACTCCATCTCCAAAAATTAATTGCTGGCATGGGTGAGAGAGGGGAATTATTGTTGTAAATACAACATTTTTTTAATGTCACCACATCACATAAGATAACAACTCCTTATATTCTCTTCTCCCCATAACATGCTTGCAATACTGAGGGTTAAGATGGTGAGCACTGATGGTTAAATTCATAGGGCACCCATAAAGACACCACAACAACACACTCTCGGTTATAGTCAGTATTCGTACCGGCTATTGTCCAGTGTCGATTCGACGTTGGATTTATTCTTCAGTTGTGTAATCTTGTCGGTAGCCCTGATCAAGCTGCTGAGAAAGTGAACACAATTGAAATCTCCAGGAGAAACATCCTTATCAACTCAGTCACTCGCCATTCTTGAAGTAGTGATATTATTAAGCGTACTTGATACGTGATGGACGAGATGAAGGGAAAATTCTACCTGATGTCATGGGCGGTCATACAAAACCGACCACAGTCTGGTGTCTATAAGACATTAGTCTATTGTTCGATGGTGTAATCTCACTGGTGTACTAGGATCCATGTCACCAGGAGTTAACTCATTGAATCTCCAGGAAGGCCATCAAAATAACTGGACCCCTAGCCATTTATATGGAAGTGGAGCGCGTACGCAAAGTATGTGTCTGGGAAATGATGGATAACCAACCTGATGTCATTGGCGTATCATACGACTAGGAGCATAACGTGGACAACCTGAAAAATTTCATGAAGAGATAGAACAGGATCCGTCTCCGATGTCGGCCGACAATTCATCCTCAGTTGAGAAAGCATTTCTGCCTGGAACGGTGGAGATTAAAGGAAGGACAAAGTTGGAAAAACTGATGTCTTTCTCCTTTTTCATTCTCAATGGGAAGACTTTTCTGCCTGGGAAAATGGTAGGAATGTAGCTCGGTTCTAGACAAGAGCAAAGTCTGTGATGGAATGGACTAATAAGGATTACTGTTCTTAAACAGTTAACTCTTATATGGTAGAGATCATTGCAACTCCAGCAGTTGACACTCTATACACAATGTCTGCGAAAGTGGACTAACGAAAGATCAGTTTCAAACAGCTGACTCCTTTCAAGGTAAAGATCCCTGCAACCAGCAGACGACTCTTTACACAATAAGATCAATGCATTGAGCAGTGGGATCTTATATTATTACTGAGATGCGAGGTATATTCACAAGACCTGGCCAGTCCTATCCTCAAAGTCAGTAAAATTGCTTCCAAAATTCCAGTCAATATTGGGATCTATGAAGCTATACCCACATAATCACACCCCTTCAAAGGTGGTTGTGATCATGACGGACTTCTCCATGGATGAGAAGAAACGCCTTATTCGCCAAAATAGTAAACTTTTGCTCATGTGGGAGAGAAAGAACGGATACCCCAGCCACTCAAAAGCATTTCGCTAAAGCATGGCTGAAGACAACTAGTTGGAATCTCCACCTGGACTTCTATATTAGTCGTAGTAGATGTCACAGTCTGGCTGCATCTACAAATTCAGTTGCTACGTTAGAAAATAGAGCAACTAAGGAGAGAAAATACTGTCACTTCTCACAATAAATCAAAATAGAGGCATAACGGAATGAGAGAATCTCAACCGACAAGCACCTCTAAATCTATGGTAAGACTACAGAAATAAGTCAAGGAAATATAATGGGAAATTGCTACCATCTGCAAACACAAGAGGCTTATTGGAAAGGTAGACCCTGTGTCCAACGCTAACCAAATCTGCACTAGTAGATTTTAGTCTCAAGTTCTGCAGCGGCTGCTATACAGTTCACCCGGAAGTGATTGTCTTTGCTCCGGTGATGATCAAATATTTTAACCTAGTTCCAAATGCCAAGATTACTGTTGGAGAAAGTGTTCAGTTAAATACACTCTCACAGGATTACCATTCTCCAGTGGCGAAGGGAAGAATGAAGTTCTGATAAGGTGAAAAGTTGAGAGATACATGGAATGCAACCATTCTCTCTAAACCTCATCTAGAAGTTGGCTTAATTGCAAAGCCATTACTTCACATAATGAATCTCTATGGTCCATTCATACATTACGAAATGGTGTGACTCAGAGAGATCATTTATCACATCAGGAAATATAGCAAGGATGTCAGTGATGGAACACTGTCAGAGGTAAAGAGAAGGGCAGTTCACAGATGAGTGGAGTCAGGACTCCTGATGCTCCCAGTGACTTAAAGGAACTTAATGCAGGGCTAACTTCATGGTCTTTGCATTTGCCACCAAATTTATCAACAGATGCAATGTTGGGACAGATTTTTTTTTAAGGAGACAAATCACTTAGTTCCAAATGTACTACTCTAGTAGGGTAAAGGGAGACAGGGAGTAATTGACAAAACCACCTGAGGGATCTGGGAACTGTGGATTTCTGCGATCATCTGTCATACCTATGAAAGATTTAAGAGAGGGGCCATGTAGCATGATGGAACAGAATTCCCCATTCCCAGCCCGACACATTCATAAAAATACTTTAAGTCTGAACGGGGACCATCCCAGATAGTGGGGCTATTATTAGATCGAATGTTCCAGAACGAGTTAGGGGAGGCAGCGGTATGCGCTTGCTTTTTCACTGGCTAATAAGTAATGAGCCCACACTATTCACTGGGCCACATTTGAATATCCAATTAGTTTGAGCAAGATTCCAACCGGAGCGGTAGCTATTTTGTGATGTGGGGACGCAAAAATGCCCTTAAAGATTCAATAATATATTGTTCTCTGGAATAACAGGTACCACTTTAAAACATACTTTAATGTTATAGTTGTGCCTAGTGAACGAAAGAGAAGAATATAATAGTATTTTATGAATAAAATGTGAAAAGTGAAAACAGAACTTCTGTGCGCCAGAATTCTGAATATTGCTTCTTCAACCTTGACATGTCTTTCACGCTGTATACTCCAAGTGCATATCAATCCCTTGTTGTGACTGGTTGCGTATGCTTGATGAATGTATAATACACTCATGCAAATTCGCAAACCCAAACCCCTTGTGCATTCTTCATGCCTAGGATGACTTATTCTTAAATCAACTGTACCTTTGCTCTCGCGAGTTAACATATGGCAGTCTGAATTGAAATGAGTGATTTAAACATGTACAAGTTCCTTTGTAAAACGCTGAGAATGTTGAAGTGAGTGAGCTGGTGATTTAATAAATAGCCTCTCACATCTAGTGGAAGGAAAGATGCTTCAATATCCATCTGTAAACAGGTTGTATGTGGCACGCCAGAATTGCTAAGTCCATGTGATGCCTAGAGGCTACATTACGCTCAGGAGAATTAATACAATTTCTCCCTGAAGTATTACACTATTACCTCTACTGTTGGATGGTTCATATAAACTAGTTCCTAAGAGAACCATAGGTGTGTGAACCTGTGTCTTAGTTGGTTGAATATAATGTATGGCTCATGCAAATTTACAGGGACTAAACATGTTTTCTCCATATGTGCTTGGGTGCATATGAGAACAATTGGTATGCAATTGAGCTTCTGTTACCTACTGTAGTAGACATGAAAATTACTCAGTGGGGAAAGAGCACATGATGATGATGATGATGTACCTGTGAGACAAGTTTGGTGAAAAAGGGTGAGGTCTGGCATTGCTGTGTAAGTGTATATGGAATAGGACATTCATGCACCAACATCACAGCCATAGGAATGGATGTCTGGTCTGCTAATTGGGTAAATGCCATTAGTTAATACATAATGCATATTGCAGTTGTAAATGCCTATTTTCCATTTCCCTTCACAATGCCTGTCCCATGTTGCTATGTCACAATGATTGCTGTACTGTGTCTGGTCCTCCTTGTGCCCAGGTCTACTGTGGTTCAAACATGGTGGAACTTAGACCACATAAATGCTTGTAATTGTGTTAAGCTACCCTGTCTCAGCATATAGTCTTGTGATTACCACAGTACATCACAGTGAAATTCACTACATCATCAACCAGGAGAGGTGTCTTTGGTCAACATCCTCCCTGAACATCCCCATCTCCAATTTGTGTATGTTGATATATGATAACATTATCTTTTAACACATGTGAAGAGATGTTGTGCCATTTTGTATATCAACAGAGAACAAAAAAGATGGTGGAGAAGCCTTCCATATATCATCTGGGACAACTAAACAGAAGTCCTAGATCCAGAAGTGACTCCCTATCAAAATGCAGGAAAATCAAAGAAGAATTTTCTCTCAGCTCTCAACAGCTGAATGCACAAATGGGAGCAAAACACAATCTGAAGCACTACAAATGTGGTGAACTGGACAGTGATCTTTGAGTCAATCAAATGTCATCTGAGAACTAAACAACAAGTCTATGGTGGTGAACCTCATTCAAGACGTCTGGTGAAATGACTGGGACAATGGATTGTTTAGCTAGGACTTATCTTAGTTAATCTCCAGCCTGGTGCTCACACAGTGTTTCAGAATGAAGACTTGTAAAGTACATGAGATAGACTGAGGAGAAGGAAGAAGACTGGGACATGGTTGTATCTTAGATCTTCCTCTACAGGAAAAGTAGACCAACATCCTAAGTCTCAACTTCATAAACAGTCAACTCACCAGTGAAAGACATGGCTGTAGCTTTTCTTCACACTGTGACAGTAGGGGATAATTAGTCAGACTTGGAAAATCATCATGGGGAGAACTGCAACCTGAGCTTGTCCAACACCCATCATAGGTGCTAAAAGGATTAAACAGACCAGTGGAGCAGAAGGTCCCTATGCCTGCCCCAGGTTATGGCTTATCTTGGTTTTCCTTCATTAACAGTAGAAGAAAAGATAAAAGTCAATGGTGTAGTGGTGATTAGAGAGGAGAGGAGGAGGAGAGTTTAGTTATTAGATGGTGGAGTAAAAGGGGAGGTGTTGTATCTTGTTTCTCTACATGCATGTGTGGCATATTTTATGCATTTTCAATGTAATTATTGAGGTGTTGACATGCCAGAAGATGAAACAATGGTCATCACTTGACTCACCATCAGCTCAATAAATTGTGTATTTAATGAATCAGTGTTTTAAGTACATGTCTCAAGAGAATGTCTTGTGCAGTGCTGTCAAGTGTTGTCTCTGGTGACTGTCTTAAGTGCTGTGGTTGATTATACATATTGTGAAAAGTCTTGTATAGATGTTGTCAAGTATCTCTTATGATGTAAGTCTTGTACAATGGCTGGTGTACACAATTCCTTGTGAATGTATGTCCCACTTTTGTCAAGAAACTGTCATGTAGATGTCTTGTCCAACAGATGTAATGTACAGTTATTGTTGAGTTTGCCTACAAATAATTGAATCCTACAATCCCAAAGTAATGGGACAATCTGATATAGGTCATACTGACAAAATCTGTAGGAGAAGTTCTATGTGACGGACGAACAGCACACTGGCAACATTATGTTGAGTGAGAGGGATCCTCAGTTGTACAGGCGCTAATAGTTCAGATCTTCTCTGGCCTTGGGTGAACTATTTTACTTCTTTTATAAATTTCTGTGTAGATACATAGTAGTCTCACAGTGGGGGTTTGAGCCAAAGAAAAATGTTCTCCAAAAAAGGCTATTGCGGGAATGATTAGCTCATTTGAGTGACCTCTAGACAAAACGTGCTAAATCATATCCTTTATCTTGTTATTTATTATTCAAGATATATCTCCAGAGAACCCTACTAACTAGGTCCTCTGTCAACTCAATCAAACATGTCACAGATGGTATCCACTGTATGGTGATCTTATGCTGACTGCTAAGTTCAGAAAGGAGTGTCCTTAGTACTGGCAATTTCCCAGTCAGAAGCGCCTCGAGTACTGATTTTGCAGCTGTCAATAGCACCACAGGTTGAGTACCATTGCTGGTATTTAGTAATTTCTCTGATGCTCTCTTGATTGCCTCATTTTCAGCATCATAGTTATGGCAGTACTTTCCTGTCGGTACTCTGGCTGTGTCCCTAGTATTATTTGGGTATTCTATGTACACTCCTGCTCCTCCATTTCGAACAGCATTTTGTGCTGACCCATCTGTGTAGACTCGGATCCAGAGGTCCTGTGGGTATTCTTCATCAATGAAGCTGCGAGTGGCTGTTCTGCGCTGCACACTGTTCTGTTCTTCCTTGTCAAATATTCCTCTCACCTTTGTCTGGATTTGTAATGATAGTCTATGTTCATCTTTCCCTGGAGTTCGCTCCGGAATAGTTGTTAGAGGGATACCAACTGTAGGCAGATCGGTGGTTTCTCTGCAGAGTCGTTTGGCTTGGTGGATAAAACTACTTCTTTTCAACCGCCCCATAGCTAGGTTATCAAATCTGTTCTTCATAGGGTGGCCTGGCAAGCTGAGGAACTTTTCTGCTTGTATTAGCGTTTTCGTATATCTGCGCTCTCTCAGTGCTTGTGTCCTCCCCATCTTCTCCATTTCCACTATAGGGGTTGATCTCATCCCTCCTGTGGTGACTCTAAGTGCTTGATTTTGCACCTTGTCCAGCTCTTGTAGTGTGGTGTTTGATGCCAAACACCACGCAGTTGACCCGTATTCCAGGTGCGGTCGTATGCTCTGTTGATAAACTTTGGTTTTAGTAAGTATTTTCCCACTGGCTCCCCATGTAGTTCCACTTAGCTTTCTCAGGATGGCTATTGTCCTTCTTGCTTTTGCTACTGCTTTGTTGATGTGCTTTCTCCATGTCAGCCTGCCATCAAATGTTACTCCAAGGTATGTTGGTTCTTTATCTTCCCATAGGGGTGTTCCATTTATCTGGATGACTCCTGCCTTTTGTTTTGGAGAGAGGATAAATAGAGTGATGCTGCACTTGTCAGTGTTTATGCTGACACACCATCTATTTGCCCATGCAACAGATCTACAGCTCTTTGTAGCGATCTGGTGGCCACTGATGCATGTTCATTTGTGCTCCATAGAACCAGGTCATCGGCATACATTGCTGCTTTAATTCCATGCGGTAGATTAGCAACGAGATCATTGATGAAGATTAGAAAAAGTGTGGGAGACAAGACTCCGCCCTGGGGAACACCGTGACGCAGTAGTACTTTCTTGCTCTTGAGTCCGTCTATCTGTACTCGGGCTCTTCTGTTGTGCAAGTATGCTTTCACCCATTTGTACATTCTTCCATTGACTTTGAAGTTTCTCAGTTTCTTCATCAGGCCTTCTTTCCAGACTTTGTCAAAGGCTTTTTTCAGATCTATCCATGCTGCATGCAACAGTTTCTTCTCTTGGAATGCATCCTCAATTTCTTGAGAGAGGTAGGTTGTCTGATCTTCCGTAGAGTAGCACTGCCTAAAGCCAGCCTGCTGTGGCACAAGGATGTTTTTACTTTCAATGTACCACTGCAGTCTGTGATTGATGATGCGCTCCAGTGTTTTGCAGAGACAGCTGGTGAGGCTAATTGGTCTGTAGCTAGAGGCAATGGAACTATCTTTCCCTGATTTTAGGAGGGGTATCATGATTGCTTCTCTCCAGGCTTGTGGAACACTGCATAAGGTCCAACTGTTAATAAAGATCTGCAAAAGCTTTGCTTTGGCCTCTGTTCCTAGGTTCCTGATCATTTCATTGGAGATACCATCAGCTCCTGGTGACTTTCTCATTTTCAGTTTTGATATGGCTAGCTCCAGTTCGCTGATTGTGATGTACTTCTTCTTCTGCGTTCATTCGGATTTTTTTTTCGGATGTGACTGCGTTGTGCCTGTTTTCAGCAGAGCTGCGTTCTTGCGCCGTTAGGCCGACACATCCGACTTCTGCGGGCATTTGTTGACCGGGTTAACCTTCCCGGGGAACCTCATGTACTATTTCCTTCTGTCCCGTATGTTGCAGTTTCTCTCGAATCTCTTGTTGTTTCTCTGGACTAATTTTGATATTGTTATCTTGTGCGAATGAGTCCACAAAATGGTCAGCTGCTTGCTTTCTTGTTAAGATGTTTCCATCTTTATGTAGTGCAATTTTTTAGTTTCTCCCTGTGCCCTCATCGTTAAGTTGTTTTATTAGCTTCCACAATTTCCTTGTGTCTCTTTCAAAGTTCAGAGACTCTGTTTTCCTTTGCCAGCTTTTCCGTCTAGCCTGCAGCTTGGCCCTTTGGAATTTGGCTTTTGCATGCTGGAATTTATTGTGGTGCTCTTGGTTGGGTGTGGCCTCTGCTTGCTTTCTACACTCTTCCACATCATTATGCAACTGTTCCAGTTCACTACTCCAGTAGGGTTTATATTGTTTACGGGCTCCTCTTGGTGCTGTTTCTCGCGCTGCCTGCAATATGCATTTCCATAACTCTTACCAGTATCAACCCCGGCAAGGAATGGGTGCCGGTGCCTCCAGCCTTTAAGTGCACTTTCTCCTGCATTATCACACTCGACAGACGGTGCAGAGAGCAGAACCCCGCCGCTGTCAATGCTGAGGTTAACGCGCTCATCTATGAACACTCAGATAGCCCCGAAGTGCTCATCTATACAGATGGATCTGTTGTAAAACAGCAGAGAAGTGCGTGGGTATTTACAGCCCGTTCAGCGGGCCGAACCGTTCAAGAATCCAGTGGTGCCCACTCTATGACCACGAGCAGCATGACGATGGAGGTGATGGCAGTTACACAGGCTTTCATATGGCTGGAATCACAGCATTATACCAACGTGTGTGTACTAAGTGATTCAATGAGCATGATTCAGAAGTTCGAAGCTGGATCTGTACGTATACAGTGGACTGAGTCTCTGCGGAAGTCTGTTGTTCGTAAAGTCACCTTCATCTTCGTCCCGGGACATGCGGGAGTCGAGGGAAATGAACGAGCTGATAAACTGGCTGGCTCTGCACCCCCTGTAGATGGCCAGCCCATGGATCGTGCCGATGTTATTAACGTCCTTAAAGATATGTCGAGAACAGAGGACTTTGACGTCAGTGATTCCACATCGCTGTCCAGGATGAAAGACTTGGAAGTAAGAATCGGCACAGCCAGACGCGAGAGGTACATCGGGAAAACAAAGCGCCTCGTGAACCAACACAGAACTGGCACTATTAGCCACCGGACGCTGATGCATATGCTGGGGGGAGGATCTGAGCACCTATGGACATGTCCGGAGTGCAATGAAGATACCCCAACTGATAACTGATAGGGTATTTAAGCAATGTTGGGCGCTCACCCCTACACTGCGTCCCGGCTACATAAAGCAACATTTGGAACCGAAACATTTTCTTATGAATGTCCTTTGCAGGCAGTCCTTTTTCCCACAAAAACGCACAACAGCATGTTGCCCTTTGGTTGTACACTCAGTAAGTACAGTCGCCATTTTGTGTATGTGTTACGCATGCACATAAGACACCTAGCGCACCTGACGAACGAGAATATAAAGTTCGATGTTGCTGTCACCTAATGACATCTGCAGAAAACACCAACTACATTTACCTGCCATCCCACAGAACTGAGTGACTTACTTATTGACTCGCCCTCATAGTAGGAATGACCGAGTGGCTAGAATGCCTGATTCTCCTTCGGGAGACCTGTGTCCGAATCCTTGGTAAGGTGTGAAGTTTTTTTTTTTTGTCGGGGGCAGTTCACGGTGACTGCACTAGCCAGGTGGCCTTAATTCCTCAGGCTCAAGATCCCCCCTGCCATACACCACAATGTACTATTTTGGCAGTAAATGACAGTTTTATAGAGGTAATATACTCCAACAAAACATGCTAGATAAATCACCTACTACACTACTAACAGACTTTGGTACATTTAATTTATATTTGATGCAAATATCTTTTTGGCAACTATCATTAAAATGAGTGTCAGAAGTCGGGGTGCCCCACCGGCTAGATGAAAGTATTATTCACTGGCGAGCAACCCCCAATAGTCAGAAACTGACTAGGGACAAAATCTATATGGCTGAACTACAGATTAAGCCCTGAATATCCAACGTACAGCTCCAAGTGGCTCGTTACAAAATTGAAATGAACTGTGCTGAATATTCGCCAAGGAATAGGGAAGAGAAGGTTAGCTAGGATAGATTTTTAAGTCTGAATTAAAGTTTAAGGACAACTATCGTAGTACAGGTTTTTCTCCCTGACTGCTCCTTTCCTTGGTGTGTAAGTGAACCCCCACCAATGTACACACACACAACATGTATGCGCAATTGGGAAAAAATATAATGACAGAACTATGAGTTACAATACTACAACATTTATTTAATAATCATAGACATCTGATGGTTTTCAATATGGGGATGATGAAATCATATAACATATTGTGATGAGAAACATTACGTAACTTTACTTGTTACTTCATCTATCTGGAACTGTGGTCCAGATCCCCACTCTCCAGTAGACTCAAAAAAGAGAACAGCTTGCCGGTATTCTGACGATCCTGTCAGTCCTGACACTCCTAGTCTTCACTCGTCCTTGAGATCTACAACATAGGTGCTCCTTGTGAGAGCTTGAAAGAAAGTCAAGAATGTGTTATATCAGTTCTACATCAGCGCAATCCTAATTAAAACATATCATAACACAAACATATACAATGACCAGTCTGGCCAAGTTTATCTTCCAGCTCTACTGTGTTCACCATCCTCCTTCTCCCTACTGTCTTTAGTCTGGGGACGGGCTTTTCAATTGTCTCACACGCCTGTAATGATTACATTTCTGCTGCCCCATGTCCATGTCGCTAATACAGAAATTCTGTGTCATACAGCCGCTCCGTCCAAAGTTGGGTTAGCAGCTCACAGGGTCGGTAAGGGTATTATAACAATGCCTGATCATCCGGGCTTGCAAGCCGTGACCAGTAGCTGTGCCAGGTTTCCATGCATTACCGTGGACGCACGCCCACAATACACTGAGAAAGTTTAGCACCATATACCCTATACCAATTGTGGGTAATGTCTGTACCATTACACCTCTGCTTCCAACACAATCATTGGCCAATGTGCCAATGCGCAGACAATAGCATAACACTTCATATTGGTAGGTTTGCATATGACAAATCAATATATCAAACATCCAATACACATAAACATATTGATTAAACTAGACATATTATGATACTTTAACATCATAGCATAATGCACTAGTTAGGTTGTATGTATACGAAATGAGACGTATATACACAAAAAGAATATGTACGAAGCATATTCCTAGCATCGTATATTCATATGAAATTACACATACATACATCCAACATATCCGTAAACATTATATTACTTCAAGATGGACATCTAATGATACTCAACATAATAGCATCAGGCATTATTAATGAGTACTAATATTGTATAGCTACAAAATGAGATATACAACAAGTCTAATTGAAGTTACCACACAGACCAGCCATATTTGCTGATCTGTCCGGTTTAATCACCACTTAGTTACTGCTGTTGTAAGAATTAAATAAATAGTCAGTTGACTATATTCTGTACAACAAATGCACACACCAAAAAGGAGACTAGTCTAGTTTAGAAAGAAATGGCAAGCATCTGCTACGACACCTCAAGTATATCTAGACAAGACCTGCCTTCCATAAGTTTCTACTTCTCAGAAGAGTAACACTTAAAGCACAATGATATTGAACACAGAACTTTAGAAAAAAACACTCAAGTAATCTATGACAATGATAGTTCTTGCAATAACCTAGATCAGATATAGACTGAAAGTTCATATGTCTAAAAGACTGTTGCATAGTTACTAAGAAATCCTTCCTAGAAGCCAACATAATAATCATGCATATGACTACAAACATTGAGCTGGCTGCCTACCTGTTCTGAAGTCAGACTTAATCTAAAGGGAAAAAGTCTAGCAGGGGTTTTTATACCTAGCCTAGCAGTAGACACTTATCTCCCCGGAATTCCATTCATAAATTCTTCTTATCTCCCCCTGACGTTAATTGCAATTAACTCCAAGTCTGTCCAGTCATAAAAATTCTTTCTGCATGCACACTAGCCTTCACACCTGTGGGTCTGACCATTATTAGCCCCTGAGTCTTATCAGTGATTTCACACCTTGCACCTCTGCTTATCAGGTGTCATGCCTGGTCGGTTTTAATTACAGTCCATGGAGTCTGCCATCCTGTGGGTGTAATTATCAGTTTGACCTGTAACACTTTGAATCTGGACTGGCTGGGTAGTTTGACTGGTGTCAAATTACACTTCTCAGATAGAAAGACATTCCTGGTGGTTTGTTTACTTGCAGGCTTTGCAAGCTTACGCATGGCTAGAGGCTTTTTGTGAATAATCTTACCTCACGACTAGATAGCCGTGGAGTAGCGTGATTAATTCATTCTTTCTCAATTTGGCCTCTCAAATTTGGAGACCGAGAAAAATATTCTGGGATGTTAAGGCGGCATTTCACGACAATGAGGGATCAAAATTGTACTTGTTGCATACTTCTTTTTGCATGCTGGGCACTCGGGATTGGGCTATGCTTTAATGCATGGCTTTTGTTTAATGGCTTCTCTTTCCCTTAGGTTTCTCACTGTGACTGGATAAAAACTCATCCATAGAGCAAGCACGACAGGGGGATCCCTTTACCTCCATGATACTCTCTGGGGGCGGGCCTGCCCGGGTCATGACTCCGGGTGTCTTTCTCCTGCCGTGTGTTTGATCTTTCTGCATGGCTGGAATGATAAGAGCGCTTGCTCTTAAACTTCTGGTGTGGTAATAGCAGAGTAGTGGGTTCAACCCGTACACCATTCAGTTCGACTAGAATGTTGACAACTTGTCTTCCTTGACTTGGGGGTCATAAATTACAAGTACCTCAGAAGTTGGAGTTTGTTCACCTGATGGCGGGGGACACTGGTAATAGGAAAAGCTAATCCATGCTCCGACATCAATCCGTGCACTCCCCAGTAGCACCAACTACTAGTAGCAGTAACACGTGCATGGACTACGCTCGAGTTTAAAGTTTAAAGTGAGCTGGGAGGAAAACTTTGGAGTGAACAGATAAATTCTCAATGGGTGAAAGCATTCATGAGTCTGTGAATTTTGAGGATGTGTTGTCTTTTAAAAAAAAAATCTTATCTGCTTGGTCTTTACTTGATCAATGTATCCACAGCGAAGTGTTCAAGCCACCTGCCTCGCACTTCAAAGGTTGTGGGTTTATTTTCAGACTCATTTGGAGATCCCTTGGAAAGAGGGTTGGGGGTGGGGGGGGGGGGGGTGTTGAAGCACAAGCTTTGCTTTGTGCGGCACTTTTGGCAACTGCTCTGTGGAAAGAGGCCGAGCCATATTGGATAATTCCAGTGCAATTAAATCAGTCCTCTTGCCCTTAAGTCCCCTTTGAAAAACAGGACACAAGAATGATAAATAAATTATTTATTGATCAATAGGCATGAAGTTGAGGAATGACACCAAAGTGTACAGTAAATAATGGTACATATGCAATTATATAACATGGGTATAATGCAAATGTCTAGTGGTCTTGAACAGTGAGGAGCTTAATGTGATAACATTCCTGGGTGTCATGGCAGTTCAGGCCATACACAATTTTGTTGGTGATATTTAAAAAAACAACAACACACAAATTATATTTTTAAGTTATAATGTTAACATTTGCAATAACATTTTATTATTTTAAAATTAACAGTAATTTGAAATTGCACCAAATAAAATAACATTTGGAATATAATGTCATGCGGATGCTTGCAGATTGCTACAAATTGATAGGAAAGACCCTTACACTTGAAAAAACATATATTGGAAACAATAAGCTGCCATAAAGATTGATAATGAAGTAGGTCAATATCAGCCTATTAAGAGAGGTGTGTGACAGGGATGTGTTATGTCTCCAGATCTTGTTTCCATTTACAGTGAATATATTTTTAGAAATTTAGAAGATATGAGAGGTATCACCATTGGGAGATGTAACATCAATACCATTAGATATGCAAATGATAATGAGCAGGATCTACATTTGGTAGATGTGGTTGTTGCCCACAGTGAACAACTAGGGTTAGAATTAAATTGTAAGAAGACACAGATTATGGTTGTCACTATTAAGAAAAAAAATACCACAAAGTAATATACAGGTTAGTGAAAATATTCTTAAACAAGTGAAACGGTACAACTATCTCAAAACAGTCATAAGATCTGATGGGAGATGCCTTGAAGAGATTAGAACAAGAAATGCCATGGCAAAGGTAGCATCTTGCAAGATGGAAAACATATTCACTAATAAAAAGATGCCAAGAAAAAGAGTGTCTAAGTGCTACATAGAACTACTTTTGTATAGATGTGAAGCGTGGACAATGAACAGACATGATGAAAAACACCTAATGGCTGTGGAGATGTGGTTTCTCAAGAGAATGTAAAGAATACCATGGACAAGACAGAAAAACCAATGACCAAGTCCTACAAGAAACAAATGAAAACCATAAACTGATTAGAGAAATTAGAGGTAAATGGTCACAATTTTTTGGAAACGTTATGAGAATAAATACATTTGAGAACTTGGTGATAATTGGCAAGATTGAGGGGAAGAGACCAAGGGGAAGACAGAGAAGTAAATACCTGGATAGCTTGCCATGTGGTATGGTTGAGACAAGAATACTCTGGTGATCGTGTGAGATGGCGAAACATGCTTATCTGCAAGGCACATGATGATTTGAAACTATACAAATGTGGAAAAGATATGTTGTTTTTTAGTATTCTTGCTCGCTTTGAACTCAAATGTAGCCCTACACATGCTACCACTTCTAGTGCACTGGACTGATTTTGCGTGTGGATTAGCTTTCCTTATTACCAGTGTCCCTCGCCATCAGGCAAACACACTCTGACTTCAGGGGTACGTGTAATTTACGTCCATAAGTTAAGGAAATCAACATTTTAGTCCAACTGACCAGTGTAGGTGTTGAACCTTGGTCAGACTGCCATAACAGCAAATTAAAAGAGGGGTGGCCCAAACAAGAACACTGCGCAGGAAACCAAAGAAGATTGATAAACCAACACAGAATTGGTGTTGTTAGCCGCTACATGCTGCGGGATTTGCTGAGGAGGGGATCCGAGCACTAATGGACTGAATGGTTCGATGTGCGATGAGGATGATCTGTGAACTATCTAACTAACTAACTAACTATCAGCACATGAGATGTTTAAGAACTGTCGCTCTTATCCATTCGACCATGATGACATATATATAATGTAATTATATATAAGGAGCAAAGATCATCTATCGCCACTACATTTAAGAAACAAAGATCAGTTAGACACTATATATAAGAAACAAAGATCTTTCATAGACATTATTATATAAGGAACAAAGATCATCTATCGACACTAAATGTAAGGAACAAAGATAATTTAAACACTAATTATCAGAAACAAAGATCATTTATTGACACTATATGTAAGGAACAAAGATCATCTATCGCCACTACATTTAAGAAACAAAGATCATTTAGACACTATATATAAGGAACAAAGATCTTTTATAGACATTATATTATATATAAGGAACAAAGATCATCTATCGCCACTACATTTAAGAAACAAAGATCATTTAGACACTATATATAAGGAACAAAGATCTTTCATAGACATTATATTATATATAAGGAACAAAGATCATCTATCGACACTAAATGTAAGGAACAAAGATAATTTAAACACTAATTATAAGAAACAAAGATCATTTATTGACACTATATGTAAGGAACAAAGATCATCTATGGAAATTTAAGAAACAAACATAATTTAAACCAGTGGTTCTCAACCTTTTTTTGCCCGTGCCCCCCTTCACCATATTTTCAGAACGTCATTCCCCCCCCCCCCCTTTTCGTATATCCTACCTAAATATTTAGCCCGTCCCCCCCCCCCCCCCCCCCCCACCATATTTTCAGAACATCATTCCCCCCTTTCGTATTTCCTGCCTAAAAATCCCACCCCCGCCCCTACACAGCATACGTAATAATGGAAGCTAAATTTAATAGAACATACTAAAACAAGTCTAGACGTCCACATAAAATATTTGTGGGTTTACTTTATAAAATGAATTTTAGAAGGGTGAGACGTACAGAACCGTACAGTATGAAGAGAAAAACAATAAACAATATCAAGCAATCGGTTCTTGTATTAACGTGATCTTGAAATAATCTTAATCCCTCCCCCCCCCTGGAAACCCTAAAATTCCCCCCTGGGGGGGGGGGGGGGGGGGGGGGGGGGAATTCCCCACTGGTTGAGAACCACTGATTTAGACCATCCATCCATCCATCATGTGCCATGCCGATAAGCGTGGGCAGACATGTTTTGCCATCGCACTCGATCACCAGAGTCGTGGATCAGCTCTGTATTTCTGTCTCAACCATGCCACGTGGCCAAGCCATCCAGGTATTTACTTCTTGGTCTTTCCCTTGGTCTCTTCCTTTCGATCTTGCCAGTTGTCACCAAATACTCCAATTCATTTCTTCTCATAACATGCCCAAAACATTTTGACTGTTTACATCTCATGTCTCTAATCATTTTACGATCTTCATTTGTTTCTTAAAGGAATTGTTCATTGGTTTTTCTGTCTGTCCGTGGTATTCTCTACATTTTCCCCAGAAACCATATTTCCACAGCCATCAGATGTTTTTCAGCTTGTCTGCTCATTGTCCATGCTTCACATCCATACAAAAGTACAGGTTTTATGTAACAATTCAACACACTTTTTCTCGTTTCAATTGACATCTTTTTATTGGTCGGTATGTTTTTCATCTTGCAAAGGGCTACCTTCACAATGGAAATTCCTGTTCTAATCTCTTCAAGGCATCTCCCATCACAGAGAGAGAGAGAGAGAGAGAGAGAGAGAGAGAGAGAGAGAGAGAGAGAGAGAGAGAGAGAGAGAGAGAGAGAGAGAGAGAGAGAGGGAGGAGAGAGAGAGAGAGAGAGAGAGAGAGAGAGAGAGAGAGAGAGAGAGAGAGAGAGAGAGAGAGAGAGAGAGAGAGAGAGTTAGTTCTGAACCTATGTAGAAGTTTATACAATAACAGTGAATGCATAGTGAGAGCAACTGGAGGACACTCAGAACCCTTTACCATAAGATCCAGAATACGACAAGGTTGTGTCCTGTCCCCTCTCTTATTTATAACATATATAGACAACATATGTAAAGAAACCAGCCAAACATAGACCGCAAGAACACCGCATGACGAGAACACAGAAGAAGAACC
The DNA here is from genome assembly GCA_014155875.1 of Cepaea nemoralis. NCBI lineage: Eukaryota > Metazoa > Mollusca > Gastropoda > Stylommatophora > Helicidae > Cepaea > Cepaea nemoralis. Next base: position 250,469 of record JACEFZ010028085.1, read on the forward strand.
ATCTGCAAATCTAACCATTAGAGAACTCCTGTTTGCGGACAACCAAGCACTAATAGCAAAATCAGAAGCTGAATTACAAGACGGCATGAATAGTCTAAACAAAATGTGTAGGGAACATAACATGAAAATTAGCACAAGTAAAACAGAGGTATTGACTTTAACTAAAGAAGAAAAAGCAACAATGATTTACCTAAACGAACATCCCTTTCAAGTACCTAGGAAGTATAATATCATCAAATGGCAAATCAGAAGACGAGATCGAAAATAGATGCAAGGCAAACCAACTCATTGGACAAATGGCACCAATACTAAAGAACAAACATGTATCAATAACTACTAAGAAAGCACTTTACAACACAATCTTCCTACCAACTCTATGCTACCAATGCCAAACCTGGCCAATGACAGAAAAAGAGAAAAGAAAAATCACAACAACAGAAATGAGTTTCCTGAGAAGAATACTCAATGTATCAAGAAGAGATAGATCAGAAATGAAGAGATCAGGACTAAAGTGGGGGTTATAGCGGCACTAGATTTTATTAGAAGGCAGCAAGTCAAATGGTTTGGCCGTGCAAGTAGGTTACCAAGCAATGATGTACAGACCAGAAGGAAACAGAGGAAGAGGCCGACCACGTAAACGATGGACGCAGGGAATAACAGAATCCATGGGAATATCAATACATGAAGCCCATAAGCGGGCACTCTCACAATGTTTATACTTCACCTCGACACCGCAAGGTACAAGAGGAACATGATGAGATGAGATGAGATACATCTGACAAAATGTGTAATTGTTTATAGACACTATATATAAGGAACAGATAATCTATAGACACTATATATAAGGAACAGATCATCTATAGACACAATGTAAAAGGAACAAAGGTCATTTATAGACACTATATATGAGAAACAAAGGTCATCCGAAAAAATGTGTAGTATTTATAGACAGCTAAGATTGAAACTAAATTTTTGAAGCTAAAATGCCTTAAACAAGAACTATTTTGGTGTGCATGATGCAAATGTAAATAAATGGTTTGTTTTCATAACTTTTGAGTGAAGCACCAAACTGGTCATTAGTGAAAGTTTTATATGTATAGTTTTAGATATAAGGGAGTAGAGTGGTTACAACAACCGCCTCTGGCTCATGCAGGTTTGGATTGATTCAGTCCGGACTGATTGGAATTTTACATAACAGGAAAAATATGGTACACTACTCCATGATTCTGAGGTAGACGATGGAATGTCTAGCCTTCTCCAACAGAGGCAAAAGACTCATGTCCACATTAACAATCTCTCGGCTGTTAGACATTGAAAAGTGTAGGCTTCTGTTGAGGTTCATCATCATGTGCCATGCCGACTGGCGTAGGCATTCATGACTCTCCACAGATCTCTGTCATTGGTTTTCTGGATCAACTCTGTCGTTGATATTCCTCCATGCCACCGCCGCAATCCATCCAGCATCATTTCTCATGGTCTGCCTCTGCCTCTCTTCCCCTCGATCTTTCCAGTTGTCATGATGTTCTCCAGTGCCTCTCTTCTCATCACATGACCAAAAAAAGCTTTTTGTCTCTTTCTTATTGTTGTATATAATGTTCTAGTTTCGCCAAACTCTTTAAGGCATTCGTCGTTAGTTACTTTGGCAGTCCAGGGAATTCGCAACATTCGTCTAAGGAATCTCATTTTGCTTCCAACCTCTTCCTAATTTGTTCATTTATATTCCAAGATTCACAGCCATACAGCAAAATAGGTTCTATATAGCACCTCAGCACTCTCTTTCTTACATTCAATGATAGCGACTTATTGCATAAGATAATCTTCATTTTTTTTAATGCAGCCTTTGCTGCTCTTGATCTTTATTCTGCTCTTGATCTCTGTTGTGCATCTTCCATCTGATGTTATAAATGTCCCTAGAAATTAAAACTATCCACTTGGTGGTGCTGAGGTTACATTTCAAAATTAGAAAAGCTAGCCACAAAAAGAATATTTGTAGCGTGTATGAATCTGGTTTGCAGACATTTCAAACCTCACCAGTGCTACGAAGTTTGTGCATTGTGGTGAGATTCTCCTTGTGTGATCTGTGGGAGAAGACTGGAGCACATATGGAGATATCCGCGTGCAATGAAAGTGATTCTTAAATAACAACCACAAGGTAGTATGCATGGACATTTGGTGGGAATGGCTGAAGAAATAAAAAGGTCTATACACTTAAGAGAGAATATTTGTGTCAAATTTGGAGGATTTTGTGGGAACTGCTTAAATAAAACACCAGCATAAACATTTAGGAGAGAATATTTGTGTCAGATGTGGATTTTGTGGGAACTGTTTGAATAAAACACCAGCATAAACATTTAAGAGAGAATATTTGTGTCACATTTGATGAAAAACTTCAGCCGCAACTCCCCTTAACCAGCACTAATACAAATAGTTTTCATCACTAAGAAAATCTGACTGCTCAGTGTCTGATTGTTCCTGTAATTCTTTGCTCTGCTGTTCTGGATTCTGCTGTTGCTGAGAGAGGTAATATTGCTGTATCTCAGCTGATGGGGCATTAGTTGATGTGGTGAAATCATGCAGTACACGCAGCACATGTAGGTCATGCTGCGATTCTACCTGGTTACAATCACTGTAAGCTTTCGTCAAATCAGATGAAGCAGAAACTGCCCTGGTGTAGGAGAGAACTGTAGCATCTGTACTCTCAGTCTGCTTCCGACGGATAATCTCTTCTGCAATTCTGTTGCCTTCTATACTGCTACAAGTCATGATGGCATGGTTCTCCAAACGGGACATTGATTCTAAGTCTCCTATTGCCTCAACCATGGCGGGTTGCAACTGACAACCAAATGCAGTTTCCTTGATGTTTAATACATTCACTCCACACAATTCTTGCTCGCATGTTTTATTAAACCCACTGTTAACGATTGAGCCTACTGTTGGTGCCACAGACAGGGTCGTGACAGCTGACAAACCAAGTCGCTGAGGCAAGTATGTCTGAAACATTGTCTCATTAATATCATTACCCATTAAAATATTTGGTATTGCTATTTCTGAGGCAACAAAATTAGCGGATACTGGATGCTCACCTTTCCTCTTTATAACAACTACCTCTATATCATTATCAGAGTCAGCTTCACCTTGGTACTGCTTGTCTCCTTTAGATGTCACCTTCACCTTGCCTTTCCTGGAAGCACCCAGTTTCTTAGAAACTGAGGGGGCAGCTTTGACTCTGAGAGCTTCGTCGCTGTGATGTTTCTGAACATGTTCCCTGAGATTGTCTGCACGAGTGGACGAATAAGTGCATTTCTGACAAACATGTGCCCTTTCTGACGAGTGTGTGCGCTCGTGTCGAATCAAATGAGATTTTTCAATAAAGGCTTTTCCACATGAGCCGCAGACATGGCAGCGAATCCCTAGATGTGAACGCATGTGTGATTTCAGCTGTGATTTTTTGGGAGTGAAATAGGCACATGACTGAAAGTTGCAATGATAAACGTCACCTGATAAAAGATAAAAGTAGAGTTAAATTTTTTAAACTGACCCAGTTATCCTCAAAAAGAAAAAATAATCACAATTTAACATACAATTAAATGAGTATCATCTGAAATAGGTTTAATCATTTAACCTTTTATGACAGAATCAAAACATCAAATGGAATATGCAGTGTAGAGGTTAGAACAAGAAATGGTATGGCCAAGCAATTTTAGCCATATGACAATCATATAAAAAAATGTGTCAATCACTGACAAAAACAGTAAAGAAACATTTCTTCTTCTTCTACTGGTGCCTTTCATGTCCCAATGAAGTATGTTCCCTCAACCAGCACACACTAAGCCCTTTGTAGACTTGTTCATGATTGGTTGAACTTTGTGGCTAAGCTTCCTATGGGAAACCCTCTTCATTCAGTCCTTACAACATGATGGTAGGTTATGGTGATACTGTTCTCTGTTTCCCTAATGGGCTTCGGCAACACACAAGCATGTTTTATAAATGTGAGACCTGAATAATCAGCAGACACGTTGTGAAACAACAAACAAAAGCAGAGATGTGGTTACTGAAAAAATACAATGGATCAAGAGAAAAAGAAATGAGGCAGTTCTTTTAAAAAATCAGGACATTACTGTAAACTGATAAGAGAAATTAGATGTAGACAATCACATAGATAAATCATCATAGCCTAGAGAGAATGGAGCAGCAGGGAATTACCAGAGGATCTGGCCGACAATCAGTACAGTACTCCAAGGAAAGGCCAGACGGACACATAAGACAGCAATAGGCACTAATTAATATTGGGACTCTTTGCTGGCTGTTTAAAATGATGGAGCATGTATGGAATGTGTGGAGGGCTGTGATGTTGGTTTTTAACTCGACTCAGTCACATTTTGGGCCTGCTTCAAATCGTCTATAGGAAGTCTTTTGCAGGACATCGCTCTCATCACAACTCACATGAAAGACTCTCAACCATTTGCCAATTCCCATTCCTCATGGAATTTCATGTCCAGGATGTCTTGGGGAACTCACCATCTGTTTTTCTATAAAGGTTGTCATGATGGGTACCTTGGGATACATATATAGTAGTTTTCCTTTGCTGTTCCCATTCACATCACTGGATCACATCCTCAGCCTTCAGCTGAGGACACCTTATATGTAAGGAACACAGTTTATTTATACACACTATATTTTAATTTACCAGGGTGATGAGTACCCAACTCGTACTCTAGCTAAAAGCAAACGGCATCTGGGCATGTTATGAGAGACAAATGTGAAAACTTAGTGATAACTGACATACCCGACAGGCAAAAGGAAGACAAAGATATTAATACCTGGATTACCCATCAAATGGCATAATTGAAAAAAAAAAAAAAATTTCTCATTTCCACACAATCCTGCATGACTGAGGCAATAGATCCACACAAGTTCCAACAAGTTTAAGGTCTCTATAAGCGACAGAAAATCATGTTACAGTAATCTATTGTTTACATTCAGAAGCATGCTCCGAGAGTCCAGAAAACAGACACCATGATTACTGAAGTAGTAGAAAGTCACCCCAGTGTTGCAGTGGCAGCCTCAATCTCCATTCTCATACTGAAGGTTATCTGCTATGTGAAATTCTCAACATTTAATTAACTCTTTGTGTCCCATGTAATGTGCCACGTGGGATCGGCTTTTGTTCATATCTATCAATCAATACTCAGTGTCATCGTTTATGTTTGGCTGATAAGAGTGAAGACATCTGGCTAGATATATCAACATGCCGCATAGTATATGCCGCTTCTTTGAAATTATGTTGAGTTGAGCAAAAAAAATTATATCATTGCACTCAGGACATTTCCATTCACACTCTGTTCCCTCATTCAACAGCTCTGTGAAAGTAATACTCCCATGCTTATCTCAATATAGTTACTGTCTCTATGTAACTGTAATTCCTTTTGTTTTTAAATGTGTGATTGCTAACATTGGGGAATATTTATCTTCTAATTGTAATTCCTGTTATTTTCAAATGTGTGCTTAGTAACACTGGGGAATACTTGTCTATTATCATTATGGTGCAGGCCCTTTGTAGAACATCGCTTTCATCATAATCTACTGAAAAGTTCTCAATCCTTTGCCAGTTCCCTTGCCTCGTGTATTTTCATGCCCAAGGTGTCCCCAATGTCCCGTGTCCATCCTCGTGCTGGTTGACCCCAGCCTCTTCATCCAGGCACCACGCCTTCCATCACTGTTCTTTCCAAACCACTGTGATGTGTATTATGGCCAAAGTATTCCAGTTTCTAAAACATGGTGCTCTTGTAGAGCAAGTTTTCTCTGATTTTTAGATCTTTTAGAATGTCATTTTCTTCTTCTGATTGGTTCCAGATTTTCTATGATGTTTTCAAATGTCTATACTATGTGTTATTATATCATTATTACCACCATATGCAACATTTAGCAGTGCAGGCGATCATGATCCTCCGCAAACAACTATCCTCTGCGGTCTTGATAAAAATGACTGATGATGTCTACCACACCATTTTGTCAACCCATCCAGAATTTTCTCTCTACTGATCTGTCTTCATCGTCACAGCAATCACAATCTATTCCAGTCTCTCATCTCATCATGTGATCCCAGTAATAACGGCTGTCTAGTCATGATGTGGATAACCATCAGTCTTTGTAAGCCGGCCTCAGCAGTACTTGGATATTGGTCTTCTTAGCATCATTATGCAAATACTGAAAAAAATTATCTGCTGAAGAACGTTATATGTATGTAAATCTGTGTGTGATACAGGGACCCATAAGGGAAGCAAAGATTAGTAACACTGTAACCTACATAAGAGGTAACTAAGAAGGACTGGTGTGAGAGTGGCTAACTTTAGCTGCAACATCCAACCAGTCATGAACAAGTGTGCAACGGGCTTGGCATGAGTTGGTTGGGTGGCCTATGCTTCACTGGGAGATGAGAAGGCTTATAAAGAAGAAATATAAATGTATAACAGAATAATAAATACAAGAAATATGTGTCTTTTCCAGAATCACAGATATTATAAATATGTTTGTATACAGGATCATACAAACTATAAATATTCTGTTGTGGGTAGATGTACGTGTTGAATTTTGGGAAATAAGATACAATCATGATAAAGACGTTAGAAAATGAAAGAAATGCATATTTTCTTCCAGGTTAACATTGAAAAATAAATACCAATGTAGATTAACACTGAAAAAGATCATACCACTTTAGATTAACATTGGGAAAAAAAATATATACATGTTTAGATTAACATTGAAAAAACATGGCAGTGTAGATTAGTATTGAGAAACAACATACCAGTGTGTATTCGCTTGTGTGAAATTAAATGGGACTGAAATTTGGTGCGGAAACCACAGAGGTCACACAGGTAGGGACGGTGCTCGCTGTGAGTGACCATGTGTTGCTCGAGGGTATTCTTCAGTTTAAAGCTGTGACCACATTCTGGGCATTCAAATTTCTTCTCATCTGAAAATATGTACAAAGTCATTCACTGAGCATGAAAGATAATACGATTTCAAGAACATAATAATGAATCTGACCATGATATTTTTCTTGTCCATAATTACTGAACAACTTAGCATCATTCTGCAGCAGTGCCGATACATTGATGCTCAGGTCATCAGAGCCCTGAAAAGGGATTACCAGAGTGGGGCTGGCATAAAGACTTTCCTTCTGAGCTGGTAGTGAAGCACCATCTCCATGGCAACTTTCAGAAGACTCTCTTTCTGTCGCATATTGCGCACCTCAGTTCATTACACCGCTGCACACCACTGATCTAAAACACATTGTTCTACACAGTGCCTACGCTAAAGCGCATTGGAATGTCAGGAATGTTGTATCACGTCTAAAAATAAAGATGTCACCCGATGATGGACAGGTCAGGTGTTCGAATCTTGTGAAACTATTGGATGACCTAGACTTGGTGGCGTCATTGCAAGGAATGATGGGTAGGAGGGAGCCTTGATCGGGCACATACAGTTTGATATCCTAGAAAGCCGGTTGTGTATTTCGTATGGAGGAAGACGGTGTTCGCAGATTTATCTCAGATCTAGCACAGATTACTTCAGATTACTGCAGATTATTGAAGAACAAAGTTGATAAGATCATCTTAGATGGAGGGACAGACTGTTGAATAGGGAATGGACTAAACCAGAACCAATGCCAATGATCAGCTGGAGAACTAATTAGGGATTCTTGCACTACGTCAAGTGGTCAGTTACCCCAAATCTGTTATTAGAAAACAATTCATAGAGGAGCTGCCAACCTAATAACTCCCATAGAATCTAGTGCTCAGTGTTGTCTAGGTGTCTTTCCTAAAGCCAGCATGTCAGACCCAGTACCATCTCACCACCAACGTTAATTAACTGAACTGATTTCTCTTAAACTTTAAGGAAATTAAGAACTATTGCCAAAGGCATATCACATTCAATTGACTGAGAACAGTTAATTAATAATGACCAGTCATAAATGTGTTTAGAGAACTTTATTTATTCACAACATCTTCGATCCATGGAAATTTCCCATAACATCGTTTGTAACCCAGAGACATTGTTAGGAAGAACTTGTGGTTAAGCACAGTGGCTATCTGGACTGATTCATTCGTAAATCAAATGGGAGTTAAATGATCCTTACCGGACATATTGACATTATCTCTTGGTTTAATGATTGACATACATGTTTCAGAAATGCATAACTTGCTTTTATTTCCACAGCATTTCATTCAATAAACTGATTTCACTTTTACTTCCTCTTTTGTCGGGTACATTGTGATGTGACAAAAACTTTTATTTGTGTTTAGTTAACATTACTAAATCACATACTTGAAGAATCTGGAATGACAGGTAACCACGAATAGACAGCAACGGTCTGTTCTATTATAAGCACCCAGGTTCCAGGTTATTCATAAAGGAGAACTTAAAATTACACAAATTTTCTTGTAACCGTTTCACCTATAAGGGAAAATGGATACAGGTGGGGGACACGAGCTAGATAAGTAACTCCTTTCTGGGAAGGCTAAGTTTGGAGAGAAATCATCAATATTCCCGGTAAACCCCTAGATTTCCTGAGCCAATATGAGGCACTTTGGCTTCCAAAGACCCATCCCCTCCAGACGAAATTAGTCCCATCCTTCTAGCTTGACTTAACACGGGGCAGGCCAGGGTGGGTAATGCATTCTCCTCCCAACATACCACACTTTCCCCTCTGCAAGCTCAGAAACCAAATACTTGTGCTAGAAGCACAGAAATCCTTGGCAAAGTGCAGAAACCAGATTCTTGTAAAAGATTGGTAATGGAACTTTATGTCTACAGAGAGGCACAGAAATCCTAAGCATATTAGCCACAATGGGGACATCGTCTTGGGCTGCATAAGGCATACCACAAAGAGGTACCCCAAGGCATGGCCAGTGTCAGACTTGGTCCTGTCACCTCAAAGTCCCACAATACTATGGCAGCTACCTAACAGTCCCTGTTTTGGCATCTACATGATAAAAAAGAAACACAGATAGAATCTGATAAACATAATTAAAATTTAAAAAATAATGTAGGATGGCATTAAAAGAATGTGTAAAGATGGACAGGACATTTGATGGACTGGCTGAGGACAGAAAGGTAAAGGTAGTCCAACAGCAGATACTGCCATTTAGATGTGAAGTGTTAAGCCTTCACATATTCTAGGCCACATCATATGAGGTGTGCCTGACAGTTCCTGTTCTTGTTGCCTTTCCCTCCCTGACAATTCTCAGAAAACTGCCTGGTACTCCAGAGTTGTAATGGTGGGAATAAATCATCCTGCCACTGCAGGCACCCAGACCACTGTCTTGGCAAGCAAGTGCACTAACAACTATGCCACCACAGCAAGTTCAAATTCCCAATACTGGCAGTACATTCCACTGGAAAGGCATCTGTGATGACCTTGAAATTAATGTAACAACTGTGAAAACAATTAACATCACCATTTGGCTCGGGCTCCAAAGGTTGTGGGTTTGATCCTGGGCCGCGTCCTTCGATTCCCGAGTGAAATTTTTCTGAGACTCCTGTGGGTCATCGCTAGAGCTATGGAGTTCATGCTTTGTGCGACGCTTTCCTGTCGACTTTTTAAATTAATATCAAATATCATCAACATATTTTCACTATTGTTATCACTATTTAAACCAGTGAATGTATTTTAGGAAAGCCTCTTTATGAATGTATAATTTGTTTCCACATTTGACTTATGATTTTTTTTAGCTGTACCTTTAAATTCACTAACAAAAAGTCTTTTTAAAAGAGGTAAGATAGAAGTCAATGGATAAGATTACAAAGAACCGATCTTATCTACTAAGATTAAATAACTTAAACCCTAAATTCCCATCACCCTTTTACTTATTAAGATTAAATGCAGGTCCGCATGGCCGAATGGATAAGAACAGTGTTCTTAAACAGCTGGACTAAAATGCTGAAATGTCATCCTTGACTTGGGGACGTTAAATACAAGTACCTCTGAAGTCAGAGTGGGTTCGCCTGATGGCGAGGGACACTGTTAATAGGGAAAGCTAACCAACATGCAAAATTCAGTCCATCATTACTATAAAGATAGTGTGTATGGAATACGCTTGAGTTCAAAGTGAGCGAGCATTTAAAAAAAAAAAAAATTCAGATTAAACAACCCTAAATGTTGACTGTCCTCTTACCTGTGTTTATTTTCATTAAACAACCCTAAATGTTCACTGTCCTCTTACCTGTGTTTATTTTCATTAAACAACCCTAAATGTTGACTGCCCTCTTACCTGTGTTTATTTTCATTAAACAACTCTATATGTTGACTGTCCTCTTACCTGTGTTTATTTTCATTAAACAACCCTATATGTTGACTGTCCTCTTACCTGTGTTTATTTTCATTAAACAACTCTATATGTTGACTGTCCTCTTACCTGTGTTTATTTTCATTAAACAACCCTAAATGTTGACTGCCCTCTTACTTGTGTTTATTTTCATTAAACAACCCTAAATGTTCACTGTCCTCTTACCTGTGTTTATTTTCATTAAACAACCCTATATGTTGACTGTCCTCTTACCTGTGTTTATTTTCATTAAACAACCCTATATGTTGACTGTCCTCTTACCTGTGTTTATTTTCATTAAACAACCCTATATGTTGACTGTCCTCTTACCTGTGTTTATTTTCATTAAACAACCCTAAATGTTGACTGCCCTCTTACCTGTGTTTATTTTCATTAAACAACCCTAAATGTTGACTGCCCTCTTACCTGTGTTTATTTTCATTAAACAACCCTAAATGTTCACTGTCCTCTTACCTGTGTTTATTTTCATTAAACAACCCTATATGTTGACTGCCCTCTTACCTGTGTTTATTTTCATTAAACAACCCTATATGTTGACTGCCCTCTTACCTGTGTTTATTTTCATTAAACAACCCTATATGTTGACTGCCCTCTTACCTGTGTTTATTTTCATTAAACAACCCTATATGTTGACTGCCCTCTTACCTGTGTTTATTTTCATTAAACAACCCTATATGTTGACTGCCCTCTTACCTGTGTTTATTTTCATTAAACAACCCTAAATGTTCACTGCCCTCTTACCTGTATTTATTTTCATTAAACAACCCTATATGTTGACTGCCCTCTTACCTGTGTTTATTTTCATTAAACAACCCTAAATGTTGACTGCCCTCTTACCTGTGTTTATTTTCATTAAACAACCCTAAATGTTCACTGTCCTCTTACCTGTGTTTATTTTCATTAAACAACCCTAAATGTTGACTGTCCTCTTACCTGTGTTTATTTTCATTAAACAACCCTAAATGTTGACTGTCCTCTTACCTGTGTTTATTTTCATTAAACAACCCTAAATGTTGACTGTCCTCTTACCTGTGTTTATTTTCATTAAACAACCCTATATGTTGACTGTCCTCTTACCTGTGTTTATTTTCATTAAACAACCCTAAATGTTCACTGTCCTCTTACCTGTGTTTATTTTCATTAAACAACCCTATATGTTGACTGTCCTCTTACCTGTGTTTATTTTCATTAAGCAACCCTAAATGTTGACTGTCCTCTTACCTGTGTTTATTTTCATTAAACAACCCTAAATGTTGACTGCCCTCTTACCTGTGTTTATTTTCATTAAACAACCCTATATGTTGACTGTCCTCTTACCTGTGTTTATTTTCATTAAGCAACCCTAAATGTTCACTGTCCTCTTACATGTGTTTATTTTCATTAAACAACCCTATATGTTGACTGTCCTCTTACCTGTGTTTATTTTCATTAAGCAACCCTAAATGTTCACTGTCCTCTTACCTGTGTTTATTTTCATTAAGCAACCCTAAATGTTCACTGTCCTCTTACCTGTGTTTATTTTCATTAAGCAACCCTAAATGTTGACTGTCCTCTTACCTATTTTCATTCGCTCACTATGAACTCGTGCATAGTCCACATGGGACTGATTTTTGCATATAGGCCTGCCTTTCCTATTACCAGTGTCCCACACCATCAGGCAAACCCACTTCAACTTCTGATGTACTTGTAATTTATGTCCCCAAGTCAAGGACACGACTGCCTGAAACAGGCTAACGAAACTAGAACATTATATACAACAATAAGACAGAGACAAACAGCTTTCCTCGGTCATGTGATGAGAAGAGAGGCATTGGAGAACATCGTAACAACTGGAAAGATCGAGGGGAAGAGAGGCAGAGGTAGACCAAGAGAAGTGATGCTGGATGGATTGAGACGGTGGCATGGAGGAATATCAGCAGCAGAGTTGATCCAGAAAACCAAAGACCGAGATCTATGGAGAGCCATGAACGCCTACGCCAGCCGGCACGGCACTTGATGATGATGATGATGATGAAGTCAAGGACAAGAAGTCAACATTTTAGTCCACCTGACTGGTGTGGGAACTGAACCTGCTACCTTGCTATCAACACACCAGAAGTTTCAGAGCAAGTGCTTTTATCCATTCGGCTATGATGACCTAATTTACTAAGATTAAATGACAGAAACTTGACTTTCATTTCCCAATGGAGCATATGTCCTCACATCAAGTCCTTTGCAGACTTATTCATGACTGGTTCAAATTTGCAGTAAAGTTTTTTCTACAGGATGAGATAGGCAGTCTCACGGCAACCATCCTTAGACACCTCTTACAACAACATGCATGGTAGGTTACTCTTCTTTGCTTTCCTCATGGGCCCCAGTAACACACGGGCGGTCCTCTGACCTACTAAGATTCATCAACCTAAACCCCAAGTGTCCACTGTCTTTCTTCTTGTAAAACTTAAAGAGTTATATACATATTTAGCCATGCTAGCAACATGGTTAGTGCACATACCTAGCAACAACTTGATCTAGAGATCAATCTCCAGTAACAGTAACTGGAATTAGCCTAGTAAAAATGCTAACAGAAATTAAATAAAATTGAGCTTAACTAGTAATGACACCAACCGGAATGAATTTTGAAGTGTTGATACAGATTGTTCTTGCTTCTAAATGCCATCAGGCATATATCACAAACAAATGGTCGTTGATCACTGTGCTGTCTGCGATGGGAGACCAGTTGTTGGAACTTATCTGTACTATATTTACATTGCTCATCATCACAGTGAAACGGTGGACCTGAAAAATATAGAGCATTATGTTTCTGTACTCAGTTATGAAGCAGTACTCTTAAAGTGCATCCAACTTCAATTAGCATTTCTTTTTATTTTGATTTCTCTACCTTTTGACTGTTCTTGGTATATCTGCAAGGCAGCAAGTTTGCTAGTCTCTTCTGCCAATATTCCTTGATCTGTCAGACTTGAGGCTTAAGTGACTGCTTGATGTTGTCACTTTCAGAACTCTTGCACATCCATATCTTAACCTTTGACTCTCAAACCCCAACCCTTGTCAAGGCCACCTGCTCTAAACCCACATCCTTCATAGCCGCCTGTCGTCTCTCATTATGCAGTCTAGACCTACTCTCCTTAATTGTGACTGCTTCTCGCATCCTCAAAGTGTACTACATAACATATATTTTCTATAGCATTACATATTTTATGTCTGCCTTTATGTAATCCTGTCTTAACTAAGCCTTCAGAACTCATATAACACTTTATTTGCCATAAGAGCTGTTTTCCTTATCATGTGCAGCATTTTCATATTCCCTGTCAATTATCGCAGTGATGGCAGCCTCACTGTTATCCCGTCCTTGCCAAGGTAGACTCTAATCCACATGACTTCCCTGTCAATTATGGCAGTGATGGCAGCCTCACTGTTATCCTGTCTTTGCCAAGGTAGACTCTAATCCTCATGACTTCCCTGTCAATTATGGCAGTGATGGCAGCCTCACTGTTATCCTGTCTTTGCCAAGGTAGACTCTAATCCACATGACTTCCCTGTCAATTATGGTAGTGATGGCAGCCTCACTGTTATCCTGTCCTTGCCAAGGTAGACTCTAATCCTCATGACTTCCCTGTCAATTATGGTAGTGATGGCAGCCTCACTGTTATCCCGTCCTTGCCAAGGTAGACTCTAATCCTCATGACTTCCCTGTCAATTATGGTAGTGATGGCAGCCTCACTGTTATCCTGTCCTTGCCAAGGTAGACTCTAATCCTCATGACTTCCCTGTCAATTATGGTAGTGATGGCAGCCTCACTGTTATCCCGTCCTTGCCAAGGTAGACTCTAATCCTCATGACTTCCCTGTCAATTATGGTAGTGATGGCAGCCTCACTGTTATCCCGTCCTTGCCAAGGTAGACTCTAATCCTCATGACTTCCCTGTCAATTATGGTAGTGATGGCAGCCTCACTGTTATCCCGTCCTTGCCAAGGTAGACTCTAATCCTCATGACTTCCCTGTCAATTATGGTAGTGATGGCAGCCTCACTGTTATCCTGTCCTTGCCAAGGTAGACTCTAATCCTCATGACTTCCCTGTCAATTATGGTAGTGATGGCAGCCTCACTGTTATCCTGTCTTTGCCAAGGTAGACTCTAATCCACATGACTTCCCTGTCAATTATGGTAGTGATGGCAGCCTCACTGTTATCCCGTCCTTGCCAAGGTAGACTCTAATCCTCATGACTTCCCTGTCAATTATGGTAGTGATGGCAGCCTCACTGTTATCCCGTCTTGCCAAGGTAGACTCTAATCCACATGACTTCCCTGTCAATTATGGTAGTGATGGCAGCCTCACTGTTATCCCGTCCTTGCCAAGGTAGACTCTAATCCTCATGACTTCCCTGTCAATTATGGTAGTGATGGCAGCCTCACTGTTATCCCGTCTTTGCCAAGGTAGACTCTAATCCTCATGACTTCCCTGTCAATTATGGTAGTGATGGCAGCCTCACTGTTATCCCGTCTTTGCCAAGGTAGACTCTAATCCTCATGACTTCCCTGTCAATTATGGTAGTGATGGCAGCCTCACTGTTATCCCGTCTTTGCCAAGGTAGACTCTAATCCTCATGACTTCCCTGTCAATTATGGTAGTGATGGCAGCCTCACTGTTATCCCGTCCTTGCCAAGGTAGACTCTAATCCTCATGACTTCCCTGTCAATTATGGTAGTGATGGCAGCCTCACTGTTATCCCGTCCTTGCCAAGGTAGACTCTAATCCTCATGACTTCCCTGTCAATTATGGTAGTGATGGCAGCCTCACTGTTATCCTGTTTTTGCCAAGGTAGACTCTAATCCTCATGACTTCCCTGCAGGCAATTGTTTGTTTGTGCTTCCGCTTGCTTTGAACTCAAACATAGTCCTGACAAGTGCTACTACTTCAAGTGCACTGGACTGATTTTTAAGTATGGATTAAATTTCCCTATTACCAGTGTCCCTCGCCATCTGGCGAACCCACTCCGACTACAGAGGTACTCGTAATTTACGTCCCTAAGTCAAAGACCTGAAGACAATGAGTCGGAGTCTGTTGACACCATAATACCTAAAGCCTTTGGAGAATAAAGTACAAAATTAGACCTAATCCCAGCCAGTCTGTATGTGCTATGCTGAATCATGGTCTGAGTACATCCTAATATATCTCTCTGGAGATGTGAAGTTAGAGCACCGGTCTTGCACACCCAACTGGTTTCTGAGATTACAACGGAAGAGGCGAGTTCTGCAGCACACAAGGAAGGTCTCTACACCAACCACACTCTGATAGATGTTACATCAGTACTGGATTGGGAGGAAGGTCTCTACACCAACCACACTCTGATAGATGTTACATCAGTACTGGATTGGGAGAAGGTCTCTACACCAACCACACTCTGATAGATGTTACATCAGTACTGGATTGGGAGGAAGGTCTCTACACCAACCAAACTCTGATAGATGTTACGTCAGTACTGGATTGGGAGGAAGGTCTCTACACCAACCACACTCTGACAGATGTTACGTCAGTACTAGATTGGGAGGAAGGTCTCTACACCAACCAAACTCTGACAGATGTTACTTCAGTACTAGATTGGGAGGAAGGTCTCTACACCAACCAAACTCTGACAGATGTTATGTCAGTACTGGATTGGGAGGAAGGTCTCTACACCAACCACACTCTGATAGATGTTACATCAGTACTGGATTGGGAGAAGGTCTCTACACCAACCACACTCTGATAGATGTTACGTCAGTACTGGATTGGGAGGAAGGTCTCTACACCAACCAAACTCTGACAGATGTTACGTCAGTACTGGATTGGGAGGAAGGTCTCTACACCAACCACACTCTGACAGATGTTACTTCAGTACTAGATTGGGAGGAAGGTCTCTACACCAACCACACTCTGACAGATGTTACGTCAGTACTGGATTGGGAGGAAGGTCTCTACACCAACCACACTCTGATAGATGTTACTTCAGTACTAGATTGGGAGGAAGGTCTCTACACCAACCACACTCTGATAGATGCTACTTCAGTACTGGATTGGGAGGAAGGTCTCTACACCAACCAAACTCTGACAGATGTTACGTCAGTACTGGATTGGGAGGAAGGTCTCTACACCAACCACACTCTGACAGATGTTACGTCAGTACTGGATTGGGAGGAAGGTCTCTACACCAACCACACTCTGACAGATGTTACGTCAGTACTGGATTGGGAGGAAGGTCTCTACACCAACCACACTCTGATAGATGTTACTTCAGTACTGGATTGGGAGGAAGGTCTCTACACCAACCACACTCTGACAGATGTTACGTCAGTACTGGATTGGGAGGAAGGTCTCTACACCAACCACACTCTGATAGATGTTACTTCAGTACTGGATTGGGAGGAAGATCTCTACACCAACCACACTCTGACAGATGTTACGTCAGTACTAGATTGGGAGGAAGGTCTCTACACCAACCACACTCTGATAGATGCTACTTCAGTACTGGATTGGGAGGAAGGTCTCTACACCAACCAAACTCTGACAGATGTTACGTCAGTACTGGATTGGGAGGAAGGTCTCTACACCAACCACACTCTGACAGATGTTACGTCAGTACTGGATTGGGAGGAAGGTCTCTACACCAACCACACTCTGACAGATGTTACGTCAGTACTGGATTGGGAGGAAGGTCTCTACACCAACCACACTCTGATAGATGTTACTTCAGTACTGGATTGGGAGGAAGGTCTCTACACCAACCAAACTCTGACAGATGTTACATCAGTACTGGATTGGGAGGAAGGTCTCTACACCAACCAAACTCTGACAGATGTTACGTCAGTACTGGATTGGGAGGAAGGTCTCTACACCAACCACACTCTGAGAGATGTTACATCAGTACTGGATTGGGAGGAAGGTCTCTACACCAACCAAACTCTGACAGATGTTACGTCAGTACTGGATTGGGAGGAAGGTCTCTACACCAACCACACTCTGAGAGATGTTACATCAGTACTGGATTGGGAGGAAGGTCTCTACACCAACCAAACTCTGAAAGATGCAAGTCCCTTCCATGGCTCACATGACCTAAATGTCAATGCCTCCAACTTAAGAGTTGAAATTCAGTCTTCCAGCGGATTCACCAGCCAACCAACTTCTCACGTCTGAGGACTCTATAATGTCTTGTCTCTATTGCTGTTTTCTTCTGTACTCAGCTCTACACATTCTTAAATACTATGATATTTGTACCGGGGGCATGAAATCAGAAATAAAAGGTATATGAAACTATAATATACTTTTCTACAGATGTGAAAATTAAGTACCAGTCTTGCACACCCTGCTGAGTTCTGAGCTTGTAGAGAAGAAGGAGAGATCCAATAGTCACAGTGGAGATGGTACCCCAGTACCTTGTCAAGAAAGAGTCACTACACCGAACTGACTTTGACAGATGCAAGCAAGAGACATTGCAGATATTGACAATAAATTGTGACAGTGGGATATATGAACAACAGTCTAGTAAAGAAATTATGACAGTGAGGTATATGAACTACAATCTAGTAAAGAAAATGTGACAATGGGGTATATGAACTACAGTCTAGTAAAGAAATTGTGACAGTGGGGTATATGAACTACAGTCTAGTAAAGAAATTGTGACAGTGGGATACATGAACAACAGTCTAGTAAAGAAATTATGACAAAGGGGTATATGAACTATACTGTCCGGTACTTGGTGTTACAGGACCTATACTTTTATTAATCAGTGCTAATGTACAGTTTACAGGCTGTTTTATTTATTTGCTGCAAAGTAACCATTCTTTAATCTATAAAATGATCAATATTTTACCAGGAAAGTGGCTCAGCTTCATATGGTCATAGTATTCTTTGCTCCACTTTGACTTGAAAGAGCACAAGCTACAACAGAACAAGCAGTTGCCTTCATGAACCTGTTGAATCAATGATCAATGTCAAACAAAACAACTTTTTGAATAAGCTTTATCTCCACATGCTTCTCTGTAATAATCATGGATTTTCACAAACTCATATTCACATTTGCATTATTTCCTGCTCTCATATGCAATTATTTAAATTATCAACATTTTCTTTTCATTTTAGTTTCTTTGTTCATCCTCCAAAAGACTTAGACGGTTTACAATGTGCTGTTTCTGTTTACAATGAAGCTTTACGGTTTCTGTTTACAATGAAGCTTTACTGTTTCTGTTTACAGTGAAGCTTTACTGTTTCTGTTTACAGAGAAGCTGTACTGATTCTGTTTACAGTGAAGCTGTATTGTTTCTATTTACAGTGAAGCTGTACTGTTTCAATTGCAGTAAAACTGCACTGTTTCTGTTTAAAGTGAAGATACACTGTTTATGTTTACAGTAAGGTTGTGATTTTTCTGTTTAGAATAAAGCTGCGCTATTTCTGGTTACAGTGAAGTTACACTGTGTCTATTTACAGTAAAACTGCATTGATTCTTGTTACAGTGAAGCTGCACTGTTTCCATTTACAGTAAATCAGCATTGTTTCTATTTACAGTAAATCTGCATTGTTTCTGTTTACAGTGAAGCTGCACTGTTTCTGGTTACGCTGAAGCTGTACTGTTTGTGTTTACAATAAAGCTACATTGTTTCAATTTACAGTGAAGTTATATTGTTTCTATTTACAGTGAAAATTAGATCTATGACTGTATTTGCAAGACTTCAGTGATCCAAACAGGCACAAGCAGTTAAGCCATGTGTTACTATGCTTATCAACTCCTTTGCTTTTTTTTTTATATCAATACCTTTTTTATATCAATAATTTTTAAAGGATTTAAATTTATCTCATCTCATCTTCTTGTTCTTGTATCTTGCAGTGTTGAGGTGAAGCTTAACAGCAGGAGAATGCCTGTTTATGGGCTTCATGTATTGAGATTCCCATGAACTCTGCTATACCCTCTGTCCATTGTTTACATGGCAGGCGTCTTCTTCCATTTGGTATGTACACCATTGTTTGTTGTGGTATACTGTTAGTTGGTAGTCTAGTTACATGGCCAAACCATTTAACTTGTTGCCTTCTGATAAAATCTAGCACTGCTAAAACCCCTACTTTAGTCCTGATTTCTTCATTTCTAATTTTCTCTCTTCTTGATACACTGAGTATTCTTCTCAGGAATCTTATTTCTGTTGTTGTGGTTTTTCTTTTCTCTGTTTCTGTCAATGTCCAGATTTGGAACTGGAAGCATATAGTTTAAGCTTATCAATCCATCCATTGATACCAATGTTTTGAAAGAGACAAAATTTATAACAATTATGAAAAATGTCTTCTGAATCAAATGTCCAAAGTTATTTCAAGCAATTTGTATTTAATCTCAGTGTAAAATTCATTTACTGCGACTTCTTCGTGCATAGTTTTTTTCACAATACAATGTAATACACCTTTTGACTGCAGGATGGTTAAGAGCAAAAGAAGAAAACAGAAGACAGAAATTACATTATCTTTTTCATTGCCAATTTTCTACTATTCGATCTGCAGCTTTTAGATTAAGAAAATTCCTCCATTCATTAAACTGACAACCTTTTCATAAAAATACCTCAAATTTAATTAAAACAAGTTCATCTAATTGTGAAGTTGCAAACACAGACAAAATATATGCAAGTAAATTTGATGAAATGTAGAAACAAATAACATTTTTACATAAGTTTTAGAACATAGGCTAGTTGGATAGATTCTTTTTGTCCCTATTCTCCACTCTCTTTCATATTACTACCTTAGATCAAACTTAATGTTCTTATATAGGTATACTGTAAAAGAACTGTATTATAAGCATGACAGCAGGCTAACGTACTTAAGTCTGCTAACCAAATATATTGAAACATTAAACTCTAGTTCTAAACATATGTATAACCAAGCCTGTGGCCTGTTGTTTCTAAATTAACACTGAGAAAACAAACAGAAACAAAAAAACACTAAAGATAATCTTTAACCTGTTTATGATGCTTCTCTAGAGAGAGGTGATTATATGTTGTATAATTACACTGTGAACAGGACTGAAGTAGTCTATTGCCATTGTTTGTCTTCATTCCCAACATCTGACTGGCTTTGGCAGGTTTGTTTCCATGATCTGGTTTGGCATTTGTAACTTTTGCTGCTTCAGTTATCTTACTCCTTGTTTGTCGTTTTGTCATACTTTTCTCTTTTACATTCTGTTCTGAGAAAATATAAAGTAATACAGGTTAAGTATCAAATAACTGCTAAATGGGACAATTTATGTTTGTTGCAGTGTCACTTATTTGTCATTTTTTCCATCGTAAGACTTGGTGAAAGACTAGCAAAACAAATAATGTTGGCAGAAAAAACATAAACATGCAAACAGCATTAGAGGCTTTATCAACATCAGGATATTTATCACACTAAAATAAATCTGCTGCATTTAGAACTGATAGGAGACCCAAGATCAGCAGCCTGAAGTGAAGGATATCTGGTAAAACAGATTTGACAACAGCCAAAGAAAGGGGACCATCTAGAGTGCACAAATTATACAGGAATAATATTTTTCTTGGTTCCTGGGAGAATATAAATGATCATTCTCGAGAGAATAAGAGATACCATTCAAAAACAACTAAGGTTGCTTTCCCACACAAAAAATCAGATGCAAGATGAAGTAAACACACTTGATGTGAGATCAATACAATTTGGACTAAACATTCATAGGAGAAAAGACGAAGATAACAAGAATAAATCAAGCAAATTATGCCCCCAACTTCCTAGGTGAAACCTCACTTCAAGAGGAATAATTCTACTACTTCTTTGTTCCTCTTTCAAGGGGGTTGCACCCAAGGAAACCCGCGCATTCCTCAATCTACAGCCCTGACGAATGGTCAGAAAGTGAAAGTGACCATTAAAGAATGGCAGTTTGATCGTCTACTCGAGTGATGTTCTTGGTGGCAACCTAACCAAAAGAGGGAGGCAGGGAGAAAAGATGACCCACACACATGAGATGGAAGATAAACTCAGGCCTTGAGCAGAGCAAGGGCAGCCTTCAGAGTAGCTTCACTGGCAAGAACTGAAGTGGATCCATCAGTCCATGGACCCAGGCTTAACCCATATTGACCACTTTGAGGTGACATTCTTCCAGGCCAACACACACGCCCTCCCAAAACCATGATTCATACCATATTGAATTAACCTATGCCAAACTACACTGTAAAACATTTTATTTATAAGAAAATTTACAACTTGTAGGATCATCATATTGATTGTTTATTGATTGATGAACTGTAAATGGAACTGATGTGCATTTTTCCATTTAAACATATGTTATGTCAAACAGATGAGAAAATAAAATGAGAAATGTATACCCAAGCCAAAAGATACAGGCTCAGTCAATAAATAACATCAACAGTAACTGATTTCATATTTAATGTGTCAGTTCAACCTGTCTGTTAATTATCTGTTTATCTGTGTGAACAAGACGTCAATGTCTGTAATATTTGTTAAATAAGTTATTTAGCAAAGCAAACATAACTCAAAAAGAATTAAAATTGAAAGGGAAAAGAGGAGACTACATCTCGTGTCTGTTCCAAACCCATGGTACATTTCACCTAATTCATACTGAGGAAGTCTTTTCAGACATTTCACAGAATATCATGGGGGTTCGAGAGCTATTAGAATCCTGGTGAAGGGGCAGTGTCAAATCTAGTGTTCACTGTTCTTCTAAAGAGGACCATTAACTCCTAGACAAATAATGCAACAGAGCCTGTAATACTTCAAGGGTCGTATTCTTGATTTATTTACATATTGAAAGAGGATGGGGCCCAGCTTCTTAAACCAGAATATGGGTAATGCACAACAGTGATCTCCAGTCCCTTCAGAATATACGACAGGCAGCGATGTAGACAAAGATAGGGGAACATACAGAAATGTTAAAATAAGAAAACAAAAGGCAAGAGGGGCTTTCACCACACTAGGACATTTGCAGATGTCAACAGAAATTAAACCTAGTAGAATATTTGACTTTAAAGTTAAATCAGTACTGCTGAACGGAACAGAAACATGGAAATCGAAAAACAATTACTTAAAATCTTCACACATTTATCAATTGGTACCTGAACAGGTAAACTAAATATGGAGACCTAAAAACACACAGCGAAGTAATAATGAGAGAGATCAAAGAAAGCCAGGAATAATATTCGGAGGTTATAATATAAATAATGTACGCTATGCAGACACAGTATTGATAGCGGATAATGCAACAGATCTGTAACGATTGTTGGACATTGTAGTAACAGAGAGTGCAAAGAAAGGACTCTCCTTGAATATCAAGAAAACAGTAATAATGGTTTCAAAGAAACAGGTGACACCCAAATGTGAAATAGAGATAGAAGGGAAAATTCTTCACAAAGTGGATAGTTTTAAATATCTAGGGACATTTATAACATCAAATGGATGATGCACAACAGAGATTAAGAGCAGAATAGGGCAAGCAAAGGCTGCATCTCAGAAAATGAAGAATATTTTATGCAATAAGTGACTATCATTGAATGTAAGAAAGAAAGTGAAGTATATATAGAACCTGTTTTGCTCTATGGATGTGAATCGTGGAATGTAAATGAACAAATAAGGAAGAGATTGGAAGCAACGGAGATGTGGTTCCTTAGACGAATGTTGCAAATTCCTTGGACTGCCAAAGTAACTAACAATGAATGCCTGAAAGAGGCTAATGAAACTAGAACATTATATACAACAATAAGAACGAGACAAACAGCTTTTTTTGGTCATGTGGTGAGAAGAGAGGCGGAGAACATCGTGACAACTGGAAAGATCGAGGGGAAGAGAGGTAGAGGCAGACCACGAGAAATGATGCTGGATGGATTGCGACGGTGGCATGGAGGAATATCAACGGCAGAGTTGATCCAGAAAATCAAAGAGACCGAGATCTGTGGAGAGTCATGAGCGCCTACGCCAATCGGCATGGCACTTGATGATGAAAAACACATGGAAAAGAGAATGAGAGAGAGAGATCAATGCAAGATTGGGTCATACATTTTTGACAGTAAACAGAGAAGAAAAAACAGATTGAAATATTAACAAAAGTGATGAAAAACACAAGGAAAAGAGAATGAGAGAGAGAGAGAGAGAGATCAATGCAAGATTGGGTCATTCATTTTTGACAGTAAATGGAGAAGAAGAAAAAAACAGATTGAAATATTAACAAAAAACAGAGTAAAATATCATATATCAGAGGTTCAGGCGTGGTTTGTTGAATATTTGTGATTATCAGTCACCTTCTACAATCCTGCTCAACTTAGAGTAATAAATAATAAATATGGCATCAACCAATGTCTTTATACAAAAACTACAAGACAATGTCATGAACCTGAAACCAACTACAAATTGTTTGTTATAGATGTTAGCATGGAGGCCTGAGAGTCAACAAGGAAGAAGATTTTACTGAGAACACTTCTAGCAACCTTATCTGTTGCCACTGTAATCATTCACTGTTGGTGATGTATTTGTTCATGCTAATTCTTGCCAAGTTCAATCAAGAATTAACTCAAAATTGGCATTTGTATTAACATATTAATTAGTACACAGTGAATAGACCAGATTTTTCCTATACACATACAATAGAACAGTCACAGAGTTTTTGTAATCTAAAAATTACAGTTATTAACAAGTATAAGATTGGTAATTACCTTTAGGTCTCCCTCTTCTGCGCTGCTGTCTGCTTTCACTTTTCTTTGCTTTGTTCACAGATATTTTCAGTACCATACCTTTTATCACATCAGAGTCTCTGATGATTCTGTGAGGTTTTACAAACTGTCTTTTCGCTGTTTTTTTAACATTTGTTGACTGACCACTGGCAACATGACCTACTTCTGGTAGTACACCCTGACCTAATGAACTCAAAGTATCAGAAGATGTTTTATCAAAACCCATACACTTTGACGTATTATCTGCTGAAACTGGAATATCCTGAGCCACATCAACATGATTCTGGTCAACATCTGAACATGCAGAGCTGTGGCAAGTAAGTACCTCATTTATGTTACAGTTTACAAACTGCACAAGTTCATTTTTGATTGTAACAATATTTGTAGAATTGCTTTCACTGTCAGGAACACTAAGATCTCCACTGGATGGGGTCATAAGTGAAAACTGTAATGGCTGAAAATGTTTAGGTTTTAATGAATTTAATAGATCACTGCTGTTGCAAATATTGTTCAGACAATGACTGTACTGTTGTTGTAAAGACTGGAAGCGGCTTTCATGAGGTCCCAGAGGAAAATTTGAAGAATAGATTATTTGTAAAAGTAAAAATAAGGATGACGGATTTGAAGTAAAAACATCTGTCTGAATAATCTCCTTCAAAAAATTATCTGGCATCTCTGACCATTCAAAATGTTTTAGTAACAGCAGTAAGAACTGCTCTCTGTTGGATGTGTCTTTAGCAAGCCAGGGGATGATAAGGGTCAGCTTGACTCCAGGGTCACACTTCAACATATGCTCTGATTCTAAGAGCACATTCATTTGTGCTGGTGTGAGATCATGAAATTCTGACCTCTGAGTTATTTCTTTCAGGTGCTTGCAGAGAAACTCTACACAATGTCTTTCTAAATTTGGTCGTTGAAACTTAATGCTCAGATCATATATTTTAATAACATTGTCCACTTGTGTGTTATTTTTCAACTGCTCTTCACACAACTCCATCAACAGTGGGATCTGAAATAACAATAAAATAAGATGTTTCATGTCAAACAGTGTTGACAAGCGTATTCTACAGAACACTCACGATTATATGGGTAACAAAGTGTTGCCTTTAGTGTTTAAATATGACAAAATTTCACAGCATTGGATTGCAGTTTCAAAAATAACTGAACAACACGGATTTACTTTATAAAACACACCAACTGATTTGTTTAAACACAAGAATCATTTAACATCATAAGTCTAAGTTACTCCAGTAGAAAGCTACCATCACTGCAATTGGTTCTCTTAAGAAGCCAGTAACAAAGCACATGAAGTTGTCTAAGAGGAATGATTTCTACAGCAATACTGACTTTTCAAGATGGAGGGTAGATGAGGGAAACAATAAGTATGAAAAAGCCATAATTTGCAGTCCTTTTGCATTTTTCTTGACTGTTTTTAAATATAATTACAATTTGATGAACAAAGACATTAACCAAATGCATTTTTTATAACAAATGCCAATAAACTTAAGATTTTAATGTCAGACAGTTCAATGAAAATCTCCCCCCCCCCCCCCCCCCCCCACAGAGAGAGAGAGAGAGAGAGAGAGAGAGAGAGAGAGAGAGAGAGAGAGAGAGAGAGAGAGAGAGAGAGAGAGAGAGAGAGAGAGAGAGAGAGAGAGAGAGAGAGAGAGACCACCTGTACCCCTTTCCATGAGGAAGCCAGTTATGATACTGTACTTGCTAAATACAAACTTTATTATTCTTGTACATGACAAGTGAAAATTGTCTTAATTTACTTCCAACAGAAATCTTTAATTATATTCTTACCATTGCAGGCAACACTGTACTACGCTACCAGCATTACCACAAATAAGAAACTTGAACAGACAGGCAGTACAGACATCTGAGAATGTCCTGGGAGACTGCCATATTCTTAGCTAGTTGTAGATTACAAATTACCCCACATGGACACACAAAGCTATTTGCCAGACTGGATGAAATTAAGTTATTGCAACATATATACAGAGAGGGAGCCATGGTAGCACAGTGGCTAGCACATTTGCTGTTGGCCCAGTGGTCATGGGTTTCAATCCCCAACAAGGCAGACTTTTGTAAATGGGTACCTGGAAACAAAGGCAGCCATCTTGATATTGACCAAATCATCTATTGAGTCTGATGAGTGGGACTTCCGGTCGCCAGCATGGTGGTTAGGCATTGAACCGTTGGGGCCTGTGGCGTGTTTATGCTTTTGGCTACGGTTTGAATCGCATTTTCCTCATGTTGGACTGGTTCCATCGCCCTGCTACTGAGTGAATGCATGGATGACACCGTGAGCTGTGAAATTTGCGTGGAATGCTTTTACATCTGTCCTACACAGTGACCTGCATGTTCGGAGCAATGGCTACCGGCGGTTGCTGAATTGACTGTTTTGCCCTTTTGGTTCATGAGTGCATTTTTTGGGAGATGCCTGGGAGTCGGCACTGAAGCTGCAGAGTTCGTGCTTTGTGCAACACTTTTGGCGCCTGCGGTAAGAAACTGAGCCATGTGGGCGACACTTTCGGCGGGTCGCCCTGCGGTAAGAAACTGAGCCATGTGAGAAAACCAGGGTCAAGGAGGTCTTTCTGGTGACTGCCGAGTCCATCGACGATGAACTGTGGTATTCGTGGATGAATTTTGTGATGGCATTCTGACGGCAGCACTATGCAGTGTACCTGTGCAGGCTTGTTGGATTGCCGAGACTCCTGTCTATTCCACTTTTCACATTGGACACTGGGAACATTTTGTGTGATATTCGCTGGCACGGGAATAGAGCATAATGGGGATGACTCGTTGCCGTGAAGTTGGAACCTCGACTAACTAACTAACTATCTATTGAGTTCTGATTGATCTAAAAAAATATTGGACGGCTAATGTGCCTCAAAGCATTTTTTACTTTGACTGTTTTGTTTTACATATAGAGACACAGACTTCTGGTACAGACATTACTTAACTAAAGGAGGCGAGAAGAAGAGGGAGGAGGAGAATAATAATAATATTAACAATAATGACCCTTATAATATAATAAAATATGAATTTGATACATAAAATATGACCCAGTTATACCTGAAATGTTGCACCTAGAAGCAGAAGTGCTGAGATATTTGTCACCTGCTTTGGCAGGGCACCTGTATACAAGAAAGTAATAAACATGTGGAATACATCAGAGTTGTCAAACTCCACATGTAAATGCTGAGTACAGGTTGGCTGAAGCTGCAGGAGATTCCTCACTGGAAGACTCCAGGCTGCCAGAATCAGTCGGTGAGCAGAGAACTTGCAGTTGCTTAATTCAAAAACCAGATCACAAAATTCACCATTCTGTTAAAACAAAAAACAAAAAAACTGCTGTTAAAATAAAAAAGTTATTTGCATATCCTTTACATAATATTGCAATACATCGCATAATTTTGGGCTATTTGTGATTTACTAAACAAGTTTAGTTCAGTAGTAAACTACTGTATACATTACTTTTCAAGCTGAAGTCACATATATAGCATGAATTGCCTTTTTTAAAAATTTAATAAATCAGGACAGGTTCTTTCCATGAAACTTTATAAACAGTCCCTATTTATAGAAATAGTTTAAAGCCAGAAAAAAAATAGCTGTAGTATGACTGACCGCATACTGAATAATCTTGTCTATGTAATTCAAACTAAATGCCCCTCTCCCATGTGTTTGGTACTGGTTTAAAAGAAAAGTCTCTACATCAGCCTCACTTAGACAGATACAAGCCCTTTTCAAGACTTTAAATGACCTTACTGTTAATACAGTGGATTTAAAATCTCAATCTTCCAAAGTATTCATAACCAATCGACTAACCAACCATGTCTTCAATCAATTGTGCCTTTGTTTTGCAAGAATGTTAATCCCTTTTGCCACAATAGTAGTTTTCATTATTTCAAAAAGGCTATTTTTAAGAAATGGAAAATACAGAGCATGTTGACGTGCCATATTCCATGGCTAAGTCAGTAAGACATTCTCCATTGTTGTGTTCTGAAATAAGCCCCTCTTTTAAAACAGTGGTGATTTTATATTTGTTTCTTTTGTGTATTTTTCCATCACTCTTCTTACTTGTGACCAATATCCATTATTTTCCGTAACAAAATAAAAATAAAAGATAGTTACAAGACAATTAATAAACAAATTAAAAGAGCTCACAAATCATATGCACTGATCAAACCTCAGCTGCCAATTAACTGTCATAATTCTGAATATAGCGTCATTTGTGTTTAGTGATACACTAAAAATATGCTTTTCCCAGAATATGGACATTTTACTTGTACAGGTGCATCAGAATACAAATGTTCTAATCTATATGTATTATCTATTGTGTCTGAAAAATATTACATAAAAATCAAAACAAATAAGATCAAAATAATGAAGATGAACTTCACCAGTCTTATTTCATATACATTCACATAACATCATGGTAGAACAGGTTAGTTAGTTAGTTAGTTAGTCGTGGTTCCAACTTCACGGCAACAGGTCGTCCCCATATTGCTCCGTTCCTGTGCCAGTGAATATCACATAAAATGCTCCTCACTGCCCAATGTGAACAATGGAGTAGACAGGAGTATCGGCAAGCCAACAGCCCACACAGGTACACTGTGCATAATGCCGCCGCCAGAATGCCAACACAAAAGTCCTCCATGAAAAATACAGTTCATTGTCGATGGAAACGGCAGTCACCAGAAAGACTTCATTGACCTGGGTTTTATCCCATATGCTTGGTCTCTTTCCGCAGGACGACCCATCGAAAGCGCTGCACAAAGCACGAACTCCATAGCTCCAACAGGTTCCAGTGTTCACGTATCTAGGTAGCATTTTCACAGAAGGTGGAAGACTGGACAGAGATATGGAAACAAGAATTCAAAAGATGAGTATAGTGTCTTACCAACTGTTACCAATTCCCAAGCATCCACACGTAAGTCAAGTGATATGTGATAATACATATTTCTTGTTTGTGTCCCATAGCAATTTCTTGCTATCAGTCTGTGATGCTATAACACTATCACGTTTTGTAAGTCTTGAGCAAAGAGGAAGACCCAGTCAATCTTTCCATCACTGTGACAAGTGATGAGCTCAGGAGTCAAACCTAGTTCCCACCATGCTGATGGCATTACCAGTGGAGTTCGTTATCAACTACGCTAGAGTGCCCTTCAAGTATATTTCTACCAACACTCTATTACTAGTGACAAACCTGGACAATGTCTACATCACAAGAAAAGAAAATCATTACACCATAAATGAAATGCATAAGATTTAACTCCTTATTTCCTTCTGTACTTGGCGGTTGTTGCTAATTAACATCTGTCTGGCTCACAAGGATCTAAGGTCATAATCATTTGCAATAAGAATTAAATAAACAGCTGGGAGAGAGTTAGCAAAGGTAACAACAATCTTAAACAAAAGTACTTTAATTAATAACTAAAGTCGTGTGGGTTCATGTAACAAGCGGTTGGAGTGTGGGTTAAAGTGTCCTACCTGTCTCATTGTATTTAGCGTACTCATAACATGAGCTAGGCATCTGTTGTTTTCAAACAGACCCATATGGAAAATAGTCCTTGTACTCTGGACTTGAACAAACTCTGCTTGTCTCTTCAGTGTGAGTTTCTCCAGTTGTAACTAAAGATAAAACAATCAAAAATGTTGACCAGTACTCAAAGTCTTACATTTGCGCACTTAAATCAATGGCTATAAATGTGAACTTTTGAAATGTATTCTTACAGTTAAATGTTTCAATAATATCATTTTTTTAAAATGTTGCATATCCCTTACAGGACGTTACAGTCAACACCAGCATTTTTCAGCCGCTGTTGATGTACTAGGCAAGTTTTTAGGTTCAGTAGTTTGCCATTGCTTTCTGAACGACCGGCTCACATCCCCTGTAAGTTACCAGCATGGCGCGATCCGGTGCCGAATCTCATGCAGCTGTTTTCCCCACGTGGATATATGGGATTACGAACAACATCATTAACCCCTTGGCCAGGATTATGGCATTTCTTTCACGTGTTACAGTGGCCTAATACAGCAAGCAATTAAAAGTAAGACTGTAACCTACTATGCATGTCATAAGAGGCAACTAAGAAAGGTTGGCATGAGAATCCCATAGAAAAATTTAGCTGCAAAGTCCAACCAACCGAGAACAAATCTACATGTAGAAGGTACTGGCAGATAAACAGCAGAAGAAGAAGAATATTGCAGATCGTCTACTGAGCTGATTTCTTTGAAGTTAGATATAAATGACTCTTGCCCAAGCAGTCATCATACAGTATACAGTCTCATCATCATCAAGTGCCCTGCCAGCTGGTGTAGGCATTCATGGCTCTTCACAGATCTCAGTCTTTGGTTTTCTGGATCAACTCTGTTGCTGATATTCCTCCATGCCACCGTCTCAATCCATCCAGCACCATTTCTCTTGGTCTGCCTCTCTTTACCTCTATCTTTCCAGTTGTCACAATATTCTCCATGCCTCTCTTCTCATCACATGACTGAGGAAAGCTGTTTGTCTCTGTCTTTTTGTTGTATATAATGTTCTAGTTTCATTAGCCATTTCAGGCAGCCATTGTTAGTTACTCTGGCAGTCCATGGAATTCACAACATTCGTCTCAGGAACCACATCTCTGTTGATTTTAATTTCTTCTTAATTTGTTCATTTACATTCCAAGATTCACTGCCATACAGCAAAACTGTTTCTACATAGCATTTCAGCACTCTCTTTCTTACATTCAATGATAGTGACTTATTGCATAAGATACTCTTCATTTTCTGAAATGCGGCTTTTGCTTGCCCTTTTCTGCTCTTAATCTCTGTTGTACATCTTTCATCTATGTTATAAATGCCCCTAGGTATCTAAAATTATCCACTTGGTTAAGAATGTTTCCTTCTATCACCATGTCATACTTTGGTGTCACCATTTTCTTTGATATCACCATTGTTACTGATTTCTTGATATTCAAGGAGAGTCCTTTCCTTGCACTCTCTGTTACTAGTGTCCAACAATTGTTGTAGGTTGATTGATTGATTGATTGATTTAGGAATCGACATCACAGCATTTGGGATTGTTGTAGGTCTGTTGATTTACCCGCCACCAATGCTGTGTCATCTGCATAGCGCATATTATTTATATTATAACCTCCAACTAGTATTCCTGGCATCTCTTTGATCTCTCTCATTATTACTTCGCTATATAGGGAGAAGAGATCTGGTGACAAGACACACCCCTGTCGTACTCCTAGCTTTATCTGTTTGTAACTACCCTCTTTATAAAAACTGTCATTTACTGCCAATATAGTACCTTGCGGTGTATGGCAGAGGTTCTTCTTTTTGCACCCGACAGAAAAAAATCCCACACCTTACAGAGGGATCAAACCCAGGTCTCCCGAAGGAGAGTCCGGTGTTCTAGCCACTCGCCCAGCCACAAATATATGTCTCTCTGTTTCTCTATTGACCTTTCTATTCCCTCCACAAATCCACTGTTCTTCACTTATTTCCATTTTTATTTTCTTTCTGGTTCTTCTCATCCTAGTATACAGTCTAGGAATATTTATTTCACCTCTAGTAGATTACACACTCCTGGTGTAACCAGGGATTACAAATTGTGTTATGATGATGTGCAAGATTGATATCCCAACTCCTTGGCTCCTCTTCTAGTTTTTTCTTTTTTCATATCCTATTTACAGGACATCGCTGTCAATACCAGCATTTTACCACTGTTGTTGATGTCTTAGCAAGATTACGCTCAGCAGTTTGCCATTACTTTCTGAGCGACCGGCTCACATACCCCAGTAAGTAATCCGCTACCGAATCTCACGCAGATGTGTTTCCCCATGTGGATATATGGGATTATGGAGAAAGTCGTTAATTCCTTGGCCAGGAAGACCAGCTCTAGGAGTTTAAACTCTACAATTCTTTAAAAAAATTAGAAAAAAAAAAATTAAACTTTTGAGATCACTTCTGAATCACATAACATTCAACACTGGAGCAAGGACTGACAGCCAAGCCTCCTGCTCCCAACTTTGAGATTTTAATATTTTCTGAAAAGTTATTTTGTGACTAATATTAAGTGTCAGCATCCTAAACAATTGTGTTTTTTACTCTGACAGTAGTATGTTATGCTTTATGCTTTTGGTTATATAATGTCTAGTAATAACTATGCATATGTCTAAAAAAGTAACCTCAATTTGTTATTTTCTTATAACTTTCAGACGTTATTCATCAATATATACATAATATGGTATGATTGGTACGTTTCTTCAGTGCTTCATGTATCAATTTGTATTTTTAACATTATGTGGCATTTTTATTACCATTATTCATAAAATACAATTGTTTTACAATACTGGCATAAGTATTTAACACTTTTAGAGATAATGTGACTTCAATATAGCTCAAAAAATTATTTCTTGCTAGTTTCCACTCTTATGGCTTTGAGTCTCAATGGAAAAGCAAGCAATATAGTTTATCATGTTATAATTTTGCCTGTTGTTAATACTTTTACAGTGCACCAAATACCTACAAATAATTATTTTTCTCTATAACAAGGTAACCCGGCTATTATATTCCGTCCCATTTTTCTAATTTTAAAGCTGCAGTTGCTGGGTATTTATTCTTGAAAACGAATGCAACTGCTTGCTGTAGATCAAGCACCACAGCACTCTGAGCAGGTCTAAAGGTACTCAGTCCCATAATTTTTAACTGCAGAACCAAAGCCAGTGCACTCCAAACACATTTCCAACGGTACTCAGTCCGTTATGTTGATGGCTCAACAGATAACCTCATAAACGACAGGATGGTAAAATTCTCTCCACACCCACCCACCCCCTTTTGGGGGGGGGGGGGGGGGACCTTATTTCTTTGCAGAGTGGCAACTTATGTACACTGATACTCATTCATTGAATAACAACGACACAAACAATAGATTGCACGATTTATTACCTAGCATATTTTGCTGCATCTCGTCAGGTACATACTGCAGAATTAACACAACATAAAGTAAATTAACTAGATAAATCCTTCAAGCTGAAATAAACACATGTTCGCACAGTAATAATCAGTAATGTCAATTGTCTTACTGTGCGAACATATGTATATTTCAGCTTGAAGGATTTATCTAATTAATTTACTTTATGTTGTGTGAATTCTGCAGTATGTACCTGACGAGATGCAGCAAAATATGCCAGGCAATAAATCGTGCAATCTATTGTTTGTGTCTTCGTTATTCAAATTCACTACGGGGAAAACATTGTTGTGAACTCATTCATTGGTCAATTCTGATCACGTGATAAAGACAATACTAGAAAGTTATTATGTTAACTAACAGTATTCCAGAAATTTCGTCTCCACAAAGCGATATAAGAAAGAATTATATACTTGTTTGATGATTTTATTATTTCTTAAAAAGACACATATTAATGAACATGGTGAACTATCTATATATAAGATTCTAGAAAAACCGCAGCGCCAAATTGTGAAACTAGTTAGTACGTTGACATGTACCCTCACAAATTGACAACCTTCGGTTGTCAGATTTATCCTTGCGCAAGTGAAACATCTCAATTTTTACTTTTATTATTTCTCGTCGAGAATTTTATGCATCAACACTATTGACTATTGAGTGTCGAAACGCCTTATCTTATCTAACATTTAAAATGTTTATATTAAATTAATTTCAAGAGCGGATATAATTTTTTTATAAATTTACATTGCGTGTTTAGCGTTTCTTATTGTTTGCCAAATGTGGACAGACAAGGGACACTTATTAAATAGCTGATCATTTAAGAAAAGCGGACGACCTATTTGTCTATTTATTTGTTTATTATACTGTATTGTTGGTGAAAGATAACCCCGTCAATATTTAATTATATAGATACATTGTTTTAAGACGGAGTTAACACAGACGAACATACGTATCTTGTGTATGACTGTGACCCTCCCTAGCATAAGTTACGGCCCTTAACAGCCTTCATTATTCGTGAATTTGTGTTAATTTTAATCTTCTTCTTACAAAGATGGTAGCTTTAAAAATATTAATCGACCTCCACAGACAGTAAGGCTTTTAAATTTATTCTTGAGTGAAGTTTTGCTTTGGCGAATTCATTATTGTATGAAGAGTCTGTATGCAAAATACTCCAACGTCTATACAGAAAGGGGCGTTTCAAAAGTCACTTTTAAAGACTTTAAATTAAAGTGGATTGCAATACTACTAAATACTAGTGTGCACATGATCGCCACAGCGAAAAACGATTAATGAGTCATTGAGCCTAAGACAAGGAAAAACGTTTTATAGAGTAGAGACAGCGGTACTTCATTTTTAATTCACCGCAAACAAAGGAATCCCGGGAAATCGCTTGACATCAGGGTGATTCCATAATGGGTCTAGGGGTGTCACTACTGGTTGAGTGTGTGGTGGACTGCTACATCGATCGATAGATGCAATAAATGTTTCTGGGCCCGGAGGGCCTTCAATGTCGTCGGAGTATATATCCATATCTTTTGCTACTCATAAACACACTTCTCGACAGACGACGAAGTGAATCACGATATCCCTATTCTAAAAATCGACGATCCCACCAGATCTAGGTCAGTGCTAAAAATAACAACGCGGTGAATTAAAAATGAAGTACCGAGACAGCCTTAAAGAACTGCAAAGAATGATAAAGCAATGTCATCACAATCATGTGCCTTACCAACACGCGTGGGCAATCATGGTTCGCCATTTCCCATAATCACTAGCCTTGGATCATGCCCTTGTTCTTGTCCTGATTCTGATGATTATATTATGTCATGTAGCCCAGGCATCTAGTTATTTATCTCTTTGCGGCCCCCGCCCCCCACCCTTCTTGCGTTTTCTCCTCATAAATATGTCGCTTAAAAAAAGTGTGAAAAGTTAAACATCTCAAGTTGTATTGT
Organism: Cepaea nemoralis; assembly: GCA_014155875.1. Lineage (NCBI taxonomy): Eukaryota > Metazoa > Mollusca > Gastropoda > Stylommatophora > Helicidae > Cepaea > Cepaea nemoralis. The sequence goes on from JACEFZ010028085.1 coordinate 285,442, forward strand.
CTTTGAGATATGTTGTTGAAGCAAGCTGCACATCCTATACAGGACATTGCAATCAATCCTAGCATTTATTGAATGTTTGTGATTTACTTGGCAATGTTAGTTCAGTAGTTTACCATTGTGTTGTTGTTGTTGTTGTTGTTGTTGTTGTTGTTGTTTTAATAAATATATTACAAGAGCAAAAATTCCTACTTGAGGATTATTCGCGTGAACTGAAAAACTAATAATTTTAAGTCATCTCACGAGAAGATGTGAATTTACACTGTGAATGCACAAGAACACATAATTCACATAGGGTTGGTTGATTCAGTGCCAAACAAACTGTAGGTTCAGAGCTCAGGTCATTTTTAACAGTTCAAATCTCTCTCTCTCTCTCTCTCTCTCTCTCTCTCTCTCTCTCTCTCTCTCTCTCTCTCTCTCTCTCTCTCTCTCTCTCTCTCTCTCTCTCTCTCACACACACACACACACACACACACACACCCTTTCCCCTCCCACCCCAGTGCAGATTTATGGGGTATTGTATCTTATATATTTTTGCTCTGCTGTTTCTAAGAAGGGTCTTTTTTAACAGATCACGTGCCTTCAATATTTTTTTAACATTACACTACCACTGTCTTGTTACATGAAGCCAGTATAAGTGTATTATTAATATTATTTTATGTCTTCCTCTAAATAATGCGTTACTCTCTCTCTCTCTCTCTCTCTCTCTCTCTCTCTCTCTCTCTCTCTCTCTCTCTCTCTCTCTCTCTCTCTCTCTCTCTCTCTCTCTCTCTCTCTCTCTCTCTCTCTCTCTCTCTCACACACACACAGACCCACACACACACACACACACACACACACACACACACACCCTTCCCCCTCCCACCCCAGTGCAGATTTATGGGGTATTGTATCTTATATATTTTTGCTCTGCTGTTTCTAAGAAGGGTCTTTTTTAACAGATCACATGCCTTCAATATTTTTTTAACATTACACTGCCACTGTCTTGTTACATGAAGCCAGTATAAGTGTATTATTAATATTATTTTATGTCTTCCTCTAAATAATGCGTTACTGATTGGTCTAGTAACTTGGGGCTTTATCTATACCAGATGTGTACAGCGGTAAGCCTTAGCCTTCTTTGCATCCTTATCTACAAAGTAAGAATTATTTACATTTATTACATAATATATATTGTTCACTTATAGTGTATTTTTTTTTTTTAGAATTGGAATCAGGCAATTGTTTAGGTGGCAATGTAGAGAAAGAACGTGGAACAGGTAGCTATATTAACATAAGAATTTAAAAGACACGTGATGATGTTGATCATGATGATGTATAGCAGGGGTTCCCAAACCACGGCCCGCGGGCCACTTGTGGCACGCCAGCTGTCAGAAAGTGGCACGCGAGGCCTCTATTCAGTCGAAATTTCAGGAGGTCACGATAGAGGAGGATAATGTGGCCCTCTTCATAAATCCGTTCGTATTTCCTGATGCCAAGCTCTATCAATTACAGCAAAACCTTCAACACGAAGTAATTGATTTGAAATGTAATTCTGCACTGAGACGTAAATTTCTGGAGCTGCCTGCTTCACCTTCAGCTGATCATATGATTTCATTCTGGCGACTATTGCCTGTCGAACAATTTGAACACTTGCGTTCATTCGCCCGAGATACATTTGTCGTTTTGATTCGACTTACAGATGCGAGCAGTCATTTTCCGCAATGACCGTTATAAAACAAAACAAGCAACGTTTCAGACTTACCGACAGTAACCTAACTGAGCTTATGACTTTGGGCACGACAGATTTGTGCCCAGACATTGATAAACTGGCATCTCAACTTAAGTAACTAGTTATGAATAACAGTTACAATTGTAAGTTAATTGCATTAATATCGATTTTCGAAACTGATTAAAAATTTATTCTTAAATGAAATGTTGATTTTAAACCAAAACAAAATGACCGCAGTGTAGTACTGACACTGACTGCCTTTAAAGTTTTAGAATTTTGTTGACAAAAGGTAAGAATGATGTTGCACGACTTTTATAACTTTATAATGTTGTGGCCCGCTTAACTACCGAAAATAGTAGATATGGCCCTCTACTTGAAAAGCGTGGGAACCACTGATGTATAGGAATAATGACATTGCCAGTTTTTGATAAAATATTAAACAAGATCCTTCTAGGGAAGATTAAGATATTCCATTGATAAACAAAGGGATGAACATACATGCATCCGACAGACAGATCCTGCACTGACCAAATAGTCACATCACGTTCACGAATTATTATAGGACTTCGCGGAACACATTGCATCCCTGCACAAAATCAAATACAAGATAATTCACATGCTTAATGGGAGGTCAGAACAATTAAGTCTTTAAAATGTATGGGGGAAGGGGGAAGCAATGCTGCCTTCTACATGTCTTCTCGTTATAGTGGAATAAACTGTTACGCCGGACTCTCCATTAGTCCGACGGTAACCCACTACATCAGTGCTTCTCAACCTTTTTAGACCCGTGCCCCCCTTCACCATATTTTCAGAACGTCATTCCCCCACCCACCCCCACCCCTTTCGTATTTCCTACCTAAAAATTTGGCCTGTGCCCCCCTTCACCATATTTTCAGAACGTCATTCCCCCTTTCGTATTTCCTACCTACAATCACCCCCCCCCCCCCTTTCGTATTTCCTACCTACAACCCCCCCCCCCCCTTTCTTTACACAGTATACGTAATAATGGAAGCTAAATTTAATAGCACATACTAAAACAAGTCTAGACGTCCACATAAAACGTGATTTGTGGGTCTACTTACTTTATAAAATAAATTTTAGAAGGGTGAGACGTACAGAACCATAAAGTATGAAAGGAAAAACAATATCATGTAATCGGTTCTTGTATTAACGTGATCTTGAAATAATCTTAATTCCCCCCCCCCCCCCGGAAACCCTGGGGGGAATTCCCCACCGGTTGAGAACCACTGCACTACATGGACTGATCCTCTCCTGAGTGTATGGCCAGTCTTCACTCAACTGCCGATTTCTTCACTTTTTATTCTGAGCCAAGTTTCTTCTCAACTTACCCAAGTCTAACTCCGGGTCAAGTTTTCGCAAGCCTTAATGCCCTGACCAGTCTGTTCCTTATCTAAATATTGGAACAGTCAGTCCCCCCCCCTCCCCCTCCCCCAACCCCGGGAGAATTCAGTTAACTCTTGAACAGTTAACTAATGGCTCCAACGAAACTTCGCTTTGGATTTCCCTTTGTTATTTGTCTTCTTAACGAATTCTACCCACTTATCACTGATTTACATTGACACCACCTTGTAGTACAATCTTAACTGTCCTGGGACTATCGCGTTTGCTGGACATTTTAATTAACCTTCTTAACCGCATACCTACACACTTGCACTATACTTTTACCATTCTCACACTCGTCACAATGTCTACACCATGCGAGTGATGAACCTATACCTCCCCATAATGGAATGCACATTCTTTGTAGCACCCTTTGTTATCAAAAGTCGCTGTATGAACGTACACCTACTTTCACACCCCCCCCCCCAAATCAATCAATCATGTGCCATGCCGGAAAGCGTGGGTGGTCATGACTCGCCATTTCACTCGATCACCAGTGTCGTGGATCAGCTCAGTGTTCCTGTCTCGTCCATGCCATGTGGCCAAGCCATCCAGGTATTTTCCTCTCGGTCTTCCTCTTGGTCTGTTCCCCTCTATCTTGCCAGTTGTCACTAAGTTCTCCAATCCATTTCTTCTCATAACATGTCCAAAAATTTTTGACTGTCTACGTCTAATTTCTCTAATCAGTCTACGATGTTCATTTGTCTCTTGTAGTTCCTGGTCATTGGTTTTTCTGTCTGTCCATGGTATTCTTTGCATTTTCCTCAGAAACCACATTTCTACAGCCATCAGATGCTTTTCAGCTTGACTGCTCATTGTCCAAGTTTTACACCCATACAAAAGAACAGGCTCTATGTATCCCCTCAACACTCTTTTTCTCGTTTCAATTGACATCTTTTTATTGGTCAGAATGTTTTTCATCTTGCTAAGGCTACTTTCGCCATGGCGATTCTTGTTCTAATCTCTTCAAGGCATCTCCCATCAGATGTTATAACTGTTCCAAGATAATTGTACCGATTCACTTGTTGAAGAATATTATTTACTTGTATATTACATTGTGGTACTGCTTCCTTCCTACTGACGACCATAACCTGAGTCTTTTTACAATTTAATTCTAACCCCAGTTGCTCACTGTGTACAACAACCGCATCTACTAATTGTTGCAGGTCCTGTACATTGTCTGCAATTAATACTGTATCATCTGCATATCTAATGTTATTGATGTTTCGTCCTCCAATGCTGATTCCATTTACCCCCCCCCCCCCCCCCCCCCCCCCCCACTCAACCCCGAAATTCTAAAGAATAGACTATGACCTTTACTAGAACCCCAGTTAAGCGAAACACAACTTGGATTTAGGAAAAACAAAGGATGCACAGATGCCATCTTTGCTCGTAGACAACTAATAGAAAAATCAATCGAATTTAATGAAATACTCTAATTAGCCTTTGTCGATCAAGAAAAGACATTTGATAGAGAAGATAGAAACAAGCTGTGGACAATCCTTAAACGATATGGAGTGAGTATCCATCTGGCAAAATTATATAGAAGCCTATACAATAACAGTGAATTCATTGTAAGATCAAATGGAGGACATTCAGAACCCTTCACCATAAGATCCGGAGTACGACAAGTTTGTGTCCTGCCCCCTCTCTTGTTCATAATCTATATATACAGCATATGTAAAGAAACCAGCCAAAGATAGACCGCAACAAAACCGCACGAAGAACAGAACACAGAAGAAGAACCAATGGCAACTTACACCATTAAAGAACTCCGTATAATCGGACGATCAAGCATTAATAGCAAAATCAGAAACAGAATTACAAGACCACATAAATAGCCTAAACGAAGTATGAAAGGAACATAACATGCAAATTGGCAATAGTAAAACAGAGGTAATGCATATAACCAAATGGGGAAAAAAAATAAAGATTTATCTTAAAGAACATTCCCTAAGACAAGTAAAGAGCTTCAAGTACTTAGGAAGTACAATATCATCAAATAGCGAATCAGAAGACGAGATCGAAAATAGATACAATAAGGCAAACCAACTCATTGGACAAATGCCACCAATACTAAGGAACAAACACGGTACTTTTGCTTTCTTTCACCCCAAACAAAAGGGAATCCCAGGGTATGACGTCAAATCCAGGGGTTCCCTGTGTTGCGCCGAACATTCAGGGGGTTTCCGTGTGTTGCGCCGTAGCTCGGTGCGCAATTCTATGCGGCGGCGGTGGTGCGCTATTCTTTCACTTTCCGGTTATGGTTAGGGTTAGGGGGTAGGGTTAGGATTAGGATTAGGGTTAGGGTTAGTGTGTGTGTACCCTACCCCTAACCCTAACCCTAACCGGAAAGTGATTGCAGGACCGATGCAAATGAGGATCGAAGGGAGACAGAAACGGTTGCCACAGCCCAAAGAAACAACACTGTGGTGTGGGGCAATTGAAACGCACTGACACGCACTCCAGCCGAACACAGAGGAGATCACCGTCGGCGCTAAATATAGCTGGTGACTCTAAATATAGCTAGCAAAGTTTGTTTGGTGTGAAAGAAAGCAAAAGTACCAACAAACACATATCTATAGTTACTAAGAAAGCACTCTACCACACACTTTTCCTACCAACTCTATGCTACCAATACCAAAGTCGGACAGTCAGTATGCCACTAAAAGCAATGATCTACAGATAAAATGGAAGCAGAAGAATAGGTCGGCCACTTAAAAGATGGGCAAAGGTAATAGCAAAGTTCATAGGAATCTCGATTTACGAAGCCTATAAACTGGCACTGTCCCCCTGTTTATGATTCATCTCGACACCGCAAGGTACAAGAGGAACAAAATGAGATGAGATGATATGAGATAATTACTGGATAAACAATCGATTTATGTTTTTAAAATTTGGCGGGTTGTCATTCCATTGGCACCTTGCCGTCTTGACAGACGATAGTTTGTGCTTTAAAAAAGGCATAATAACTTTTAACTATGGCGGTAGCGAGTGTGACTGATAAGGCCAATTTGCGCTGTAAATGTCCGTTCACAGTGGGTGCATCTGAACACGTGGTCATTTCCACCATCATGCACCATCTTACGTCTCAAACGCTTGGTGTGTGACTTTTCTGCAATAATTTTCTCCTTTGACTTTATTCCATTTCTGATATTTGCCCTCCATGCAACACGTTCAGCGGCGACTTGCTCCCAATGTGCATTATCAATGCCTGTATCAATCATGTCCCGCTTACACACATCTTTGTATCGTAGTAGAGGCCGACCCTGAGATCTCTTACCCATCTGTAATTCACCAAAAAAGATATCCTTTGGTATTCTACCATCATCCATCCTCCTAAGATGTCCTATCCATCTAAGTCTACGAAGACTGAGCATGGAATAAACTGTCACACAACCTGATCTTTCCAATACTTCAGTATTTGTGATTTTGTCTTGCCACTTAATACCAAGAATTCTTCGCAGACACCGCATATGAAAGCTGTTTAAATTGTTCTCTTGGTGTGAGTAAGTTGTCCAGGTTTCACTGCCATAGAGAAGAGTACTAAGGACACAGGCTTGATAGACAAGGACTTTTGTTTTTGCAGTAAGCTTCCTGTTCTCCCAGACTCTTTTTCTTAACCTGTTCATTGTTGTTGCTGCCTTACCAATCCGGATGTTGATTTCCTGATCTAGGGATAATTTGCTATTTACCACTGATCCTAGATATGTAAAATGGTCTACTATCTCTAGTTCGGCGTCGTCAATAAAGATTGATGGTACCCCATGTGCACCTTGTGACATAATATGTGTCTTCTTTTTGCTAATTGTTAAACCAAATTCAGAACAAGCATTGGAGAATGCAGATAGTAGACATTGCAATTCTTCCTCAGAGTGGGTCGTAACTGCAGCATCATCTGCAAAAAGCAACTCTCTGATCAGTACCCTCCTAATTTTGGTCTTAGCCTTCAATCTCTGAGCATTGTAGAGGCCGCCATCTGAGCGTGAGTGAATGTATATACCACCATCCTGATCACGAAATGCATATTTCAGTAGAAGTCAGGGATGGAGTTATTGCCTCTCCATAGCACAAAGCCTGGGCTAAAATATAGAGATCATGTGTTGCCCATGCAGCATGATCCCTCTCTCGGCCTGCCTAGTTCACTCCAGAGGAAAGGTAACACCCCTACATCTGGAACAAGACAAGCTGCAGAAGCTGCCGGATCAGCAAAGCAATACTCTAACTGTCCGCCTGTCGGAGCTTCGATCCTAGACCAGTCGCCAACCAAGGCTTAGGGCCTGGCGGGTTGTATTAATGCCTTTTATGGGCGTGGTTTATTAATGCTTTAGTGTAAATACAACAGCATCACGCCTTCGTTCTTAATAGTTATATCGAAGCAAGCCAGTTTTAGCGATGCCAATAATGGACATCTACCAGAATAAGTTCGTTTAGGTTGGTCAGGGAAGAGGGAGCACAGGGGGATGAGGATGTAGTGTCCGCCCTTTGTGTAAGAAATCGATTCTTTGGTTGGCGGTTCCTTTGCTTTGGTGTTTTGAATGTTTTATCTGCGTAGGTGGTATTGTAATACCAATAGCACATCTTATAAACTTTTGGAGAAATGCGTCTAGACAATAATCATCGAAGAGCTGAGACATTCGATGATGAGCAACGGCAAATTGATGGCAACAATGTAGATCAATGAAATGATTTTGAATACAGTCTCCAAGAGAACAATGAAGAACACGTAGTTACTAGACTACGATGAATGGAAAGTTGTAGCTGGTGGTGGTGTGATGCGGGGAGATGATAATAAGAATGACCAATGGACAAGAAATATATCAGATATATGGCATCCTGTTGAATAGGGATATGGTTAATCTTTCCAGAAAGGACACATTTGATGCATATAATGTCTCATCTCATCTCATCTCATCAAGTTCCTCTTGTACCTTGCGGTGTCGAGGTGAAGTATAAACATCGTGAGATTGCCCGATTATGGGCGTCATATATCGAGACAGAAACACGGAGCTCATCCACGACTCTGGTGATCGGGTGAGATGGCAGAACATGACCGCCCACGCTTACCGGCATGGCACATGATGGATGGATGGATGGATATCGATATTCCCATGGACTCTGCTATTCCCTCCGTCCAACGTTTACGTGATCGGTCTCTTCCTCTGTTTCCATCTGGTCTGTACATCATTGCTTGTTGTGGTATGCTGTTGACTGGTAACCTACTTGCATGGCCAAACCATTTGACTTGCTGCTTTCTAATGCAGCTATAACCCCCACTTTAGTCCTGATCTCTTCGTTTCTGATCTATCTCTTCTTGATACGTTGAGTATTCTTCTCAGGAATCTCATTTCTGTTGTGATTTTTCTTTTCTCTTTTTCTGTCATTGTCCAGGTTTGGCATTGGTAGCATAGAGTTGGTAGGAAGATTGTGTTGTAAAGTGCTTTCTTAGTAGTTATTGATACATGTTTGTTCTTTAGTATTGGTGCCATTTGTCCAGTGAGTTGGTTTGCCTTATTGCACCTATTGTCGATCTCGTCTTCTGATCTGCCATTTGATGATATTATACTTCCTAGGTACTTGAAACTCTTTACTTGTTTTAAGGGATGTTCGTTTAGGTGAATTGTTATTGTTTGTTCTTCTTTAGTTATAGTCATTACCTCTGTTTTGCTTGTGCTAATGTTCATGTTATGTGGAGAATTGAAGATGATGGTAGTAATATATTTAGCTACAGTCTTATATTCCCAAAACAGACAATCACAGACATAAACAAACACATCAAACATTTCATCTTCAGCTACCCAGTTCACTTATACAACAATGAACACCAATACTAGATTTAAAAAATAAGGCGGACTAGCACTCCAAGACTTACAAACAAAACTACAAGCTTTAAGAATCAACCATATAGACCACCTCATCAATAATCCAGACCAACACACACTATCAATATACAACATTGGAATTAGAATACACCGGTTTATTAAAATAGACAATACAACACCGCTTTATTATGACACAAAACCACAATTCTACAAAACATGTATGCAATCAATACAAAGCAACGAACATTTAACACAACAGACAACCAAGCAGATACTGTCTACAAATACTTAGTGAATTAAAAAGAGGATACAACTGCTACATTAAAGATTATATATAGCTGTCCAGAAGAAATTATTTACTATACCTGTCAAACATTCACAGTCACGCAGGTTGCACAACAAAAACTAGTAGAAACACACACAAACAAGAAAACAAAGCAATCTTCCTAACACACAATACCTACACTACAAAACACAAATACGCAAGATTTCTTATCGCATTAACAGAATACAGACACCTAATATGGGCTAGTCGAAATCGGCCACTCACAATCAGCACACAATTGGAAAATCCACACCACCAATAATACGGCAATCAAAAGCCTGGAAAATAATGAATGAAATTCAGCAACTGAGATTAGAACAGACAGACAAACAAACAATGAATTTGACACAAAATTCAAGAAACAGAACATATATTTACCATATGTATCCAACAATCACAGTCACACAGACTGCGTTACAACAACTAATAGAACACATACACACGCACGCACGCACGCACGCACGCACGCACGCACGCACGCACGCACACACGCACACACACACACACACATGATACAAGAATGAATGAACTCTTGCTGAATAAGTTCAGAGAATAATAATGGATGATTTGGATGATATGTAAGATGGTTGTGTCACGAAAACAACACAGTTGATAATAGCACAATGAATGACTGTCCGTCATCTACAATGATCCGCTGCAGTATATAGTCTATGGCGTAGTAGGATGGGTGGTAAAGTCTACTGATTCTTTCCTGTATATTGATAGGCTATTGGCAATGGGTAGTTTGATTAGTTTGTTTTACTCAGCTGTTAAGTGTGCAGTTCTTGGTGTTGGAGCAGTGGGGCGCTGAGTAGTCAATGGCTGATACACGGTCTTCACTCTTTGCTGCTGTAGAAAGGTGAGATCCTTCAGCATTCACTGGTGAACTTCAATGTAGGCAAAACGTAGGCAAACGCGTGGGCAAAAACCACCACCAACTATTTCCAGAAATTCACTACAATTACACCAAAGAAGAAATCACACAATGCACTGACTTGCACTCAGAGCATGCCAATTAACCCTAAAATCTAATTTGCATCCAGTATTTAAGCGAGGGAGAATCAGTTATTGTATCATGTCTGTTAGGTAAACACTAGTTGTCACTCGTAATAACATTTCCGGACATTTCTTGCTATAAACTTCCGTCGCCTGCCCCGTTACTCTCTGATCCCAAATGTTTTCCCACGACTGTCCATTAATTGAGTCATTGACAGCGTTAGTTTTCCCAAAACAAAGAGAAAAAGCACTTCGGGTAATTGTACATTGCACAGTCATTAACCTTTAATCCGCTCAGTTTACACTCCATATCTGCACATACATTTCTCCCCGTAATATCCCAACATGGTAATTAACCTCTTACATCTAATTTCCTATTCGCCATCAATTGTCACGTAAAGAATGCAGCGAGAGTTACTTAAAATAATATCGTCGTGAGAATGGGGCTGCTATCGACGTACTAAGAAAATTCAGTTTGGTGTCTGTTGCTATGTCATACACACAATACGTTCCACTAAGAAAGCCAAATACACAAAACTACTTGTCGCATAAGCAGAATACAGACACCAAATATGGGCTAGTGGAAACTCAGCCACTCACAATCAACACACAGAAAATCCACACTACCAAAAATACTCCAATCAAGAAACTTCTTCTTCATTCGTTCGCTATCAAGAACCTTAAAAATAATCAATGAAATTCTGCCACTGAGACTTAAACAGACAGAAACAATGAAACTGATACAACTGAAGAAAACGATGGAACCTATAACGAATTTCTACAACACATGCATGAAAGCAGTACAAGGAAATGAACACATGTTACAAGGATAAACACACAAGATATATAAGCACCACAGTTACGTTATAAAACATTTACTACACGCACACACATTTTTTCAGCCTACACAACAAATACAGAAGCAACACATAAGAGACAGAATAAAACATCTACTACAGTCATACATCTACTAATCAATTAATACGTGTACATACTCTCAAACAAGCAGAAATTTACAAAGCAATCGTCCTAAGCCACAAAACCTAAAACTACAAAAGACGAAATACGCAAAACTACTTCTAGCATTAGCATAATACAAACACCTAATTTGGGCTAGTCAAAACTCGCCCACTCACAATCAACACACAATTAGAAAATCCACGACACCATAAATACACTAATCAAGAGCCTTGAAAAAACTCAATGCGTTTCTGCAATCGAGACTCACATAGGCAGACAAACAATGAAACTAAGAACACCAAAGAAAACGAAACAACCTACAAACGATTTTCTACAACACATGTATAAAACAGAACTTGGATTTAGAAAATAAAACAAAGGATGCACATATGCTTTTGTTGCTCTTAGACAACTTATAGAAAATCAGTCTAATTTAATGAAACCCTCTACTTAGCCTTTGTCGACCAAGAAAAGGCATTTGATAGAGTAGATAGAAACAAGCTGTGGGAAATCCTTACACGATATGGAGTGAGCACACATTTAACAAACCTATGTAGAAGCTTATACAAAAACAGTGAATGCATATTGAGAGCAACTGGAGGACCTCAGACCCCTCCACCATAAGATCCGGAGTATGACATGGTTGTGTCCTGTCGCCTCTCTTGTTCATAACCTATAGAGACTACATACAGCGTATTTAAAGAAACCAGCCAAATAGAAGGACATTGCATACCGGGAACACAGAAGAATCATCTGCAATTGCACCATTAGAGAACTCCTGTTTGCGGCCGACCAAGAACTAATAGCAAAATCAAAAGCTGAATTACAAGACCACATGAATAGTCTAAGCGAAATGTGTAGGGAAAATATCATGAAAATTAGCACAAGTAAAACAAAGGTAATGACTATAATTAAAGAAGAAGGACAAAATCACCTAAACGAACAACCCCTGAAACAAGTACAGAGTTTCAAGTACCCAGGAAGTATAATATCATCACATGGCAAATCAGAAGACGAGACCGAAAATTGATGCAATAAGGCAAACCATCTCGTTGGACAAACATGTACCAATCTCTTCTTCTTCTTCTTCAGCATTCCGAGCCATTGAGGTTCTTTGCTGCAAATACAATCTGTCTCCATTCGTCTCTCTGGTGGACCTTCTCTTGCCAGTCGTTGATTCCAAGTGCTTGTAGGTCTGTATGTATATTATCTCTCCACCGCCTTCTTGGTCTACCTCGGGGTCTACGGTCATTTATTTCCTGAGTGTAAGCGAGTTTTGTTTCCCTATTATCTTCCATTCTTTCTATATGCCCCAGCCATTGTAGTCTATTAGCCTTCATGATACCAGTGATTAGCGGGGACTTAAACAAATCATAAATGTCTTTGTTACTTCTTCTTTTCCACTCTCCACTTTGTGTATCCCTAATGGGTCCAAAGATGCGTCTTAAAATTTTGTTCTCAAAGGTTTGTAACAAGGCTTCGTCTCCTTTCGTTGTACTCCAGGTTTCAGAGCCATACAGCACAACTGGTCTGATCAGTGTTTTGTATATTGTGATTTTGGTGTTACGAGATAGCGCCTTTGATTTTAGTAGATGTTGTAGTGCATAGTATATCTTATTTCCAGAGTTGATTCTAGTTTGTATTTCTTCCCTTATGATGTTGGAGCAGTTGAAGATTGTACCCAGGTATTTGTATGTTTCCGTTCTTTTAATGGTCATATTATCTATTTGTATGTGGCCAGAGTTTTTAGCCATTCCGTCTCTTGAAATTACCATATATTCTGTCTTATCTTGGTTGATAACCAGCCCCATCTGTTGGGCTTTTTCCTTTAAGTGAGTCAATATTTCTAATGTCTTTTGTTCACTTTGCCCTATAATATCTATATCATCTGCATAACCAAGCAGCTTGGATGTTCCTCCAATATCACATTCCTCCTTTACCTTCCTTACAACTTTCTCTAGAGCCAGATTGAAGAGTAGCGGCGATAGTGCATCACCCTGTTTCAAGCCAGATGTTATTTGGAAGGGGTCTGATTTCCTGCCTTTATATGTTACTATATTATAAGTATCTTCCATGCATAGTTTGGTCATGTTAATTAACTTCCTTGGTATTCCAAATTCCTGCATAACATTCCATAGACTATTCCTATGGACACTATCATAAGCCTTTTTAAAATCCACAAAAATGTTATGGAGATCTCTTTTATATTCCCAATGTTTCTCGGCTATTTGTCGTAAGATAAATATCTGATCTATTGTTGATCTGTTTTGTCTAAAACCCGCCTGGTAGTCACCTAATATGTCTTCTGAATATGGTTTTAGTCTATTTAGTAATACTGCGGATAGTATCTTATAGCTTGTGGACAGTAGTGATATTCCTCTATAATTTCCACATTGGAACTTGTCTCCTTTCTTAAAGATAGGTATCAATAATGACTCTTTCCAGTCATGGGGTAATTCTTCTGTCCTCCAGATTTTTATTATTAGTTCGTATAGCTTTAGATGTAATGCATGGCCACCTGCCTTTATAAATTCAGCAGCAATTCCATCAGTCCCAGTTGCCTTATTGTTTTTAAGTCGTGTGATTACATATAGGATTTCTTCAAATGTAGGTTCTTCAATTTGTGGTTCGCATGTTAGAACCTCTTCCTGTGGGAAAATGTTACTTGGAGCTTCACAATTTAGTAATTCAATAAAATATTCTTTCCATGTGTTGCACATTTCTTCATTGGTATTTATCATATTCCCATTTTTGTCTTTTAAACCATATGTGTTTTGTTGGTGCCCTCGTTTCATTGACTTCAGTACTTTAAAAACTTTCTGGATTCATTTTTCTGGTGATTAGTTTCCATATCTTTGATTATATTACTCATATATTCTCGCTTCTGCTGTCTGACTATTTTTGTAGCCTCTTTACATTCATTTCTATAATGCTCTTCCTTTTGGATGTTATTGATGTCATTTAACCATACATGTCTGGCATTCTTCTTCTTAGTGACTGCTTCTTCACATTTTTGATTGAACCATCTGTTCTTTCTATGCGTGGTTGACACACCGAGACATTCTTCTGCGGTAGATTGAATTGTATTCTTGATGTTCAACCAAGTTTGGTCAACGCTTTCCTCCAAAGGGTTTTGCAAAGTTTCAAGTTTACATTTTATTTCATCTGTAAATTTCTCTTTGACTGTAATGTCTTGTAGTTTTTCTCTGTTATATGTTGGGTGTAATCTTTGTAATTTAGTATAGAAAGCTCTCTTAAGTTTTATTTTAAATTTTGCTCCAACGAGGAAATGGTCACTGTGGCACTCAGCTCCTCTATAACTTCTGACTTGCTGTATGTTTGATGCATTTCTGTTGTTAATTAAAATGTGATCTATTTGATTATAGGTTCTCTTGTCACATGATTTCCAAGTTTGTTTGTGGATATCCTTTCTTTGTAGTCTGGTACTGCTAATCTGCAGTCCTTTGGCTTCTGCCAGGTTGATGACTCTCCATCCATTATCATTTGAAGTTGTATGTAGGCTTTCCATACCGGCCACTTTTTTATTAGTTTGCTCTCTACCTATTTTTGCATTGAAGTCTCCCAGCACAATCAGGATGTCCTGTTTGGGGGTTTCTTCTATGACATCTTCCAGATCATTATAAAAGTCTTCTTTAATATCATCTTCTTTCTCTTCAGTAGGTGCATGTACATTAATCATCGTTATATTTTTCCATTTACCTTTTATTCGTAATTTACTAATCCTGTCATTAAAAGCTTTAAAGTTTAAAATGTTCCCCCATAACTCTTTTTTGATGACAAATCCTGTTCCTAATTCATGTTTATTTTGGGTGTTTCCTCCATATATTATAATCATTCCATTTTGCTCTAAAGTACCCTCTCCTGGCCACCTTATTTCTTGAATTGCTGTGATATCCATTTGATATTCAACCAGCTCCCGAGTTAGTTCTTCGGCCGCTCCAGCTCGATATAGTGTCCGTACATTCCATGTTCCAAATCTCAAAAGTCCTTTAACGTTCCAAGGTCGTTGTCCAGATAAGTCAGTCCGATATCGAGGCTCATGTATTTGTTTCGTAACAAAGAAAGGTTTTTACAAAGGTGGGGATGTTAACCCCACGCTTCAACCCCCAACCTGGAGGACCAGGGTGTTTCTCTTTGTCTGTTCTCTACCCTTTGACCTGTCCGGCTTGGGAGGCCCTGCTGGTAGCTACGCTACCGCCGGCATAGCTCTCAGGGTCATTGAGAAACTCAAGCTCCCCCACCACGACAAGGTGGAAACACCATCGGGGGAGAAACATGTACCAATAGTTCAAAGAAAGCACTTTACAACACAATCTTCCTACCAACTCTACGCTACCAATGCCAAACCTGGACAATGACAGAAAAAGAGAAAAGAAAAATCACAACAACAGAAATGAGATTCCTGATAAGAATACTCAATGTATCAAGAAGAGATCAGTTATCAGTTATCAGTTATCAGTTGGGGTATCTTCGTTGCACTCCGGACATGTCCATAGGTGCTCAGATCCTCCCCCCAGCATATGCATCAGCGTCCGGTGGCTAATAGTGCCAGTTCTGTGTTGGTTGACGAGGCGCTTTGTTTTCCCGATGTACCTCTCGCGTCTGGCTGTGCCGATTCTTACTCCCAGGTCTTTCATCCTGGACAGCGATGTGGAATCATTGACGTCAAAGTCCTCTGTTCTCGCCATATCTTTAAGGACGTTAATAACATCGGCACGATCCATGGGCTGGCCATCTACAGGGGGTGCAGAGCCAGCCAGTTTGTCAGCTCGTTCATTTCCCTCGACTCCCGCATGTCCCGGGACGAAGATGAAGGTGACTTTACGGACAACAGACTTCCGCAGCGATTCAGTCCACTGTCTACGTACAGATCCAGCTTCGACCTTCTGAATCATGCTCATTGAATCACTTAGTACACACACGTTGGTATAATGCTGTGACTCCAGCCATATGAAAGCCTGTGTAACTGCCATCACCTCCATCGTCATGCTGCTCGTGGTCATAGAGTGGGCACCACTGGATTCTTGAACGGTTCGGCCCGCTGAACGGGCTGTAAATGCCCACGCACTTCTCTGCTGCTTTACCACAGATCCATCTGTATAGATGAGCACTTCGGGGCTATCTGAGTGTTCATAGATGAGCGCGTTAACCTCTGCATTGACAGCGGCAGGGTTCTGCTCTCTGCACCGTCTGTCGAGTGTGATAATGCAGGAGAAAGTGCACTTAAAAGCTGGAGGCACCGGCACCCATTCCTTGCCGGGGTTGATACTGGTAAGACTGCAGACCTGTCTGACGACATCTTCCGCCCGACCCATCCATGATTTGCCCCTCTTTAGCCTGTCACCCTTTTCTCTGAATATAGCGTCATGCAGAGGGTGCTGCTCATCTGCACTTATTTTTAAGTATGCACGAGCTCTCCAGATCTTGATCCTGTGTTCCATTGTCGGGAAGTCAAGGAGGTATCTCATTGCTACACAGCTGGTGTCTCTCGTGCAGCCCAAAATGATGCGCATGGCTTCGTTTTGTACCTTTTCAAGTCTTCCAATCTGTGTAGGGCTGACAGTGAGGATGGCCAGGGCATACTCGATGCGTGAAAGCACAAGTCCTTGGAACAGAAGTATTAGCAGTCTTTGCTCGATATTGGCAGTCGCCATGACTCTCATTGCTGACAAACCTTTTCGAGCCTTCGTTATGACATAATCGACATGATCTCTGAAGGACAGGCTACGATCAAGCCTCACGCCAAGATATGTCATTGACTGGGTTCTACTCAAACTGCTCCCATCCATTCTTACTGCCGGCAGGTCTGTTTTCACAATAGGGTTGTTTAGTGAGAACCATGTAACCGTTGCCTTTGCAGGGTTGACAAGGGCATCGGCATCAGCACACCATGAGGAAATTCGATCTAGTTCGCCCTGCATATCATTGGCAACCGCCTGTCTATCTCGACCCTGTCGATACACGAGGATGTCGTCAACGAATGACAGAGTCCTACCCCTCCCGTCCAACTGTTGTTCAGTGATCGGCACCGTATACACGTTGAATAGTACTGGTGACAGTGGTGAACCCTGCGGCAATCCTGGACGTATCGTTATCGGCTCAGAAGACCAACTCCCGCATCTTAGCATCTTAGCACCGCATCAAGAAGAGATAAGATCAGAAATGAAGAAATCAGGACTAAAGTTGGCGTTATAGCAGCGCTAGATTTTATTAGAAGGCAGCGCTTAAATGGTTTGGCCATGCAAGTAGGTTACCAACTTACAGTATACAACAAGCCATGATGTACAGACCAAATTGAAGCACGGGAAGAGGTCGACCACGAAGTCGATTGACCGAGGGAATATCAAAATCAATGGGGATATCGATACATAAAGCCCATAATCGGGCACTCTCCCGCTGTTTAAACTTCACCTCGACATCGCAAGGTACAAGAGGAACATGATGAGATGAGATTATGAAAGCCCCCTCTGCCGTGCGTCCACCTTGACGAGGTAGAGGGGCTTGAGCGTTCCAATGACCCCAAGAGCTATGCCGGCGGTAGCACAGCTACTGGTAGGGTCACCCATGTCGGACAGGTCAAGGGAGAGGGACCAGACGAAGTGACGCACAAACCTGCTGCCTTGTAGGTAGACTGGGGACAGTCAAAGGCTAGGGAAAGCATCCCGAACAAATGCTTGTCGAAATCGGATGTACTGAGCCACAGGCTTGACAAAGAAGTGCAACGTAACTTTATCATTTCATGATGCCACAGATGAAAATAAATCGTTATGGTGCTAATCCCGTGAAGTCCCATCAGGCGGTGATAGTGCCGGGCCCCCTGCCTCGAGGGGGTCCACCCATGACTACTGGTGGTCACCTTCCCCTGTGCTGTGGAGTCAAGGCACAGAGGAGTAGGTTAAGAGCTATTGACCAAACACCCCGGACACTCAACATACTACAATGGAATGCAGAAGGAGTTTATAACAAGAAAGCCTCCCTAACACAGCGTCTTCATAAAGATAGAATAGATGTGGCATGCATTCAAGAGACACACCTCAACGCCAATCGCACATTTTCAGTCAAGGGATATCAGGCCACACGTTTCGACCGCGAAGGACACAAAGGAGGAGTTCTAATACTTACACGAAATACAATACCTTGCAGCGAAGTATCTGTGATCTCTGACAACCAAACGGAAATTATAGGTGTTGATATAATGATAAAGGACGTGAAAATAAGAATTTACAATCTGTATAGCCCGGCAGATAAGGATCTTACACTCTCAAACATGGAAAATAACTGACACAAATTGCATTGTTGTCGGAGACTTTAATAGCCGTTCAGAAAGATGGGGATACCCAGATACTGACAAAAGAGGAGATGAAGTGGAGGACTGGGAAATAGACTCAAATCTCCATCTACTCAACAAAGCGAATGACACACCGAGCTTTTACTCCAGAAGATGGGTTACCACTTCTACTCCAGACTTAGCTTTCTGCACAGGAGACATCCTCCACAAAATCGATCGCCATGTGCTTGACCAATTAGCAGGTAGTGACCACAGACCAATCAAGCTTGTAATAAATATGGAGTATGTTCCACAGGAGCAAAAGCCTTTGCCCCGTTGGAATTACAAACGAGCAGATTGGGACAGATTTGCCATACTAACAGACACATATTGTGAAAACATAAATACACGATATGGCAACATGAAGCAAATGGTGGAAAGTCTAAACAGAGCAATAATACAGGCGGCCACTGAGTCTATTCCAAGAGGAGCGAGGAAAAATTACAAACCATACTGGACTGAAGAACTACAAATTTTGGAGGACAAAGTTGAAGATGCCTAGGAAGACCGCAGAGAGAGAACAAACAACTGAAGCGAACATCTCTCTCAAAGCCATCTCAGCAAAATATAAAAGAACAGTAAATCAAACAACAAGAGATTGTTGGAGGAAAAAACAGAAAACCTGAATTTTGACAGGGATGGAAACAAAACTATGGAAACTAGTGAAAGCCATGAACAATGAAGGACCTAGAAACAAACAAATAACAATTAAACAAGGAAATGCCTTGCTTACAGGAAAAAAGGCTGCAAATGCACTAATGGAACACTATGCCAGTGCAAACCACATTGATATTACAGCCGAACAGAAGAAAGCAATCAAAGATAAACAGATACATCATAGATATACAGAGACAGCAGCAGAATATATGATGGCAAATCTAACAATGGAAGAAATGGAACAGGCAATGAATACCCTAAAAAAGAAGACATCACCAGGAAAGGATGGAATCACAAATGAAATGCTAATAGGACTAGGCACTAAGGCAAAAAAGAAACTACTAGCAGTCCTAAATTACAGCTGGAAGAGGGGAATAGTCCCACAGGCATGGAAGGAAGCTATACTAATACCAGTCCCAAAGAAAGGAAAAGACCTGGAAGAACCAAATGGCTATCGACCTATCAGTCTTCTTAGCTGTGTAGGAAAATTAATGGAACGCATTATCAATGGCAGGCTAACATGGCATCTGGAAGAAAACCAACTCTTAACACCTCACCAAGCAGGATTCAGAAAGTACAGATCCACTGAAGATCAAATAACCTATATAGCTCAGGAAATAGAGGATGCCTTCCAAGAGAAAAAGCACACACTAGCGGTCTGGATAGATTTAGAAAAAGCATTTGATAAAGTATGGAAGGAAGGACTGAAAGTAAAACTGCAAAAAATGCATGTTTGTGGGAAAATGTACAAATGGATCAGCCACTACCTTGAGAACAGAACTGCCAGGACAAAAGTACAAGGACAAACCAGCAAAATGATGCTGTTGGAGCAAGGTGTCCCCCAAGGAGGAGTTCTTTCACCAACATTATTCCTAGCATATATAAACGACATCACGGAAAATTTTCCAGCCAGAGTACACACATCATCCTTTGCAGATGACCTAGCCATATGGACATCTGAAGAATATATTAGTACAGCTAACAGCAGAATACAGCAAGCCCTATTAGCGCTAGAGGACTGGTCAAAATCATGGCTAGTGAAGATAAGTGAGGAGAAAACAACATGCACAGTGTTCTCCCTCTCAACTAAAACTCAGCAACCTAAGCTGGTATTGAATGGAAAAATATTGCGCCATGAAGAAAATCCAAACTATCTAGGAGTCACCTTTGATCGTCGCCTGACATGGAAGACACAGGTTGAGAAAAATCGAACAAGAGCAAGGCAAAGAATGGCAATCATGAAAAAGCTTGCTGGTACAACGTGGGGAGCAGATGAGAAAGTTCTCAAGAAGTTATATACTGGACGGGTGAGGCCAGTACTGGAATATGGCATTGCAGCTTGGGCAACAGCAGCTAAGTCAAACTTTAACAAAATAAGTAGAGTCCAAAACCAAGGAATGCGAATCATAACTGGAAGCCTGAAGACAACGCCTATTAATGAACTAGAAAAGATCACTTGTTTACAACCAATGCAGGATAGAAGAGATAGCAGAGCCCAGCAACAAGCAGAAAAATTTAGAAGATTGACAGACCACCCTATGTATAAAAGGTTTAAGTGGTTTTGGAAAGGGAAGACTGAAGCGTAGCAACTTTGTAGAAACTGCAAAACGAAAGATTAGGGCAGATCCTATACTTAACATATCAACAGTCAAAGCCCATTTACAATGCAGACAAGTTCCCAGCTTGGAGACAGCAGCAACTGCCTGAGATGATAGAAAACATTCCTGGTATTGAGAAAAAGAACACTCAGCATGAAACCGAAAGAAGAGAAATAACCCTAAACTACATAAAAGAACATTACCCAAGCAGCAATTGGACCCATGCATATACAGATGGATCAGCCAAAAATTCAAGTAGAGAATGGAGGAGGAGGAATTCTCCTAAATTTAAAAAATGGAGTGAAAAAAACACATTCAGTGGCAACTGGAAAGTTTTCAAGTAACTTCAAAGCGGAGGTAGAGGCTCTGAAAACTGCAGCAGAAATGCTCTTGATGGAGGAAAATAAAGAGAAGCAAATAGCTATCTTCACAGATGCAAAGTCAGCTGTCTCAATACTGAAGAGCAATAACAGCACAGAACTAGCTGACCTAAGAGCAGCACTCCATGGTCTATGCCAGAAATCCAAAAAAGTTGTAATACAGTGGATCCCATCACATTGCAGTATACCTGGAAATGAAGAGGCTGACAGACTGGCAAAAGAGGGCGGACGACTACCACAGCCTGACATAGACATAACCTATAATGAGGCAAAGAGGTTGATAAAAAGCACTTATAGAACCAAATGGGAATCAGAGCATCCAGGCCATCAGAAGGATGATGCATATTACAAACTCGACCGAAGAGAACAAGTAGCAATCTTCAGACTCCGCACAGGACATAACAGGCTGAAATACCACTTGTTCAATAAACTAAAGATAGGAGATACCGATGAATGTAATTGTAGAACTGGAAAAATGACAGCAAAACATTTGCTGCAGGATTGCCCAACGTATGCAGAACAGAGAAAGATATTTTGGCCCACACCTGCTTCATTTGAGGACAAGCTCTATGGAGATGTCAACAAGCTCAAGTTGACCGCAGCTTACTTTAACTACATTCAGGTTGACATTTAAAGGTGCATGAAGACCCAGAGGCATGAAATGGAATATTGCTTGGATAGCAAATCCATTATGTGGAAAGTCCAAATCGAAAGGTCGCTGTGTGGGCTTCATAAAAGGTGGAAAAGTGTCCTAGTGGCACGAAATGGAATATTGCTTGGCTAGCAAATCCATTACATGGAAAGTCCGAATCGAAAGCTCACTGTGTGGATGTCATCTGCAGACTGCATACTTCTGGTTTCCGGAAGAACAGCCTATGGTGAACGGAAGGCCCAATATACGGAAGTGAGGCTAAGCAGCCATGTGCAGGACGTGACGATTCCTTGGGTGAGCCCAGTATCAGAGCGCTATGTATCGGCTCTGCAAGTATGGAAGCCTCCTTGGATGGCGGGGAATGCCATGGTCTGCCCCTGCCTTCCCTTGAGGGCTGACCAGGATCTTTGGCTGTTCTATATGGGCCAGCTGGGATGGGGGATAACACCACAACAGTGAGAGTCAAACGTCCTAAGAAACCCCCGGGAAGGTTAACCCGGTCAACAAATGCCCGCAGAAGTCGGATGTGTCGGCCTAACGGTGCAAGAACGCAGCTCTGCTGTAAACAGGCACAACGCAATCACATCCGAAAAAAGAAAAAAAAAGAAAAAAAACTCCGGATGATCGCAGAAGAAGAAGAAGAAGATTATGAAAGCAGTACAAGAAAATGAACACTTGTTACCAGAAATAGCAAACAAAATATACAAATATTCAATTACTAAACAACTGCCACCATTACTACAACTACCACTTATTTTTTTACTACTACTACTACTACTACTACTACTACTACTACTACTACTACTACTACTACTACTACTACTACTACTACTACTACTACTACTACTACTACTACTACTACTACTACTACTACTACTACTACTACAGATAGTCTAATGTAAATTATGCAGACGCAACACATAAGAGCCAGAAGACACCTTTACTATGCATATAACACTCAAACAATAAATACATCGCTTCCGGTCCCCAATGTGAAGGATAGGCATTTGAACGGTTAAGGCCTCTTGTGTTTATGTTTGTGGCTACGGTTTGCATTCGCATTTCCTCATGTTGGACTGGTTGTGCATGGTTCCGTCACCCTGCTACAATACCTAGACACAGAAAGATGCACACTACAAATATTTAAGCAGGCAGAAGTCTGATCAGACCAGTTGTGCTGTATGGCTCTGAAACCTGGAGTACAACGAAAGGAGACGAAGCCTTATTACAAACCTTTGAGAACAAAATTTTAAGACGCATCTTTGGACCCATTAGGGATACACAAAGTGGAGAGTGGAAAAGAAGAAGTAACAAAGACATTTATGATCTGTTTAAGTCTCCGCTAATCACTGGTATCATGAAGGCCAATAGACTACAATGGCTGGGACACATAGAAAGAATGGAAGATAATAGGGACACAAAACTCGCTTACACTCAGGAAATAAATAACCATAGACCCCGAGGTAGACCAAGAAGGCGGTGGAGAAATAATACATATACAGACCTACAAGCACTTCGAATCAACGACTGGCAAGAGAAGGTCCACCAGAGAGACGAATGGAGACGGATTGTATCTGCAGCAAAGAACCTCAATGGCTCGGAACGCTGAAGAAGAAGAAGAAGAAGTCTGATGATGCTGTTTTGCAACGAAACCGACAACGCTTATCTAAAGACGAATGGGAGGCATCGATTTTTTGCTTACACAAGGCTGATATTTTTCGCGCTAAAGAATAATGACCAGAATCGATAAAACGCGGAAATAGATACCGCCCTACTCACCGCTCATCTATCCTGCCCACTATAATTGATTTTATACTCCACACCAAACAACTACTTACCAGATATATGTTATGCAAATAGCACCATTTCAACTATGCACATAAACGGCTTTTATATTTTGTCTATATGAGTTGTTGTTTCGTCTCCCCACCCCACCATTGACCAAGGCGACTGAAAACAAACTCGATAAATCGACACCCCCACCCCTTCCCCCATGCTCACACTACAACACTGGATATGTTTTGGCACCATTCAGCCACTATTGATTACAGCCCGTCCCATCAACTACTTGCCTGTCATCTACCTTGACCAACCTATTTTCTTTTATACGCAACACCAACCAACTGCTTATTATCTATTATGCAAATAGCACCATATCTACTACGCAGATACAACATTCAAGAAACCGAATCAAGGAAACCACAAAAAAAACAAAAAACATCGATTTTTCAGACACAGGGCGTACACTACAAATGAACTTATTCTAGTAGATGTTCATGATTGGCATAGCTATAACGACTTGCTTCGATATAACTCTTAAGAACGAAAGTATGTTGCTGTTGTTTATTCAATAAAACATTCTTTTTTAAAACCACGCCCACAGAATGCAATAATACAACACGCCACTTTTTACAAAAATTAATCGTTTTTTCATGCACCTGCTCTTTAACTTATTTATTTTTGCGGATTCAGTTTGTGACGTTATCGGTACCAGCTTACAAAGTTTATATAAAAAAAAATTATATCGATGTTTGTGGATAAATCAATCAATCAATCAATCAATCAGGTATCGTCTCCACAATGAAGGTTGGCTTTAATGGATCTCCAACACTGTCTCTCGTGCTCTGTACATTCTGTCAGGCTAATGTTCATCCATCTCTTGTTGTTATCTTCCCACTTGTATCGTTGTCTACCTCTTGCTCGCTTGCCCTCAACCTTGCCTTCCAGTATGGTTTTTATAAGAGTATCATGTCTTTTAACGTGGCCAAAATATTTCATTTTCCTCCGTTTTTAATTCTTTCATCAACTATCTTTTCATTTCCAGTTTATTAAAGAACATCTGTGTTTGATTGTTTTTGTTTCCATGAAATAATACATATTCGTCTGTATATCCACATCTCCAGAGCCTCTATTCGACTGTCTAGTTGCTTGTACTATGTCCAGGCTTTCGCGCCACACAGTATTTTTGAATATACGTAACATTTTACAATTACAATTTTAACGCATTGTTAATCTCTCTAGATGTTAATACTGATTTCATGCTGCTGAAAGCATTTTTGGCCATTTATATTATCTTTTTAATTTCTATTTCACTTCTGCCATCATCTGTTATTGCATGTTCAAGATATAAGAAACTTGGTTCTTGTTCCAGTATCTCTTCATTTACTGTGATGTTTATTGGCGACCTTTCCTTTGTACTGCTAATTATCATAATTTGCGGGGTTTTTTTAATGTTAATATCTAAGCCACATTCTGCACTTTGCTTATTTACTTGTTCTACTAGGTTTTGTCACTCTTGCTCTCTTTCTACTAGTAACACGGTTTCGCCAGCGTAGCTAAGCTTGTTTATGGTTCTTACATTGATGTTAAGTACAGGCAGTTTTGTGGTTGGAATCCGGAAATGCGCTGGTTAAGGTACATTATATACTACTGGCGCTTCATCTGTGACAACCATTTTCATCTACTCTCCTATTTGTTGAGAACCACTACTTATCAGTTTGATCAATGCTAGATCTCTAAACGTCTTGCTGCACTTGTTTGAGTTGGATCCGCCATTCTCCTCCCTCACCCCCCCCCCCTCACCCCAACCCTTTCCCGAACTTTACAGCAACTCCACCATTGTAGTTTGAGAGAGCCTTCCCGCATTCAAATCGATCTATATTTGTTTTATCCTAGGATGGAAGGCGTGGTATTTTCTACCGCGTGCTGAAGCGAGTGAGAGGGTTGCTAGCGGCCGATATTCACTACACTCGAGCTGTGTATAACGACATCGGTAAATAGGGCTTGGCCTTCTGGAAGGGTATGAAAGGATATAAGATGTGATATGTGTATTGGACAACAATCACTTTCATGTTAATATCCTATTTGTGACTGACTCAGTCACTGGATTATTAATCTGAGCCAGGCGATGGACCCTAATATAACTTCTCTTCTGAGGTTAAACAGGATAGGGGTAATGGTATAATCACAGTAGATTTCTGAGAGGCATCCTGATGAGTCTTGCTGGGCGAAAATGCCTGTTCTGTCAACACATGTGATTGGAATCCACCGTACGGATAAGTGGCGGAGGTAATGGGCTAGATGCTGGAGGCCGTTTCGGCAACAAGATGGTGAGCTCGACACGATTACTACTAAACTGAGCCTACTAAACTGCTTCTGAATCTCCCAGGAATCAAGTATGTTTGCGAATATTATATTCAGGACTTTTCCGCGTATATAATCGTCCAGGATGATGTTTGAGCCAGATGCTACTTATATCATTTCATGATATTCTGTCCATGCTATTAATGTGTCTATGACTTGTATATTGAGTGGAGAATTTTATATTCCAAGTAGAGGGAATACTAAAGGAAAACCAGAAATGGCTCGTGAGTTTCCTAAGCGAACTGGGCCAGACAGATCTGGAATGTTATTCTAAAGAATAAAGGCAGGTTTTCACATGGAAGGATAATAGAGCATGGGAAAAGCACTGCGTCAGAGAGAGGAATGCTCACTTGTATAAGAACCGAAGATTATTTATATTCCTGCCACATGGCTCTCCTGATAACAAGTTTATTAATCACCCTGATAGTGTTTCAGCACTACCACACTACTATTCAACGCAGTTACACACACGTAAAGATTATAAAAGAGTGAATTAACTCTTCCTTAAGACTTTTAAATGACTATATTGGATAATATGAAATGTGTTTACGTCACGATAACAACACAACTGATCATATAGTAATAGATTTTAGTGACAGCCCGTCTCTACAATATCAGCAGCAAGGTATAGAATCTGGCCTAACAGGACATGTTTGTAGTAATTATGTCATTTACGAGTATTATTTCAGGATTCTGATCCTGAATATATTTTTTTCTATGACGCCTCTCGGGAAGGAGGGTTATTGGCCCAAGAATTTTCAAATATAGCGCGCTAGAGTACTTAACTTCTTCCGGTTTTGGCTATTTAAAAAGTTAAACTTAAGAAATTAAAAGTACTATTATTTAAGAATCAAGTTGGTTATTACGTGACCACAGTGAGCAAAGTTATCTTTGGGTTACGGGTTGGGACATGGGAAATTAAGATATGAAGATTAAATATGGCCGTTATTATTGTTTGTAGTGGACAGGGCTTAAACTCTATCATCATACTGGTTAGAGATCTTTAAAAACCGTTAAAAAAAAAGTAAACCAATTAAAGGTGGCGGATATTATGATCTGTAGAAGGCCTTAGTGTCTTGCAACCAGGTTTAGGTAGTTCGGATTAGGGAAAATTTAAAAAAAATTAAAGATAACAATTATTAGCGTATGTAGGGGTCTTAGTGTCTTGCGCACAGATTTAGAGGGGTGGGGTATGGATTACAGTTATGGGTTAAATATCTTCAAATGGAAACCATAAAAAGGTAAAATATTAAAGATATCAATTATTATTGGTTGTAGTGGGTGGGGCTTAAACACTAGCATCATACCATTGGCGGTGTGTTAGGATTACATTGCTCTTCCTCCTCGGTTTCTACTTCCTTCTTTTTTTCTCTCTTCTTTTTCTATCTGTATTGTGGAGTGTAAGCACTTTCATCATACCATTGGAGGGTTAGAGTTACAGTACTCTTCTTCTGTGTGTTAGGGCTGTGTGGGGGAGTTGCTATGGAGTGGGTGGAAGTTTTTCTTTATTAAGTGGGTGACCGCGTGGCAGAGTGGCTATGGGCTAGATGACCGTTTTGTTTTCCTATCGGTTTAAGGTCCTGTGTCAAGAACCCTGTGGACTATATCATCAGGGGTACCATATTCCGTGGCCTCCGAGGCTGCTTTAACCAGATGGTGTATGTATGAGTTAAATTATAAGTGAGAGTATGCACTAGTTGACAGGGCTATAATGAATTAATGCAAATGCACGGACTGCCCATATATACAGCATGAAGATATTCTTCCTCCCATGTGAACTTTCCTTAAATGGGTTTCAGCGCCACATGTTCTCGTCACAACATGCTGTACATTAGTTTGGCTGAACACTGTGGCTTAGAAATCTTAATGCTCATTTTGGCGAAAATTATAAAATAGATTGATTGCTTGTAATGCTGACATATTAAAATTAAAGGACAATGGAAACAGCACAACCCGCGTACGACAGCAAGTTTGTTGGAATCTCGACTGGACTAGTCCCATATTTGCCTGTTGAGGATGTATATAGTAGTCCTGCCAAGTTTATAACGTTGGGTGTTGAAATACAGCTGCGGGCAATTTGGCAGCAGGCCGCCCTACGTTGGTTTTGTTTTTATTAAATGGTATTGTTGCCGGTCGTTCAGACAGCAATGGCAAACTACTGAGCATAAAACTTGCCCAGGAATCACCGAACGGCCAAAAAATGCTGGAGTTGACTGCTACATGCTGTAAAGAACATGCAACTATAGTATGTCCACATTTGTTTGCCGCAATATAAACATCAATATCTCAGTAACCAACTGAGGTTAAATTATGAAATTTAGTATATAACCTTATCATTATGTCCACCCAACAAAAAAATTTTTGTTCTGGAGATTTTACAGCAGATTTCAAAGTTTGTTTATATGACATATATAATTTACGAGTCTGACATGAAATTCATAATTTTAAATGTATTACAGCGTAGCCAGACAATCAGGGCTCAATTTTGAATATTGTACGTGTTTTCACGGGATTGGCCTTTTGCCAACCCCCCCCCCCCCCCCCCCCCCCCCCCCCCCCCCGCGGTGTTCAAACTAAGACTGTTCAGAGGTGTCTCAAAATGTGGGTTATTTCATGAAACCTGATTAATATGTTTTTTTTTTTTTTTTTTAAATCTTACCACTTATCGCTAACATTGAAATGTGTGAATATTTTTCAATGGGCTTTAATGCAACATTGTACACTTCAAAGAATCGCTATGAAGTTGTACACATATTTTTGTCAAGAAGCTGATCGCAAGAAACTGTTTTATACTATTACAAATTCCGAAAAAAGAACAATGCATGCATTGGGCTTGAGTAAACGGATCTATCTATCTATCTATCTATCTATCTATCTATCTATCTATCTATCTATCTATCTATCTATCTATCTATCTATCTATCTATCTATCTATCTATCTATCTATCTATCTATATATCTACCTACCTACCTACCTACCTACCTGTCTATCTATCTATCTACCTACCTACCTACCTATCTACCTACCTACCTACCTAAGCATCTATCTATCTATTTATCTATTATCTATCTACCTACCTACCTACCTATCTATCTAACCATCTATCTATCTGCCGGCCCACCCACCCACCCACCGACCGACCGACCGACCGACCGACCGACCCACCTACCCAGTCAGCCAGCCATCCACCCACCCACCCACCCACCTACCTTTCTGCCTACCTACCTACCTACCTACCTTTCTGCCTACCTGCCTACCTACCTTTCTGTCTGTCTGTCTGTCTGTCTGTCCGCGCTATTAAATATTGATAAAAGTTACTGGAAAAAACGTCAGGACCATGTGTTGAAAGAGGAAGAGGACTATTGTAGAAAGGATGGATTGAATTTTATGCAACCGAGAGCAATCATCAACCTACTGGAATCGTCCGACACAGATTAAGGTCTGAGCAGATAGCAGACCTTAATCTACGTACACACTTACTGGGATATTTTGCTCCAACTATTCAGACGAATTGCAGGCCCTAAACATTACAGCATCAGCATCAGCTGAAGAAACAAGAAGGAAATGAAAAATAAGGTAAGAAATATATTCCTTCTACTTTCCTGTTAATTTGCAAATTATATACCCCGTGCCTCTGTAAATTCTCTGTCTTTATTAATATTACACATTGCAACCCTCACGGGATTCTCCGTGGTGAAGTGGTCAAGCCGTCTGACTCGGGATCCGAAGGTTGTATGTTCGATTCCGGGCCGTGTCCTTCATTTCACGAGTGCATTTTTTCGGAGACTCCCGAGGGTCGTCGCTGGAGCTACGGAGTTCGTGCTTTGTGCGACGCTTTCCGCGCTGCGGAAAGAAACTGAGCCATATGGGATTAAAAAAAACCGGTGCAATGCAGCTGACCTGTCGATTTTAAGCTAGATCTTTCATTGCACCCACTTCCATACGAATCCGGATACGCCTTTGTGTGTCATCAGAATTTGCATTACCGTAAAAATAACTTTGTTAGCGAGAAATCACTAGTTGTTAATCAAAACATCAAAGGAATGTCACCGCTTTCAATGATTTAAGTTGTTTTTGGACCTATCAAAGACATATATATTCCTTGGGTGGGGGTAAATATAAGACGGCTGGAAAAATTTCATAACGATGCAACAGACAGTTTTCAAAATAATTGATCGTGAATGAAGGCAAACAAATGTGGACATACTATAACAAACTGTCTCACTGATCAGTCTTGCTGAGCTTTTTGTGTGGATGATGAACCACAACACCAGTTACCCCTAGACAACTCAATAAGTACAGGATAACACACGTTTGTATATGTATAGTAGACATGTTAGAATGACACCATAGGCAGACCAAGAATTGCTGAACATTCAACTGATGGAGCAGTTAGGTCAAGGATTGGGAGGTTGAACTGATTTTTAATAATAAAAAAAACAGGTAGTCTTAATGATTGATTGATTGATTTAAGAACCGACATCACAGCATTCGGGGCATTCCCATAATCGCTCCGTCCCCTGGTAGTCTTAAGATAGGTTGCACGGATACAAATAAAGATAGACCAAGAATAGGAAGACTAAATTTGTATAATATGAGCATATTATAGATAGGAAACCTGGGAAATGTATTGGGCTGGTAAAGAAATGAATATCTAGGACTTTAAAAGTTATAAAAAGAATACACTCAAAACCAACATACTTTTGTACAAACAAATTTATTATAAAGTTAGTAACCTTGATCAAATCTTGCAGTCCTTTTTTCATCTGTTAAGCGTACAAACACTCAACAACTATTTACATGCTAGTCCTCGGTTAAAGAGAATACTAGCATCAGTAATGTTTAGTTGTGGTGAAACAAACATCTCTTTGAAACTGGAATAAAAACAGAAATAGTTTTCCAAACATAAACCAATGTAAAATGAAAACAATATATCTAAGAAAAAGAATGTTGACTGTCATTAAGGTGACATTCCCCCAATACTTTCTACAAACACACACCAATTTTCATACTCATTTTTGTTAAACTAAGATTTCATTGCCCCAGAACGTATCTTTTAATACAGTCACCAGACCCATCTCAGTGGTTCTTTGTTGTGCTTCTAAAGATATAGTATCTCTGAAAATTTTATGTTTTAAACATTTCTCTCCGTGTTCTGCCATTAAAATATTAACCTCCTCCCAAAAACATTTGAACTGAAACTACCGCAATATATGAGGCAAATACTCAATTCAATATTAAAATGTAGAGCATAGATCATCATTGGCCACTTCCCTTTCAAAATTCAAAACATCAGAGAAAGCTATCATAGTAAAATGTTTATGGTATGTAGATCTTTTATGTGGATTTTAAAGGCAAGGGGAAACCATCACATTAACTTATCATAGAATTAGTTTATAGGCAATCATAAACCTAGACTGATGGTCTTCAGCTTAAACTTTAGACAATTTCCATTTTGCTTATACAGCTACATACAGCTGAAACAAAACTATTTAATCAGCTAGAATTATCGATGCAAATATAATTTTAAAATCATATAACCAAACAGACATTTAATGTATTTCTGCATACGTTCTGACAGTTGTGTTTAAGAGGTACATCGACAACTGAGTGCCATATTTTTTTAATTCAGTGACAAGGAATATTATATTATTTCAAGACATTAACAGCTATCAATATGTAAATATATGCACAACTGAATGCTGAAACCTTGTTTCATTAGTAACCAATATATAGAAATGATCAATGTAACCGAGGCATGTCATAACTATGCATTCTTTAAACAAGAATTACGTATTGAAATGAGAACATAAAACAATTACCTATGAACTCAGTGACCACCTACTCACTTTGGTGTTGTTGTTCGTGTTGTTTGTCCATCAAGAATGATGATGACCATTCATTTCATCCAGTGGGGTTGAAAGTATGGAGCCGTGAGTTCTAAGATGGCTGATAAGGCCTATTTTGGCTCGAAATGTTCTTTGACAATGTGGGCAAAGAATGCTTGACGTTCCAGGAGGAGGATCTCCTGCAGTGGTTTTTCTGCCCAGCCTTTTCTTCACAGCTCTTGCAGTCCTGGTTGCTTCACAAGTGACTGCACCCTTATGTAATGATGTACGCCACGAATTATGGTCTTTAGCAGCAGTCTCCCAGGTGTCAAGATGAATTCCAAAAGCTTTCAGTGAGACTTTCAGAGTGTCTTTAAAGCGTTTCCTCTGGCCGCCTTGGGAGTGTTTACCACAACGCAGCTCGCCGTAAAAAATTTGTTTAGGGAGCCTGTGATCTGGCATACGAGTTAAGTGACCAGCCCAGCGAATCTGATTCTTCATTAGTAGAGTGTGGATACTGGGCATGGAGGCTCTTTCTAGAAATTCAGTGTCTGGGATCTTGTCTTGCCATTTAATCTTCAATAGCTTCCTAAGGCAGACTGTATAGAAGTGGTTTAATTTCCTAGCATGTCCCTGATAACAGTCCATGTTTCACAAGCATATAGCAGTGTGGATAATACAACTGCTTTATACACTTTCAGCTGTGTTTGCAGGCTTAATTCCATTTCTGTCCCATACATTCTTGTACAGTATGCCAAAGGCCGCAATGGTCTTGGAGATTATTGCATTCACTTCATCATCAATTGTGGCAGCTTGTGACACAGTGCTGCCAAGATAGGTGAATTTGTCCACAACACTTGGTCTGTGACCGTTCACCCTGATATTCGGCATGGTGTGATTATTCCCTGGAGCTGGCTGGTACATTAACTATAGTCTTCTCCAAGCCCAGTTAAGTACAGACACCAAAGTTGTCACAGGAATATGAGAAAGCTGAAACATTGTCTTGCATGTCTGCCTCTGAGTTGGCATATAGAGTGCAATCATCAGGAAACAGCAGTTCTCTGACGCTGTCGCTGTTAGTTTTGGCTTTAAGCCTTCTAAGATTGGACAACTTTCCATCCATGCGGTAGTTGATGTCTATTCCAATGTCTGTTCTCGAAGGCATTCGTCAGCATAGCTGAAAACATGAGGCTGAACAGTGTTGGTGCCAGGACACATCTTTGCTTCACTCCACTGGTGACAGGAAAGGGTTCAGACAGTTCACCATTTTCCTGTACTCTTGTCTGCATACCATCATGAAATAGCCGCACTATTTAGACAAAAACTCACTTTGGTACTGTTGCAAACAAGGTACTTTATTCATAGATTTGTACAACTACATGAGCCTGCAACTCTTACAAGATGGGAAGCTAATATTTGAGGTGAGTATTTCCAAACATGTGTTACAGAAGATCAGAATTCATGGTCAATTTCTCTTACCAAATTGTATTTTGTTTAATATTACAGGAGATCAGATTTCATGGTCTCGCCTGTCGTCCCTGGAGGGAAGTGGAATCAACAAGCACACTTCTTTAATTGCCCTAGTTTACACTACACATCATCCCGCTGCGGCCGATGCTCCTAGAAGACTTTCACACAACGCACTATCACTATGTTCACATCCTAAACTCTATCTATCCATAGACTACCTTATGCTATTTATTCCTGTTCCGAGTCGGAATTCACAATTCAACATGAACAAATGTCCGTCGTTTTCAAACAACATGGGACACTGTGATTCCCTTCGCCATTAGAATTGGAACAAACACTCCCTTCTTTAGTATTCCATCCTACATATTGATTGCAATTAAGTTATTTTTCAGACAGTCGAGAATTTTGCCCGAGTGACGTCATTGGTCTGACGGCATCCAAATCAAGACGGCGCTTTTTCTTTCATCTTGAGATCCGGACAAAACAACATGCCGACAGGTCTCCTTAGATCCTGAGAACTTTTCAAAAGATCCTAGTTGTGTTTAATCTGCTGAAAGCTTTTCCCCCACTAGCAACAAAAAGTTGCAGCGGTCTAAACCGACTGTCTCTGTCAATCTATCAACTGATCGGCATCTCCAGTAATTTCCGTGACACATGGTCAATATCTCTTACCACATTGTGTTTTGTTTAGTATTAATTTTTTACCATTCTCTTTAAATCTATGTGGAAAGTAACTTTTATGGGGGGATAAGATGCAAATAATTAACTTTTAACTTTTAAGAACATAAGAAAACAGAGCTCCTTAGAAAGGAAGTTGTAAATGGAGCCATAACTCGAGTAGAAGACTGGTACTAGTGATTTTTATCGCATTAGGCGTGTGGATGGAATGTCAATAATATCACAAGTCAGATCTACAGCTGTGTGGCAATGAGCAGGTAAAATACTAGCATACAATGGCTAATGCTTCAACAAAACGTGATAACCCTAATTACCAAACAAACATGATTCTAGGAAGTAAACTTAACGGCATGACTCAAAGACTTGGCACATGTTTTTGCTAAAGACCACTTGTTCAAGCAGTTGCCATGCAATGTGCACAATATCAATATGTATACAGCTCACCTATACCTATATCCCCGCACTAAATTTATATAATGTGGGACACCTTGCTTATGATCGAGAAATTTCCCGGACGGTTATTATGGTGAAGTTCTGCAAGGGGCATACTACTGAATGCATGAAACATATATCCTACACAATACCCACATATACAACACTATACCTATATCCTTGCACTATATATATATATATATATATATATATATATATATATATATATATATATATATATATATATATATATATATATACAGGCATATGCGTTATAATCCTCCTCTTCCTCTTCCCCTCCTCCCTCTCTTCCTCCTCCTACCTCCTCTTAATTCCTCCTCCCCCTCCCTCCTCATCCCTTCTCCTCCTCCCTCCACATCCCTCTTCTCTCCTCTCCTTCTCCCTCTCCCTCCTCCATCTCCCTTCTCCTCCTCCTCCCCCTCTCTCCTAATCCCTCCTATTCCTCCCTACTCCTCCTCCTCCTCTCTCCATCTATTTCTTCCTCCCTCCTCCACCTCCCAGCTCCTACTCCTCCTTTTTCTTCTTCTTCTGCTGCTGCTGCCGCCGCTCCATTTACCCAAGTTAATTGTTGGGGAAGATGTAAAGACCTTTCAAGTGCTCTTTCTAATGCTTTTTGTAAGTTGGTCTTCGTTTATCTAAGGTTGTTCTAACTGCAACCAATAAATGATTAGACAGACAGACAGACAGACAGACAGACAGTCGGTAACGGGAACGAGAACTTATATGACTACTTATATGAATTAAATGAGATGCTCCCCACCAGGAGTGGGCGAAGCCGGGCCGGGTCAGCTAGTGTGTATATATATATATATATATATATATATATATATATATATATATATATATATAGAGAGAGAGAGAGAGAGAGAGAGAGAGAGAGAGCGTGTGTGATCGCGCGCAGGTCTAATTGGGGGGGGGGGGGGGGGGGGGAGGGAAGAAAAGGAGAACTGACCAGTGTAACTGTAGACCTTATGGAAAAAAAAACCTAATTGTGAAACACAGGCAAGTGGCAACAATTTTTACACAAAAAATCACATATATTCTATACATCATCACTAAGAGCCATCACAGAATAATGAAAATGTGCGCACAGACTCGCACATATATATCAACGTAAAACACGGGAATGTCAACATCACACCGCAAAATGGATATTCCCATCACAAAATTGTTCAAGCAAAAGTCACAGAAACCTAGGCGAGAGTCTGGCGTAGCAGTTTATTCCACTATAACGGAAAGGCCAGCAGAAGGTACTGTTATATTCCGATTTAGTGTGAGACATATATGTGTATATTTACCGTTTGTTCCTGAAAAATATATTTCATCGTATTCATCTAGAAGTAATAAATATATTTTATGTATGCAAAACGATGTTCTCCAGGGACTACCAGTTGTTGATAAGTAGTTCGACATAGCCAATGAAAGTATTTCAGATCTAAGGTTGATCAATTATACTACACTCCTATCAAAACAGACATACCCTAGACATAACCATAGTCGTTTCTAGAGGTAAAAGGCCAAAACTCAAAACTTTCTGAGAAGTGGGAGAGCTTCCGATGATCAGAAATCGTGTCGGGTTTGCTCCATGGTAGAGTTTTTAATTACAGAATGTGATGAACATCACACAAGTTTTATTTAGTCACATGACTGACTCTGTTGCTACTAAGAATAACTAAAAGAAACAAAATTAATAATTAATGAATGGCGAGATGCAGCGAAATATGCCAGGCCAGAAATTGTGCATTTTTTTCTTCTTTTGCGCTAGCTCGCTTTGAACTCAAGCATAGTCCATACACACTATTTGTATAGTAGTGATGGACTGAATTTTGCGTGTGGGTTAGCTTTCCCTATTAGCAGTGTTCCTCGCTATCAGGAGAACCCACTGACTTCAGAGATACTTGTAATTTACACCGTCAGGCCAACATTTTAGTCCAGCTGTCCGGTGTAGGTGATGAACCGCTAACCTAATGTTTAAGAACAACGTTCTTATCCATTCGGCTATGCGTGCAATATTTTATTTATGGAGTGTGTGTTTAAATTCACTAAGGGGATAAATTGTTTTCAAACGAAATTGTAGAGGAAGAAAAGCACATACAATGCCACCTACATTCTTAGGATGCTATTTATAAAAAAAAAAAATCTGCTTATGCTTCATTGACTATACAAAATAATTTGACAGCGTGAAACATTAGGAAATAAACTACTAGAAATTAAACATTGATGGCAAAGATCTGCGAATAATAAACAGTATATATTAGCAATATACAGCAGCTACAAGAATAAACAACCACTTAGGAACACTTTAGTGCATAAGCCAGACAAGCATATGTACTGTTCACTGTTTTTTTTTATATAGGAAAGTAAGCCAACCCACAGAGAGGCAGAGAATGCAGTAGCAAAGGGAAACTTCAGAGGCCTTTACAACAGCACAAGCAAATAGGTAGGGAAATATAATCAATGAAGTGGACTATCAAAAATAGTATAGTAAAGGGAAAGTTCTCACCAACACAAAGATCAAATAAACAGATGGGTTGAATATTTTAAAGAACTTAATAGACCAGTTGCAAAAAAAAGACCCTCCTAATATTCCTCGGACAGAAGTGAAACCTGCTGGCATCCCAGCAGTAGCTATTATTACATCCAATATAAGACACTTCATCTGAACAAATTATTTGGTAGAGTTTTGGAGACTGAAGAAATACTAGCAGACTGGAGTAAAGGATATCTGGCGAATTGCTTAAGAACAGTGACCTACAGATGTGTGAAAATTATAGAGTGCTTGGGAAAATATTAACAATGATCATTCTGGAAAGATTAAGATCCTTTAAGGACCAGAAAATCACATTGCATATAATAATAGCAATGTATTGAACTGCATTCACCACTTGACATTGGATTTGTGGATTATGAAAAGCTCTCTGACAGCATTGATAGGGAAACCTTCTGGAGGCTAATGCAAAACCATGGGATCCAATAAGAACATAATTAACTTAATAAGGGCAAGGGCATTTGAAACAAAACCTGGAGTATGACAGGTATGTCTTTTGTCACCATTATTTTTACTGACTAAAGACTGGGTTATGAAAAAAACTACCACCAGAAATGAAATTCTCAACTAAGCAACTTGATGATTTGGACTTCGCTAATATCACAAGGTCTGTGACAAGACATGAATGATATTGAGTTGTGCAAGACTAACTCCCTTCTTAAAGATTTCATATAATGTAACAGGCTTTCAATCCCTGAGTATGCATTTTTTCCCCCATAATTTTGCCAGAACTTTGGCTTCAAGCTTACGCTTTGAATGTTCCAGCTGTCATAGGATGTAACAGGGAGTCTCTGTGGTGAAGTAGTCAAGCCGTTTGACTTGTGCTTCGAAGGTTGTGGGTTCGATTCCGGTCCGCACCCTTCGGTTTACGAGTTAAATGTTTCGGAGACTCCTGTGGGTCGTCACTAAAAGCTACGGAGTTCGTGCGACGCTTTCCGGAAAGAGACCGAGCCATATGGGATAAAACCCAGTGCAATGAAGTCGACCCTGTTGAATTTTAATAGGATGTTTAATGTGTGCAGTTTGCATCTAGAGGGTAAGGTAAATGCAGTCCCATTGCAGATACTGCTGTTGGGTGTGAAGTGTTGGTGTTCCCATATTCTTTGTGACAAGATATTAATTAGACAGGGTGGGTAGGCAGTTCCCTTCTCCCATTGCTTTTTCTTCCCAGAATTCTGAAAATTGTCTTAGACTCATTTTCATGAGGCTGGGTCAACTTCAGAGTCATACTGGTCAGCAAAAAATGACCCTGTCTTTGCTGGGAATTGAACCCACATTAATAACCACAGGTCATTGTAAACACTCCCAGCCTTTTGCTGGTTTAGTTTAGTCGTTGGATCAACATCACGGCACACGGTTTAACCCATAAGTGCTCCGTTTTCCTCATAACTCAAACCTGAGCCTGGAGAAACTCAGCTCAATGCACGAACTCCGTTGCATCGGCGAGGATCCTGAAATACTTTCGGTAGATTTTTAACTCAAAATCTTTTTCGATTCCAACTGCCAAGGGATTTTTTACGTGCGCAACAATGCACATGGGCATCCGATCTCACTACCCAGAGACCAGGGGAAATTTTATTACCGGAAGTCCTGGTGAATTTTTTTAATAAAATCCTGGACCTCACCGGGGCCAGACCACAGGACCTCCAGCACTCGAGGCCACTCAGTTGCCCCCCCCCCCCCCTGCTGGGAGTTGAATAAGGCAACTTCAGCGCCCGAGGTAGACACTGATACCTCTTGGCCACACCAACTCCTTTGGAAAAAAAAAAAGATAAACACAAATATCATACAATCTCAAATGGTTTATTCAATAAATGTTAATGAATGCATCTATAAAACGACTTCCAGAAATGTGCATTTATGTTAACATCAATAGTATACAAGCAACAATCAAACAATTTTACAGCAAAATATTTTACAAACTATATGACATAATCTGATTATTAAAACATGTTTTAGAGCTCAATCACAAAATGAAATTAATAAAATGCCCAAAACAAAAACAGCAATGGTGTTTTCAACACATATTCTGTATGT
The DNA here is from genome assembly GCA_014155875.1 of Cepaea nemoralis. NCBI lineage: Eukaryota > Metazoa > Mollusca > Gastropoda > Stylommatophora > Helicidae > Cepaea > Cepaea nemoralis. The sequence goes on from JACEFZ010028085.1 coordinate 324,447, forward strand.
CTCAATTATATAAAACTAATGCTGGGAGCATTACATGCCAATAAACTTCCACATTTAAACGATGCCATCAAATATTCTTCCTCTTCTGCTCTCTATCCCCATCTGGAGTATAGGCCTTCAAATAACTCAGATCAAGTAATCCATCTCCTGCAGCTGCTTCCATTGACAGAATTGATGAGGTGATGAGGCATTGTGAGATACCATAGATGGTCATTAACTTAGTAAAGGCAAATCTCGTATGATTCATCTGTGTCTAATTCTCTTCTCATTGTGCTGTTAGTTCTCTTCCTATTTTGTTTACCTGTGGGTTCCAGAGAAATGTTTTTATAGTTATACTATTATCAGTCTTTCTCAAAGTGTAGCTCACCCAGCACATATTCCTCACCTCTTGATTCGCTGAAATCTTTCTAGTTCTCTCCCTCCATTAGTGATTCTGTCACACCAATTAAGTCAAAAGTATTACCAGTACAGATTTATGCTGCAGTGGATTCAATTTATATTTTTATTGCATATAGCCAAATGCAACCAAACTGGTAGCTCAGTAGTGTACATGTGACCAAAAGCACCAAACTGGATCATATTCTTCAAGCATACATCAAAGAGCATATAGGCCTGCTGAATTTCCCTTTGGCATTGGGTTGGAGTCTACTGGCAATGATCTAAAACCCAAGACGGGTACATGACTTATAAGATCTTCACCGGTCTGTATGTGTTGTGCTAGATCACGACCTGGCTATATTCTGATATGCCTCTCTCTCAATCTTGCCCAGCCTGCTGGAGTCTTGAACTGGAGAGGTCAGGAGAATTTTGAAACATAGTCCTCACAGAAAAGGTACTTTAGTATTGAGTCAGGAGAAAAGTCTCACTATGATAGATGCAAGCCCTTTCCATGGCTCACACATAGAATTAAAACTAATTCTTCCACAAGATTCATAAACAACAACAAAACAGGCCTATTGGAACATCATTTAATGTTGAACTCTATGCTTCTGAACAAGAACAACCTGAAGATACAAACAGAAAGAACATATTTTTCAGATATGTATTTCTTCTGCTCTTAAAGCAAAGAAAATTCAGGTAAAGCATCAGAACAAATGTAGCCCTAGCCAACATATGACTTTACTCACACACAAAATCACTTTCATACTTCTAAGATGAGCTTCAACTCACTCAGTCAGTCACAATGGCATTGTATTCAGTTTTAAACTTTCAAACAATCAAATTGTGTTCAATGTCTGGAAATTACAATAACTGGGCAATACAGCATTTCTTGTTCCTAATAGACAGGGGGAGACACAGTGAGAGGAGATGCTGAACAACATCACGGAGGAACTTCTGCATATGAAATAACTGGCAAGATATTGGGCAGCAGGTTGTGAACACCCATAGATACAATGCCCTATCAACCAATGTCATACACTATCAATCAATGCCATATGGCACTGACTAGTAACTAATGCTTTATACCATCAACCAATGTCTTACCGCATGGACTATCAACCAATGCCATGGACTACAAGAAGAATCATCTAAACTTTAAAAAGTCAGTTTTGTATATCTATCTTGTGGGTTTTAAGTTTTCTTTTGGTTAAAGATTACTTTCAAAGCATGGATACTTCCATAGGTCACATAATAATTAGTACCACCAGCAGAGATACACACGTGCATATACTAGAATTAAAAAGTTTTTGTTGCATATCCTTTACATAACGAAGCAGTTAACCCCAGCATTTTTTGGCTGTTTATGATTCCTGGGCAAGTTTATGTTCAGTAGTTTGCCATTGCTTTCTGAACTGGAATTACACATGCTATAAAAACACTATGTGGGTAGGTTCTAATGTTGAAATTTAGCCAGAGCTGCAGATGATTCAACTTCTCCATTTTTCGACTGCTTTGGGATCTTTTAGCATGCGCAAAATACCCTCAAAGTTTTTCGCTCTTGTCCAAGAAGGCTCAACACCAGATGCAGATCCCTGGGATACTGGGTTCAGACTGAACAAATGTTTATTTATACACATATATACAAATACAGTCACATGATTTCCAAGTTTGTTTGTGTGTATCCTTTCTTTGTAGTCTGGTACTGCTAATCAGTCCTTTGGCTTCTGCCAAGTTGATAACTCTCCCATCTATTATCATTTGAAGTTGTATGTAGGCTTTCCATACCGGCCACTTTTTTATGAGTTTGCTCTCTACCTATTTTTGCATTGAAGTCTCCCAGCACAATCAGGATGTCCTGTTTGGGAGTTTCTTCTATCAAATAGATCACATTTTAATTAACAACAGAAATGCATCAAACATACAAGTTAGAAGTTATAGAGGAGCTGAGTGCCACAGCGACCACTTCCTCGTCGGAGCAAAATTTAAAATAATAAAACTTAAGAGAGCTTTCTATTCTAAATTACAAAGATTACACCCAACATATAACAGAAAAAAACTACAAGAAATTACATTCAAAGAGAAATTTACAGATGAAATAAAATGTAAACTTGAAACTCTGTAAAACCCTTTGGAGGAAAGCGTTAATAAACTTGGTTGAACATCAAGAATACAATTCAATCTACCGCAGAAGAATGTCTCTGTGTGTTAACCATGCATAGAAAGATCAGATGGTTCAATCAAAAATGTGAAGAAGCAGTCATTAGGAAAAAGAATGCCAGACATTTATGATTAAATGACATCAACAACATCCAAAAGGAAGAGCAATATAGAAATGAATGTAAAGAGGCTATAATAATAGTTCGACAGCAGAAGCGAGAATATACGAGCAATACAATCAAAGGTATAAAACTAATCACCAGAAAAACTAATCCAGAAAGTTTTTTTAAGGAACTGAAGTCAATGAAACGAGGGCACCAACATATGTTTTAAAAGACAAAAGGGGGAATATGATAAATACCAATGAGGAAATGTGCAACACATGGAAAGAATATTTTGTTGAATTATAAATTGTGAAGCTCCAAGTAACACTTTCCCACAGGAAGAGGTTCTAACGTGTGAACCACAAATTGAAGAACCTGCATTTGAAGAAATCCTATATGTAATCACATGACTTAAAAACAATAAGGCAACTGGGGCTGGTGGAATTGCTGCTGAATTTATAAAGGCAGGTGGCCATGCATTACATCTAAAGCTATACAAACTAATAATAAAAATCTGGAGGACAGAAGAATTACCCCATGACTGGAAAGAGTCATTATTGATACCTATCTTTAAGAAAAGAGACAAGTTCCAATGTTAAAATTAAAGAGGAATATCACTACTGTCCACAAGTTATAAGATACTATCCGCAGTATTACTAAATAGACTAAAACCACATTCAGAAGACATATTAGGTGACTACCAGGCGGGCTTTAGACAAAACAGATCAACAATAGATCAGATATTTATCTTACGACAAATAGCCGAGAAACATTGGGAATATAAAAGAGATCTCCATAACATTTTTGTGGATTTTAAAAATGGCTTATGATAGTGTCCATAGGAATAGTCTATGGAATGCTATGCAGGAATTTTGAATACCAAGGAAGTTAATCAACATGACCAGACTATGCATGGAAGATACTTATAATATAGTAACATATAAAGGCAGGAAATCAGACCCTTTCCAAATAACATCTGGCTTGAAACAGGGTGATGCACTATCGCCGCTACTCTTCAATCTGGCTCTAGAGAAAGTTGTAAGGAAGGTAAAGGAGGAATGTGATATTGGAGGAACATCCAAGCTGCTTGGTTATGCAGATGATATAGATATTATAGGGGAAAATGAACAAAAGACATTAGAAATATTGACTCACTTAAAGGAAAATGCCCAACAGATGGGGCTGGTTATCAATCAAGCTAAGACAGAATATATGGTAATTTCAAGAGAAGGAATGGTTAAAAACTCTGGCCACATACAAATAGATAATATGACCATTAAAAGAACAGAAACATACAAATACCTGGGTACAATCTTCAACTGCTCCAACATCATAAGGGAAGAAATACAAACTAGAATCAATTCTGGAAATAAGATATACTATGCACTACAACATTTACTAAAATCAAATGTACTATCTCGTAACACCAAAATCACAATATACAAAACACTGATCAGACCAGTTCTGCTGTATGGCTCTGAAACCTGGAGTACAACGAAAGGCGACGAAGCCTTGTTACAAACCTTTGAGAACAAAGTTTTAAGACGCATCTTTGGACCCATTAGGGATACACAAAGTGGAGAGTGGAAAAGAAGAAGCAACAAAGACATTTATGATCTGTTTAAGTCCCCGCTAATCACTGGTATCATGAAGGCTAATAGACTACAATGGCTGGGGCATATAGAAAGAATGGAAGATAATAGGGAAACAAAACTCGCTTATACTCAGGAAATAAATGACCGTAGACCCCGAGGTAGATCAAGACGGTGGAGAGATAATATATATACAGACCTACAAGCACTTGGAATCAGCGACTGGCAAGAGGTCAACCAGAGAGATGGAGACGGATTGTATCTGCAGCAAAGAACCTCAATGGCTCGGAACGCTGAAGAAGCAGATGATATACAAATACAGTACTTTGCTAGAGACTACATCAACTGTTCCCGCTAAAGTGAATCTGCCATTTCTGAAAGATCATAGCAAAACCACTTTCTACAATAGCTGCAGATTAATTAACGATCTAATCTTCACCACACACAAAATTCCTGAATGGAAATGCTTTAACTGTTGTCTAATGTTTGAAATGCTTTGTTTTTTCCCACAAGAATCGCCACTTGCAACATCTGAGAGCTTATCTATAACATTATCATTATACAGAGAATTGTTTCAACCGTATGTGTCATGCATCAAGTTACTTTTGCTAAACTCAGAACTTTCTCCATTGTCTTTGTCAATTCCGCATGTCTTTTTGTCCCAATCTTCTTTATCTGCATCTGATGGTTTATCAATGACTAGATCATTTTCACAACTGACTGGATCATCTTTGCAAACAGTGCTTAATTGTGTTCCACAACTCATTTCACAGTTCTGATTCTCTATACTCTGTACCTCATCAAAGTCAACTTCATCAACTTCCCTCATTTCACAAGTATTTTCTGAAATGTGTGATTGCTCATTGATTGTTTGCTCCTCTGCAACAACAGTATCACTCAGCTGTAACGTTTCACAACTTATTGCATGTCCCTGTAGCTCTAAATTCTGACCCTCACCAGGATCTACTTCACGAGTTGTTTTCGTTTCACAACTGTCACTTCCTGAATCATTAGTCACTTGACCTTTGCAAAACGTCTCCTGGGACAAGTTATGTCTCTTAATTTCAGAACACTGCTCCTGATCAAGACCAGCTTCATGTACCTTCCTCTTTAACCCTAGGTTTGTCACATCTGATGATGTATGATTAAACTGTGGCTCAGTGGAACTATTCCCTATAACAGAAACAGCTTCAGCTTCTGACTTTTCATTACTGTGATCTGTTAAGTTACTTTCACAAAACTCAGAACTCTCTTCATTGTCTTTGTCAATTTCATTTGCCTTTTTGCCCCAGTCTTCTTTATCTGGATCTGATGGTTTATCAATGACCAGATCATCTTCACAACTGACTGGATCATCTTTGAAAACAGTGCTAAACTGTGTTTCACAACTCATTTCACAGCTCTGATTCTCTATACTCTGTACCTCGTCAGAGTCAACTTCATTAACTTTCTTCATTTCACAAGCATTTTCTGAAATGTGTGATGGCTCTTTGATTGCTTGCTCCTCCGCACCAACAGTATCACTCAGCTGTACTGTTTCAAAACTTATTGCATGCCCCTGCGGCTCCAAATTCTGACCCTCATGAGGATCTACTTCATGAGTGGTTTCCATTTCACAACTATAACTTCCTGAAACCCGCAATGAATCATCAGTCACTTGATCTTTGCAATACGTCTCCTGGGACAAGTTACGTCTCTTAATTTCAGAACACTGCTCCTGATCAAGACCAGCTTCATGTGCCTTCCTCTTTAACCCTAGGTTTGTCACATCTGATGATGTATGATTAAACTGTGGCTCAGTGGAACTATTCCCTATAACAGAAACAGCTCCAGCCTCTGACTTTTCATTACTGTGATCTGTTAAGTTACTTTCACAAAACTCAGAACTCTCTCCATTGTCTTTGTCAATTTCACTTGCCTTTTTGCCCCAATCTTCTTTATCTGTATCTGATGGTTTATCAATGACCAGATCACCTTCACAACTGACTGGATCATCTTTGCAAACAGTGCTTAATTGTGTTCCACCACTCATTTCACAGCTCTGATTCTCTATACTCTGTACCTCATCAGAGTCAACTTCATTAACTTCCCTCATTTCACAAGTATTTTCTGAAATGTGTGATGGCTCATTGATTGCTTGCTCCTCTGCAACAACAGTATCACTCATCTGTAATGTTTCACAATTTACTTCATGTCCCTGCAGCTCTAAATTCTGACCCTCATCAGGATCTACTTCATGAGCGGTTTTCGTTTCCCAACTGTCACTTTCTGAAACATGTGATACATCATTAGTCACTTGATCTTTGCAAAACGTCACCTGGGACAAGTTTTGTTCATAACACAGCTCCTGATCAAGACCAGCTTCATGTGCCTTCCTCTTTAACCCTATGTTTGTCACATCTGATGATGTCTTATTGAACTGTAGCTCAGTGGAACTATTACCTGTCATAGAAATGGCTTCAGCTTCTGACTTTCCATTACTGTGATCTATTAAACAATCATCAAGTAAAGTATCCACAATGCTGTGTACAATATCTCCAAAAGTGGAACCTGCCATTTCACTTCTGTTATCTTTATTTGACATATTCTCCTCATCAGAAAACATGTCCAATAAACCAGATTCACTAATCACACAATCATTTTTATCTGAAGCAGCACTCAACCCAGATTGGCTACTACCAATTACAAAATCAACGCATGACTCATTAGTGACAGAATCACCCTGGTTAGTCTTTGGTCTTTCTGTATTTGTAAAATCACAATCACCTGCACTGTTTTTCAGTTGGTCCTTTGTGGAAAATTCTAAGCAACTACTATATACTGCCGGTGTAGGCATGCATTCGAAGCGAGACTTCTTATCCAGTATCCTATTCTGTACAGATTTAGCATCTTCTGACGTACTGTCTGGATATAAGCATCCATCATCACTCCGCTCATCAGTGATGACTATATCTTTATCAACGCTATCTTGAATTTGTAGTTGTGTGTCAATACAGTTTTTAGCTATTCCAGGTATTAACTGAGAATGAATGTCTTCAAGCTTAATACTACAGGGCTTTAAATGTGTCCTCAAGTGCACCTGGTACAAAGAAACATCTCTGAAAGTGGCTTGACATAGACAACACTCACTCAGCAATATTTTAAACCTGCTCACTGAAACATCAGCCTTTGACTTTACAGGGTAACTGATATTTTGTTTTTGATATTTTACAGAAGTGAAACTAGCAGTGTCTTCATTGTCACAATTCTTAAAGTCTTCTCCGTGGTGTGAATGTGTGACAGCTTTAAAAAAATTCTTCTCGTCTTCTGGAGCGAACTTGGAATGATACTTTTTTAAATGAAACTTAAAGAATGACAAGTTTTTAAATTTTTTATGGCAAAGCTTGCAACTGCCTAAAGGTTGTAAAAGTGCTGTTTTCTTTGAGATTGAAGGAAGGCTGTCATTCTGCACATCACTATCGGTACTAGCATGTTCCAGTTTCAATGTTTCAGTTGCTGACTGCCGACACTTGAAGCTTTTAGCTGCTTCAGTATTTGTAGAGTCAGGATGTGCGGTTCCTATTACATTAAACACATCCTCCCAATTAGCTACTTTATACTTTCTATGAGCATTTTTGAAATGAATTTTGAAAATCCTCAATTCGGAAAATTGTTTGCTGCAAACCTTACAACTAAATATTTTTGGCTGCGATTTGGTGGTTTTATTTGAGAATACAGTTTCTGGAAATTGTGGCTTTCCACTGCTTTTCAATATAGATCTAACATACTGACTGCTTTGCATCTCAAAATCATCATTTTCCTTCAGTAATTCAGTAACTTTACATTTCTCCAAGAATTCTTCCCGCCTTTCTGGATCAATGTCGTCATGTGACCGTCTGAAATGATTCGCAAAACTACTGAGATGACGAAAGAAAGCTCTATGGCAAAGTTTACATCTATATTTTTGGAAGGCAGTTCTCAGCTGTTTACTGCTTGTAACAGTTTTTGTGGGGAAACTTTCTTGTAAGGGGATAAACCAATCCTTCCAGCTCTGTGGGTCATACTCCTTGTGAGCAAGCTTGAAATGCAAAGAGTGATATTTGATATGTGTAACTTGTTTTCCACAAAGTTTACAGCTTCCAACTTTGTTTGAAGCGGCAACTCTCTCAACACTGGACCCCAACCTCTGATCTTCCTCACGTTTTGGGCTAGAACCCACAGAGCACTTTCTACTGTTTATAATTGGGCTTGCTTTACTTGCCTGTGGAGTGAAAATATCAGCATGTGTGTGTCGTTGCATATGTTTGAGTAAATGTTTCCTATTTGAATATTCTCTATTACAAACAATACACAACTCCACACTATGTGTCAGCAGAGATTTTTCATTGATCTCTTTCACAAACTTCATCTTGTGCCGTTGGAAGTGATGCTGCATTCTTGAAGACGTTACTATTTTGTTACATAAACTACAGCGTGATGATATGTACCCAAGCTCATGAAATAGAACACTTCCTTTGTTAGAGTGCTTGTTTACCATATGTTTAAACAGAGACTGTCTCATCGCGCACTTCAAATTACAGATTTTGCACCTCAGCCGCTGCCAATCTGCACTTTCCATCACACTGCGTGGCAGAAGCAATTTGTGGAACCGTATAGTTTGATGCTTTTTAGCCTCAATCATTGTCCAGAAAGACAGACCACATCTAAGGCAACATGTCTCCTCTGGAAATTCACTTGTGCTACTGGTAGGGTCTCTAGATGGTGATGCCTCACCACTCAAATGTTGTTCTCCCTGGTGTTTCATTAAGACATGATGAGTGTCAGTCTCCTTACGCTCAGTTTGACTTACAGCTGAATCTATTTCTTGACGCTGGGTAGGATGTGGATTGGATCTGTATTTTAAAATGGCGGACTCTAATCTCCCAAAACATGCTGAATTAAGATAGTGATAAAATTTATCAGAAAAACTCTGATTGCAAAACTCACAGCGGTTTGAATCTCTATCACATGGTTCAGTGCCTCCTTGGTTATGAATAAAGTGCTTGTTTTCAATTATGTATTTTATTATTGCTAAGCAAGCATGATTGCTAGTGAGATGGGCTAACTTTGCTTTCACACTTCCAAACTCCTGGTGACAAAAAATGCAAGCTGAACCATTGTTTGGCATTGTCTCACTATTTTGAGCTCTTGTGTTTTTATCTGTATAAGCTGAACCTAACAAGGGCTTTCACGTTTTTATCTGTACTGGTTGAAGCCCCAAATGTTGAAAGTTGTGGTCTTTCCACCAAAATGTTGGCTTCTTTATCCATTCTAATGTGAAACGCTTGGTGGGATACAAACTGATTGTAATGAATAAATGTGATACTACATCTGTCACAAGAGATGGGGATTTCTTCAACATGCTGGTAACTATGCTCCATCAATAAACGCAAAGTGGCAAATCTGGCATCACAAATTAAGCAATGAAAAAACTGTTCTCCTGAAGATGTAGGCACATCTCTAACTGCAGATGACGAAGCAAACATTCCACTCTGGTGGTTTTTTGCAGAAGACTCTACAAATGTGTGGTCACTATCATGATTCTTCTTCTGTGGAGATGATAAATTAGTTTTATTGCATGTTAAACTCTGCTGAACATGGGCATGTAAATTGCTTGCACTTGTAAATTTCAGACCACATGTTTGGCAAGCATGAGTGTAGGCTACAAAACCCTTACAGGCATGAAGTTGTAGCAAACCGATGTCATCAAAGTGTGTCTTACATTCATAGCAAAAAGGCACTGGGACTGGACATTTATTAGCTTCGATACCAAAGAAATCGAGACATGATTGTTGTTTCAATAGATGCTCTTGAAAGTCATCAAAAAACCCACTGCAATTTAAACATTCGATCAATGGTTTCGATACAACATGCGAGATTTTAATGCAACTGGTTTCATCTTCAATGTCCACATCAGAGCTGCTTGAATCAACTTCTACAGGATTGCAGTAATCTTGAACTGAAGATGATACCTCATTCGCACTCTGACTTTCACAATTCTCTTTTCCTGTATTTGACATTGCTAACACTGCATCAGCGGCAGGTATTACTTTGTCAATATCTTTCTCTTTCACTGTTTTCAAATCTGGTATCTCTGCTTTAGCAGCTGGCAAGACGTTAGCATTATCTTTCTCTTTCGTATTTTTCAAGACCATATTAACGAATCGTAAACGACAAGCCATTTTCTTGAAGCAATGTTTTCGCAAATCTTTCGGGCTACCAAGAACCTTCTTACACATGCTGCAGATCTGGGGGTCTTGTTTTTGCTCCCAAAGTGGTCGGGTCAAAGGTATAAAACAAAATTTGAACTGCAGCAGATGGGCCTGCAAGCCCGTTAAATCATAAAACTTTCGTGTGCAGAACTTTACAGTGTGTCCTTTTGCCGTTTGCTGAATGGTGATGTGATTTGTTGTGCTGGATAAACAGAGATTTAGAGGTGTATGTTTTGCAACACTGCTTACATGTATAATCTCTGTTGCCCTCTTCACTGCTACTGCCACTTTCTTCCATGTCACTTCCTTCATCAGAGGGTGACATACTACTTATTAATTCATCTTTGTTGCTATCATCAGCATGTCCTTTACTTTCATCATTTACTATTTCCCTGATCATAAACATACTGTTCTTTTGCACTGGAACTGCTTGAAATGTGTCCATCAATACCCTTAGACAGGTTCACATTAATTACACTGTCCATTGCTGGCATCTGCTCTGTCAATGCTATGCAACCATCCTTTGTTGATGCCATTGAAATAGTGCTAGTAACATTGCTAATGCCTGTTACAATTTCACAAGATCTCTATCTTCCCATCTCTCTTCAGTGCATCAATATCTAGATGTGACTTCTTCAACTCCAGAACTCTCTTTACACTCTCTGATGTCCCTTTCTGGCAAGGCTGGTTTAGATGAAGGTGCTCAGCCAGTTTGATGTCATCAGCAAAAGTTAAGTGGCACACCTGACACATCACCGAAACACGACTGAGGACAATTCTGAGATTCTTTAACTGTGGTACAGCCTTTGTATTTTGCAGCTTCCTACATTTCTGTTCAGTGTGATGAGTCAATTCATTCTTAGAAATAAACTCTGCACCACAAACCTTGCATGTTAGTGATCTGTCAGCACTTGAGATGTCACAAAAGACATTCCTGGAAGCAGTAGACAGCTGCAGAACTACATTTTATGGCATTATGTGTAGATGCCCTTCCTGGAGACTTTGGCATAGCAACAGGCTTTGGTACATTTATTCTATCTGATGCAGATATCTTTTTAGCTAATTTCTGAGGCAGATATCTTTTTAGCTACTTTTGATGTAGAGCAATATTTTCATCCTACAATTGGGACTTTCATTAAAATGGAGGATCAAAATCGCACTTGTTGCAAACTTCTTTTTGCATGCTGGGCACGTGGCACTAAGCTTTGGATTAACGTATGGCTTTTGTTTAGAGGCTTCTCCTCCCTTAGGTTTCTCACTGTGACTTTTGCCAGCTGAGTTTGTCTGGGAATGCTGCTGAAGAATGTCACTGTCAGGCAATGACACTTGACATGACACAGAGTTTGGTACGGATGAGTCTGTTACCAGCGTAGTGTTGTTATTTTCTTGTGCTAGTGCAGGACTTTTATCTGGTTGTGAGATTTCACAGGCAGTAAAAACCGGATGAAGATGGTTTCCTGGCTCTTTCACATTCTGCTCAACATGACCCACATTCTTCGCAAGGGGATCCTTCACAATGTCCTTCATGTTGCTTTCTTCATAAATTCGACAAAACTTAAACGTGCGTAAGTGATCCTGCTTGTCTGCAAGGCTGTTAAATAAATGTAAGCATTTGTTGCAGTATCTATCAGCTTTTTCCTTACATTCTGGATTATTCAGCACATGCAAATATCTTATAATACTTGATGTGAATGTTTTTGCACAACCAAAACAGCGCACACAATCATTCCTTGCCACCTTACAACCTTCTGAAACTTGCTGATGCAGTGACAGTTGAAAACTATTTGAAAACATCTTCTGACAAGTAGTACATTTATGACCATCACTGACAATTGGATGTTCACCAGCCAATACTTGATCTAGCCCATCAGATCTTTGCAGTAGTTCACCACTGGAAGTAATGACTGGCTTAATGTCCTCTTGCTATTAACTCTTCAGACATGGGCTTGTCACCAGTAACAAAGTCTGGATGTTTGTCAGTTGCTGCTTCAGTTACCACACCAGTTGAATAGTTACTGACACTATCTCTCTGAATAAAACTGTTCAAAACACTTGAGACATCTACATGTGTGGAATTGCTGATATCAATTGCTGCACTGCCTGATGAAAGTCCAGCTGTACTGGGTTGAGGTTCAACACCTCCCCTAAATGTGGCACTGCTTGAGAATACTTCAGGTGCCCCACTTACTCTATTCTGCTTTATTAGAGTGTGCAATATAGAATCTAAGGAAATCTGCATGGTGCCAGGATCCACATCAGTTGTGTTAGAACTGGTACACTGTTTAACTTTCTTGTGCAGTTTCAGTAAGGAATTATTTGCAAAACATTTTCCACACTTGTCACATTTCAGATTATTTTCTACAAACTGTGAACTTCTGTGCCAATTCCATGTATGAGTAACCAGTTCCATTCGTGATGGGAAAAACATGAAACAAAGTTTGCACATAACAGAGCTATCTGTTTCAGTTGATGTCTGAGATGAATCAACAGTTTTAAAATTAATGTCACTATAGGATGGTGATTTTTTCTGTGCTTGGGCAACAGATGGTATTTTAATTTTAAGTGTAAGGCTTTTTGCCGATTTTCCTTTAGGTATTGGTGTGGTACTTTTTATTGCTTTCCCTCTAGGTAATGGTGTGGTACTTTTCATTGCTTTCCCTCTAGGTAATGGTGTGGTACTTTTCATTGCTTTCCCTCTAGGTAATGGTGTGGTACTTTTCACTGCTTTTCCTGTTGGTGTGGTACTTTTCATTGCTTTTCCTGTTGGTGTGGTACTTTTCATTGCTTTTCCTGTTGGTGTGGTACTTTTCATTGCTTTTCCTGTTGGTGTGGTACTTTTCATTGCTTTTCCTTTAGGTGAGGGCTTACGTGAACGTTTGGAGTTGGTAATTTCTCCAGCAGCACTGTCTAACTGCAAGTGATGTGACATCATGTCTGGGTACAGTAGGAGCTACTTTTGATGAATCAATCATCTGTGAAACCTGGCCTTTTCTGACATCATTATGTGAGGGAAAGAGTGGAACTTCTGAATGCCTCAGAGTATTCTCAATAACTTTGCCTTGAACAGCAGGGTCCAAAAATGGATTGTAATAACTCTCCTTAAAGACTGGGATACCTGAAGTGCTACTTAGAAGTGAGCTGGAGGAAAACATTGACTGTGTAACTGGGGTGGATACATTTTTATCACGTTGTGATGGTGTTAACACTTTTAATGACATATATTCATCATTTGACAGTGGAGCATCATCACAGTCATCATAATCATCTACATGCAGATCCATTGACTGTATAACTGGAGTGGATACATTATCTGGTTGTGACGGTGTTAACACTTTTAATGACATATATTCAACAGTTGATGGTGGAGCAACAACACATTCATCATCATCATCATCTACATGCAGATCCATTGACTGTATAACTGGAGTGGATACAATTATCTGGTTGTGACGGTGTTAACACTTTTAATGACACATATTCAACTAGTTGATGGTGGAGCATCAACACATTCATCATCATCATCATCTACATGTAGATCCATTAGTTCAGTTTCTGGGTTTTCATTTTGTAAAGTGTGCCTTGTAGAACAGCTTCCTTCTGAGTATATTTGATCAGATAACGGCTGAGTGTTTGTTCTAGTGCTCATCACAGAAGTGACATGAGTCTGTCCTGTGGAGCTCATAGTGTAAGTCACAGCTGTCTGTTCGCTGTTAGTTTTGCTGGCTTCAGTGTTTATTTCTTCTACTTCCATGCTTAAAGAGCCAGTAGTTCCACAAGGATCATTTTCACCCACGACTACCGTGGAGGTAGCACTACTCTTCTGCTCGTCACACTTTCCACTAGAAGTTTCTCCAGATGAAACGCTTGTTTCTTTTGTCAAGACTGTTACATCTTCATCATTATCACTGTCATCTATCACAACTTCAGAATTATGAATTTTGCTACCGTAAGTGAAATGCTTGCTGAGGTCTACTTTCACAAGCATGCAATCATCAATATCTTCTATATCTAGATCAACTATTTCAGGTTCTTGAACTTTAGAAGCATTTGGAAGCATCTGTGAAGTAGAACTGCTGTCCTGAAGCTTGGTCAATGAAGCTGGTTTTTCATGTTTTTCTTCACCTCTGAGCACATCTGCGCTTTTTTTTTCAATCTCAGTTATTATACTATCATTTTTCTGGCTCACTGGTAATTGTGCATCATTGATGCTTGTCACCACTGAGGAAGACACTTCTACAGATACACTGTTCTTACTAGTAGTGACTGGGTGTAACAGTTCGTTACTTTCTTGTATGTTATTACTAATATCCAGCGATGACGTTAAGCATACTGGGCTATTCAGAGCTGAGTAAAGTGCAGAATACTGGTTCTGTTTTGTAGACAATGTAGTATGTAACTGAGATGAAACTGTATCTTGTTCTTTCTCGGCTGAGATAGTCATATTTTGCTGATGAACATGTAGAGCAGAACATTCAAGTAGAGTCTGCTGACTTGCAGAATTGTCTATTGCAATGTGACCGGCTTCATTTTCTGTTTCATGTTGACCTGTATGATGTTCAATGTGACTATCTGCAAGACTAAATACCGACCCAATACAAATTTGAGGTTCTTGAGTAGACACAACTTTTGGACCTGAAACACTGAGAAAATTAGTGCTGAAGTCATCAGGGCTCAACGTCTGCATATTACCAATAACAGGGGCAAATTGGTGGCTATCATTAGAAGTGGTCTGTGGCACATTCACATTCTGCAGTTTGTGGCCATCTTCAAGACTGTCAGCAAGACTAAAGGCAGGTCCAACTACAAATGCTTGTTCTCTAGATGATGCATGCTGGTTACTTTCAGCGCTGCAAGACATACTACTGTTTTTGCTAGAATCAGTACTCTGATCCTGAGACGCAGCTGCAGCCTTACTGTAATCAGGAGGCACTTGTGGTGCATTGGTAAATGCTGCACTGACATTTGGTGATGGTGCTGCACTGACAATTGGTGGTGGTGGTAATGCATTGACATGTGGTGCCGTCAAGTGTGACGGTTGGATGCTGTTGGGTAATGACAGGCAAGTATTTATACCTGGCTGATCCAAGTGAGCAGCTGGATCATTTACTTGTGAAGTGGAGTTTGTCACGTTAGGATTCATTATGAAATCTATGTGTGCAAAATTGTCCACATTACTGTATCATAATGTCAATTCTTTGCTCCAACCAATATCCTGCATTCTGGGATTATGAACTTTCACTTGGAGCTTTCCATACAGAGCTAAATTTATCTGAAATAGAAAAATGACGAAGAGCAGATGAACAAAATGTAAAATTTTGTGAAGCAAGCCTATATATATTATAAAATATATTCTTTTTGAAAATTAAAATATAAGCGAACAAAATTGTTATAAAGGAGCACAGCAATAAACCATCTGCATTTATAACCATTTTGTCATGTGCCATCAATCACCTGTTCTTCTAAGGAAAATAGGGCAACAGAATTACTAACTACAGGACTGTCTCACTGTTGTCAGCCACTGACGAACTCACTGAAAGAATGATTGACAAAATAATGTACCAGTTGTACAGGAAAGCAAACCAGATTACTGATCAAACCCTAGTAAGATTTAGCAATGTGACGTATTTGTTGTCATCCAGCAGTGTTTCCAGGAATCGTTGCCACAAGTGTTACCATATAAGGACAGGAGCAAGCCGGCGATACAAAATTACGACGGGAGAAATATTGGAAACTACCGTTGTTTCAAATTCAGCCCAGTGATTAGTTGAGTCCTCGGCCAAAAAGTTGCAGCTTAACTATGAAAGGCGCAAGTCTCTTCACCCGCCATGTAATCTTCAAGTTAAGCAAGTCCTTCATTGATTTAGGGGAAGTATTTGTGTCGCGCAATTTCCTCTCTGCGCCTTGGGTAAGCATATAAATGTCTTATATTATGTTATGAAAGCGCCTTTGATGCAACAAGCATCATTGTGTGGATTGTGAAACTGAAAGATTTGCGTTTCTTAGGAATAGACTGGGATATAACAAACAGAATTCAGGCTCTAGTTACTGACAATGCAAGAAATATGGGTTCAGCTGTTGATAAAATTGGTTTTGCACATATTCATTGTTTGGCTCATAGCCTACAACTGAGCATATTACATGGATTTAAAGCCACTAATACTGAAACATTGTTTGGCTCATAGCTTACAAATGAGCATATTACATGGATTTAAGCCACTGATAAGGAAACATTGTTTGGCAAATGTCGAAAAATTGTCGAAACATAGTGATGCAAACACAACCGAGTTGCAAAATTATACTGAATCACCATTGTGTAAGCTGCAGCAAGATGTACCAACAAGATGGAACAATATTTCTATTAAGTTATAGTCTTCTACAGGCCAGAGAAGCATTAACTGCCTACATGTCAGATGAAAAGAAGCAATACAAAGGTCCAAAACTGTCAAGATTCAGATTAGGAGAAGATTTCAAAATTATGTCAAAGTTTTGGACATTCTGTCAGACCACGGTCACGCTTGGCAGTGAAGATGTTTCATTAGCTGTGTATTGCCACTGCTATCATCGTTGACAAAGCATATGACTGTACACGATGATGATCCGGGCTATATAGCTAAATTTAAGGCAGCATCTATTAACTCCACCAGACCGCTGTACCGATTTTTCGGTAATTTCCAAATCTGCTGCTATACCGCTGTAATTTTCGGTACTTTGCCTAGTATGTGACAAAAATGTGTCACAAACTAAAAATAACTAACCAATCATGGTCAAACCTTATGGTTTTTTTTTTTTTTTTTTTTTGCATATCCTTTACAGGACATAGCTGTCACCACCAGCATCTTTCAGCTGTATGTTGATTTCTTGGCAAGATTACGCTCAGTAGTTTGCCATTGCTTTCTGAGCGGCCGGCTCACATATCGATGCGATTCGAACCACCTCTGATTCTTACCGTCATCACGTTAACCCACGAGAGTATACGAGATTACGGAGAAAAGTCATAACCTCTAAGCCACGAAGCCGGCAACCTTATGGTTAGCCATTGCAAATGTCTGCCCCATGTGTTTGAATTGACTTTGTGTGGTTTAACGTGAAAAAATTCAGAAAATTCACAATGATACCAGCGGCTGATGAACCAAGCACTTTAAGAAGAAAGTAAAGTAGGTCTAGGCTTTTCAGTCCAACAGGTGATCGATACTTTGGTTGATTCAGACTATGGAGTCAGAATTTCATCAAGAATATATTTCCAGTTCAATTGACACAGAGAGTGAGAGCTCGAATGATGAGGAGAATCTTGAACCTTATAGATCTAGAGCTTGATCGATAGTAAGAGAAGGGAAATGTACAAAGATAATCCATGCAAGAAGGTGAAGAGCGACATCTGGTGCTCACTTTGCAAAAAGTACCTGTGTGTGAAACAAGGCTCATCCTGCTGGGTGTTTTGGCACACAAAGGTGGAATATTGGCACTAGATGAAAGGTAGACCTATTTTCTACAATGTCTCCAAGTTCCATCTTATTCTAACCACTTGTTTGCATGAAAATAACACTTTTCTATAACATGTTGGTTTTATTCTCTTTAACCCTTTACAGGGCATAGCGGCCATTACCGGCCGATCGCTTAAAACGAGCGTAGCGTCCGATACTATTATGCATTGTAAAAACACGATCTCTCTGCTTTCCAACACTTCCGACGGCTACTTTCACTTTCGCCGATAGCTTGACAACGTGGCCGCCATTTGTAAACGCGCTACAATGAATTTGAACGGACTTTTTTTGATAGTTTTCGGGATTTTTACGCTGTTTTTCAAAATGGATTTCGGCGATTCTTCAAGTGATAGCCGAGATTTCGCTCTGTTCAATTTAAATGACATTAAAGGGCACGAAGTTGATTATTAATCGGAGCTAGATATCAGTGCAAAGCGTTACTTTGCATTAGCAGTCGTGAGTCGGACTTTAAAGAAAGTAATTATGATTCTGAAAATGTGTTTGTAAATTGCCGTATAGATGACGGAAAATCACAAACAATATGCCATATTTTGTAAATATTTGTGTTCATATATGGATTACCTGCAACAATCACGTGAGTAACATATTCTGCATGCTTTTTCCTTCATTGTGTTGTTTATTTAACTAAAATCGGTTGACCAACACCTTATTTGTGATGTTTTTACTAACGCGACCCGAAATTTTACAGAACCTGAAAAAATCTTGCCCGTTCAGGGCTACAAAACGGACAAGCGTCTGCCCTGTAAAGGGTTAATGCTCATGAGCCCAGGTATAGGGGACAGTTAGGTTCAGGGCCTCAGGTCTGGTAGGGTTAATGACAAGTATTGAAATACTACAGATTGCAACAGCACTTGGTCCACACTACAAATACTGAAGTATTTGTCAAAAGATGCAAAAGAATGAACTTGGTCACATATTGAACAACAAATACATGAGTCTGGATAAGTGGAAGTCGCAGGGGCCAAAGGAATTTGTTCTACTTATCAGAAATTCTACTTATCCAGAATGCAAACATATTTACACCTTTTACATTAATACACGTGTACCATGCAGTAGCATTGAGTAAAATGATTGTACCACTTAGGAAACAGGTAGTGAACAAATAAATAGCAATACAATATCAGAAATGTTGAAATGTTTAGTTTTGAAAATTTCTAAATTAAATAAAGAAAATGTCTGTGATTTTGCTTTGCTTCTTGACTTGTGAAAAATGTCTTCCCATTGCCTGTTTAAAGTGAGACTGCATCATCTGAACATCCATTCTGCATCATGTAAATGTCAATTTTGTCAATTGATGCCAAAATATCTGACTGCGATACAGGTTGTGCTTGCAGCCCACAGTCATCCTCATCATCAGAGTCAGGGCTGGAAGGGTCTGTTGGTTGAATGACTGGCATACACAGCCCTATAATATCAGTGCTTGAAAGAGTGGCATTAGTAGAAACATCATTGTCAATGTTCACGAACTCCTCTGGACCAATCTTCAGCTCTTTATACAATCTAGCAAGTAATGGCCCCACTGAAATGTCAGTAAGATTGCTCTCACTGCTCGCTGATGGTGAGGAATTCTCATTTACAGAGACATTTACTGCAGGTCAGAAGCCAGCCTGTCTAAAGCAGTTTGCAATAGTTGCTGGTAAAACTCTGTCCCATGAAGATTTAAACATAAGAATAGCATCAAGAAGGGTTATTTTGAAATCATCACAAGTGAGGTCAGCATCCATATGACCCACAAGTTGTGACAACATTGTGGATCTATAAAGAACTTTCAGATTTTGAATGATACCTTGAACACAAGGCTGAAGTGTTGATGTGGCATTAGGTGGCAGAAACAAAAGCTCTGTTGCCTTCAGATTGTTAATTTTTGTGTGAGCTGAACAATTGTCAACAATTAAAAGAACTTTTCTTTGTTTACACACCATTGAATAATCAAATTCTTGTAACCACTAATTGAGCAGTTCTGATGTCATCCATGCCTTTGAATCGGCTCTGTAATTCACACACAATATTTTCAGGCCTTTGAAACAACGAGGATTTTTAAATTTTCCAATCACAAATAAAGGCCATTTTTCACTACCATCCATATTGGAACACACAACCACTGTTATTCTTTCTTTTGATTCCCCCCCCCCCCCCCTTAAAGTCAGTTTTAAGCTTTCGTCCACTAGCAGCCATTGTTGACATGTAGCAACATATTATGTGCGAGTTTGTTCTCCGGGCTGACTAAAATTACACTTTCGCAAAAAAAAAAAAAAAAATTGTGTGTGTGTGTGTGTGTGTGTGTGTGTGTGTGTGTGTGTGTGTGTGTGTGTGTGTGTGTGTGTGTGTGTGTGTGTGTGTGTGTGTGTGTGTGTGTGTGTGTGTGTGTGTGTGTGTGTGTGTGTGTGTGTGTGTGTGTGTGTGTGTATGTGTGTGTGTGTGTGTGTGTGTGTGTGTGTGTGTGTGTGTGTGTGTGTGTGTGTGTGTGTGTGTGTGTGTGTGTGTGTGTGTGTGTGTGTGTGTGTGAAATGAACAGTTCAACTTAAACGTGGACATTTATATAGTTGGTAATTTATTTTTATGTTCGACTAATCCAAAAATTCATGTTAACCGAATTCGACTTATCAGGAATTTTTATACAAAGATAAAGAAGGATCCTGGCCGGGACCAAGCCAATAACGTCGACTTAAGCGAAATTATAGTTATCCATGAACAGTTCAACTTAAACGTGGACATTTATATAGTTGGTAATTTATTTTTATGTTCGACTAATCCAAAAATTCATGTTAACCGAATTCGACTTATCAGGAATTTTTATACAAAGATAAAGAAGGATCCTGGCCGGGACCAAGCCAATAACGTCGACTTAAGCGAAATTCTAGTTATCCATGAACAGTTCAACTTAAACGTGGACATTTATATAGTTGGTAATTTATTTTTATGTTCGACTAATCCAAAAATTCAAGTTAACCGAATTCGACTTATCAGGAATTTTTATACAAAGATAAAGAAGGATCCTGGCCGGGACCAAGCCAATAACGTCGACTTAAGCGAAATTCTAGTTATCCGAGTTTGACTTAAGTGGACTCGACTGTAGCAGTTGATTTCATGATGAGCAGATGGAGACTGCTACAATGAATGATACCGACATTGACAATGAAACTATATGTGAACCAAATAAAAAGTGTATTAAGCTGATGGAGTCTGCCTCATACACGGAAGATCATGTCGACAGCTCTTCTGATGAATTTCTGCATTACAAAATGGAGAAGAAAGTTGCTGAATCGGCTGACCCTCTACAATGCTCCGGGGCATGTCGGTGTGCTGGGAAATGAACAGGCGGACAGATTGACTGGCTCTGCTGAACTTGGTGGAGTATTGATACATGACAAGGCAGACGTGGTTGCGGCCTTATGGGAGCACGTGCACACCTCAGAGGAGCAAATGGATTACCATGGTCTGGCAAGAATGAGACAGCGAGGAGTGACAAGGGGATCTGGCCGACGCTCAACGCTCAGAGGAAAGGCGAGACGGACATATAATCAGATTGCTACTGGTACTATTAGTGTTGGAACTCTTCGCTGGCTGCTGAGGATGGGGACGGAGCGCTTATGGGAATGCCCCGAATGCTGTGATGTCGATTCCTAAATCAATCAATCAACCCTCTACAATGGTGGAAACTTAATGAACATCAATATCCAAAATTGGCATTCCTAGCCAAGACCATTCTGTGCATACCGGCTACCTCAGTTACGATTGTTCAGCTGTGCTGGTTATATTGTTAATAAGACGTGCTAGTCACTTGAACCAAATACTGTCAACATACTCGTCTGTTTGCATAGTTGGTTATTAGATGACATATGAACAAGACAATCCAGTGTTATTTAAATTTTTGACAAATACGACTATAATGTGAGCTACGTGACTATAAATTTGTTGCTTCAATCAAAATTAGGTATTTTATTTTTAATTCACCCCAAACAAAAAAGCATCCCTTACAGGGCCTCATTTGCATCGGCCCAGCAATCACTTCCGGTTAAGTGTTCGGTGGACTGCTGGACCGATCGATGGATGTTTTATTAGATTTTGGCCCGTAGGGCCCTCACTGTCATCGGAGTGCTCCGACGAGTTTCATTGCTTAACTTGTGGATGAAAAAGAATATTTTCTGCGAAGACGTGCCTTTGTGAATGGGGAAACCCATGGCGGCTGCGAATATCGATCGGACTGGCATGTACACTTTCACTTTGTAACACTCAAAACTTGCAATTTGAACTACTAAAGTTAAAGAAAATACAAGTTTAAAGATTAATAATAAATTATTTGTATACTTTTACTATTTTTTAATCATTTAATGTGACAGAACATATTTTTAAAGTAAGTTTTCATAATCCGCCTATGACCCGTGTTGGTTGAGACAATATAACAAGCGGAGAAAAATGGAAATGGCACACTGAACTAACTTAATTTGTTTTCTGGCGCTTTCAATATAAAACCATCAATTGCAGATGGATCTTCTAATTCTGCATCTAATGTTTCAGAAATTTGGAAAGTTTCATCGCTAAACTTGCTTTAATTGTGATTGAAAAACAGGCGAAGATGAGTACCTAATGTGAATAGGAAAGCCTAAATGGCGGCTTGACTATATTATTAATCTTTGTGGAACAATCATTATGTCCTCGCTAGCGTAGTGGTAAGTATCCGCCTGTCACGCGGAAGACCGGTGTTCTATTCCCCGCTGGGTATTTTTTTTCTTTCAGAAATGTATTTAGTTGATATAAAAGAAAATATTAAACATTAAGAACTAAAATATAGAACTGAGAAACTCGAAGCTTGTGAATAAATTGTGCTCTATGGATCTGCGGAAGCTGCTGGGGGACGCATCCCACAGAGGCAGCGGAATGATCTAGTGTCGGAATCGATTGATCCAATAGATTTCTTTGTTAATGCAATATTCCATTTCGTGCCACTAGGACACCTTTTCCACCTTTCATGAAGCCCACACAGTGAGCTTTCAATTCAGACTTTCCACGTAATGGATTTGCTATCCAAGCAATATTCCATTTCGTGCCACTAGGACACTTTTTCCACTTTTTATGAAGCCTGCACAGTGAGCTTTTGATTCAGGCTTTCCACGTAATGGATTTGCTATCCAAGCAATATTCCATTTCATGCCTCTGGGACGCTTTTGTAACCAACATACCTGTGGTATGAAGTATGGCAGTCTAAATACATCTTCATGAACCTTTAGATGTCAACCTGAATGTAGTTAAAGTAAGCTGTAGTCAACTTGAGCTTGTTGATA
Source organism: Cepaea nemoralis (assembly GCA_014155875.1). Lineage (NCBI taxonomy): Eukaryota > Metazoa > Mollusca > Gastropoda > Stylommatophora > Helicidae > Cepaea > Cepaea nemoralis. Next base: position 347,695 of record JACEFZ010028085.1, read on the forward strand.
TCTCCATAGAGCTTGTCCTCAAATGAAGCAGGCGTGGGCCAAAATATCTTTCTCTGTTCTGCATATATTGGGCACTCCTGAAGCAAATGTTTAGCTGTCATTTTACCAGTTCCACAATTACATTCATCGGTATCTCCTATCTTTAGTTTATTGAACAAGTGGTGTTTCAGCCTATTATGTCCTGTGCGGAGTCTGAAGATTGCTACTTGTTCTCTTCGGTCGAGTTTGTAATATGCATCATCCTTCTGGTGGCCTGGATGCTCTGATTACCATTTGGTTCTATAAGTGCTTTTTATAAACCTTTTTGCCTCATTATAGGTTATGTCTATGTCAGGCTGTGGTAATCGTCCACCCTCTTTTGCTAGTCTGTCAGCCTCTTCATTTCCAGGTATACTGCAATGTGATGGGATCCACTGTATTACAACTTTTATGGATTTCTGGCATAGACCATGGAGTGCTGCTCTTAGGTCAGCCAGTTCTGTGATGTTTTTGCTCTTCAGTATTGAGACAGCTGACTTTGCATCTGTGAAGATAGCTATTTGCTTCTTTTATTTTCCTCCATCAAGAGCATTTCTGCTGCAGTTTTCAAAGCCTCTACCTCCGCTTTGAAGTTACTTGAAAATTTTCCAGTTGCCACTGACTGTTTTTTTCACTCCATTTTTTAAATTAAGGAGAATTCCTCCTCCTCCATTTTTAATTGAATCTTTGGCTGATACATCTGTGTATGCATGGGTCCAATTGCTGCTTGGGTATTGTTCTTCTATGTAGTTTAGGGGTATTTTTCTTCTTTCGGTTTCATTCTGGGTGTTCTTTTTCTCAATACCAGGAATGTTTTCTATCATCTCAGGCAGTTGCTGCTGTCTCCAAGCTGGGAACTTGTGTGCTATGTAAAGGGGTTTGACTGTTGATATGTTAAGTATGGGATCTGCCCTAATCTTTCGTTTTGCAGTTTCTCGAAGTTGCTACGCTTCAGTCTTCCCTTTCCAAAACCATTAAACCTGTTATACATAGGGTGGTCTGTCAACCTTCTAAATTTTTCTGCTTGTTGCTGGGCTCTGCTATCTCATCTATCCTGCACTGGTTGTAAACAAGTGATCTTTTCTAGTTCATTAATAGGCGTTGTCTTCAGGCTTCCAGTTATGATTCGCATTCCTTGATTTTGGACTCTACTTATTTTGTTAATGTTTGACTTAGCTCCCCACGACGATCAAAGGTGACTCCGAGATAGTTTGGATTTTCTTCATGGTGCAATATTTTTGCATTCAATACCAGCTTAGGTTGCTGAGTTTTTTATTTGAGAGGGAGAACACTGTGCATGTTGTTTTCTCCTCACTTATCTTCACTAGCCATGATTTTGACCAGTCCTCTAGTGCTAATAGGGCTTGCTGTATTCTGCTGTTAGCTGTACTAATATATTCTTCAGATGTCCATATGGCTAGGTCATCTGCAAAGGATGATGTGTGTACTCTGGCTGGAAAATTTTCCGTGATGTCGTTTATATATGCTAGGAATAATGTTGGTGAAAGAACTCCTCCTTGGGGGACACCTTGCTCCAACAGCATCATTTTGCTTGTTTGTCCTTGTACTTTTGTTCTGGCAGTTCTGTTCTCAAGGTAGTGGCTGATCCATTTGTACATTTTCCCACAAACATGCATTTTTTGTAGTTTTACTTTCAGTCCTTCCTTCCATACTTTATCAAATGCTTTTTCTAAATCAATCCAGGCCGCTAGTGTGCTCTTTTTCTCTTGGAAGGCATCCTCTATTTCCTGAGCTATATAGGTTATTTGATCTTCAGTGGATCTGTACTTTCTGAATCCTGCTTGGTGTGGTGTTAAGAGTTTGTTTTCTTCCAGATGCCATGTTAGCCTGCCATTGATAATGTGTTCCATTAATTTTCCTACACAGCTAAGTAGACTGATAGGTCGATAGCCATTTGGTTCTTCCAGGTCTTTTCCTTTCTTTGGGACTGGTATTAGTATAGCTTCCTTCCATGCCTGTGGGACTATTCCCCTCTTCCAGCTGTAATTTAGGACTGCTAGTAGTTTCTTTTTTGCCTTAGTGCCTAGTCCTATTAGCATTTCATTTGTGATTCCATCCTTTCCTGGTGATTTCTTCTTTTTTAGGGTATTCATTGCCTGTTCCATTTCTTCCATTGTTAGATACATCGTGTATTTATGTTTTCACAATATTTGTCTGTTAGTATGGCAAATCTGTCCCAATCAGCTCGTTTGTAATTCCAGCGGGGCAAAGGCTTTTGCTCCTGTGGAACATACTCCATATTCATTACAAGCTTGATTGGTCTGTGGTCACTACCTGCTAATTGGTCAAGCACATGGCGATCGATTTTGTGGAGGATGTCTCCTGTGCAGAAGAAAGTCTGGAGTAGAAGTGGTAATCCATCTGGAGTAGAAGCTCGGTGTGTCATCCGCTTTGTTGAGTAGATGGAGATTTGAGTCTATTTCCCAGTCCTCCACTTCATCTCCTCTTTTGTCAGTATCTGGGTATCCCCATCTTTCTGAAAGGCTATTAAAGTCTCCGACAATAATGCAATTTGTGTCAGTTATTTTCATGTTTGAGAGTGTAAGATCCTTATCTGCTGGGCTATACAGATTGTAAATTCTTATTTTCACGTTCTTTATCATTATATCAACACCTATAATTTCTGTTTGGTTGTCAGAGATCACAGATACTTCGCTGCAAGGTACTGTATTTCATGTAAGTATTAGAACTCCTCCTTTATGTCCTTCACGGTCGAAACGTGTGGCCTGATATCCCCTGACTGAAAATTTGCGCTTGGCGTTGAGGTGTGTCTCTTGAATGCATGCCACATCTATTCTATCTTTATGAAGACGCTGTGTCAGGGAGAATTTCTTGTTATAAACTCCTTCGGCATTCCACTGTAGTATGTTGAGTGTCCGGGGTGTTTGGTCAATAGCTCTTAACCTACTCCTCTGTGCCTTGACTCCACAGCACAGGGGAAGGTGACCACCAGTAGCCATGGGTGGACCCCCTCGAGGCAGGGGGCCCGGCACTATCACCGCCTGATGGGACTTCACGGGATTAGCACCATAACGATTAATTTTCATCTGTGGCATCATGAAATGATAAAGTTACGTTGCACTTCTTTGTCAAGCCTGTGGCTCAGTACATCCAATTTCAAAAAGCATTTTTCGGGATGCTTTCCTTAGCCTTTGACTGTCCCCAGTCTACCTACAAGGCAGCAGGTTTGTGCGTCACTTCGTCTGGTCCCTCTCCCTTGACCTGTCCGACATGGGTGACCCTACCAGTAGCTGTGCTACCGTCTGCATCGCTCTTGGGGTTATTGGAACGCGCAAGCCCCTCTACCTCGTCAAGGTGGACGCACGGCTGAGGGGAACTTGTCGATTTGATATTTCTTGCTTTTTGGCGTCTTGTTTTACAAGGGACAATTCTAGCTAGAAATACGTTTCTGGAAATGGTGTGTTTTCCATTCGGAGTCATATCTTAATTGCTCCCTTTGTGCTCGATGCTGTAGGTATTTTGTCTTTTTGGGCAACAACATTGATATCATGCATTGTCCATAATTGGACACGATGGTCTATCTAGGGATGGAAGCACAGTATTCTCGAGCCAATCTCTAAATACATTACCATTCATCTTATTATGATAATCCATATTGTCTGTATGCTTTGATACTAACACGAGCCCAGCATTCTGTTGTAAGCCATCATGCGTATTACCAGCATGGGCCATGACCAAAAGTTGTCCTACACTACTGGGCACATATCGCTTTATCTGTCCATCTACTGATTGCCATTCCTTATCACTTGTGTGGTGCGCATTGATCCACATTTCATCCAAACACACTATGCCATAATTTTCTTTGCGCATTTCCCTTATTTCACGTAGGTATCTGCTTCTCATGGCTCCTAAATGCGGTTGCTCGCAAAGATTATTTCTACCGCCCTTGTACTTTCAAATAGTGAAGATAATGTCATAATTTTCCACAAAGTTGTTTTGGATAGCTCTGTTATTGTTCTTTCTGAACCAAACCCTAAGTTTTCTTACAGTCACTGTTTCTTTGGCATCCAGCATTTTTATAATGCTGGATAATCCTGGATATAAAATCCAAAATTTTTATAATTTTAGGAGTCTCCGTGGCCAAGCCTTTTGACTCGGGCTCCAAAGGTCGTGGGTTCGATTCCGGGCCACATCCTTCGGTTCACGAGTTAAATTTTTCTGAGACTTCTGTGGGTCATCGCTAGAGCTGCGGAGTTCGTGCTTTGTGCGATGCTTTCCGCGCTGCGGAATGAGACCGAGCCATATGGGATAGAACCCTGCGCAATGAAGTCGACCCTGTCAAATTTTAAGCGACTTTTTAAAGCATTTTTATAATAGTTCGCCTTATGACATCTTTGTCAAAGCTGTCTACAATAATCTTTCTTCCTACCGTTTTGTTATTGCGTGGTGGTTAAATTCCAGATTCTTGCACCCATCGACGAAATTACCATTTACTCAAACCCAATGCATGCACTGTTCTTTTTTCGGAATTTGTAATAGTATAAAACAGTTTCCTGCGACCACCTTCTTGATAAAAATATGTGTACAACTTCATAGCGATTCTTTGAAGCGTACAATTTCGCATTAAATCCCATTGAAAAATATTCACACATTTCAATGTTAGCGATAAGTGGTAAGATTTAAAAAAACAAAAAAACAATCAGGTTTCATGAAATAACCCACATTTTGAGACACCTCTGAACAGTCCTAGTTTGAACAACGCGGGTTGTTGGCATAAGGCCAATCCCTTCAAAACACATACAATATTCATAATTGAGCGCTGATTGTCTGGCTATGCTGTAATACATTTAAAATTATGAATTTCATCTCAGGCCCGTAAATTATATACCGCATATAAACAAACTTTGAAATCTGCTGTAAAATCTCCAGAACACAAATTTTTTTGTTGGGGGGCCATAATGATAAGGTTATATACTAAATCTCATAATTTCCCCTCGGTTACTGAGATATGGATGTTTATATTGGGGCAAAAAAAAAAAAAAAAAACTATATATATGCAACATCAATAAGAAAGAGACAAACACTGTCACTGTTTGAAACAACTTTCTTTGGTCATGTGATGAGAAGAGAGGCATTGGAGAACAAATGAACATCGTGGCAGCTGGAAAGATCAAGGGGAAAAGAAACAGGCAGATCAAGAGAAATGATGATGGATGGATTGAGACGGTCGCATGGAGGTATTTCATCAACAGAGTTGATCCAGAGCACTAAAGACCGAGATCTGTGGAGAGCCATGAACACCTATGCCAGCTGGCAGGAGGCTTGATGATGATGATGAAACTGTACAGTCACAGTAATGACTAAAGTACTAAGTAGCCGATAAGAAGGAAACGCTCACCTATTTCCGCCCTTGATGATCAATTCTAGTTAGTAACATAGGAAATTATACTACTAAATAATTATTATAAATTTACATTCTAAAGATTAAGCAAAACACTCCACATGTTCCATCAGCATAACTACAATATGACATCTGAATATCGCGGAGTTAACATCGCTCATTCCTCAAGTAGTCAACGAAAGTGGCCGTCTCCCGTCCGTCCGGATTTTGTTAGGGCCTAGAACCTGCAGCCTGCTGGAGGAAACGGTCGACCTGCCAATGGCGGGCTAACGTTCTGCAAAACTGTTGGTCGAGCGCGAAACCCAGAAGTTACTTGACTGCGCATGCGTAAATCTAATTATAGCTTCTACGACCCACCCAACCCTTCTCCTCAGCGTGACCTACAACATGGCGCCTGGTATCTTGAGTTAGGCCTTCGTTTATCGTCAGGGTTAGGTTCCAACCAATGTAAGCTGTATCTGAGGCTGTATTCAAGGCGGTCCGCACGCAAAGAACACATTCTAGATTTGCTGAGTCATTTAATCCTTCCGGTCCTCACCACCCCCTGTATATTTTAAACAGTATAAAACAACACAAAGTAATGCAGCTTTACACAGCACAATGTGTTATCAACATAATTGTGTTATTTTATATTTATTGTTTACATTTCCACAGGTTTACCGCAGTTTCACAAATTTTTTCATGCTGTATATTTTATTACATAAACTTGCCCAGTGATCACGAACAGCCATATAATACTGGAGTTGACTGTTACGTCCTGTAAAGTTCAGCAACTAACTTATTAATAGTTTAATAACGTCAGTGCGGAGTATGCGTAGGACATTTGAGTTCGAGTATTATATACTGTTGTTGATGCGAGATGGCTTGTATTTCGAAATGGCTATCGGGAGTTATTACCTACGCAACGTTCTAGGCTCCGGCTGCATTGTATTATAGAATAGTTATTTAGGTCTTATGAGCACTATCACGCAATTCACTGATGTGTGATGTAGCGTGGATCAGAACTCAGTAGCAGTCATGTATTACAATATGATATGAAATTTGATAACCCGTAACTTTTAGGTTTTCAAGTTGTGAAATTAAATTCAGTTATTTCTGGATCCTTCGGGAAATTTTTAAATAGTGTTTATCACTTGTGGGAATGCGTACACCTCTGGATGATTTACTTGTGACTGTGGTGAATTCTGCTGACGTAACACTGACAGTGTTATCTTCTTCTGCGATCATCCAGAGTTTTGTTTTTTTTCGAACGTGATTGTGTTGTGCCTGTTTACAACAGAGCTGCGTTCTTGCGCCGTTAGACCGACACATCCGACTTCTGTGAGCATTTGTTGACCGGGTTAACCATCCAGGGGGTGTTACTCTTATTGTTAGAATATTTTTGATGATGGTGATTTGTTAGTCGAGTTTTTCGAAATATAAAATTGCATTTTTATTAAAATTAATGTCATGTATGTTCTGTATTTCGTTGCATGTTGGAAATAACGGCAGCATCGCAGGTGTCGCCCAGTTTTGCTGTATAGCAACATCGTATGTTAAGCTATTCGTAGCAGTTAGCAGTTCATCCGTAAAGTAATAATATCGTTAGACATGTTGATAAACATGGTATTCCTTTCCGTGAAAGTATGGTCGTAAGATGCTATTTTAGGATACATATAATTAATTACTGCCTGTGTAATAGGTGGAAAGAATGAAGTCACTTCAACTCGCAGAATAGTAAGAAGGGGAGGGAGGGAGCCTGTTTATAACATAACGTTCATAGTAAATTAGCAAAGTTAAGGATCCTTTTTATTACCTTGAGGCGTATTGGGTATACTGTGTTAGGATTAGTATCCTGATTTTACGGACTCATCGTCACACTTTGGTTGATGTGGACAATATCAAGCAGCACATTCTTAGTAGCAGTTATGTGTGAATATGACAGTTTTTATCTTTTTAAATGTAATAGTACTGGTTTCGAGATATATATTAGAGCCTTACTCTGTGTTCAACATCAGACATTGGGAAACACGGGAGATATAGTTTTCTGCACAATTTATCCACTTAATTGAATTATTATATCATGAATAATAAGCAGCTGTTGGAGTAGTCGGTGAATCATCAAACTGCTTTGAGATGCAAAGGTTGGTAAGATCTGTTGGACAACGATTTCCCCCTCGTTTACTGCTAAGGGATTTGAAAGATTAATCTTGTCTGTCAGAAGGCACAGTGAAGATCCAAATCTACAAGTGAACTGAAAAAGAAAACAAACCTAATGTCCTCATACAAAACTATATTTACACCTTTTTTTAACAATCAGCAGTGAAAGTAATCGAAAATGTCACAAATTTTCAATTTTATATATATATATATATATATATATATATATATATATATATATATATATATATATATATATATATATATATATATATATATATATATATATATATGTAATCAATAACACTGGGGACCGTTCCACATAAATGAGACACAGACTTACCATGGTAATGAAGAGGTTGAGCAGTATTAAGAAAATTTAACACAGCACTAGCAAACAAATTAAAGTAAACTTTATGAGAACATACATATCTACATACGGATTTTAGTCATATATCATGTCACAATCGCCAAAGAAGAAACTTAAGGGCATTAACGTTAAATGCTACAGAAAAATTCTTAGAATATGCTGGGGAAAAAAAACAACAAGAAGAATAAAAAAAACTTACCGACTTTGTACACAATCCGAATGAACATCGAAGAAAACCTGCTTACAAATAGTATCATTTCTCGGAAGGTAAACTACTTTGGCCATATTAAACGTGACAGTGGCTTGTAAAGAACAATAATCGGGGCATAATTCCTGGATAGAAGAACAGGGGTCGGTCATCACAAAGATGGACACTGGACACTGAATAAGCCTTTAAAATATAAATGCATGAGTCATTGGAGCTGAACATTTTCAAGAATCCTTTTTGGTGGGTTGTGATAAATGTGCCGTTCTGCAAAGAACTTGCAAATGATGAACGGTGCCATTAAACACACACACACACACACACACACACACACACACACACACACACACACACACACACACACACACACACACACACACACATATATATATATATATATATGAAGGTCTGAACCCATTTCACTGTACTCACTTTTGCATTGTACATTCCCTAAGGTTCCGCTATTTTTAATGCATTTTAGGAAAGCTTATTTGGAAATTGAAAACGGTGCGTTCCACATACTGTCTTCCCGTGATTCATATCGGATGCCTTTCGGTGGCATGTTCAGCTTGGAAAACAACCAAAAATTGCAACGATCTATGTCAGGAGAGTAGGAAGCATAATGAGCCAGGGGAATATTACTTTTGACCAAGAAAGTCTTATCAAATGCGAAGAATGAGCAGTTGGAGAAAATGGACAAACCTATGCGCTATGGGAACTTGATTGTTCCATGCTGACAACGCTTACATTATTTATTTGACAAAGCTTAACTTAATCATGTTTTAAAATATCCTTTCACCGGCTTAATATCTGTTATTCACGCGTCCCCATTTGTGTTCTCTCATATTTATTTTCTCTGTACCTATCAATAGTATAGTAGGCATATTTCAACCCCCGTTTTGGAGGGGTTAAGCTTTAAAGAGAAAAGTATGACGTCACAAAATCAATAAAATAGAGGGCATAGGCAGCGAGGAAAATATAAGAACGATAAGTTCGATTATGTATATCAGGGGTGATAACAGATGACCGGTAAGTAATTGGTTAGTGTGGGGGTGAAGGTGTAATCGATAGTAGCTGGGTGGGGCGGGCATGGGGTATCATCAATAGTAGTTTGTGGGTGCCGGGGGGGGGGGGATTTTGATTATTGGCGTTATATTTAAAAAAGACACAGTATACACAGATAATAGCTGGTTATTGGTGTGGTACGACGAAAGGGGCAGGAGTATAATAAATAGCAGCTGGTTGGTCCTGGTTGATGGAGAATTACTGGTCTGGATTCACCATCAATAACGACAAATACACTAATATGACAATTAAAACAAACTATTTATTGTGTGTGTGTATTAACGTGAATTTAAATGGCGATAGGTGGTGTGGTTATACCATCGCTGTAAACACGTCTTTATATTATATATGACAGTGAATGTCTGTTTCTAAGATATGTATAAACAGACGCCCAATGGATTGTAAAACCCACACTTTTCATGCCCTCCACTTGTTGCGTCGTGGTAACATAAAAAAAAAGTGTTTTTGTTTAATGTGTTATGTTGTTTGGTGAGGCCTTTGGTGCTGGTCTTAGTATAGTCATCGAAACAATTATACATTTTACTACATGTGAACACCATTCCGGACCCCTAGTCATTCTAATTTTAATAGACCAGGGGTTCTCTTCTTGTATAATTTCCTTGCCTGCCATTTAAGACAATCGAAATTGGTATTACCCTCACTACTAACACATTTTTATTTATGGTCAGGCAGACTTCGGAAGAGAGCCATTGAAAGTATACTTTATAGAATTCTTTTTGCAGGTGAGGTTTAACGGCATCTGCTAGGTTGTAGGTACTAAGGGCCAAGTAAATACAATTATTGTCCATATCAGCCCATTGGAAGTCGGATCGGTGTATGAATCTATCTATGAAGCCGTAATAAAAGGCTACCATTTGCAGTTTGACCTTCTGATATATAAACAAAACCATGCAGAGAAGCAGATTCAAAATAACTTTTTTTTTTCTTTTAGCATTTCAACCTAAAAAATGTTGTCTCCAATCTGCGTCATTTCTTTTTAAATGGTGGTTATTTATTAACCTAAAAAGAATTCTGAGATATGGTACAGGTAAACACTAGTGACAGGTATTGACAGGTAATCTCTAACGCAATGTTGTGGCTAAAGCTGGCGTGGCTGTAGATGATGATGATTACTTTAAAAAAATGTTATGATGTGATTTTAACAAACATTTCTTCTCTAGATACTTGTTACGGGATTAATATTGAGGTATTTAAATTTGATGTTAACGAATGCCTGACTCCCAAACTCAGAGGTAGTAATAGTCATAAAATAAACTTTGCGTCTATTAATTATAAAAATTATTTAACGTTTATATTAGATATAGAATGAGTGGCATGCACCTTTGCGTGTAGTAAATGTGGGAAATTGTGGAAGTTATTCATGTTTATGGCACGGCACAGGGTAACTTGTAGCGGGGGAGGGGAGTTGGCAGTCGATTGTTTTAAGGGAGTGGATTATAACCCACTAGAAACTATCTGGGAATTGCTCTCCGAGCATGGAATTCCAACCAATACGAGTTTTGTATATCCATGTAGAGCCACGTTCAAATTACTCAAATTGCTCTTACAAAGTTACCAGGTGAAACTAGTACCACTAAATTTTAAGCAAGGCATAAATCTGTGTGGTGTTCAGTGGCTTCAATGTCCCCGGGTTAGAAGCCCCTGTTTGTTTTAATTCAAAAGGTGACCCATAAGAATTGGTCACTAAATTGCTTGACCGCCGAAACCAAATATCAGATAAGTTATATGCACTCTTGTAACAACGTGTGTCGATGTATATACACACAGTTGCTTCCCTTGGATCAATCGAACCTCAGTTCTAGGTTGTTTCATATTCAAAGGAGCTACCAGTTATAAGCTTCAATTCGAGGAAATATATAAACGCAATAAAAGCTTACATCATACAGTACTTTCGCGACGACTCTGACCAACCCCATTTCAAATTTGTAGTATAAAGAAACAATAATTGTATGTGTATTACGAAAGAAAAATTGGCATTCTGAGACATTATTAATTCTTTTGTGATTGGGTTTAGTTATTTCCAAATATCTCGCAGCCCATAACATAACTGAGACGAAAGGTTATTTCTGTTATGAATACATAACTGATTTAAGTAAATTATAGGAAACCAATCTACCCCCGCACAAGCTTTTCTCCTGTTTAAAAAACGTTAACATTTCAGGTGAAGAATACGCACACTGTCACAAGGTCTGGAGCCAGCACTATATGTCTACTCCACAAGATTTTCATATGTGGTACAATAACAAAGATGTAGTAACATTTAGCCGCCTTAGAACAACAGGTTCATTTTTATGTCAGGCTAGGCATAGATATGTTTAATGATTCCATGTCTGTCTCGGGAGTAAACTTAGAATATCCCTTCAAACCTGAAAATATTGCAATTTGTGTTCCAAACGGGAACAAGATTTGCATAAAACAATAAGAGAGTATCGTGAGTGGTCTTTCAATAATTTTTTAACTGGTACTTCGAACAAGTATATTCTACGGGCATCCAGCCGACTGTATCCTGCCCAGTGGTCGAGTTATTAACCCCGTTAATAGTAAACCACTGACATAATTGTTTGCCAAAACACGATACATTCACATTTACATCTTTAACAAAGTCAATGTTACAGAAATAGTAATATGAGAATGTCAGTGGCAGAGATTAAAGAACCTGAATAGAGAAATCAATATTTTCCCGTGCATCACGTTTCCGCACACAAAACCCATGTATGGTCAATACCCCATTACTGAGAAACAGATTCTTGCTGCTGTAGTAATAGCCAAGAAATTGTTGGGGTTAATAGAGTGTGACATTCGTGTGCCCGATAACTTGAAAGATCATTTTTTTTTTCGGAAATGACATCCATTTTCAAGAATGTTAATGTGAGACGATACTGGACCTTTCATGCGCAAGTATGCTGTCAAACACACTCTTGTTGGGTTTGCGCCGTATTTTAATATGTAGCAATTGGGGGTGGGGGTGGGGGGAAATCTTGTTAACCACCTCTTGTTAAAATAACCCATGGTCTGCAAGTCACACACACACATTTTGGGTGATCGAATATCAACCTGTTAGCTGTTTCGAGCAATTTGGGGATACGGTTTCTAATGTCAGACATCATAGAGATATAGGTCCCGTATATAATGTTACTGCAGAGACAATGAAATTATTGGGGAATGTCGTTTACGGCAAAACCTGTACTAAGTCCACAGACGTCTTGTACTGTCAGGGTGTTAGTTAGTTAGTCGTGGTTCCAACTTCACAGCAACGGGTCATCCCCATATTGCTCCATTCCTGTGCCAGTGAATGTCACACAAAATGCTCCTCACTGCCCAAAGTGAACAATGGAATAGACAGGAGTATCGGCAAGCCAACAGCCCGCACAGGTACAGTATGCATAATGCCGCCACCAGAATGCCAACACAAAAGTCCTCCATGAAAATTCAGTTCATCGTCGATGGAAACGGCAATCACCAGAAAGACTTCATTGACCCGGCTTTTATCCCATATGGCTCGGTCTCTTCCCACATGACGACCCGCCGAAAGCGCCGCACAAAGCACGAACTCCGTAGCTCCAGCGGAGACTCCCAGGAGTCTCCTGAAAATGCACTCGTGAGCCGAAAAGGCAAACCAGTCAATCCAGCAATAGCCGGTCGCCATCGTTCCGAACATGCAGTTCACGCTAAAAACAACCACGGACAGATGTAAAAGCATTCCACGCAAAACTCACAGCTCACAGTGTCGCTCCACGCACTCGCACTCACTCAGTAGCAGGGCGACGGAACCATATCTTCCTTAGCCGCCTCTTACGACATGCATGGTAGGCAACAGTTTGACTATTCTTTGTTCCCCCATATGAGCCCCTGTGTTTTAACTGTCAGGGTATTGATACTACAAAGTTAATAAATAATCGACGTTTAAACAAAAAAAACGGTTTAAAAGACGGTTAAAACAAAAAGAACTCAGTCACCGAGAACCTCTTTGACGTCAAATGGATAAAAAAGAAAGCTGTTTATGATCTCCCTCTCCACATGGATTCCCCCCCCCCCCCCCCCCCCGTCTATCAGCATGCCATATTACTTTTGTTAGCTTTGTAGTATGGTTTTCTATATAATTTTATAGACAGGGGCGATTTCCAATTATGTGAGATGGACACATATTTACTTAGCACCAACACATGAGCTCAATCTGTTATATCACACACGCGACAAGAATTGTATAGTATCTACAATCAATGGTTCTCTTCTAAAGTATGCCTGGCCCGTCAATCTATTCTTAACACCACTACATGTCAGGATTGTCAGAACATCAAACTATATGAGAATAGAACACCGGTGTTGTTTAAAGTAGAATATGAAGGGACGGATATGGTTTCCCTTTGTAGTAAAACGTATTATCTATTTCGGTTCTTATAATAAAACCATTACATAACTTCTCACTAAAAAACTACACCACTTTAGTCAAAAATACAGTTTTGAATGTTCTCAACACACAACAGTTTCAAACCACAGGACTCGTCTATCTATACATTCACACAACATCGAAACTCTCTGTCCTATTTTTACATCAAAAGTCAAATCAAAAGTTTTATGGAAGGAAAGGGTACAAACAATGCAATATATATATATATATATATATATATATATATATATATATATATATATATATATATATATATATATATATATATATATATATATATATAATGAACACTAATAGAAAGGTCAATAGAGAAACAGAGGGACGTATATTTATGCTTCATAGATTATACTAAAGCATTTGATAAAGTAAAACATGATGAGCTGATTAAAATGTTGGAAGATATCAACATTGATGGGAAAGATTTAAGAATAATAAAGAATATATACTGGAATCAAGTAGCAGCAATTAAAATGGGAAATAAAGAGGGTAGTTACGAACAGATAAAGCTAGGAGTACGACAGGGGTGTGTCTTGTCACCCGATCTCTTCTCCCTATATAGTGAAGTAATAATGAGAGAGATCAAAGAGAAGCCAGGAATAATAGTCGGAGGATATAACATAAACAATATACGCTATGCAGATGATACAGTATTGGTGGCGGATAATGCAACAGACCTACAATTATTGGACATTGTAGTATCAGAGAGTGCACAGAAAGGACGCTCCTTGAATATCAAGAAAACAGTAACAATGGTGACATCAAAGAAAATGGGGACACCAAAATGTGACATAGAAATAGAAGGGGAAATTCTCAACCAAGTGGATAATTTTAAATACCTAGGGGCACTTATAATATCGGATAGAAGATGTACAACAGAGATTAAGAGCAGAATAGGGCAGGCAAAAGCCGCATTTCAGAAAATGAAGAGTATCTTATACAATAAGTCGCTATCAATGAATGTAAGAAAGAGAGTGCTAAAATGCTATATAGAACCAGTTTTGCTGTATGGCAGCGAATCTTGGAATGTAAATGAACAAATTAGGAAGAACTTAGAAGCAACAGAGATGTGGTTTTTAAGACGAATGTTGTGAATTCCTTGGACTGCCAGAGTAACTAACAACGATTGCTGAAAAAGGCTAATGAAACTAGACCACTATATACAACAATAAGAAAGAGACAAACAGCTTTATTTGGTCATGTGATGAGAAGAGAGGCATTGGAGAACATCGTGACAACTGGAAAGATCGAGGGGAAGAGAGGCAGAGGCAGACCAAGAGAAATGATGCTGGGCAGATTGAGACGGTGGCATGGAGGAATATCATCAGCAGAGTTGATCCAGAACACCAAAGACCGAGATCTGTGGAGGCCATGAACGCCTACGCCAGCCGGCACGGCACTTGATGATGATGAGCCATGTTTTAATTCATGATAATATAATTACTGTGCAATTGAAACCTCTCATGGTTTGATAGTTTCTTTTTAATTTAAAATCAAACTATATATATATATATATATATATATATATATATATATATATATATATATATATATATATATATATATATATATATATATTTATGACGAGTTGTGTTGTTTGTTTTATATGTCATGGATATGTGTTGTTTCTTTTTATATGTCATTATTATTTTAACTTTTTTTAATACACTAAACATTGCCCACAACAGACAAAACAGCGGTCACTTTTCAAATACACCGTGAGGTTTAGAAACAATTTGATAATGGTCACACAATAGTTATCTACCCCTTAAATAATGTGCCAGTTTGTGACGTCATCGATACCAGTTCACAAAGGATATATAAGGAACATCCTATCCATTTTTAAAAGTTGTGGCACCTCAAATACTATGGCAAATGTACCTATACAACTACTTAAGTTGGGGGGGGGGGGGTTAAGTGAAAACCTTAAAAGTGTGATAGAAATCACATCAACCCTGCCATTTTCTTGTAACCTGTCAATATTGTTGTTAGGATGTCAGGGATGTTAAGTACGTGACACCAAAATGCTGACAAACACGGTGACGTCATAAGGACAGTTTAAAAATGGCCGCTGAATATTTGACGTGCTCCAAAGACAAGCAGCGTACTGTTATGCGTTGTTTTTTTAATCAGTGAAGAGTTGAAACAAATAGAAATTCATC
The DNA here is from genome assembly GCA_014155875.1 of Cepaea nemoralis. Lineage (NCBI taxonomy): Eukaryota > Metazoa > Mollusca > Gastropoda > Stylommatophora > Helicidae > Cepaea > Cepaea nemoralis. The sequence goes on from JACEFZ010028085.1 coordinate 363,463, forward strand.
GGTGCATGAAGGTCGAGTATGGTGATGCACACCTGTCAGTCCAGCAAGTATATGAGAGGAGTGGGAAGTTTTAAAACGGCGCGACTTCTGTGACAGACTGTTCACTACCGGGTTAGGCACATCGAGTCCAAGTAGTAGTAGTAGTAGTAACCCCGAAGTCGATTTTTCTACAGGAAGTCAATCGCTTTATCGGTGTTGGAGGACTAGCATTGAATGCAGTGGTGATTACATCGAAAAATGATACAATAGTTCTTTACTTTTTCAGAATATATATACACACACACACACACACACACACACACATTTGTGTCAAGACAGATTTATAAATTGACCTGGGCTCCCAAGTGACCTTGTCTAAAAATGGCGACCAGGAAATGTCGTGGGAAAGGCAGCCGATGTGATTACGACAATGTTGGCCATCAACTGCTGATTGGTCTATAAAAATATGAGGCTAGCACCATATGCCCAATGCGCCCCAAGGCTTGTAAAGGGGCCTTTAACTATTTTTACTTCGAAGTGTTTATTCGCAAACGGTTCTGGTCACGTGACGTCTATAGCTTCTATATTAGAGAGCAGTACAAACTGGCATATCGTTGGGGGCCAGTATAATGTATTAAGTTAGGGTTAGGATTAGGGGTAGTGAATACATGTTAGTAATACATGTTCCAGGGCCCAATCTGCGAATAAACTCTCCCTTTTTACTTTACAGTAAGATTACCATAGCAACTGAAAGCTGCAGGAGTTGTTTTTCTGGCAATGGGATGAAGGGATCAATTAAGTATAAGTATCTCAGTAAGGTGTAGGTTTTTTTTCTGTCGGGGGCAAAAAAAAAAATCCTAACCTGCACAGTTCGCGGCGACTGCACTAGCCAGGCGACCTTAATTTCTCATGCTCAAAGACCCCTCTGCCATACACCGCAAGGTACTATATTGGCAGTAAATGACAGTTCAGTGACTATTTTGTGTTGATTGAGATAGTACCTTATACGTGCTTTCTGGTATCGCCGAATATTGGCTGACATCTCACCTTGTGCCAACGACTATGGGCGGAGGAGTGCAACTGGTGCGAGGAAATGCAACGTAATTAGTAAATTACTAAATGGCAGGGCAGACCAGGCTCTAACTCTAAGCCTTGGTCTGCAGCTGGTCTAGGGACGAAGCTCCAACAGGCGTACAGTTAGAGCATTGCTTTGCTGATCCAGCAGCTTGTCTTGTTCCATATGTATTGCTATTAGTATTAGTATTACCTTTCCTCTGGAGTAAACTAGGCAAGCCAAGAAGGGGCAACACATGGTCTCTACAATTCAGCCCAGGCTTTGTGCTGCAATTTGTTGTTATGCAATTTTTTGAAGCACAATGTCAGAAACTATCGTCTTCCAAGGCAGCAGAATCAAAAAGTGCTTTATTAAACTGCAAACCAGAACAGGGAATTTAGAGGACGAACACAGCATTCTTTATTTGTATTGTTTGTGCTCATTGAAGCTATTTCGATAACAACATATTTTCAACTCAGCTCCTTTGATTGTGGACCCATTTCATGTCAAATATCAATACGTTATTTATATAGTCTGTTAAATAGTTTGCTGTTATTATTGGAATGTTTAAGTCCAATCATATTTGTTGATAAAGGCATTTAATTTGTAGTTAGAAATAGAATTTTCTTTTTCAATCAATTTCACTAAAGACATTCTAAAAATCACAGAATTCAATGAAGGAAAGAAGCAAAAGATTATGTTTTTGTTACACAGCCGTTTCTTCATTTTTTAAAGGGATGCCCAATATTGAAGTTATCATGTGGTTAAGTAGACCTGAAATAGTTTTATCTATTTAGTGAAATCACATTGATATTTGTGTCTCCTTTATGTGTGTATATATTTGTTTAGTCACACGCATGTATTCCTTCTCTTCAGATGTTGGTGGATTTCAAGTCAGCACATATTCTAAAAAGAGCACTAAAATGCAGCTTTACATCCTGAAGCTGCTAAAGATGCAAACGAAATACCCGGGAAGGCAGTGGCACAAGTCAATCATGAAGACCATGGCATGAAATTTACCAGAAAGTCAGGCATCGTCCGGGAGATGACTGGGCATATGGGAATAATAAGTCATACAGGACTGATATCTGACGAAGCTTCCTTCTTTCAGTTCACTTGACATTTTCGTAGAGCAATATATACTTATTTGTTCTTCATTCAAGATGTTTTCTAGCTCTATCTTTTTGTTGCCGACTCCCTCCGCATTCCAGTGCATTATTGTCAGTCTTTGTTCGGTATGGCGAGACGCTCTAGTCTCAGGTCCCCTCGTTCCACAGGATATCTGAGAAGGACCTCGTTGGTTTGGTTGGACCGTTTCGAGGCATAGGGCCCGGCACTGCATCTGCCTGGGCGTCCAAAGCAGGACGAGCACCATAACGTTTTGCAGTAATCAACATATCCCATAGCGTGTTGCGTGGCATCCTAATTAAAAATTCCTGTGGTGCACTTTCTGGCTGATTGCCTCTGTCTTCAGCATCTTTCCTTTACTAGAGAAGACTGTGGTCTCACTCGAGTTTAGATATGTATGCATGTACACACGTGTCTGCATATGTATGTACAGACATACATATCTAGAGCATTCTGTTTTTTTTTTTTTTTAAACAGCGTCAGGGACTTTCCGTCGCCCCTTCTGTTAATTAAAACAGTTCCGCCACGTGACAGACAGGAGTTGGACTTTTGCTGCCAGAGGTGATGAAATCACAAGCCGGGATCTTTTGCCAGGTTGGGCGCTCACCCTAACTCTATTCCTCGGCTATATAACAGCAACTTGGAACCTCTGATGAAGCTGACACCCCTTTTTTTGCGCTCGCTCGCTTTGAACTCATACACACTAATTCTAGTAGTCCTGGACTGAATTTTGCGTGTCCCTCTCCATCAGGCGAACCCACTCCGTCTTCAGATGTACTTGTAATTTACATCCCTAAGTAAAGGACGAGAAGTCAACATTTTAGTCCAACCGTTTGGTATAGAGGTTGAACCCCTTACCTCAGCACACCAGATGTTTAAGAACATGCGTTCTTGTCCATTCGGCCACGCTGACCTCACAAATCCTTGTTTAAAACACTGCAGCAGAAGCTTTATCATCATGTGTACTTCAAGTGTTGTAAATGCTCTAAAAGGGATTAGAATCTAATGTAGTGTGTCCAAGTAGCCACCTAAGGATAGTGTCACAAGACACTCCCATTTCTAGAACCCACAGGGTAAGCAAACTAGTGGGAGACTTAAAAACAAGGAATAGAGATAGCAAACGGTTGGTCAGCTTGGTGTGAGTTGGTTGAAGGCCTGTGTCCCACTGCTGGGGGATAAAGGTAAAGAGAAGAAGCAGTGGATTTTATCCAAAGACAGTGCATCAAATGGTTTGCTCATTTAACAGAACTACCAGCAAACAGAGCAAAAGACAGACCCTTGCAAAGAATGGAACAACGAAATAGCAGAAACAACATATATTATACTTTTGTATGCGGCCCACACTTAGGCTTTGACTTAACCTCCTAACCTGAAACTGAGAAACAACAGGAGAAGTGGAAAGGAGAAGAAGATAATGAACACATTCATGTTTTTTATTTATATACACATGTATCTCTTAAATTATGTATATATTATTGACAATTATATGGAGATAAGCTTTTGAGTGAGTACTTATTGATGTTGATGACTAGAAAACAACTTTATCTCTCATGCAGAAAGCTGGCTATTCTGTCATCTGAAAGTACTGGAAATGGTGTTTTAAATATCATTGATATATGCCATGGGTTCAAATAAGTAATGTTAATGGCATTTATTGTACATTAATTTATTTTATTATTCATCCAATAGTGTTTGGCTCTAACCTTTTGTGCAAGGTTGTTTAGTGATATCTTCCTTCTTTAATTAAATTGTAGCTTTTATGGTCACATCCAGCCATCAAGGAAGGATCATTATCTGAATTTCATCAGGTGCTAAGTAGTCAGAAAAGGTGGCAGATTTCCTACAGGTGTAAAATAGCTGGCAATATGAAGTTTGCTGTTGTTGAATTCTTTCTACAAACATATCGGTTTAATTGTGCCTTGAGGAACCAAAACGTGCCTTTGTACTTTTAAGATAGTATCCTTAATACTAGCCAAAATACTACCACCATCTTTTATTTTCATTATTGCATGGTTACTTTTTTTTTATTAATCATTTTTACAACAAACTTCAATTCTTTCAACAGATATGGATGCAAAACCATGAGACTTCCAAGCAGAGGAAAGTGCCTTGCCTGCTTGTGATTTAACAACCATCTTTACAACAATGGAGGTGTCTTGGAGCCAGATTTTCTTCCTGTAGATAATAATATTCTTAGCCTTCTGGGGCAAAACAAAAAGCTGAGCTCAGAGTTTAAGAACAATTATGAGCGCTGGCTGCATTTAGAGGTGTTCTCTCATCAGATAGACTGGGACCAGGTCATGCTACCATAACCCTCCTGGGTAAATGTAGTGTTTATCTGTTGATTCAATTCACAGAGGCAGAGAATGAAGTAGCAAGGGGTAACTTCAGAGGCCTTTACAGCACCTCAAGTAAATAGGTAGGGAAATATAATCAATAAAGTGGGCTTATCAAAAATAGTAAAGGGAGAGTTCTCACCAACATTAAAGATCAAATGAACAGATGGGTTGTATACTTTAAGGAACTTCTGAATAGGCCAGTTCCAAATGACCCTCCTAATATTCAGTCAGCAAAAGTGGAACTCAATCTCAACAGCGAAAAGCCATCTACAGAAGAAATTAGAAAAGCTATCAAACTACTGAAAGATGGGAAAGCTGCTGTCCTGTAAGGTATCCCAGCAGAAGCTAGTTAAATCCAATATAGACACTTAAACTGAATTGCTGCATAAATTTGGTAGTCTGAAGAAATACAAGCAGACTGTAGTAAAGGATACCTGGTGAAGTTCCTAAGAAAGGGGACCTGAAGGAGTGTGAAAATTATAGAGGAATATTGCTATTGTCAGTGCCTGGGAAAATGTTAAGCATGATCATTCTGGACAGATTAAGATCTTGCAGGGACCAGATTAGATAATCACATTAAGCGCAATAATAGAGAAATGTATTGAGTTGCATTCGCCACTTTATATTAGATTTGTGGATTATGAAAAGGTCTTTGACAGCATTGACAGGAATCTCTCTGGAGGCTGATGCAGCACCATGGGATCCAACAAAAAATCATTAACTTAATAAGGACAGATGCATTTGAAATAAAAACTGGAGTATGACAGGATGTCTGTTGTCACCACAATTTTTACTGACTAAAGACTGGGTTATGAAGACAACTAGCACCATAAATGGAATTTAATTGACTTTAACTAAGCAACTTGACCTATTTGAACTTCACTAATGACACTGCACTTGTGCTTATAACACCTAGTTATACATCACAGTATCACACGGTCAGCGATAATATGAATGACGTTTGTTTGCGCAAGAATAAGCCCCTATTTAAAGATTCCATACGGCCAGTGGGAAAATATGTAGCAAAGTTAATCAATAGAGCATACAACCACACCTAGAATACGGGTCAAATGCGTGGTGTTCAGCATCAAAAACCACACTACAAGAGCTGGACAAGGTGCAAAATCAAGCACTTAGAGTCACCACAGGAGGGATGAGATCAACCCCTATAGTGGAGATGGAGAAGATGGGGAGGACACAAGCACTGAGAGAGCGCAGAGATACGAAAATGATAATACAAGCAGAAAAATTCCTCAGCTTGCCAGGCCACCCTATGAAGAACAGATTTGAAAACTTAGATATGGGGCGGTTGAAAAGAAGTAGTTTTATCCACCAGACCTAGTTTTGCCAGATACGTGGGCACCAAAGGGAGGACATAATAAAACAAAAAGGAGGACATAATAAGACAAAAAGGAGGACAAAGGAGGACCTATTGAATGTTTCATTTAAATCGTTCCAGATTAAACCCACAATCAGTAAAATTTTATTACAATAGCTGCCAATAAGTGTGTGTATCTTACTGTTAGTGAATCGACCAAGAAACAATCATGTTAAAAAATAAATATAAATTCAATGGAGGCCTTTTTCAAAATGCTAAACAACATTATTTAAACAGCCGATTGTAAATTATTATCTTATAATCTTTATTAATTACGCAGCATATTTCTCGGAGGAGCCAACTTTTCGTAGAAGATCATCGTTAGCAATCACATATACATATAATTGTTCACAGGTAAGAGTGATGAATGATGCCCTTTACAGAGTCGAGTAAGAGTCAGTTCCTTTCCTTTGTCCATTGAGCATGAATCAAGGAGAACACTCTTTCCACATTGCCATTGTGCCCAGGGATACAGAAGAATATTTCACAAATTTTAAGTAACTCTGAAAAGCAACATGCATTTGGGCAACTTTGGAAAAATAAACTCCACTGTTCATGCAAGAGCCTTTAAAAAAACTGTTCATTCTTGTCGTGCACAAATGACTTAAGATCGCAGTAGTGGTCAAATAATTGCACATCATCTACAGTAATACCCTTCTCTTTCAAGTACAAAATACTTGTCAAATAGGTCATCAAATGTACAGTCTTTGATTTTTATTTCAGTCGCTTAAAAGTCGACAGGGTCGACTTCATTGCACCGGGTTTTATCCCATAAGGCTCGGTCTCTTTCCGCAGCACGGAAAGCGTTGCACAAAGCACGAACTCCGTAGCTTTTAGTGATGACCCACAGGAGTCTCTGAAATATTTAACTCGTAAACCGAAGGGTGCGGCCCGGAATCGAACCCACAACCTTCGGAGCATGAGTCAAACGGCTTGACCACTTTGCCACAGAGACTCCAGTTGGTGTGGGGGGTGTGTTGTCTTATTTGATTGATTGATTGATTGATTTAGGAACCGACATCACAGCATTCGGGACATTCCCATAAGCGCTCCAGTCCCCATCCTCAGCAGCCAGCGAAGAGTTCCAACACTAATAGTTCCAGCAGCAATCTGATTATATGTCCGTCTCGCCTTTCCTCTGAGCGTCGAGCATCGGCCTAGATCCCTTCGTCACTCCTCGCTGCCTCATTCTTACCAGACCATGGTGATCCATTTGCTCCTCCGAGGTGTACACGTGCTCCCACAAGGCCGCAACCACATCTGTTTTGTCATACATCAATACTCCACCAAGTTTTACCGAGCCAGCCAATCTGTCCGCCTGTTGTCTTATTTAAGTACATCCAACCAAAGCACTGAAATTCATCAAAAGGTTTCAACCACTTTTCTAAGTAACTAATGCATGCTTCATACACCAACCTAATGTCTAACATAAAACTATTACACTCTTCTTCTCGACCACTTTCCTTAAGTCTTCTCAACATCTCCCTGACTTTCAGTGAAATAAATGTCTCCTTCAGTCTGCCTTTCATAACTTCCAAGGTTGTGTGAAGAAGGTTCATAACCTTGCACAAACTAAAGGTAAACTTCTGAAAAATCGTTCTCAACAATTTTTTTTATCATAGCAGGTGGTTGGTGTACAGAAAGAAAATATTCTTTCAAAGCAGTAAACAGCCTCAACAGCCTCTTAATAGCTGGAAACAAACTGAGCCATCTAGTTTTAAGAGTGATAGAGTAGTTGCTGATAGTTAATGTTGACATAGTCACAAAAATCCTTTAAAGTTTCTGTTCTGACAGCAGTGTATATAGAAAAGTAATTGAAGATCTTCAAGGCAATAGATTCTACGTCAATCTGCATTAAATCTGTAGCCGTGTTGTGCATCCAACGCCTACTAATGGCTTGCTCAAGGCTTCCTTCAAATGAGAGAACACATTTCTACCTTCTGTTAATGCCTCCAAAATTCACACTGGCATTGTCACCAGCAAAAGCGACACATTTGGAGTATAAATCATGTTTTTGGAGTCTTCTAAAAAATATACTGTGATATAGTTTCTGAGGTTTCATTTGGTGTGTTGTCTAACCCGAGAATCTTAGTTTGGATTCCACCTGCTTTCCAGTCAAAGTACTGAACAACGATCGGAAATATTTTCTGCGAACCGTGATTGCTAGCATCTGTCGAAAGACTGAAACATGAAATACCACTTAAAGATTTATCCAATTCATCAACAGTGTGGGCAGTGTGGGGGACAATTACTTGGTTTATTATTGCTTCAATCTTTGTTTTTGCACAAGCAATATTTATAGCAATTTCTGAATATTCAAATAATGTGTGCATTAAAAAAAAATCATACATAAAAAATGATAACATAAAATATTCAAAAAGCCGGACATTTTAAAGGTTTTTAGCTTTGCCTGCCGGACGGAGAACAAGAGGCTAAATGGAGGACATTTCCTCTTTGCCAGACGTCTGGCAACCCTAACCAGGCCAAACAACTCTGCAGAGAAACCACCGATCTGCCCACAGTTAGTATCCCCACCCCCCTTTTAGAGTCAGGTCTTGTAAGATATAACTGAGCTACCATTGACGGTACTACCTGCTTTCTGTTAGCGCCGAACGTTGGGCGGTGCTTACCAAACCCGACACCTCCCATTGTGCCAACGGCTTCGGGCGGAAGAGCGCAATTGGGAGGGTACAAGCCTTACCCTGGTGCGAGGAAATGCTTCCTAAAGTACAAAATGTCATGGCAGGGCAGACCAGGCCCTAAGCCTTGGTTGGCGGCTGGTCTAGGATCGAAGCTCCGACAGGAGGACAGTTAGAGCATTGCTTTGCTGATCCGGCAGCTTGTCTTGTTCCAGGTGTAGAGGTGTTACCTTTCCTCTGGAGTGAACTAGGCAGGCCGAGAGAGGGATCATGCTGCATGGGCAACACATGATCTTTATATTTTAGCCCAGGCTTTGTGCTATGGAGAGGCAATAACTCCATCCCTAGTATCCCCCTGAAAACTATTCCAGAGTGAACTCCATGGAAAGATGAGCATAGACTATCACTACAAATCCAGATAAAAGTGAGAGGAATATTTGATAAGGAAGAACAGAACAGTGTACAGCGCAGAACAACCACTCTCAGCTTCCTTGATGAAGAATACCCACAGGACCTCTGGATCCGAGTCTACACAGATGGGTCAGCACAAAATGCTGTTCGAAATGGAAGAGCGGAAGTGTACATAGAATACCCAAATAATACTAAGGACACAGCCAGAGTACCAACAGGAAAGTACTGCCATAACTATGATGCTGAAATTGAGGCAATCAAGATAGCAACAGAGAAATTACTAAATACCAACCACACAACCTGTGGTGCTATTGACAGATGCAAAATCAGTACTTGAGGCGCTCCTGCCAGTACTAAGGACACTACTTTCTGAACTTAGCAGACAGCATAAGGTCACCATCCCACTATGGAATACCCAGAAATGACAGAGCTGATCGATTGGCTACAGAAGGAGCAAAAGAACAGCCTGACATGCCCGTTACGTACCACCAAAAGAAAAGAATGATCAAATCAGTCAGAAAGCCACCAAAACCTGCTCAAGATGACTACCACATTATGGACAGACCAGAACAAGTCATTATTCTACGCCTCAGAACATGACACAATAGATTACGCAACATGTATGCAAAATTCAAGATTGGTGAATCAGCCATGTGCACATGTGGATTGGCATCGCAGACAGCAGAGCACATACTCCAAGACTGCCAAAAAAACAACATATCTAGGCAAACCTTCTGGCCTAGAAAGACAACAGTAGAAGATAAACTCTATGGACTGCTGAGTGAACTAAAAAAGACAGTTAAATTCATACAAGAGACAACATTGCAGTTATAGACATATTTCAAGCGAGTGAAAGAAGATTCCATGCAAGGTAACAGGCTTTCCATCCCTGAGTATGCATTTTCTTCTTCCATAATTTTGCCATGGCTTTGGCTTTACAGCCTACTCTTTGAATGCTCCAGCTGCCATGGGATGTTTAATGTGTGTAGTTTGTATATAGAGGGTAAGGTAAATGCAGTCCCATTACAGATACTGTTGGGTGTGAAGTGTTTGGTGTTCCCATATTCTCTGTGACACGGTATTAGACAGGGTGGGTGGCCAGTTCCCTTCTCCCTTTTGCTTTTTCTTCCCAGAATTCTGAAAACTGTCTTGGACTCATTTTCATGAGGCTGAGTCAACTTCAGAGTCCTACTGGTCAGCTAAAATGATCCTGTCTCTGCTGGGAATTGAACCCACATTAAAAACCACAGGTTATTGTAAACATCCCCAGCCCTTTGCTGGGAGTGAATCAGGCAACTACAGTACTAGAGGCAGACATTGATACCTCTTGGAACCCCTGGGGAAAAAACAAAACAAACATCACACAATCTCAAAGAGTTTATTCAATAAATGTTAATGAATGCATCTATAAAACGACTCTGTTCCAGAAATGTGCATTTATGTAACATCAATAGCAGCAATCAAACAATTTTACAGCAAAATATTTTACAAACTAATGACATAATCTGATTATTAAAACGTGTTTTAGAGCTCAATCACAAAATGAAATTAATAAAATGCCCAAAATAAAAACAGCATTGGTGTTTTCAACACATTTCGTATGTCTCATTTATACCAAACCCATGCTGGAAGCACTACAGGCCAATAGACTTCCAGATTTAAACATACCATGAAGTGTTCTTCCCCTTCAGCTCTCTATCCCCATCTGGAGTATAAGCCTTCAAACAACTCAGATCAAGCAGTCCACCTTTCACTACCTCCTGCAGCTACCTCCATGCATGCCAAATGATTCATCTGTGTCCAATTCTCCTCTCTGTGAGCTGTTAGTTCTCTTCCTATTTTGTTTGCCTGCGGGTTCCAGAGAAAGAAATTTCTAGTTATACTATTATCAGATTTTCTCAATGTGAAGCTCACCCAGCACCTATTCCTCACCTCTTGATTCACTGAAATCTTTCTAGTTCTCTCCCTAAGTCCAGCATTAGTGACTCTTGTCACACCATTTAAGTCAAAAGTATTACCAATACAGATTTATGCTGCAGTGGATTCGATTTTGATGTGGAAAGAAAGGGATGTGAGACTGACAGACTAGTCAAAGAAGGTGCTACAGTGCAACAACTAGATGCTTAGCATTGGAGAATCAATTCATTCAGCAGACAACCTGAAGATACAAACAGATATATATTTCTGCTCTTAAAGCAAAGAGGATGCAGGTAAAGCATCAGAAAAAATGCAGCCCCTAGCATGTAACTTTACCCACACACAAACTCACTTTCATACTTCTAAACTAAGCTTCAGCTCACTCAATCACAATGGCATTGTATTCAGTTAAACAATTTTAAACAATCAAATTGTGTTCAATGTATGAAAATTACAATAACTGGGCAATACAGCATTTCTTGTTCTTAATAGACAGGGGGAGACACGGTTAAACTTCTACATATGGAATAAGTGGCAACATATTGTGAACACCCATGGCAAAAATACCCTATCAACCAATGCCATATGGTAATGAATAGTAACCAATGCCATATACTATACCATGGACTATCAACCAATGCCACATACAATCAACCAATGCCATATACAATCAACCAATGCCATACGGCCTGACCCATCAACCAATGTCACATGGCACTGACTAGCAACCAATGCCATAAAGAATCATCTCAGCTTTAAAACATCAGTTTTGTAAATCTATTTTGTAGGTTTTAGGTTTTCTTTTGGTTAAAGATTAGTTTCAAGACATGGATACCTCCATAGGTCACAAAATAATGTGTACCACCTGCAAAGACCCACATGTCCATATACTAAAATTGCACATGCTACAAAAACATTTTTGGTGAGGTCCTCCTCATGTTGAAATTTAGCCTGGGCAGAAGATTATTCAACTTTTCCAGTTTTCGACTGCCGTGAGATCTTTTATTATGTGCAACACACCCTCCAAGTTTTTCGCTCTTGTCCAAGAAGGCTAAACACCAGATGCAGATGCCCAGGATCCTGGGTCCAGACTGTGAACAAATGTTCGTTTATACACACATATACAAATACAGGTCTGCATTCGTCAAAAAGTGGATGCCGGAACTTCTATACCAAAGGGGGTGTTCTCCATTAATCACTATTTACCCTTACAATTTCGTTAGTTTACTCAATACAAAGCCCCTTGGTGTGGAGTCCTTCAAGAAACAAATGAAGATCGTAAACTGATCAGAGACAGACATAGACAGTCGACATCTTTTGGGCATGGTATGAGAAGAAATAAATTGAAGAACTTGGTGACAACTGGCAAGATCGAAGGGAAGAGACCAAGGGGAAGACCGAGAAGTAAATACCTGGATGGCCTGGTCACGTGGTATGGTCAAGCCAGAAACACAGAGCTGATCCACGACACTGGTGGTTGGGTGAGATGGCAAAACATGACCGCCCACGCTTATCGGCATGGCATATGATGGATGGATGGTGGAGGCAGGCCTTGAATGCTTCAGCTAGTTCCAGTAAGCGCCATGGCCCCATGTGAATAAAATTCCCAACACCAAAAATTATATAAGTAAAGAAGTGTTTTTACAAATAATTTGTCAGAGACTATTTCAACTTTTGTCCCGGCAGTGAAACTCCAGAAAAGACCTTACATGACAACTCTCTCATCTCTGATTGTACTTATTTTGATTTTAGATTACATAAACTGTTGCCCCTGCAGTGAACCTGCATTACATGACAACTGTCTCAACCCTTGTGGTAGATACTTTGTTAGAGACTACATCAACTGTTGCCACTACAGTGAAACAGCCGTTTCTGAAAGATCACAGCAATATAGGTGCCTTACATGGTCACAGCGATATAGGTGCCTTACATGATCACACTCTCATGTTCATCTGTAGTTACAAAAGCATCACAACCACTTTCTACAATAATTGCAGATTCATTAACGGCCTGTTTTTTGCCACACAAAGAATTCCTGAATGGCAATGCTTTAACTGTTGTCTGACATTCTTGATCTTCTTCTTCTTCTGCATTCATCTGGGTGTTTTTTTCCCTAGATGTAATTGCGCCTTTAGGCCGACACATCCGACTTCTGCGGGTATTTGTTGACCGGGTTAACCTTCCAGGGTGTTTCGAAGGACATTCCACTCAGACGTTTTCGCGTTGTGCCTGTTTATTTGCACCCTTAGGCAGACACACCAACCTTCTGTGGGCATTTGTTGACCGGGTTAACCTTCCCGGGTGCTTCGAAGGACTTTCGAATCTCACTGTTGTGGTGTTGTCCACATCCCAACTGGTTAAGTTAGAACAGTCGAAAACATCATGGTCAATCCTCAAGGGAAGGCAGAGGCAGACCAAGGGCATTCCCTGCCATCCAAGGAGGCTTCCATAATTGCAGAGCCGACACATAGAGCTCTGGCACTGGGCTCACCCAAGGAATCGTCATGTCCTGTGCATGGCTGCTTTACTTCCTCACTTCCATATATTGAGCATTTCATTCACCACAGGCTGCTCCCACGCAAACCAGAAGAGATCAGTTTGCAGACGACATTCACTCAGCGAGCTTTCAGTTTGGACTTTCCATGAAATTGGTTTGCTAGCCAAGCAATATTCCCATTCGTCCTTGGGTTATTTCGCGACTCTTACTGTTGTGGTGTCATACCTATAGGTAGCGGGCTCACCTAGAACAGCTGAAGACATCCTGGTCAGCCCTCAAGGGAAGGCAGGGGCAGACCACGAGCATTCCCTGCCATCCAAGGAGGCTTCCATAATTGCAGAGCCCTCACATGGCGCTCTGGTACTGGGCCAAGGAATCAGTCCCTGATGTACGAAATGCTTTATTTTCTTTTCATGAGAATCACTGTTTGCAACATCTGAGATCTATCTATAACATTATCATTATACAGAGAAATTTTTCAACTAATATGCCATGCATGAAGTTACTTTCATTGAACTCAAAACTCTCTCCATTTTCTTAATCAATTTCATTTGTCTTTTGTCCCAATTTTCTTTATTTAATGGTTTATCAATGACCAGATCATCTTCACAACTGACTGGATCACCTTTGCAAACAGTGCTTAATTGTGTTCCACAACTCATTTCACAGCTTTGATTCTCTATCCTGTGCACCTCATCAGCATCAGCTTCATCAACTTTCCTCATTTCACAAGCATTTTCTGAAATGTGTGATGGCTCATTGATTGCTTGCTCCCCCATACCAACAGAGTCACTCAGCTGTAACGTTTCAAAACTTATTGCATGTCCCAGCAGCTCTGAATTCTGACCCTCATCAGAATCTACTTCATGAGCTGTTTTCATTTCACAACTGCCACTTCCTGAAACATAAGATGAATCATTAGTCACTTGATCTTTGCAAAACGTCTCCTGGGACAAGTTACATCTCTTAATTTCAGAACACTGCTCCTGATCAAGACCAGCTTCATGTGCCTTTCTCTTTAATCCCGTGTTTGTCACATCTGATGTCTTATTGAACTGTAGCTCAGTGGAACTATTCCCTGTCACAGAAACGGCTTCAGCTTCTGACTTTTCATTACTGTAATCTATTAAACAATCACCAAGTATCCACAATGCTGTGTACAATCTCTCCAAAAGTTGAATCTGGCAGAGTCTTCTTTGTCACAATTCTTTAAGTATTCTCATGACAAGAAGGTGTAAAAGCTTTAAACAAATGCTTCTCGTCTCCTGGAGCAAACCTGGAATGAGACTTCATCAAATGAAACTTAAAGAATGAAAAGTTTGTAAATATTTTATGGCAAAGCTTGCAACTGCCTAAAGGTAAACTGGCAGAGTCTTCACTGTGACAATTCTTCAAGTCTTCTCCATGGTGTGAAGGTGTAAAAGCTTTAAAAAAAAACAAATGGTCTTCTGGATCAAACCTGGAATGAGACTCTTTCAAATGAAACTGAAAGAATGAAAAGTTTGTAAATTTTTTATGACAAAGGTTGCAACTGCCTAAAGGTTGCAATAGTGTTGTTTTCTTTGAGACTGAAGGAAGGCTGTCATTCAGCAGATCACTAGTATTTGTAGAGTCAGGATGTACGGTTCCTATTACATTAAACACATCCTCCCAATTAGCTACATTGTAGTTTCTATGAGCCTGTTTGAAATGACATTTGAAAAACCTCAATTTGGAAAATTGTTTATTGCAAACCTTACAACTAACTATTTTTTGTTGTGATTTGACAGTTTTACTAGAAAATCCAGTTTTTGAAAACTGTGGCATTCCACGGCTTTTCAACATAGCTTTAACATTCAATAATTCAGTAACTTTACATTCCTCCAAAAATTCATCTAGCCTTTCTGGATCAATGTCTTCATGTGACAGGCTGATATGATTCATAAAATTATTGACATGACTGAAAGCTCTATGGCAAAGTTTACATTTATATTTTCGGAAGGCAGCTCTTGGCTTTTTACTGCTTGTAATAGTTTTTGTGGGGGGACTTCCTTGTTTAAGATCAACTAAGGGGATAAACCATTGCTTCCAGCTATGGCGGTCATACTCCTTGTGACAACGCTTGAAATGCATATAATGATAGTTGATTTGTGCAAATTGTTTCCCACAAAGTTTACAGCTTCCAGCTTTGTTTGAAGAGGCAACTCTCTCAACAATGGATCCCTGCCTCTGATCTTCCTCATGTTTTGGGCTAGAACCCACGGAACACTTTCTACTGTTTAGAGCTGGGCTTGCTTTACTTGACTGTGAAGTGAAAATATCGGCATGGGTGTGTTGTTGCACATGTTCGAGTAAATCTTTCCTGCTTGAATATTCTCTGTTACAAACAATACACAACTCCACACTATGTGTCAGCAAAGGCAGCTGAGATTTTCCCTTGATCTCTTCCACAAGCTTCATCTTGTGCTGTTGAAAGTGATGCTGCATACTTGAAGACATTACTATTTGGTTACATAAACTACAGCATGATGTGTATCCAAGCTCACGAAACAGAACACTTACTTTGTTAGAGTGCTTCTTTACCATATGATTAAACAAAGTGTGCCTCTGCGCATACTTCAAATTACAGACTTTGCACCTCGGCATCAGCCAGTCTGCACTTTCCATGACACTGCGTGGTAGAAGATGCTTGTGACCACATAAAGAGAGATGCTCTTTAACCTCAATCATTGTCCAGAAACACTGACCACAGTTAAGACAACATGTCTCCTCTGGAAACCCACCTGTGCTACTGGTAGGGTCTCTAGATGCTGATGCCTCACCACTCAGCTGTTGTTCTCCCTGGTGTTTCATTATGACACGATGAGTGTCAGTCTCCTTATGCTCAGTTTGACTTACAGCTGAATCTATTTCTTGGCGCTGGGTAGGATGTGGACTGAATCTGTATTTTTGAATGGCTGGCTCTAATCTCCCTAAACATGCTGAATTAAGATAGTGAGAAAATTTATCAGGAAAACTCTGATTGCAGAACTCACAGTGGTTAGAATCTATAATCCTTCTATCAAACGGTTCAAAGCCTCCTTGGTCATGAATAAAGAGCTTGTTTTCAATTATATATCTCATTATTGCCAAGCAAACATGATTGCTAGTGAGATGGGCTAACTTTGCTTTCACATTTCCAAACTCCTGGTGACAGAATATGCAAGTTGAACCATTCTTTGTCATTGTCTCACTATTTTGGGCTCTTGTGTATTTAAATGTGTTGGTTGAACCAACATTGGCTTTCATGTTTTTATCTGTACTGGTTGAAGCCCCAAGTGTTGAAAGTTGTGGTCTTTCCACCAAAATGTTGGCTTCTTTATCCATTCTAATGTGAAAAGCTTGGTGGGATACGAATTGATTGTAGTGAAGAAATGTGATACTACATTTGTCACAAGAGATGGGCGTTTCTTCAACATGCTGGTGGCTATGCTCCATCAATAAACGCAAAGTGGCAAATCTGGCATCACAAATTAAGCAATGAAAAAACTGTTCGCCTGAAGACGCAGGCACATCTGTAACTGCAGATGACGAAGCAAACATTCCACCCTGGTGGTTTTTTACAGAAGAGTCTACAAATGTGTGGTCATGATTATTCTTCTGTGGAGATGATAAATTAGTTTTATTGCATGTTAAACTCTGCTGAACATGGGCATGTAAACTGTGCGCACTTGTAAATTTCAGACCACATGTTTGACAAACATTAGTGTAGGCTACAAAACCCTTACAGGCATGAAGTTGTAGCAAACCGATGTCATCAAAGTGTGTTTTACATTCATAGCAAAAAGGCACTGGGACTGGACATTTATTTGCATGGATGCCAAAGAAATCGAGACATGATTGTTGTTTCAATAGATGCTCTTGAAAGTCATAAAAAAACCCACTGCAATTTAAACATTTGATCAATGGTTTCGATACAACATGCGAGATTTTAATGCAACTAATTTCATCTTCAATGTCCACATCAGAGCTGCTTGAATCAACAACTACAGGATTGCAGTAATCTTGAACTGAAGATGATACCTCATTCGCACTCTGACTTTCACAATTCTCTTTTCCTGTATTTGACACTGCTAACACTGCATCAGCAGCAGGTATTACTTTGTCAATATCTTTCTCTTTCACTGTTTTCAAAACTGGTATCTCTGCTTCAGCAGCTGGCAGGACACTAGCATTATCTTTCTGTTTTGTATTTTTCAATACCGTGTTAATGTATCGCAAACGACAAGCCATTTTCTTGAAGCAATGTTTTCGCAAATCTTTCGGGCTACTAAGAACCTTCTTACACATGCTGCAGATCTGGGGGTCTTGATTTTGCTCCCAAAGTGGTCGGGTCAAAGGTATGAAACAAAATTTAAACTGCAGCAGATGGGCCTGCAAGCCCGTTAAATCATGAAACTTTCGTGTGCAGACTTTACAGTGTGTCCTTTTGCTATGTGCTGATTTATGATGTGATTTGTTGTGCTTGATAAGCAGAGATTTAGAGGTGTATGTTTTGCAACACTGCTTACATGTATAATCTCTGTTACCCTCTTCACTGCTACTGCCACTTTCTTCCATGTCACTTCCTTCATCAGAGGATGACATATTACTTATTAATTCATCTTTGTCACAATCATCTGCATGTCCGTTACTTTCATTAATTGCATTTCCTTTATCACAAACACACTGTTGTTTTGCACTGGAATTGATTGAGATGTGACCATTATTACCCTCGGACAGCTTCTCATTAATTACATTGTCCATTGCTGGCATCTGCTCTGCCAATGCTATGCACCAATCCTTTGATGATGCCATTGAAATAGTACTAGTAACATTACTGATGCCTGTTACAATTTCACAAGATCTCCTCTTCCCATCTCTCTTCAGTGCATCAATATCTAGATGTGACTTCCTCAACTCCAGAACTCTCTTTACTGTCTCTGATGTCCCTTTCTGGCAAGGCTGGTTTAGATGAAGGTGCTCAGCCAGTTTGATGTCATCAGCAAAAGGTAAGTGGCACACCAGACACATCACCGAAACACGACTGAGGACAATTCTGAGATTCTTTAACTGTGGTACAGCCTTTGTATTTTGCAGCTTCCTACATTTCTGTTCAGTGTGATGAGTCAATTCATTCTCAGAAATAAACTCTGCACCACAGAACTTGCATGTTAGTGATCTGTCAGCACTTGAGATGTCACAAAAGACATTCCTGGAAGCAGTAATAGCTGCAGAACTACTTGTTATGTCACTATAGGATGGTGATTTCTTCTGTGTTCTGACAGCAGATGGTATTTTAATTTTAAGCGTGAGGTTTTTTGCTGATGTTCCTTTAGGTCTTGGTGTGGTACTTTTTACTGCTTTTCCTTTAGGTAGTAGTGTGTTACTTTTCATTGCTTTTCCTTTAAGTGAACGTTTGGAGTTAGTTATTTCTCCAGCAGCACTGTCTAACTGCAAGTGGTGTGACTCATGTCTGGGTACAGTAGGAGCTACTTTTGATGAATCAATCATTTGTGAAACCTGGCCTTTTTTGACATCCTCATGTGAGGGAAAGAGTGGAATTTCTGAACGTCTCAGCATATTCTCAATAATCTGGCTCTGAACAGCAGATTTCAAAAGTGAATTGCAATAACTCTCCATTAAGGCTGGGATATCTGAAGTGCTACTTAGAAGTGAGCTGGAAGACATTAACTGTATAACTGGAGTAGACAAATTTTTATCTGGTTGTGATGGTTTTAACACTTTTAATGACACATATTCAACAGTTGATAATGGAGCATCATCACATTCATCATCATCATCTACATGCAGATCCATGACATTAGATTCTAGATTTTCAATTTCTGGAGCGCTCCATGTAGAACAGCTGTCTTCTGAGTATATTTGATTAGACAACAGCTGAGTGTTTGTTCTAGTGTTCATCACAGAAGTGACATGAGTCTGCCCTGTGGAGCTCATAGTGTAAGTCGCAACTGTCTGTTCCCTGTTAGTTTTGCTGGTGTCTGTGTTTATTTCTTCTACTTCCATGCTAAAAGAGCCAGTAGTTCCACAAGGATCATTTTCACCCACGACTACAGTGGAGCTTGCACTACTCTTCGGCTTGTCACACTTTCCACCAGAAGTTTCTCCAAATGAATCACTTGTTTCTTTTGTTACATCTTCATCATTATCACTGTCATCTATCACATCTTCAGAATTATGAATTTTGCTATCGTAAGATAAATGATGCCTGTTGAGGTCTATCTTCACAAGCATGCAATCATCAATATATTCTATATCTAGTGTAGGTTCTTGGACTTTAGAAGCATTTGTAAGTACCTGTGAAGTGGAACTACTGTCCTGAGGCTTGGTCAATGAAGCTGGTTTTTCATGGGTTTCTTCACCTCTGAGCACATCTGTGGTTTTCTTTTCTGTCTCCGTTATGCTACCATTCTTCTGGCATACTGGTAACTGTGCATCCTTGATGCTTGCCACTGCTGAGATAGACAGTTGATGAGCTACATATGTAGGAATCGAGGCACGACAGCCTAACAATAGTTGAGAATCATCTTTAGGTGAAGAAACTTCTACAGATACACTGTTCTTACTATTAGTGATTTGGTGTATGTTATTAATACTACCCAGTGGTAACATTAAGTGTACTGGGCAAGTCAGAGCTGAGTAAAGTGCAGGATACTGGTTCCGTTTCGTGGCCAATGTGGTATGAACCTGAGACAAAACTGTATCTTGTTCTTTCGCGGCTGAGATAGTCGTATTTTGGTGATGAACATGTGGTAGGGCAGGCCATTCTAGTAGAGTCTGCTGACTTTCAGAATTTTCTATTGCAATGTGACTGGCTTGATTTTCTGTTTCATGTTGACCTATATGATGTTCAATGTGACTATCTGCAAGATTAAATACTGACCCAATACAAATTTGAGGTTCTTGAGAAGACACAACTTTTGGACCTGAAACACTGATAGAATTAGTGCTGAAGTCATCAGGGCTCAATGTCTGCATATTACCAATAACAGGGGCAAATTGGTGGCTATCATTAGAAGTGGTCTGTGGCACATTCACATTCTGTAGTTTGTGGCCATCTTCAAGACTGTCAGCAAGGCTAAAGGCAGGTCCAACTACAAATGCTTGTTCTCTAGATGATGCATGCTGGTTACTTTCAACACTGGATGACATACGGTTCTTGTTAGCAGCAGTACTCTGAGCTTGAGATGCAGCTGGGGTATTGTAATCAGGAGGCACTTGTGGTGCATTGGTAAATGCTAGTGGTCCATTGACAATTAGCTGAGATGCTGCATTGATATATGGTGGTGGTGCTGCACTGACATACTGCGGTGGTACTGCACTGACATATGGCGGTGGTACTGCACTGACATATGGCGGTGGTGCTACACTGAAATATGGTGGTGGTGCTGCAATGGCACTCAGTGGTGCCCTCAAACGTGACAGTTGAAACCGAGATGCCTGGATGCTGTTGGGTAATGACAGGTAAGTAATTATACCTGGCTGACCCGAGTGAGCAGCTGGATCATTTACTTGAGAAGTAGAGTTTGCTAAGTTAGGATTCATGCTGAAACCTCTGTGTGCAAAACTGTCCACATTACTGTATTATAAATGTTAATTCTTTGCTCCAACCAATATCCTGCATTCTGGGATAATGAACTTTCCCTTGGAGCTTTCAATATTGAGCTAAACTTATCTGAAACAGAAAAATGGCGAACAACAGATAAACAAGATGTAAAATTTTGTGGAAAATCAGATACAATATTAATCTTAACAGTATCTTATAAATGCTGTTATTTTTTTTTTCAGCATGTCTCATTCTGCATACAGCAAACATTTCTTGTGTGAACTGGGATTTCAAATAATACTTACATAGATGAGCTAAGAACGGTGTTTTTAAACATCCGGTGTGCTGATGCCGAGGTTAGCGGTTCATCCCCTACACCGCACAGCTGGACTAAAATGTTGACCTGTCGTCCTTGACTTGGGGACATTAATTAAAAGTACCTCTGAACTCACCTGATGGCGAGGGACACTGTTAATAGGGAAAGCTAATCCACACGCAAAATTCAGTCCATCACTACTATAAAAATAGTGTGTATGGACTACGCTTGAGTTCAAAGCGAGCAAGCGCCCAAAAAAAAAAACAAGATGAGCTCAGGAAATGACTGACCAAATTTACTTCACTAAAATGTCTCACTGCACAGGACACCAAATTAATTGTCCAATTTATCTTTCAATGCCCCAAACTTTCAAAGAGAAAAGCTACTCTAGCCCTCTCAAACTTACTAACTCAAAAGGGACTAGAAACAGTTGCAGAGAACCTGCAGCACTGTCATCAGTGGAATTGGGTGGCCAGGAGGTTGAACTCAGCAGCATCAGGATAAACAGGAAGCATATACATGATAAAGTGTATTCTTTTTCAAAATTAACATATTAGCAAAAAAATAGTTATAAATGAATACCGTAATAAGCCATCTGTATTTATAACCATTTTCCCATGTGCCATCAATCACCTGTTCTTAAGGTAAATAAGGCAGCAGAATTAATAACTACAGGACTGTCTCACTGTTGTCAGCCACTGACAAACTCATTGAAAGAATTCACAAGATATACCAGTTGGAAAGCAAACCAGATTACAGATCAAACCAGTTCATAACCAGTTCCGGCTGTATGTAGCCGGGGGCGGGGTTGGGGTGAGTGGCCAAACTTGCATAAATACCCCAATGGCTCGTGCATTCATCACTTATGCAGCAAAATTCCAACTCCTGGCCTTCTCGTGGCAGAACTGTTTTAACTAAGGAGGGGCGACGGCAAGTCACTGGCGCCAAGAAATAACCAGAATGCTCTAGATGTGCGTGCCTACACACCTAAACTCAAGTAAGACCACAGTCTGCTCTAGTAAAGGAAAGGTGCTGAAGATGGAGGCAACCAGCCACGAGGCGCACAACAGAAATCAGGATGCCACGAAATATGTCGACTACTGCTAAATGTTATGGTGCTCGCCCTGCTTTGGACCCTCAGGCAGGTGCAGTGCCGGACCCTATGCCTAGAAAGGGTCCAACCACAGCTACTGGAGGTCCTTTTCAGATGTCCTGTGGAGCCAGGGGACCTGAGAATAGAGCATCTGGCCATACCAAACAAAGACTAAAATTAATACACTGGAATGCGGAGGGAGTCAGCAACAAAAAAGATAGATCTAGAAAACATTTTGGACCAAGAAAAAGTAAGTGTACGTTGCTTGCAAGAAACTCACCTCAACGAAAATATAGCCTTCAAAATCAGAGGCTACCAGTGTTACCGATCTGACCGAAAGGACAGGCGAAAGGGTGGGATACTGACCCTTGTAAAAAATAACATCACTGCTTCTCAAATTGAAGTTTACATGGAAGGGGCTGAGTATCAGACACTTAAACTTAAGACAGGCAATACAGACTTTCATCTGATCCATTACTACTGCCCAAGTGACTGCCCACAGGTACTGGAACATACTAACATTAAAAGAAAAAAAATGATTGTGTGTGGCGACTTCAACAGCCACTCGCAGAGCTGGGGCTATGATCACATGAACCAGAGAGGAAAAGGGACTGGAAGACTGGCAGGATGAGAATAGATTCATCTTGATTAACAAGCCATCTGACCCACATACTTTATACTCGAGATCATGGCACTCTACAACTACACCTGACCTGGCTTTTCATTCACCAGACCTGGAGTGGAACATTACATTGAACACTTGGTGGCAGTGACCATCGCAATCTTTCTAACTAGAAAATGAGCTTGTAAGTGAAAGCAGCACCCTCTCGAGGTGGAACTACAAGAAAGCAGACTGGGCAATGTACAAGCATCACACCAGCATACTGATTAGAAACCTGAACACTGAAAAGGACATAAATAAAGTAGTTGAAGAATTTGGGAAATGCATACTACAGGCAGCACGAGAAACAGTACAAGAGGAGCCCATAAACATTATAAACCCTACTGGAGTAGTGAACTGGAACAGTTGCATAATTATGTGGAAGTATGTAGAAAGCAAGCAGAGGCCAAACCCAGCCAAGAGCACCACAATAAATACCAGCACGCAAAAGCCAAATTTCAAAGGGCCAAGCTGCAGGCTAGACGGAAAAGTTGGCAAGAGAAAACAGAATCTCTGAATTTTGCAAGAGACACACGGAAATTGTGGAAGCTAATAAAACAACTTAACGATGAGGGCATAGGGAGAAAATTAAAAGCGCACTACATAAAGATGGAAACACCTTAACAGGAAAGCAAGCAGCTGACCATTTTGCGGACTCATTCGCACAAGATAACAACATCGACATTAGTCCAGAGAAACAACAAGAGATTCGAGAGAAATGGCAACATACAGGACAGAATGAATTAGTACATGAGGTTCTGGAGGCACCTATCACAATCAGCGAACTGGGGCTAGCCATATCAAAACTGAAAATGAGAAAGTCACCAGGAGCTGATGGTATCTCCAATGAAATGATCACGAACCTAGGAACAGAGGCCAAAGCAAAGCTGTTGCAGATCTTCAATAACAGCTGGACCCTAGGCAGTGTTCTACAAGCCTGGAGAGAAGCAATCATGATACCCCTCCTAAAATCAGGGAAAGATAGTTCCACTGCCTCCAGCTACAGACCAATTAGCCTCACCAGCTGTCTCTGCAAAACAATGGAGCTA
Organism: Cepaea nemoralis; assembly: GCA_014155875.1. NCBI lineage: Eukaryota > Metazoa > Mollusca > Gastropoda > Stylommatophora > Helicidae > Cepaea > Cepaea nemoralis. The sequence continues at coordinate 387,491 of JACEFZ010028085.1, forward strand.
TCATTGTATCAATCACAGACTGCAGTGGTACATTGAAAGTGAAAACATCCTTGTGCCACAGCAAGCTGGCTTTAGGCAGTGCTACTCTACGGAAGATCAGACAACCTACCTCTCTCAAGAAATTGAGGATGCATTCCAAGAGAAGAAGCTGGTGCTTGCTGCATGGATAGATCTGAAGAAAGCCTTTGACAAAGTCTGGAAAGAAGGTCTGATGAAGAAACTGAGAAACTGTAAAGTCAATGGAAGAATGTACAAATGGGTGAAAGCATACTTGCACAACAGAAGAGCCAGAGTACAGATAGACGGACTCAAGAGCAAGAAAGTACTACTGCGCCACGGTGTTCCCCAGGGCGGAGTCTTGTCCCCCACACTTTTTCTAATCTTCATCAATGATCTTGTTGCTAATCTACTGCATGGAATTAAAGCGGCAATGTACGCTGATGACCTGGTTCTATGGAGCACAAATGAACATGCATCAGTGGCCACCAGATCGCTACAAAGAGCTGTAGATGCATTTGTTGCATGGGCAAATAAATGGTGTGTCAGCATAAACACTGACAAGTGCAGCACCACTCTATTTACCCTCTCTCCAAAACAAAAGGCAGGGATCATTCAGATAAATAGAATACCGCTTAGAGAAGATAACGAACCAGCATACCTTGGAGTAACATTTGATGGCAGGCTGACATGGAGAAAGCACATCAACAAAGCAGTAGCAAAAGCCAGAAGGAAAATAGCCATCCTGAGAAAGCTAAGTAGAACCACATGGGGAGCCAGTGGGAAAATACTCAGCAAAGTTTATCAACAGAGCATACAACCACACCTGGAATACGGTCAACTGCGTGGTGTTCGGCATCAAAAACCACACTACAAGAGCTTGACAAGGTGCAAAATCAAGCACTTAAGAGTCACCACAGGAGGGATGAGATCAACCCCTATAGTGGAGATGGAGAAGATGGGGAGGACACAAGCACTGAGAGAGCGCAGAGATACAAAAACGCTAATACAAGCAGAAAAGTTCCTCAGCTTGCCAGGCCACCCTATGAAGAACAGATTTGAAAACTTAGCTATGGGGCAGTTGAAAAGAAGCAGTTTTATTCACCAGGCCAAACGACTCTGCAGAGAAACAACCGATCTGCCCACAGTTGGTAACCCTCCGAAAATTTTACCAGAGCAAACTCCATGGAAAGATGAGCATAGACTATCACTACAAATCCAGACAAAAGTGAGAGGAGTATTTGACAAGAAAGAACAGAACAGTGTGCAGCGCAGAACAGCCACTCTCAGCTTCCTTGATGAAGAATACCCACAGGACCTCTGGATCTGAGTCTACATAGATGGGTCAGCATAAAATGCAGTTCGAAATGGAGGAGCGGGAGAGTGTACATAAAATACCCAGATAATACTAGGGACACAGCTAGAGTACCGACAGGAAAGTACTGCCATAACTACGATGCTGAAATTGAGGCAATCAAGATAGCAACAGAGAAATTACTAAATACCAGCATGTGGTGCTATTGACAGATGCAAAATCAGTACTAAAGGCGCTGCTGTCTGGGAAATTGCCAGTACTAAGGACACTACTTTCTGAACTTAGCAGTCAGCATACGGTCACCATACAGTGGATACCATCCCACTGTGGAATACCTGGAAACAACAGAGCTGATCGATTGGCTAAGGATGGAACAAAAAAAGAACAACCTGATGTGCCCGTTACATACCATCAAAAGAAAAGAATGATAAAATCAATCAGAAAGCCACCAAAACCTGCTCAAGATGACTACCACAATAGACAGACCAGAACAAGTCATTATTCTGCACCTCAGAACAGGACACAATAGATTACTCAACCACATGTATACAAAATTCAAGATTGGTGGTGAATCAGCCATGTGCACATGTGGATTGGCGTCGCAGAACTCCAAGACTGCCCAAATTACAAAATGTCTAGGCAAACCTTCTGGCCTAGAGAGACGCCAGTGGAAAATAAACTCTATGGACGGCTGACTGAACTAACAAAGACATTTAAATTCATATAAGAGACAACATTGCAATTATAGACATATTTCAAGCGAACGAAAGAAGAAGAACAGATCAGTAAGTAAGACCTAGTAAGATTTGGCAACAGTATCAGAAATGAAGGCTAGCTCTTTCCTGCATGCAATATGTTTACAAACAGGCATTAACATTTTTAACTGGACTGTTTGGTAAAGTGACTCATGTGACATTCACTGAAACATTTATCAAGTAGAAGTAATCAGACTGATTGCTATTTCTGAAGTAATATCCTTCACATATAAGTGGTTGGATTACATTTTCAAGACTTTACCTTTCCACCTAGGCAATGGGTTGCAGTATGTTGTTAATAGAATTACCTATGGCCTATGGGGAAAATATTAACCTAAGTCTAATCCCAGCCAGCCCGTACGTAGTGCTGGTTACTTCCAAATATGAATTTCTATTATATTTTGAAGTAACAGGACCGGTCTTGCACACTCTGCTAGTTTTGGGTGTGGAGCGGGGAAATAAAGAGCTCTGCAAAAGGCCCTTTGAAAATGATACTTGGTTCTAGACTGGGAGAAAAGTCAGTACGCCAACCTCACTTTCTCTTCTGAGCTAAGTGCTTCACACAGATACGCACTTGACTTCAATTGATGCAGATCCCATTTCAGGTGACCTTAATAACAATTCATTGCAGAAGAGTTATAACTAGTTTTAAAAAAGAATTCACAAATAAACAAAAACACAAACAGAACTAGAATCCCAGAGACACTCACTACTACCAGATATTTGATGAAGCCAAATAAATCGAAGCTAAATGTTTGAAGAATAGTACTCAGCAACTCACTATGCATATTATTTCTTGGTTACTCCACACATATTATATACTTAGCTCCTTCTATCCCAACCAGCCGTTATTAATTAGCATTCCGCTGTAATTAGTACTACATAAGTTTATAACTCCTTGTACTATCATATGATTGCAGACAATGAATAGGACCTGCAAAATTTAGTAGATGCGGTTGTTGTACATAGTGAGCAACTAGGGTTAGAACTGAATATTAAGAAGACACAGATTATGGCCGTCACTGGGAAGAAGGAAATATCACAATGTGATATACGAATAAATGGGCATATTCTTAAGCAAGTGAATCGATACAGTTGCCTCGACACAGTCATAACATCTGATGGGAGATGTCTTGAAGAGATTAGAACAAGAATTGCCATTGCGAAGGTAGCCTTTTGCAGATGAAAAACATACTGACCAATAAAAAGATATCAATTGAAACGAGAAAAAGAGTGTTGAAGTGCTACTTAGAACCTATACTTTTGTATGGATGTGAAGCATGGACAATATGCAGTCAAGCTGAAAAGCAGCTGATGGCTGCGGAAATGTGGTTTCTGAAGAAAATGCAAAGAATACCATGGACAAACAGAAAAACCAATGAACAAGTCCTTCAAGAAACAAATTAAGATTGTAAACTGATTAGAGACATTAGACGTAGACAGTCAAAATTTTTTGGGCATGCTATGAGAAGAAATGAATTGGAGAACTTGGTGACAACTGGCAAGATCGAAGGGAAGAGACCAAGGAGAAAGCCGAGAAGTAAATGCCTGGATGGCTTGGCCATGTGACATGGTCGAGACAGGAACACAGAGCTGATCCACGACTCTGGTGATCGAGTGAGATGGCAGAACATGACCGCCCACGCTTATTATGTCAATACTTCAACTTCATATCCAAACATGTATTAGTTAGTTAGTTGCATATCCTTTTACAGGATGTCACAGTGTCACGAGATCGCCATGAGTTAACCAGATAATAATACCGACGTTTGCTTGGCGTATATTTTCTAGGCCACAACAGTCGTACTAACAGAGTAAACACAGCTGCACGGGTTACATCGGGTCAGCCCATATACACATTTGGTGGTGAGGGAGAAGGAAGGGATACAACGCGTTGGCAGTTCATAACAGTTAAAATCACATATAATTGCCCGCTCAGGATATGGAATGGTTCCGTTTGTCATCTATAGTTCCGGACATCAGACGGAATGGAGGTTTTGACTGTCACTACATGACAGAAATTTGAGGGCTTGTTATTGAAAACAGTGGAACACCTGCCGGACATGAACAACGTCACGTGCACAATGTAAGCTTGTTTGGAAAACCATGATTGGCAGCTTGGTATCGAAACTCTTTGTTGGAACTGTACAGTAACTCTCTAGATTGTTTTGGATATCAAAACCTGTGATGACAAATCTAACATGGAGGGAGCCAGAGGGGGGGTGGATCCCTGATAGGGGATGATCTGCCAATGTGCCACCTGTGTGGGGGCATAAAGGATAACGTCACGTGGCCAACTTTGGTAGTTTGCCATATAAACCCGAGTTGGGACCAACTAGGGGAACTTGAAAATGTGGATTTAGGCAGACATGCTTGTCACTGCAGCAGTTAGAACATCTAACAGTGTGAAGGAGATATTTGATTTAGTTTACACGAGCCTGTATGGCTACCATTAGATGTAATTTAGTGTAAACTGCAGTGCTGTAAGGTATAACCTATTATAATATATTCGTTCTAATTAATATAGACTGTGGCCTTGTTAAACTATAGTGTGATGATTAGCACTGTTAGTGGAAACTAGTTAGAGTAGAATAGTGATATTAGCTCTGCTAGTTAAGAATAGAGTACTGATGGATAATTGGGAGACGGGGAACTTGCCCGCTGGGGTTTTGCACTCTGTATGGGTCTTTCTTTGTCATAGCCTGATTCGGCTCTAGGTGGGTAGCTAATCTGCTCTATGACTAAGTCTAGTTAGCTAAAGATCATTAAGCAAGGCGATAGGCTTACACTCAGCCGAAAGGATCAGTGACTAGTACTATCACCAGATGTGTTGTTTCTATCCTAGGTTCCCTACCAGATCCAAGGAAACTCAACAAGTTTTGGGAAAGAATCAAATCCCATTCGGAAGAACACCAGTTCAACAATCAATAAAGTTGCATACAGAACGTAACTAAAGCTAGAAGGAAGTTGATTCACCAAAGAGAGTGATGCTTACTGATGCACCACACAGCATCAGACAGTAGTAACGAACTGAAAACATTAAGTCTAATAGTTGCCTAGTGTGATATAATCTCGTGTAATAGAACACAAGACATGATACTTGAGGCTAGATAGACACGAGTGAGGATCCAGTACAGTAACAATTAACATTAGTAACTGTGTACACACTACAAAGGACTTGTGTTTTTTTTAGGAACGATAGGAACGGACATTGTGTAGGGTGCAACCGGTCCATGATTAACTGTTAATACCACCGGTGTCTATTTCGGATGATCATGAAATGGGATTACCAGAGGTCTACAGAGGCAAAGCAGTATCCGGCAAGATGGTTTCGGCACTGGGTGAGATGTACATGTTCTGACGTAACGTGCTGTGGTCTATCCTTGCTGGGATCAGCTGACTGGGTTGTGGTCTGAGAGTCCGATTCTACACACTTTATAGAACACGTCACACATTTTCTTCGCATACACGTCTCATACACGTTACACTTTTCTTTTAATAAATTAATCTTGATTAATTTATAGAAGCAAGAGTTGTTGAGTATGTTGCGTTGGGAAGTATGAGAGGGGGCATAGTACGACAGTGAGAGAGTGATAGGAAAAGGTGTCCATAGGCTGATGGAGTGTGTTGGACGGAAGCTGGTGGATTCTCCAGAATATTGAGAGGGAAAAAAAAATATTATAATGTGAGTGTCGACTCTCTTCACTCCAGGGACGACACTGTAAAGGAGGACACGACACACAGTCAACACCAGCATTTTTTGCTGTTGTGATCTCTTCATGGCAAATTTACGTTCAGTAGTTTGCCGTTGCTTTCTGAACGACCCGCACCCACACCATTTCGTAAAAAACCAATGCGAGATGGTTTGCTGCCAAATCGTCTGCAGCTGTGTTTCGAATGTGGGTATGCAGGATTACGAACTGTGGCCGTAAACTCCTTTCCCATGGAACTGGCAAACATGTATTAGTACTTGATTAAACAACTGCTTAGGACAGAAAGAATTCATTCAAAGCTGATATTGATATTGATTGTGTTGTGAAGCCAGTGTACAAGTACACCATAGTTACAACTATTCAATTACTCATTTTTGAATTCTCCGTACAATTTTACATGTATGTGAACAGTTTTAACAATGCTGGCTTTTGCTAGCGTTCAGGAAAATTATTTTAGCACAATCACGAAAATGAGATATCGCAGTCATAACACAAAATTCAAAATGTCGGCGCCCATACAATAGTACTAAACTATAGTGGACGTGTATTTATTTATAATTAGAACTGGCAATTTAACTACTAAAATTAATAATTGACTTTTTTATGCATTTTCGAATTCTGCATTCATTTTTACATATATTTGAAGAGCTTTAACAATTATCGTTTCTTACTTTTTTAAGAAAACAATAAAAAAAATTTAGCATAAGAATGAGATATCGATATCGCAAAATTCAAAATGGCGGACCCCCTGGGAAGGTTAACCCAGTCAACAAATCCCCGCAGAAGTCGGATGTGTCAGCCTAACGGTGCAAGAACACAGCTCTGCTGTAAACAGGCACAACGCAATCACGTCCGGAAAAAAAAGTTCGGATGAACGCAGAAGAAGAAGAAGAAAATGGCGGACCCATTCCGCAAGCATTGCGTAGTATAGCAGAGCGGACTCATACTTATTTTATAATTAGAACTGGCAATTTTAACTACTAAAATTAAACAGAATACAAGTTTCATTTGTAGCAGTAATGTATCTGTGTACTTGTATAATTTTACACCCTTTGACACGACTGAAAATTATTTTGAAAGCCAGATATCAGACCTGTCTTAGTGTAAGGAATACTTTTTTCTCAGCAGCACCACAGTACATAATTATTTAAATGTAAATAAAATACTGTGAAATAAGTTATGGTTTTTTTAAAATATTTGTATTTAACCCTTATACCCCGATCAGGCCGGATATTCGGCCTTGAGGCCGCCACAAGACACTTTTCAGAAAGACGGCCGGGCCGATCATCGGCCCTGTTTGTAAGAACTGCTTTGATTGGTTAGCTTTTAATAGTACAGGCCAATCAAATGCTGCCGTATAACCATCAGCCATTTTTCTTGTGCAAATGACAGCTTATAGGACGCGTTTCTAACAGAGGAATTTTAACGCAGATACCCAGTTTTTCGTGGATTTGTAATTTCCAAAATGGCCAGCTTTGAACCCGAAGACGTACTAGCATTGACTAGCTCTGATAGTAGCGATTTTGACAGTTCAGGACTGTCAGATAATTACTGTAGTGATACGGAAAGTGCCAGACCTCCTGTTTCCATGGATTAAGTGTATTGGGACTGAAGAAGACCGTGATGATCCCTTCATGGAAATGTCTGGACCAAAATACATGCCGCCATATGGTAGCCCATCTATTATGTATTTGGAGTTGCTTCTCACACTAAATCTTATTACATTGTTTGTGAAAGAAACAAACAGATATGCCAGGCAGTTTCTTGATAGTGAAGTCCTCAAGAGAAGGTCTGTAGCTCACAGTTGGGTTGAGGTTACTGTGAATGAAATGAGGGCCTTCATAGCCATAATTCTCAACATGGGTTTGGTTCAAAAGCCTACGATAAAGTCCTACTGGTCAACTGAACCATCCCAAAGAACCCCTTGGTTCGCAGAGCTAATGAGTAGGGACAGGATTTGAACTTATTCACAAATTCTTTCACATGGTGAATAATATTAGTTTAGCCAAACCTGGGGAGCCCGGTGATCCTTGTGGAAAGTTTAGTCCTCTTGTTGAACATGCGAATAACACGTTCCGACATTATTACACCCCTCATAGAGAGATCTGCATAGATGAGACTTTGATTGGTACTAAAAACAGAACACAGCTAATACAGTATCTCCCAAATAAGCATCATCATAAATGGGGAATAAAGCTTTATATGTTATGTGATTCTCATTCTGCATACGTTCTCGGTTTCTTTGTTTATAAAGGCAAGCATGATAATATTACCAATGATCAACAAGCAGCTGATAGAGGATTAGCCCATAGAGTTGTGATGAGACTGCTCAGAATGGGCAACCATCTGAATAAAGGATACCATCTGTTTGTTGATAATCTTTTTTCAAGCATGCCCCTTGTCAAAGAGCTGGGAGACAACCGGACACACCTCACTGGGATGCTGAGACGCAATAGGAAAGGAATACCACAAGGACTGAAAGTGAAGATGAACCCTGGAGACATAATTAACTTCAGACAAGGAGAAACTCTTGCCACTGCCTTTAGGGAAAAGAAGTCTCAAAAGAATCCTGTCCTACTGCTGTCCACTTTGATCAAGGCAGAGACTGGAGAAGTGCCAATGTGGAGACGTGGTCAACATGAAGGTGGAGATGCTCCTCAAACTGTTAGGAAGCCAAGAAGTGTTCTGGATTACAACAAACATATGGGTGGGATAGATCAGAATGACATGATGTTGTACTGTTATCTGGATGAGAGGAGGACTGTGAAGTTTAGTTTAGTTTAGTCATTGGATCAACATCACGGCACACGGTTTAACCCATAAGTGCTCCGTTTTCCTCCTAACTCAAACCTGAATCTGGAGAAACTCAGCTCAATGCACGGCAAGGATCCTGAAATACTTTGGGTAGATTTTTAACTCAAAATTTTGCCCGGACAGCGCCGTTAGGCTACTCTTTTTTCGATTTCCACTTGCCAAGGGATTTTTTACGTGCACAACAATACATACGGGCGTCCAATCTCACTACCCAGAGACCAGGGGAAATTGTATTACTGGAAGTCCAGGTGGATTTTTTTAATAAATCCCGGTCCTCACCGGGGCCTGAACCCGGGACCTCCAGCACTCGAGGCGGACACCATACCTCGAGACCACGTAGCCCTCTGTGAAGTATTGGAAGAAAGTAACTTTCAACATTCTCGCAAGAATGATGCTGAATGCATACATTTTGTATAAAGCTCATTCGACTGTAAATGTGATGTTTTTTTTTTTGCGTATCCTTTTACAGGACTTAGCTGTCAACAGCAGCATCTTTCAGCTGTCTGTTGATCTCTTGGCAAGATTACGCTCAGTAGTTTGCCATTGCTTTCTGAGCGGCCGGCTCAGTATCCCGCAAGTCACGAGCGGGGGTCGAACCGCCTCAGCTCTCGCTCCGCTGCGAGACTCTGCGTGATAAACGGGATTACAGAGAGAAAGTGTTGTAACCCCACAGCCAGAGAGACCGGCGTAAATGTGATGGCTGGATACAAATTCACTACATTAGCAATTGAAGCACTTTGCGAGGAATATCGTACCTCACAAGTAAGCGATGAAGTCCCTGAAGCTAAAGGGATATGTTCCATTCCAGATGGAAAAGAGAAAGACTGTTGTGTGTGCAGTGACAGAAAATTCCTGGAGGGCGGAAGCAGGCTCGGTAAATGTGCAACAAATGTCAAAAGGGACTTCATGGTTGTTGCTTTTCTAAACATAAGTGTTCAAAGTTATTCTAAAGTGGTGTAGGCATTCAGTGAGGAAATATTAGGTGAGTACCATTGTTTTTAAAATGTATTTTATTACAAAATATTATGTATTATGATGTTATTAAATATTTTATTTTTCACAAAATGCAAATGAGGTCACCAAATTTGCATAAACATGAACAAAATAACTTCAAACATACACAGAAATAAACTTTAGTTTATCCTTTTTGAGAATATATGTACTTGTATATACCTATATAGGGTTTTAATATTTTTTTTTTGAATTTATAAAATTTTCACTTCAGTCATTTCTGTACTCCAAAAAATGGCTTCGTCTTCTTCAGAGGGAAACCTAAATTTGGCCCTTTTTTGAGTACATAATCATAAAGACAATGTGAGTACATTTTCATGAATTGTTCTTTCACCAACGACGAATATTTCACATGACATTTAATATTTAATTAATATAAATGGGCAGCTATTTTTAACTGTTAATTTGGTCACAGCACATCCTATCGAAAATTCTTAAAAGTCGAGTGCATTTTTCTCGGAGACTTGGAGACTCTCGTGCTTTGTATGATGCTTTCAGCAAGCCGCCCCGAGGAAAGAGACCGAGCCATGTGAGGTAATACCCGGTGCAATGAAGTCGATCCTCTCGACATCCTATTGAAAGAGGAATGTGACCTTTACTTTCCTTTTACCAAAACGCACAATAAAATATAATACATCTTGCCTGGTTCGTTAGATTTTAATGAATAATAATTATTTTATACACAACCGGTGGCCATTTTTAATTATTAATTGGGTCAAGGCACATCCTATAGAAAAATAGATAATATGTCAAGTTAGGCCTCGCCACCCAGGACGCAATGATATATGGTACTATGTCATGAAATAAAATAAATCTATTATTTACAATATTTATTAATACCCTACGCACCGTGGTGTTCCCACACTTTTTGTCCCGAAGTTGTCTCCAGGGTCGCCACTTTTCATTGACAGTAAACATCTAGAAACATAACAAACAACATCTAGACATATCTAGATCGTGCTGGTAAACATCTAGAAAAAACATCTAGATTGAGAAAGCAAGAAATTACATAGATATCGATGTACTTGTCCTATATACATGTCCTCATCTTCACTGATATCTGTCTCAAAAGATCCACAGGATAAACTTAGCTTGGAAGATGAAGTTGAAGCTTCAGATTTAAAATGACTCTGGTATGCTTTAGCTGTTACAACGTCTTTTAATACACCGTTACACGATCAGTGAGCTGATAAGTTAAGTTGAACAGCATTTTCCTACTCGCATCAGGCCAAATCACAAATCTTATTGTAAAGATAGCATTTAAGTGGTCAAGTTTGATCCTATTTCTTAATTTAGATTTTATATAATGCATAGTACTGACAACACTTTCCACACCAGCATTTGAATGGGGCAGTATCATGGAAGACATCGCACATTCAAAGAGCGTACAGAAGGGACTGTGGCACTCATCCGAATAACGGGTCTAAATGGGGACATAACTCTTCAGTGTAAACAGTATCCCTTACAGTGCCTCATTGGTTGATATTTAAAAAAAAAATAGCTACAAACTAAAATACAGAACTGAGAGAATCGAAATACGTACCAATAACAACCATCATCATTATCATCAATCAGGAGCCGTCTCCACAATGAAGGTTGGCTGCAATGGATCTCCAACACTGTCTGCAGTGTCGAGGTGAAGTATAAACAGCGGGAGAGTCCCCGCTTATGGGCGTCATGTATCGATATTCCCATGGACTCTGTTATTCCCTGCGTCCATCGTTTACGTGATCAGCCTCTTCCTCTGCTTCCCTCTGGTCTGTACATCATTGCTTGTTGTGGAATACAAAGTACTTCTTATAATATTTGTACACTTGCTGCTACGCATTTTTACGTCATTTAGAACTTTACTGTCAGAAATAGTGCTTATCTAACTCCACATGAAAAACATCTAGAATTACATCTAACATCCAAAAGTCAGAAAACGACATCTAAATGGCGGCAAAAACATATAGATCTGCATGTAAAACATCTAGAATGGCAACCCTGGTTGTCAATCAATAAATCAATCATGTGCCATGCCGGAAAGCGTGAGCTGTCATGACTCGCCATTTAACTCGGTCACCAGTGTCGTGGATCAGCTCAGTGTTCCTGTCTCGTCCATGCCATGGGCCAAGCCATCCAGGTATTTTCCTCTCGGTCTTCCTCTTGGTCTGTTCCCTTGGATCTTAGTTTCCTTCGATAAAGTGACAAAACATATCACAAACATTGAGTCTTTTATTTTCATCACACGCCATCAACAGTTTACAAATCATAATCAATTATTTAAACGACAGTCAAGGAGATCACAGTTAGTACACATATGCTTAGCACATATGAAACTTTACATTTTTAACAGACCACACACATCAATACTCTTTGACCACAAATATTTTAGACATGTGTAGGCCTACATAAAAAATTAGAAAACGTACAAAGGTGTCACGGTATGGATTGTATTTTCACAAACGTAACATCGCGTTAAATATTTCCAGGACGACAAAATCAGAGTTCACCGCAACAATACTAAGTTTGTTTCATATTACTACAATCCCATATTTTACAAGGACAGACTCGTGGTCCACGGGAAAGGCAAAACACGGAACGGAGAAAGCTGAGATATAAACAGCTACAATCGGTTTCCGGCCGTATGTATATATATATATATAACTGGCTGACCCGGCCCGGCTTCGCCCAGTCCTTGGTGGGGTGCATCTAATTTAATTCATATAAGTAGTCATATAAGTTCCCGTTCCCGTTACCGACTGTCTGTCTGTCTGTCTGTCTGTCTGTCTGTCTGTCTGTCTGTCTGTCTGTCTGTCTGTCTGACCGGCCCGGCATCGCCCAGTCCTTGGTGGGGAGCATCTCATTTAATTCATATAAGTAGTCATATAAGTTCCCGTTCCCGTTACCGACTATCTGTCTGTCTGTCTGTCTGTCTGTCTGACCCGGCCCGGCATCGCCCAGCTCCTGGTGTGGAGCATCTCATTTAATTCATATAAGTAGTCATATAAGCTCACGTTCCCGTTCCCGATTATCTATCTGTCTGTCTGTCTGTCTATCTGTCTGATCCGGCCCGGCTTCGCCCAGCCCCTGATGGGGAGCATCTCATTTAATTCATATGAGTAGTCATATAAGTTCCCGTTCCCGTCTGTCTGTCTGTCTGTCTGTCTGTCTGTCTGTCTGTCTGTCTGTCTGTCTGTCTGTCTGTCTGTTTGTCTGTCTGTCTGTCTGTCTGTCTGTCTAATCATTTATTGGTTGCAGTTAGAACAACCTTAGATAAACGAAGAGCAACTTACAAAAAGCATTAGAAAGAGCACTTGAAAGATCTTTACATCTTCCCCAACAATTAACTTGGGTAAATGGAGCAGCGGCAGCAGCAGCAGAAGAAGAAGAAAAAGGAGGAGTAGGAGCTGGGAGGAGGAGGGAGGAGGAGGAGAAAGAGAGAAGAGGAGGATGGAGGAGGGAGAGGGAGGAGAGGGAGGAGAAGAGGAAGAGGGTAGGAGGTGGAGGAGGGGAGAGGAGGAGGAGGAGGAACATAACGCATATGCCTGTAAATTTAATAATGGCTGAAGTTGTTCCATGTCTTCTTAGAGTTGGCGACAGTGTAAAGAAATATAAAATCTTCAAACTTGGTAGAGATAAGGTAACTATTATTTATTTATTCTTTAAGCAAAAAAAAGATGAGTTACAATGTTATGCATTATGCATTATTTTTTATGAAAACTTTGAAAATGCCTTACAGATTGTATCATTATTTATTATAACTCATATGCCGGTATATAACTATGGACAAAGAGTTTATAAATCTTTGAAAACGATGCCACAATATGACTATAAGCTATACAGAAATTTTATGCCCCTTGAAATAACTTTTACAGAGTTAAGTCCCCTGAGATATATGAAATTATAATGAAAAATGAAAAATGAAATAATATTGGGTAAGCAGCCGATTTCACACTAAAAAAAATATGACAGTGGGCTGCGCTGGAATGACCACAAATATTTTAGACATGTGTAGGCCTACATAAAAAATTAGAAAACGTACAAAGGTGTCACGGTAGGATTGTATTTTCACAAACGTAACATCGCGTTAATATTTCCAGGACGACAAAATCAGAGTTCACCGCAACAATACTAAGTTTGTTTAATATTACTACAATCCCATATTTTACAAGGACAGACTCGTGGTCCACGGGAAAGGCAAAACACGGAACGGAGAAAGCTGAGATATAAACAGCTACAATCGGTTTCCGGCCGTATGTATATATATATATATATATATATATATATATATATATATATATATATATATATATATATATATATATACTATATATATATATAAAACTAGCTGACCGGCCGGCTTCGCCCAGTCCTTGGTGGGGTGCATCTAATTTAATTCATATAAGTAGTCATATAAGTTCCCGTTCCCGTTACCGACTGTCTGTCTGTCTGTCTGTCTGTCTGTCTGTCTGTCTGACCGGCCAGGCATCGCCCAGTCCTTGGTGGGGAGCATCTCATTTAATTCATATAAGTAGTCATATAAGTTCCCGTTCCCGTTACCGACTATCTGTCTGCCTGTCTGTCTGTCTGTCTGACCCGGCCCGGCATCGCCCAGCTCCTGGTGTGGAGCATCTCATTTAATTCATATAAGTAGTCATATAAGCTCACGTTCCCGTTCCCGACTATCTATCTGTCTGTCTGTCTGTCTATCTGTCTGATCCGGCCCGGCTTCGCCCAGCCCCTGATGGGGAGCATCTCATTTAATTCATATGAGTAGTCATATAAGTTCCCGTTCCCGACTGTCTGTCTGTCTGTCTGTCTGTCTGTCTGTCTGTCTGTCTGTCTGTCTGTCTGTCTGTCTGTCTGTCTGTCTGTCTGTCTGTCTAATCATTTATTGGTTGCAGTTAGAACAACCTTAGATAAACGAAGACCAACTTACAAAAGCATTAGAAAGAGCACTTGAAAGATCTTTACATCTTCCCCAACAATTAACTGGGTAAATGGAGAAGCGGCAGCAGCAGCAGAAGAAGAAGAAAAAGGAGGAGTAGGAGCTGGGAGGAGGAAGAGGGAGGAGGAGGGAGGAGGAGAAGAAAGAGAGAAGAGGAGGAGGGAGGAGGGAGAGGGAGGAGGGGAGGAGAAGAGGAAGAGGGTAGGAGGTGGAGGAGGGGAGAGGAGGAGGAGGAGGAACATAACGCATATGCCTGTAAATTTAATAATGGCTGAAGTTGTTCCATGTCTTCTTAGAGTTGGCGACAGTGTAAAAAAATATAAAATCTTCAAACTTGATAGAGATAAGGTAACTATTATTTATTTATTCTTTAAGCAAAAAAAGATGAGTTACAATGTTATGCATTATGCATTATTTTTTATGAAAACTTTGAAAATGCCTTACAGATTGTATCATTATTTATTATAACTCATATGCCGGTATATAACTATGGACAAAGAGTTTATAAATCTTTGAAAACGATGCCACAATATGACTATAAGTTATACAGAAATGTTATGCCCCTTGAAATAACTTTTACAGAGTTAAGTCCCCTGAGATATATGAAATTATAATGAAAAATGAAAAATGAAATAATATTGGGTAAGCAGCCGATTCCACACTAAAAAAAATATGACAGTGGGCTGCGCTGGAATGACCACAAATATTTTAGACATGTGTAGGCCTACATAAAAAATTAGAAAACGTACAAAGGTGTCACGGTATGGATTGTATTTTCACAAACGTAACATCGCGTTAAATATTTCCAGGACGACAAAATCAGAGTTCACCGCAACAATACTAAGTTTGTTTCATATTACTACAATCCCATATTTTACAAGGACAGACTCGTGGTCCACGGGAAAGGCAAAACACGGAACGGAGAAAGCTGAGATATAAACAGCTACAATCGGTTTCCGGCCGTATATATATATATATATATATATATATATATATATATATATATATATATATATATATATATATATATATATATATATATATATAAAACTAGCTGACCCGGCCCGGCTTCGCCCAGTCCTTGGTGGGGTGCATCTAATTTAATTCATATAAGTAGTCATATAAGTTCCCGTTCCCGTTACCGACTGTCTGTCTGTCTGTCTGTCTGTCTGTCTGTCTGTCTGTCTGACCCGGCCCGGCATCGCCCAGTCCTTGGTGGGGAGCATCTCATTTAATTCATATAAGTAGTCATATAAGTTCCCGTTCCCGTTACCGACTATCTGTCTGTCTGTCTGTCTGTCTGTCTGACCCGGCCCGGCATCGCCCAGCTCCTGGTGTGGAGCATCTCATTTAATTCATATAAGTAGTCATATAAGCTCACGTTCCCGTTCCCGACTATCTATCTGTCTGTCTGTCTGTCTATCTGTCTGATCCGGCCCGGCTTCGCCCAGCCCCTGATGGGGAGCATCTCATTTAATTCATATGAGTAGTCATATAAGTTCCCGTTCCCGACTGTCTGTCTGTCTGTCTGTCTGTCTGTCTGTCTGTCTGTCTAATCATTTATTGGTTGCAGTTAGAACAACCTTAGATAAACGAAGACCAACTTACAAAAAGCATTAGAAAGAGCACTTGAAAGATCTTTACATCTTCCCCAACAATTAACTTGGGTAAATGGAGCAGCGGCAGCAGCAGCAGAAGAAGAAGAAAAAGGAGGAGTAGGAGCTGGGAGGAGGAAGAGGGAGGAGGAGGGAGGAGGAGGAGAAAGAGAGAAGAGGAGGATGGAGGAGGGAGAGGGAGGAGGGGAGGAGAAGAGGAAGAGGGTAGGAGGTGGAGGAGGGGAGAGGAGGAGGAGGAGGAATATAACGCATATGCCTGTAATTTAATAATGGCTGAAGTTGTTCCATGTCTTCTTAGAGTTGGCGACAGTGTAAAGAAATATAAAATCTTCAAACTTGATAGAGATAAGGTAACTATTATTTATTTATTCTTTAAGCAAAAAAAGATGAGTTACAATGTTATGCATTATGCATTATTTTTTATGAAAACTTTGAAAATGCCTTACAGATTGTATCATTATTTATTATAACTCATATGCCGGTATATAACTATGGACAAAGAGTTTATAAATCTTTGAAAACGATGCCACAATATGACTATAAGTTATACAGAAATGTTATGCCCCTTGAAATAACTTTTACAGAGTTAAGTCCCCTGAGATATATGAAATTATAATGAAAAATGAAAAATGAAATAATATTGGGTAAGCAGCCGATTTCACACTAAAAAAAATATGACAGTGGGCTGCGCTGGAATGAAAGGAAGACGTGTAGAAAATTTCATCTCAATCGGATGGGCCGTTCGCGAGCGCATAAAGGACATATGGACATACAGACAGACAGACAGACAGACAGACAGACAGACAGACGGAGATCGCCTTTTATATATAAGATGATGAAAATGAAGAAAACAACGAGCAGGAAAATACATGCCATGCGAATCTGTAAACTTAAAAAACCTTAAAGACGAGACAGTAAGGGAAAATAATGAGAAAGAACTAACTGAACTCTTTGTAAAATTACCTATAGAAAGAAAAACAGTGGAAGAAGAATGGGAGATGTTCAAATCAAGCATTTTAAATTCTGCAAAAATAACATGTGGAACCACCAAAAAACGCAAAACACGGATAAAGGAAATAACAAATTGGTGGAACGCAGAAGTAAAGAAAGCGGTAAAAGAAAAAAAAGGAAAAATATGAAAAGTGGTTGAAGAGTAAACAGGAATGTGATTGCAGAGAATATAGAATAGCGAGAAGACATGTGAATAGAACAGTAAAGAGGGAAAAACAAAAAGACTGGGAAGAGTATGGAGAAACCCTAAATAAAAACTACAAGGAGGCAACTAGAAACTTCTACAAAAAGATAAGTGCAATGCGAACCAGAGGAGAATCCTTTGACCCAACTGAAATAATTAACAGCGAAAATCGAGAACCAATAAGTGAACAAAAACAGATCCTAATAAGATGGAAGCAGTATTTTGAACAACTTCTCAACATCCCATCAGATGTCACAGGAATTCAAGAGACCTACACAGATGTCACCGAAGAACTAGAACCAGACATACTAAAAGAAGAAATTATAGAAGCCATCAGAATAGCCCCATTGAACAAATCATCGGGACAGGATGAAAGACCAAATGAACTAATTAAAGCAGCAAGAGAAGTAGGAACAGCTTGGCTACATAGACTATTTAACCATGTTTGGGTAGAACAACAGACACCATGAGACTGGCGAAACGCCATAATTATCCCAATTTGGAAAAACAATGGCAGCAAAAGAGACTGCACACAATACAGAGGCATTTCACTGTTGAATCATACTGGGAAAATATTTTGCAAAATTCTTGAAAACAGATTACGAACTACTTTAGAACCCCAGCTAAGCGAAACACAACTTGGATTTAGGAAAAAGAAAGGATGCACAGATGCCACTTTTGCTCTTAGACAATTTATAGAAAAATCAATCGAATTCAATGAAACACTCTACTTAGCCTTTGTCGACCAAGAAAAGGCATTCGATAGTGTAGATAGAAACAAGCTGTGGGAAATCCTTAAACAATATGGAGTGAGTACACATCTAACAAACCTATGTAGAAGTTTATACAACAACAGTGAATGCATAGTGAGAGCAACTGGAGGACACTCAGAACCCTTCACCATAAGATCTGGAGTACGACAAGGTTGTGTCCTGTCCCCTCTCTTGTTCATAACATATATAGACAACATATGTAAAGAAACCAGCCAAGCAGAGACAGCAAGAATACCGCATGACGAGAACACAGAAGAAGAACCATCTGCAAATCTAACCATTAGAGAACTCCTGTTTGCGGACGACCAAGCACTAATAGCAAAATCAGAAGCTGAATTACAAGACCACATGAATAGTCTAAACGAAATGTGTAGGGAACATAACATGAAAATTAGCACAAGCAAAACAGAGTTAATGACTATAACTAAAGAAGAACAAACAACAACAATTCACCTAAACGAACATCCCTTGAAACAAGTAAAGAGTTTCAAGTACCTAGGAAGTATAATATCATCAAATGGCAGATCAGAAGACGAGATTGAAAATAGGTGCAATAAGGCAAATCAACTCATTGGACAAATGGCACCAATACTAAAGAACAAACATGTATCAATAACTACTAAGAAAGCACTTTACAACACAATCTTCCTACCAACTCTATGCTACCAATGCCAAACCTGGACAATGACAGAAAAGAGAAAAGAAAAATCACAACAACAGAAATGAGGTTCCTGAGAAGAATACTCAACGTTTCAAGAAGAGATAAGATCAGAAATGAAGAAATCAGGACTAAAGTAGGGGTTAAAGCAGCACTAGATTTTATTAGAAAGCAGCAAGTCAAATGGTTTGGCCATGCAAGTAGGTTACCAGTCAACAGCATACCACAACAAGCAATGATGTACAGACCAGATGGAAACAGAGGAAGAGGCCGACCACGTAAACGTTGGACGGAAGGAATAGCAGAGTCCATGGGAATGTCGATATATGAAGCCCATAATCGGGCACTCTCACGAAGTTTATACTTCACATCGACACCGCAAAGTACAAGAGGAACATGATGAGATGAGATGAAAATTACGGGTTATTTTATCTTTTGAGAGTTCCTCTTAGTAAAATTGTTGTAAGCAATTACCCTAGATTAATTATTTAGTTGGTAGAGGAGAGGCAAGGAACCACCCCTGAGTGTCGCGAAATAAACTTGATGTTCGATCAATGACAACCAAGACCCGACATTAGTCGGCAATAACAAGCAACCCTTTGATGTTGTACAGACGGGGAAAAATACGTCGCGTCAAAATGTCTACACAGTCGGCGATTTTGTATGATGTGGATTGTTCGAGAAACAAATACGTCGTGTTACAATGTCTACACCGGTCAGCATTTTGTTAACAAATTGTTGCTCGAGACGAACAACGGCGTCATCTGTCTGCAAGGCGGGAGACGGCTTTTGAAGTGATAGACAGAATGTCTGACTAGAAGTCGGATGGAGTCTGTGATGTGGGGAATTCTCAGGTTGAACTATTGATGTACGGGACAAAGAATTTCCCCAAATGAAAGCAAATTTGACCGCAGATTGACTCCAGTTAGTCTAGAATAGGAGGAGAAAGCCAGACTCTGGACTGATTGGCGTCTAGACTTTTTGGTGACGTCACTCAAGCACCGATATAAAACCCAGTTGCGGTAAACAAGGGGAGGGAGTCGATCAAGATTTCTGAAGTGGGAAAGATTGGTGCAGTTTTCCGAGTTGTGTTACATGAGAGAGACTATAATGTCTAAGTGGTGATAGTTATCCGTGGACATAGATTCAGTATGTGATTGCATAGTTTCGATTAGCAACTGGAATAGGCATATGGTTCCATTTACAGGTCCATGTATGTGTGCTATGATTTTCAACAGTGAAGCTAACACATTTTAGAAGATGATGGCTCAGAATTTGAAGACAGAAGTTGCTGAGAGGCCGCTACATTGGACTTATACCCAAGTTGGTTTGCAGGAACCTGGCTTCTGCTGAGCAGGACATGCTGATGAGATTTATGTTTTAGCAAATGATAAGTGTATCACTGAACAGTCAGAACATTGTAGATATACACTACTGATACCAAGAACATTCATACAAATTTATACTGCTACCTAGAACAGCCAGAGTGTGTTGTTAATATGGGGAATCTTTTAAACCAGTGACACTAGATCCATTAAGATTTCCCCAGTAACAGTAACAATAGTGTTATAATTTTCTGATTAACAATCAGTTAAATAACAGAGTAAATTCATAGTGTTAAGCAGATTGAAGACTCTCATTAGACAGTGTTTGTCATGGGTGTCCAAGCATCCTAGTGGTTCAAGAGACAACGGATGAAGTCTTCACGTGACCGGAGGAGCATCACCTTGGTGAGGTTGCTTGTCTGGAATACATGGTGCTAGTGTGTTCTCAGCACAGTGATGAGAATGACTAAACTATCTTTCGTAAACGGGATCTTTCATAAGCGGGGTCTTTTAACACGGGATCTTTTGACACGGGATCTTTAGTTAGAGGATGGAGATATCCTATTAGTGAGAATCCAGCTAGAGTGAATGTGGATAGGGGTTAAGACTTATCTTACCTGTTCACACCTCACACGCCTGCATAGGTCTGTGGTCCTGATTCTACTCTTGTCACTGAGTGATTGTGTTGTATTGTGTGGTGTGTTATAAAATATATAGATTAATTGTACTTGGTCATTATCTATATATTTGTTTAGAGATAATCTATACTCTATCTGCTGAGTTACCTCTCTGAAAAATGGCCACTCCTAGATTAACTGGGGCAGAACTAAGGGCAAAGAGGGAAGAAATGGGATTGTCGGGTTCTGCACTAACAGATTATGTACAGGAGGTGGAGAGGGAGTATCGTCAAGCAGAAAGGGAAGATCGAAAGGTTGAGTTGGAATTGAGAAGGATGGAGTTAGAGCAAGCAGCTAAGAAATTGGAAGCAGAACAAACTGCTAAGCAATTTGAAGCTGAGCAAGCTGCTAAGAAATTGGAAGCAGAGCAAGCTATGAGAAGGCTGGAAATTGAGGCTAAGCAATGGGAAGCGGAGCAAGAGGCTCAGAAAAGGGAGCACGAGTACCGGATACGGGAACTCGAGCTCAAGAGGCAATCTAGTGGGGAAACTGAGGGAGCAGTGGGAGGTTCCTCTCTCTCTGGCTCAACAAGTTCCCTCTAGCGATCTACGAGGAGGACAAAGAGAAGATTGACCAGTACCTTCAACGCTTTGAAGCTATGTCGGTTGCTATGGGTCTGGAGCGTGATAAATGGAATCTCAAGCTATCCCAGGGATTACGTGGGACCGGTTACGAGGTTTTTTCTCGCCTGCCACCAGGACATGAGAACAAATATGATGAGTTGAAGACGGCTCTGCTGAAACGATTCGAAGTTACGTCACATACCTACCGGAAAAAAATTTCGAGGAGCGAAACGAGAACCGGGGCTGTTGTTCGCCACCTATAGTCTGCGTCTGAAAGCATATCTCCATAAGTGGATTGATTTTGCGGGGTTCGCACATGACTATGAGAGTCTGGAAGAGCTCATGGTAGTCGACCAGATGCGGAAGCAAATGTCGAAACCTCTCAGGACATTCTTGGGAGAACAAGGGGCGGAACGAATCGACATGGTGACGAAATTGGCAGAACGGTTCGTTGAGGTCCATGGGGAGGCAGCAGAAAACCTTTCTACAAACACCAAAAGTCAGGAAAAACATAACCTGAAGAAAGCCAAGAGCACAGGAACTAAGAAGGTGGAACCATATGTCAAAACTTCAGAGGAGAATTTGGAGAAGACGAAGGGGGAAAGCAAGAGCACTTCGAGCTCTACACCAAAACGACCATGGTCGGAGAAGTGGTGTTCGATTTGTAAGTCACCTTCTCACAATACGAAGGATTGCAAATCGAAGGCTAAGAACCCTCACTTTGCGGCATGTCAAGTGACTTCAAGGGAGGTGGACACTGACAATGCCAAGGTCGACAAGGATGCTCACCAGCAGGAGAGCTCAATAAAGTCCGGCACTAGAAAATCTAGGATAGGGAAATGGTGCAAACACTGCAAGTCGAATATGCACAATGACTGCAGGGGAAAGTCAGGAGGCACTCAATTCGTCGTGTGTCCCGGGAAACCTAAGGTGGAGCCCACTGAACAGATCGAGGCCGAGGGAGAGACTCCAGACCAGGAAAAACTACCTGTAGTGGAATTGGTAGAAGTTAACGGTCGTCAAGTGGAGTGTTTGTACGACACAGGACTGGACGGGGAGGCCGTGATTTCTGCGGATCTGGTACATCCAGAACAATTCACAGGTGAAACCATGGAGATACAGCCTGCACAGAAGAGTGCTGTAGCCATGAAATTGCCCATTGCCAGAGTGGAGATTCGGTCAAGATATGTCACCGGCACCATCAAGGCCGCGGTGTTGATCGATCCCATTTTTCCCGTAATCCTCGGTTGCCGGTATGTCTTTCTGGGATGAGGCAGAAGCAAATGTGACTAACCCACTGCCAGGGGGAGTTGCGAACTGCCCAGAGTGAGGATGCTACATTACGTCCTTGCTACAAAAAGCTGCAGAAAAGTACTGATCCACCCAAACGGGGGCAGTACTATATGAAGAATAGGATACTCTACTGGAGAGCCGGAAGGGGAGACAACCTACATGGTCAGTTGGTGGTCCCAAAGGCCCACCGTTCCCAGATTCTTCATATGGGGCATACCATCTCATTCAGTGGGCATATGGGTATTGCCGCCACGATGCAGCGAATTTCCCGCCATTACTATTGGCCGGGAATGACAGGTGATGTGCGTCGGTATGTGAAGTCATGCCCTGAGTGCCAGAGGGTGGCACCGAAACACTGGACAGCACCGGTGGTCTTGGGTGAGATGCCCATCATGAACTCTCCTTTCGAGAGGGTAGACATCGATATTGTGGGTCCACTTCCTAGGACTAGGAAGAGGAACATGTACATACTCACCATGGTGGATTGCTGTACAATGTGGTGTGAAGCCATACCGTTGACCACAATTGACTCGAAACGAGTGGCGGACGCACTGATGGGGGCCTTTACCAGATTAGGCTTTCCTGATCAAATACTGACGAACAATGGGTCTCAGTTTTGTGGAAAACTAATGGAGGAGGTATTTAGGGTGTTCCACTCTAACCATATCCATACCAGCCCTTACCACCCTCAAGGCAATGGACAAGTAGAGCGTTTCAACGGCACGTTGATGACAATGCTCAGGAAACTGGCGCAGGAAAAACCTGATAGGTGGGATGAATATATCCCAGCAGCACTCTTTGCCTATCGGGAAGTTCCTCATGGCTCAACAGGACTACCACCCGCTACGTTGCTGTTTGGTCGTCCAATCAAAGGACCGTTGGAAGCCATGTTGAGGAGTTGGACTGAAGAGGGGACGTCTGAAGAAGTGATCTCTTCTTATAAATATGTGGAGGAACTGAAAGAAAAACTTCACAAGGGATGGACTCTGGCAAATCAAATCTTGAAAAAGGCCAGAAAAAGACATGCAGCTTACTACAACCGTAGGTCTAAAGACAGATCTCTAGAGGTGGGAGACAAAGTATTGTTGCTACTCCCAACGGGAAACAACAAACTGGAGATAGGTTGGCAAGGACCATTTCCCGTGGAAAGGGTGATATCCAGAACCATCTATCAGATCCGGATCCGGGGAAAATCAAAGATTTTTCCATATCAATCTCTTGCGGAAATATGAAGAGAGACCCGGAGAAAAAACAGCTCACCTCATGGCAATGGCAGTTGCAGTGGAGACAGAAGTGGGAACCAACGAGGGCAGGGAATATTCCCTGGTACACCAGGAAACCTACAAGGATGTGCAGGTGAACCCAGATCTAACTTCCCAGGAGAGGGAAAAGATAACCCAGGTTCTCGAGTCTCATAAGGAAATACTGACTGATAAACCAGGACGAACGAGGTTGGTGGAGTTCGAGATGACTTTGACCACTCAAGAGCCTGTTCGCCAAAAGGTTTACCCAGTGCCATTCTCTAAAGAAAAGGCCCTGGAGGAGGAAATACAGAAACTGTTGGAGGATGACGTGATTGCACCATCCACATCCCCATACAATGCGGGGGTGGTTTTGTTACGAAAACCAAGTGGAGAACACCGGTTGTGTATAGACTACCGACTGCTGAACAGTCATACACAATTTCAGGTGGAACCTTTGCCGAATCCAACTCAGTTATTTGCGAGGCTCCATAAGGCAAGGTATTTCTCAAAGGTGGATCTGAGTCGAGGGTATTATCAGATTCCAGTCAAACCAGAGGTTCGACCTCTACTGGCCTTCAGTACCTCCAGTGGATATTACGAATTCAAGGTCATGCCCTTTGGACTCAGCAATGCACCTAGTGTGTTTACTCGCATGATGAGGACTTTACTTGATCCTTTACAGGATCCGTCCATCATCTCATTCATGGATGATATTCTGATTTCCAGTGACAGTTTGGATGACCATTTACAATCCTTGAAACGAGTTTTCAATAGGCTCAAGGAAGCAGGGCTTACTGCTCGCCCAACCAAGTGTATGATTGGTTACCAGACTCTGGAATTTCTAGGTCACACCATCACTCCAGGACACATTGTCCCAGAGGAAAAGAACCTAGAGAAAATCAGGTGTGCTCCAAGGCCAAAAACGCAGAAGGATGTGCGATCTTTTCTCTCGTTGTGTGGGTTCGACCACAAATTTTTCCCACATTTCACTGAACTGGGAGCTCCATTAACGGAAACCTTGAAAAAGGGATTCCCGGACCAAATCGTTTGGACACCAGAATGTGAGAGTGCTTACAGTCAGTTGAAGGAGGCCTTGGTCAGCAAACCTGTGTTACAGCTCCCGGACCTTTCCAAACCATTTGTGTTGAGAACGGATGCAAGTGGGATTGGGATTGGGGCAGCTTTGTTACAGGAAGGAAAAGACGATGCTTCAGTTTTGAAACCAGTGGCATACGCAAGCAAGAAACTTCTCCCGGCTGAGAGGAATTATTCGACCGTCGAGAGAGAGTGTTTGTCTCTCGTATGGGCCGTGCAAAAATTCCAGCCCTATCTGTATGGAGTTCAGTTTCGAGTTCAGTCAGATCATCAACCTTTGATTTTCCTGGCCACTTCTCAGAAGTTCAACGCCCGTTTGATGTGGTTGTAGTTGCTACTTCAGCCATACCACTTTACAGTGGAGTATATACCTGGGAAGGAAAATGTTGGAGCTGATTTCCTGTCTAGACATCCAGCTCCCGAAGAAAAGGAATAGATCATCTGGATCGAACCTCCAAGAAGAAAGAGTTGTTGCGGACTACTCTCTTAGGAGGGGGCCTATGTCGCGAATTAAACTTGATGTTCGATCAATGACAACCAAGACCCGACATTAGTCGGCAAAAAAAGCAACCCTTTGATGTTGTACAGACGGGGAAAAATACGGCGCATCAAAATGTCTACACAGTCGGCGATTTTGTATGATGTGGATTGTTCGAGAAACAAATACGTCGCGTTACAATGTCTACACCGGTCGGCATTTTGTTAACAAATTGTTGCTCGAGACGAACAACGGCGTTATCTGTCTGCAAGGCGGGAGACGGCTTTTGAAGTGATAGAAGGAATGTCTGTCTAGAAGTCGGATGGAGTCTGTGATGTGGGGAATTCTCAGGTTGAACTATTGATGTACGGGACAAAGAATTTCCCCAAATGAAAGCAAATTTGACCGCAGATTGACTCCAGTTAGTCTAGAATAGGAGGAGAAAACGAGACTCTGGACTGATTGGCGTCTAGACTTTTTGGTGACGTCACTCAAGCACCGATATAAACCCAGTTGCGGTAAACAAGGGGAGGGAGTCGATCAAGATTTCTGAAGTGGGAAAGATCGGTGCAGTTTTCCGAGTTGTGTTACATGAGAGAGACTATAATGCTAAGTGGTGATAGTTATCCGCGGACATAGATCCAGTCTGTAATTGCATAGTTTCGATTAGCAACTGGAATAGGCATATGGGTCCATTTACAGGTCCATGTATGTGTGCTATGATTTTCAACAGTTAAGCTAACACATTTTAGAAGATGATGGCTCAGAATTTGAAGACAGAAGTTGCTGAGAGGCCGCTACATTGGGCTTATACCCAAGTTGGTTTGCAGGAACCTGGCTTCTGCTGAGCAGGACATGCTGAGGAGATTTATGTTTAGCAAGTGATAGGTGTATCACTGAACAGTCATAACATTGTAGATATATGTCTCGAAGTGCCTGTCCTCTAAATCCCACGGGACCGTACACTTAAAGCAACTCAAATTGAACTCGTCAAGAACAGATCAGAACAACAAAACATGTTCTATCTTACCAACAGATCATGAACATAAGGCAGACTCAAATCGAGCAAGCGAAAGACGTACGTTTATTCCGCCGCAGGACAAAGTATATGCTCTTGTAGAAACGTGAGCTGATCCCTATACGCAGGATCGGCGCTCACCTAAATAACATCTACCTACGAGCTCTAAGTCCAGCTCGCTGCCCTTGAGGCCTAATTATCCAAATCCTCAGTTCAACTGATTAAATAAAAGTCTAGGTATCCGCACCCGGTCTTTCCACTGTTGTGTTGTCTTTAATACATTCCTCTCCGGACTCCCAGCTGCTTCATCACGAAATTACCGCCTCCAGGTGTCACCTTCACACGGAGCCTTTTAGAAACACATCCTTTCGAATCCACAATTCACAGCGTCCCCCGTTGCCGTGCAATGACGTTGTATTCCTTTCCTTGGTTTCTCATATTTGTCGTCCAGTTTTGTGACTGTCTGGGAAAATCCAGTAAGGTCTCTTCTTTATACTTGGTGGCGCGTGTTCCGTTATGTGGCATAATGCCCCCTCCCAGATAAAAAAAATTATTTATAATTTTTTTCTTTATATCTGTATATTTGTACGACTACCACAACAATTTTAACCACAACTGAATAGTACTTGGTTTTACCCCCTTATCTACCCTAAAAAAAAATAAAGCTACATAACGGGCACGCCCACCTGTCCAAACCCTCCGTTGGACGTCGTGTGGCTGATCATGGGCAATCAGACCAACTAATAAACATATTAGTCCCTACCTTGTCATAATAGACAAGTGTGTCCTAACTCTAGGTTTTACCATGAGTTTAGGACGAGGGTAATAATGAGGTTTTCCATGTAACCATTTTTGTTGTAGTTGACCCTTGTTGTCCTTATTTGGTACCATACATCTTTTCCTTTTCCTGAAATTTATCTCCATGGGTAGGGTGACTTATACGCTTTCCGCCTTGAGAATCTATTGATCCTTTTCCTGTGGATATCTTAAGAATGTCGCTTGATTGTATCTATTCTTTTGCTCCTTCTGTGCCGCTTAATCCATCTACTATAATATTAATTAATCCAACAACATTGTTAATGCAAGTAAATAATTAATATCATCGAATTCAATATTTATATTAATACCAATATCATATTAATATCAATCTGCAATTACTTATTAATAATTTAACAATCAACTAATGAATAACTATTATTAACACAATCATATACCGTTCACAGTTAGTGTGACAATACAAAACAAAATACTTGGCTTAGCCATTGAATGCACAATGAATGTTCCAATCATGCGTCTCTTGTGAAGTTCTTATTCCGAGTATTGCCTTCACTCACGCTGTCAATGGAAAATCGGTAACATATGTACCTAATTGACTAAATTCTATTTGTAATAATAATCTATTAATATTTAGTTGATTCTTATAGCATTGTTCCCTCAATTCGGCGCTATCTGAATATATCTTTATCGAATTTCTTAATAACTTATGAAAGAACAGAACATTAATATATATAACTAATTAACTTATAACAAAGAACTGCCCTTCTATTCAACTATAATCGACTGAGAATGTCAGCAAGATTATTATCCTTTCCAGGAATGTGACAGATGTCAAATTCATAGTCCTGTAACAGTAATGACCATCTATGTATTCTCGAATTCTTCGGATGACCCGATTTGAAAATTTGCAAAGGTTTGTTATCCGAAAGAACCAGAAATTTCCTACCTAGTAAGTATCTAGAGAATTTCTCAATACTTTCAATTAAAGCTAGAGCTTCTAGTTCAGTAACAGCATAGTTTCTCTGAGTTTCAGATAGCTTCTTACTGAAGTAGAGAATAGGATGTAGTTTCCCTTCATGTAGTTGAAGTAATACAGCTGAAATAGCATGTAGACTAGCATCCGTTTGTAAAACAAAATCTTTTGAAATGTCAGGTAATTTCAAAATAGGATATGTACTAAATAGAGTTTTTATTTGTTGTAATAACTTCTCATGATCCTCTGTCCAAACTATCTTTGTTGGTTGACCTTTCCTTAACAGTTCCGAGAATGTTGCTGTCATATGTGCAAAATTAGGGATAAACTTTTGATAATAATTAATCAACCCTAATACACTCCTAAGCTCCTTCTTTGATGTTGGAGGTTTGATATTGAGAATCTTTGTCACAACTAATGGATCTGTTTTCCTAAATCCGTTAGAGATTCTATGACCTAGAAATTGTATCTCAGTAAACCCTATCTCAATTTTACTTGGTTTAGCTTTCAACCCATGTTCTTGTATTCTGTGAAATACTTGTTTTAGAATTTTAACATGTGTGTCAATATCACAAGTATGAATACAAATATCATCCATATACGTTGCTACGTTGGTAATTCCATGAAGTAATCTTCTCATCATTCTCATGAATGTACTTGGTGCATTTTGTAAACCAAATGGAAGATATGCCCATTCATATAAACCCAACGGCGTGCTAAAAGCTGTAATATGCTTTGAATCTTCCTCCATTGGAATTTGCCAATATCCTTTTGTAAGGTCAATTTTCGAAAATAGTTTCGAGTTTGCCATGGTTTCAATTAACTCATCGATATTTGGCATAGGTTCTGCATCTAGTAAAGTTAATTCATTAACTTTCCTATAATCAACGCATAAACGTAATGACCCATCTTTTTTCTTAACAATTACAACTGGTGAACAGTAATTTGAAATTGATTTCTTTATAATTCCAGTTTTATCTAGATCTGAAATTTCTGCAGTAACTTTTTCCAAATAATGTATTGGAATAGGATATGGTTTCACTTTAACTGGGATATTTGATAATAAAGTTATCTTATGTTTAATCAGTGATGTCTGTCCCGGTTTATCTGAAAAAAATTGAACTATATTCCTTTATTGCAATAATAAGCTTTTCTCTATCTTGTACTGATAAATCTTTACTTATCTGTATCGCTTGCCAATTACTGTCGCTATTCACTATAGGTGTTGGAATTTGTTGTTGTTTAGCATCTTCTTGTTGCTCATTAATTACCCAACAAGCTGTTGCTATCCTATGAGGAATTTGTTTTGTCACTTGACCTGAGTTATCCTCACGTGGAATATATGGCTTCAACATATTAATATGAAAAATTTTTATGTTTGCCATTGACATCAATACGATAATCTACATCGCTAATTTTCTTAATCACCTTAAATGGACCTTGCCATGAAGTAACAAGACAATCTCGAGGATCAGGTAACAATAACCAAACCTCTTCTTCTTCTTTCAAGACTATTGTCTTGGCGTTCCTATTACCATATTGTCTGTATCTTTCTCCAGCTTTATCTAGTGCAGATTTTGCAATCTGACAAGCTGTGATAATTTTTTCTCTTAATTGTGTCACCATTTCATATGCATCTCTTTTCGGATGATCATATGTTTTCTTTGTGAGTAAGTCATTATATATTAATAATGGATCTCTTGGATTTGCTCCATATACCAATTCGAATGGAGAAAACCCTGTACTAAATTGTGGTACCTCTCGGTATGCAAATAGTACTGCTGGTAATAACATATCCCAA
Organism: Cepaea nemoralis; assembly: GCA_014155875.1. NCBI lineage: Eukaryota > Metazoa > Mollusca > Gastropoda > Stylommatophora > Helicidae > Cepaea > Cepaea nemoralis. The sequence goes on from JACEFZ010028085.1 coordinate 417,515, forward strand.
TCTTTGGGTCTTTCCGCAGCAACTTTCGCCAGAGTTCATTTAAGAACTCCGTTGTAGTTCTCATTCACACCATTTGTCATCGGGTGCCAAGGTGAACTAAACAGCTGTGGAATCCCAAGTATCTTCATTGCCTCTTGAGTAGCCGTTGATATAAACTGACTACCTCTATCTGATAATATGCAGCTAGGAAATCCTATTCTGCTAAAAATTATCAACAATGAATCTAAAATGGATCTACTCGTGATACACTTTAAAGGAATAGCCTCTGGCCAACGAGTACACAGATCAATCATAGTTAATATGAATCTATTGCCTCGATCAGTAGTTGTATTTAGTGGACCCACAATATCTATAGCTATTTTCTGAAATGGTCGTGATGCCAAATCAGTTTTCTGAACATGTGCTTTGGGATGTTTGCCTTTTTGTGTGGTCATCTGACATAATGTACATGAACGTACATGTGTGGTAATGTCTTTGTTATATCCAGGCCAATAGAACTGCGTTAGCAATCTATTAGTGGTTTTAGCAATCCCCATATGACCAGCGAATGGAGAATCATGTGCTAATTTTAATGCTTCAGTACGATATTTCGATGGAAGTACAGTCTGAAAATAACGTGATGTACCTCTATCATATCGCCTCGATAAAATATTATTGTCTAGGAAAAATTTCCAATTACCTCTTTTACCTTGTTTTGTTGGTTCACTCAACTTCTTAAAACAAGATTTTAGAGTCGGATCCTGTTTCTGATCTTCTGGTAAATCAGTCACTAGTCTGATATTATTTTCTAATTTGTCACTGTCTTTATCCCTTTTGTCTTGAGCTCTTGTAATTGCGTTAGCTCTTGCATGATCAATCTCCCATTGCTTTGCTTCATCATGCATTACTTGTTTCGCATCTGGTATGTTACCAATCAGTAATCCGGCACAAGGATTTGGTAATACCGCTGCATTTATTGTGCCTTCGTAATATGGTGACATAATCGTAATCGTGGCAATCTTATATCTCTCTATTGTGCCACCGAATGTTCTGCACTCTACAGTCTCGCCTGTATAATCTTCTTCTTTTATGAGCTTTCGATCTACTCCGACAATCGAAGCTCCAGAATCACGAATGCAAGTAGTGGTTTCACCATTTACCCATGCTTGATGAACTTTTAGTTTGCCATTTTGTATGCTAACGGCATTAGCTTCATGAATAGTTTCTATACATTCATTACTAATACTGTCAGTTATACCCTTATCTGACTTATTAGTCTGATCATCATACCGTTGTATGATAGCTGCGTGTGTCTCTTCTAAATCGTCTGAGTCACTACTGGAGTATATGTATGCTGTACTCGCTTCCTTCCAGGAATTTCTCATCTGACACGACCTACTAGTGTGTCCGTACGCCCTACATGAGAAACATTTAATGCTTCTTTTAAAAGAGTCATACTTACTTCTCTTCTTAGTAGTAATGTCTTTCAGATATGCGGTATAACCTGGATGTTTATCACACATTTCTAAATTTCCATGCGATAATCTACAATACTGACATCTGGTGAATTGGCCTTTCCTTGGTCTATCACCTTCTCTATTGTAAGGACTATTTCTATTGCCACCACTACTAAACTTTCTAAACTTACCGTTTCCTCTTTGGAATTTTGCACTTGCTCCTATTACTAATTCAGGTTGAGTACAGTTGGCAAACACGTCTCTATGTGCATTAAAGTAAGACTCACCTTTAGCTTCCATTTCATTTAAACTCTTACATTTATTTTCCATCAGAAATACTGCCATAGGTTCTGGTATCGCAGATAACAGTCTATCTCTGATAATTAAATCTCTAATTTTCTCATAATTAGATTCTATATCAGCAGCCTTACACCACTTGTCAAAACTAGATGCCATTTCTGAAGCAAAATCAAGGAACGTTTGGTTCGATTTCGGTGTAAGTGTCTTAAACTTCGTACGTAAACCAGCCTCGTCCAATGAAAAATGTGATAGCACACGATCGCGCATGTATTTGTAATTTGTACGCAAATCTTCAGGAATTAACTCTATCACTTTTAACGGCTCTAACGCGAGGTGACGATGAAATAAAATCGGTACGTCCTTCTCCGGTACCTTGTAGTACTTTACGAGCACATCGAAATTCGTTATCCACGAACTAACAGAATCACCTTGTTGAAAATTCCTAAATAAACCTTGGTACTTTTTTACAGGATCGTTCTGTTTAGCCATCATTTTCTCTCGTTCGATTTCAGCTCCACGTTCCATCTCAAGAGTCTTGACCCTTAGGTTACCTTCAACCTCCTTGTCCTTCCAAAGTGTTTCTGTAGCAAGTCGCTCTTTATCAAACGCCAATTGTTTCTCTTTCAATTGCATTTCTATAATTAACTTCTCTTTTTCCGCTGCAATCTTTTCGCGTTCCACATTTAATTCTCTCTCTCTAGCCTCCATTCGTTCGCGTTCCAAAGCCATCTCTTTTTCCTTTAATTCTCTCTCCTCCTTCTCACGTGTATGTTGAAGTTGTCTTTCTTCCTTTTCACGCGTAGCTTGTAGTTGTCTTTCCTCTTTTTCCAGTTGTCTAGCTTCCTTCTCTGCTGTAAGCTGGAGTTGTCTAGTTTCCTTCTCTGCTGTAAGCTGGAGTTGTCTAGCTTCCTTCTCTGCTGTGAGCTGGAGTTGTGTAGTTTCTTTGTCACGTTTTTGTTGTTCATTGAGCTCATGCTTTGCCCAATCTCTAAGGTCAGAACCAGTTAACCCAGTTCTTTCACCTAATTCAATGAAATGTTGTAGTGTCGACATCTTGTCCTAATGTCCTACCTGTAAAATGAGCTATCTGGGTGAAATAAATATGGTCGTAGGCAAGAGAAGAAAAGAATCGACAAAATTGTAATATTGTCTCAGATCACTATCATTCGGATAGTACCGTAAATGTTATATCACACTTGAGCAAATACAACTCAAATAAATTTGTAGTGTCAACTTGAACACCACAAAAAAAATCAATCAAATATCTCTATAATAAACTAAATAAATATACTAGAAAAATTAAATATGAATAAATATATTCAATATACAATATATATATGTAACGCAAGACAACTAACAATCATCAAAGACGAATGACGAGTGACGCGAATACATATTACTGTTTACAAACAATAACAAATTTTTTTTTATCCACATTTTTTTTTTTTACGGGTAACGCACATACTATACTACTACAGTTATGACAAGACAATAGTATTGTGGTGAAGCCCGCAAGATCCAAAAAAATGATAAATAGTGCCTTATTACAAGGATCAATGCTATAATACATCAACAATACAATTGCTACTGGCCTTTAGCGCATCTCCCGAACGTAGAGTAATATTTGAATCGCTCGAGAATTGATATAATTTGAGACTCTCAATTACGTGTTGATACGTTCCAAACTATACTGATCCGTAATCGGCAATCGATCAGTTGTATCCTGGTTGGATGAAAATATGTGAGGAGATGTGTAACGACTGTTGCTCCTGCCTTAAGATGATAGCACAATTAACTTGTACTTGTACCCTGGACCGACGTGGCCCGTCACCGACTCATAAGAACACGTAGTCGGCTGTGGTATATCGACGAAACTTGAGTTTATTTTAGCCTTAGTATTGATACTTTAGGCTGAATGTGTGCTGTAGGTACTTGATTCGACCTCTGGTAAGCAAAGTCCAATGAGTGAACAGGCTGTGTGCCCGTTATCACGATCCGATGATAAACGATAGTGTAGTCTTGTTATCAATCCGTGTGACAGTGTTCGTATGTCCTGGTGTCCGTGTATTAGAGTACGTTCATAAATTCAGTTCATAAATGTGCAACGTCCAAATAACGCAACATCTTCCTTGTCAATTATGGTGGAGACGAGTGTCCGTGGTGTACGTGCTATCCATCTTGACACATGACGAAGTGTGCATATAAAATGTCGTAATATGTACTAACTCACCTATGCGCCGATAATTCAGACATGAAGTAGTGTCGGCAGTAGATATAATGAACGTTTGATGTACATATCCCACAAATGTAGGTAGTTAAATGCTTTGGCGTTCTGAACCAACAAGTCAAAACTTTCTGTAATGTTCACAGAATTAGCGAATGTCTTTCCAACAACGTAACTATAACTGTGCGTCGGCAGTACACCCCATCATGTGTGTATCAGTCCACCGATAAATCTGATAAAATTGTGACAAATATCTGAGCCTGTAATGAACTTCATAGATTCAGCAAATTGCTCAATATAATGCACCACTTTCGCGCATTTCTAATCGATCATAGATTCTTGAATACAAATTGTCAATCGTTGTGCTATAGTCTAATAGGTTACTGTGGTGTAGAATTGTGGCAGCGCAGTGTTTCTTCAGCTCTCACTGCCTACTCACATCGACATAATTCCTTCCAATGTCGACCATGGTGTCGATTGTTTCGTATATCTCTTATGTAACCACCATCTTCTTTTCTCACGTAGACTTGTAGTTGTAACCGTATATTCTTTAAATAAATAATGTTCTTAAATAAGTTACACTATTAGTAAATGTTCGTTGTTTCTAATATTTCATAGCGCTGTGGTGTGTTCAATAATGTGGAATGTTTTTTTCGCATCTGGTGCAAACTTGATATGATTAATAGATCGCACTTCTTGAACATGATTGAGTTATTATGTATTAATTGTGTACGTACTTACAGTTTTTATGATGTTTTAATTTCACCTGTTGATATTACTTTATCACACAATGCTCTTTCCCTTCATTTATTTCGGCTGTTGTTCCGGCATTTTTATGACGCGGATTTTCATGTGCTCCTTCTTTCTTTCTGTGTAGCGCGGTGTGGAATGTGCCGCTGGCGCGTAATTTCTTTTATGATCAGCTATGGAAATTGGCGGGGAATCTGTGTTGACAAACAAACAGTCCAGAGACGACCCCCATGTGTCTCGAAGTGCCTGTCCTCTAAATCCCACGGGACCGTACACTTAAAGCAACTCAAATTGAACTCGTCAAGAACAGATCAGAACAACAAATCATGTTCTATCTTACCAACAGATCATGAACATATGGCAGACTCAAATCGAGGAAGCGAAAGACGTACGTTTATTCCGCCGCAGGACAAAGTATATGCTCTTGTAGAAACGTGAGCTGATCCCTATACGCAGGATCGGCGCTCACCTAAATAACATCTACCTACGAGCTCTAAGTCCAGCTCGCTGCCCTTGAGGCCTAATTATCCAAATCCTCAGTTCAACTGATTAAATAAAAGTCTAGGTATCCGCACCCGGTCTTTCCACTGTTGTGTTGTCTTTAATACATTCCTCTCCGGACTCCCAGCTGCTTCATCACGAAATTACCGCCTCCAGGTGTCACCTTCACACGGAGCCTTTTAGAAACACATCCTTTCGAATCCACAATTCACAGCGTCCCCCGTTGCCGTGCAATGACGTTGTTTTCCTTTCCTTGGTTTCTCATATTTGTCGTCCAGTTTTGTGACTGTCTGGGAAAATCCAGTAAGGTCTCTTCTTTATACTTGGTGGCGCGTGTTCCGTTATGTGGCAATATACACTACTGATACCAGGAACATTCATACAAATTTATACTGATACCTAGAACAGCCAGAGTGTGTTGTTAATATGGGGAATCTTTTAAACCAGTGACACTAGATACATTAAGATTTCCCCAGTAACAGTGACAATAGGGTTATAATTTTTCTGATTAACAATCAGTTAAATAACAGAGTAAATTCATAGTGTTAAGCAAATTGAAGACTCTCATTAGACAGTGTTTGTCATGGGTGTCCAAGCATCCTAGTGGTTCAAGAGACAACGGATGAAGTCTTCACGTGATCGGAGGAGCATCACCTTGGTGAGGTTGCTTGTCTGGAATACATGGTGCTAGTGTGTTCTCAGCACAGTGATGAGAATGACTATACTCCTGAACACTGATCTGAGTCTATATACACTTTAGAGTACACGTCACACATTCTACACCTCACACACACACACACACACACACACACACACACACACACACACACACACACACACACACACACACACACACACACACACACACACACACACTTCTCCTACATATACTCTTTGCTTTAATAAATTTCTTGTTTTATTTGTTGAAGCTAGAGTTGTCACGTATGTTATGTTGGGGAAGAATGAGAGGGGGCATGATCCAGGAGTGAGTAAGAGTGAGAAGAAGGTGTCTTCAGATTGAGGGAGTGTTGTGGACGGAGTCTACTGGATATCTCCAGGATAGAGATATTGAATTTTTAAAAAAATGTGGGTGTTGATTCCCCTCACTCCAGGGACGACACTAAAGTGGTAAAGAAGAACAAATAACTACTACGACATTTGTAACAGTAGTGGAGTATTAGGGTATTAGGATCTAGTGGGAAACAGCTACAGCACGATTGAGCATTGGGAGGTGAAAGCGAGGAGAGATGCTCAAATCGTGACGTAGTGGGTTGTCTGGGGGCAGTCTACATCCCGGCTTGGAACTGGAAGGAAGCCATGTTGTCACCATCGAAGAAAATAAACAGTCTTTGATATTAAAACCCAGTCTTTGTTGGTTCTGTACTCTGTTACAGGACTAATAATTTGGAGCCGCTTAACCAGGATTCTGGACTTTGCCGTCGCGGACGCAATGCGAAGTACTAATAAACAGCAGAAAACGATGGAGAATTTTTAATAAACACCTTTCTCCGCTTGCGGCAACAAGAAGAAGAGGGAATTTAGAATCTTGTAGAAGAAACAATCAAAAGATCCAGACCAGACTACCTTTTGAGGCCTGCAACTTAGAACAAACGTTTTTTTCGAACAGTCGTTTGGAACCGCCATACCTATGGAAATCAGTTTTTGGATGGAGCTACTATCTGTTGGAGGTTTTTGTCAAAGTCGGGAGCCGCTTATTATTGTGCTCTGGAGTGACCGAACTGTGGTCGATATCCTCCTGTGAGTTTGGACTGCCGTCATTGCAGCCGTTGTTTTAACCTGGCTGGTCTGAAGGTCACTTGCTTGTTAACGGACTGAGGAAATTTTTCTGCTCTCAAATTCTAAGAAAATGGCCGTCTATGAGACTTACGGCTATAATTGGTTTGGACCGAAGCTCCTTATCAAGTTCGGCTGAAATACTGATTTTCTTGATCACCGTCGTCCAGTGATGGTTTTGATCGCTGTGGCCCAGTAAACTAAGTCATTAAAATCGAGCCCTTGTCAGCTCATCTCAGAACTTTACTGTGTTTCAAGAGCCCGTCCCTGGGTGGCTGGTACGGTTGACCGCTCTTCACAATCTTGTGAAGCCCTATCGAGCTTTGTGGAGCCATATCGAGCCTTGTGAAGCCCTATCGAGCTTTGTGGAGCCATATCGAGCCTTGTGAAGCCTTATCGAGCTTTGTGGAGCCATATCGAGCCTTGTGAAGCCCTATCGAGGCCTGTGGACTACAGTCGAGCATTTTTTACCTCAAGAGGCTTGGTATAGCCGTCACTTTTCATTGTCCACCTCAAGAGGCTTGGTAGAGCCGTCGCTTTGCATTGTACAACTCAAGAGGCTTGGCATAGCCACCGTTTTGCATTTTTTACCTCAAGAGGCCTACCATGGCCGTTGCCTGAACTTTATCGTTTTCAAGGGGCTTACCATAGCCGTTGCCTGGAATTATCGCTTCCAAAGGGCTTACCATAGCCTGAATTTTGCCATTTTCAAGAGCTTGGTCCAAGCCGCCACCTGCGTTGTCGTTTGTTTCAACGGGCTACCAAAGCCGCTGCCATACATCGTTGTTTCAGGGAGCTGACCAAGACTGCTCTCTGATCGCTGTCTGATCGATTTGAAGCCTACTGTCGGGAAGTGCTGCTCTTTGATCGCTGTTTGATCGTTTTGAAACTTGCTGTCGGAAAGTGCTGCTCTTTGATCGTTCAAAAACTGGGACACCCACGCTCTAGACTTCACAAACTGGAACAAATACTTGTAACTGAACGGATAACGCAAAGGAAGCAAAGTATGGAACAATATTGATTTAATTAAGTAAGTAAAATTATAATTGGACATATAAAATTGACATATAAATTTTGTGTTATAATAATTAACTTGGAATTGAATAAGATTAATATTATACTAATATAGTGATATATATTGCAATTTTGTGTTGTACGGGGGTATTTCATATTTCAGATCTACAATATGGAGGCCCTAGATATTTCGTTAGGACAGGTACTTGGTAGTGTAAGTAGCAAAGTTAGACACAATACTAAAACAGCATCTTGTTTGGTTCATAATAGTGTATAGTGGATTGGATTACATTGCCGAACATTGTCAACATACAACAAACTGGATAAATATGAATAAGGAATTAGGACGCGTGACTGCATGGTTACAGGAATTGAAAGTAGCGGTCGATGAGGTTAATAATTTTGTAGAAAGGTTAAGAAGAAGAACAAATGGATTAGTGACCTATAATGTACAGTGCAACAGAGTAGGAGGGAATAACAGGAGACAGCCATTGCTTGATAAAGACAAAAGACAATATGGTTATGACGAACCAAGGCCAAATGCTTATAGGGTAAAAGACGGTGAGAAGAACAGACGTAATAGTGAAAGGTCGGACTGGTATAGTAGTTATAAATATAAAAGTGGGCGTGAGAGAAACTTTTCAGGGAAATCATGGAACTGGCCCTCTCACAGTGCAACCGCTAGAAAAAGACGTAACGACTGGTTTGAAAAGAGACAAAGACAATATTTGAAGTCAGGATCGAAAGACAGAGTAGAACACAAAGATAAGAATTCAACGACTCCTAAAGTACTGGCCAATATTAGGATTGAACAGGAAAAGAAGACGAAGATGTTAGTAAAGAAAAGAAACCGAGAGACACAGACGCAGGCAGGTAATACGATAGAAAATAGTACACAGACTCAGGTAGATACAGTAGAGAAAAAGGTCCAGGTACAACCAGCCGGCAAGATAACAAAGGGAAGTCAAACTGACTTAATAGAGACTCAGTCAAAACCAACTCATTTGACTAAGGGAGACAAGGTTGAAGTTAGGAAAGATAGACAGACGAGGACCAAGAACGAAAGAAAGCTAAAGAGGAGAAGTATTGAAGAAAGAAATACTAGTATGATAGTTAATAGAGGTACTACCGTGTCAAGTTCATCAGGTATAGACATGAAACTAATTCCCAAATGGTGTAGGAATATTAGCTGCCAGAGTTCAGGTTACGGAGAAGATATTCCTACCGCCGAATATTATAGTGATGCTGAAACAGATATAAATACTGATGATTCGGAGAATGAAAGAATTGCACTACGAGCAGATCCTGAATCGAAGCGTGATGTTCCCTCATACGGTGTAGTTACTGATAGACAGACAGACAGAGTTTTGGTTAGTGACTCTTTAGAACTAGATACTGGTTTGTATGACAAGAAAGTAGGGAAGGCTAAGGGACGAAGACCGAGAAAGAGAAAGAAACTCAGACGTTCTAAAGGCGACTATGGAAATGGAATTGACGTGGCTGCGGTGAACTACTATAATGAATCTGATGAGGGAACTATTGTCAGTGTGTCATCTGAAGACGAAATGGGGAAGTACAAACGTTACGTAAGGTATATAGGAAACAGTGAGCAGACCGACGCAAATAAAGGAAATAGAAAGAAAACATGTAAGAAGAAGAATAGTGATAGACAGATAGCGGGAATTTACTCCTCGACAACAGAAGATAACATAAGAAAACTCAGAGAATTAAGACCTGAGTACTTTAACAGGTTGACAACAGATAGTGAAGATGACATAATAAGAGAAAGACGGGTTAATGTATTGAAAGACAGTGAAGTATTTAACTTGGACACACTCTATAACGGTTAAAATTCCATGGGGGAAGAAGGAAAATGAAATAGTTTTGGATTATGAGAAGAACTGCGGTTTGAGCATATAGATATGTGAGCTGTCTAAAATAGGCTAGATGAATTTTTTGGTGTAGCATCGCATGGTACAAGACTAATACAGGGTAGGTGATAGTGTTGTGGAGGATAGAGAAGTACGGCAAATGATATTCCACGTGGATTACGAAATACAGGATATCGTGTGTTTGGTTGTGATGTAGGGAAAGTAAACTAGGTAAAAATACTCCTTTGTCCGGAATGGATAGATATAGAGAGTTAATCACGTCGAGTGATGTATAACTGGTGTAAGTAAAATAGAGTAGATTCAGCACAGAATTAGTAGAGGATGAGAGATAAACTAAGTACTAGAAATGCTTTGACTCAGAGCTATGACGTGATGTCTGAGATAGTTTCGCTTGGGAGTTTGAGAAGTAAGTATAGTATGGTTGACAGGTGAATCGAGAGTGTCTGGTGAGGAGATATAGGTTGAGGAGGAATTGAGTATCCTGGGTGTAAAATAGCCAGTTGAACGCGAGAATATTAAGAGTAAAAGACTGTAGAAGTTGATGCTTAAAGAATACGAGCTGATTAAGTCTGAGAAAGTTGTTGTGTGGAGAAGTATAGAATGATAGTTACGAGATTAGTGACCTGTTGGAATGAAGTTTGTTTGAGAGATAGTTGATAGTGCTGTAAATGAGATATAAGAAAGCAGTGAATTGAGAAAGTCCTCTGGAATAATTCGTCTGGTTGTGCGTTGTTCATACGTGAGTATAACTGTAGTCAGACAGCTGTTCGTCGTGATGAAGGAAGTAGGAGAGAGGTGTGGTGACGTCGCCTAAGTGAAATACATAGATAAAATGTAAGAGTGGCGTTGATATGTCTTGTGTCGAGGTGTGTAGAGGAGATCAATACGCTTAGGTTGTGGTGAGTGATTGCTGGAATGTTGAGGTGGCGTCTAAAGTGTTTTTTTGTAGTAATAGTATGGAGATGTTAGGTTGTCGCGATGCGAGAGTAGTCGTGAGATGAGAGCGAGGTTGTGTATCATAGTCCGTATGAATATGAGAAGAGTGGTTGATAAGTGACGTTGATAAAATGTGGAACATAGAGTATGCGAAAATCGAGAGATAGAAAGAAAATGATTGGAGAATTGTGATGTCTTTTCGTAGAATATCTGACGTTGGAAGGAAATTATGGAAGTTATATGACGAAAACGGAGTTAACATTCTGAATGATGTTTCATAAAACATGTTTAGTATTCTTAACAGGAACGAGAAAAGAGAGGTCTGCTGTCAGTTATAAGTGGCGTGGGTTGCAGTTCTGAAAGAATTCCGATAAATAAGAGTGAAAGATAAGAAGGTAAACAAGGTTAGTAAAATGAATGTTGGAGAACGTGTTCCGAGGAGGGTGACCGGTTTGATTATCGTCACGATACAAGAGTGCTAGAAAAGACTGGAGGATAGCTTAGAGTAGTCGTGGTGAGATGTTAGAAAGTAATGATACGTTAAGTAATTGCGTCGGATAGACGAGAAACTTAAAATTGGAATTACTGCTTGGTACAGCAAGTAGATGTGTTGGTGAGAGGTCTATAGTAAATAGACAAGTTCTTTTGATGGGAGTAGCATGGTGGAGATACTGTAGTTAACAGTAATGATTAGGAACTTGTAGTGATGTTTGGTACAAAGCCAAGGGAAACAATTGGATAGATGACGGCTGGTACATTGAGATGACATTGGAATAATCGCCACATTAGTAATAGAATAAATGAGTCGACCTGTAGTTTACAGTGCTTGCTTAAGAGGATATTTTAGATGTTATGATGTATTAGGAGTTAGGCTGGAAAAAGATAGAAAATTGTGAGGGGAGATAATCAATGTTTGACTTCCAGAAAAAGGAACGGTCAGTTGTTGAGTAGTGATTTTGGTTGAGGGGAACAAGTATTGTTCCGCGTTATGATGATCTGTAGATAACAGATAAATATATATATGTATATGTATATACGTATTTTGGCATTAATGCTTGGCATTGAGTTGTTTTGTTTTATAACAAAATAGGTATGAATTGTAGGAATAAATATGTGTTACAGGGATTCATATAGAAGGCCAATGAGGATGGGCCACTGTACGTAGTTAATTTTAAAGGGAATTATTTTTTTTTTTGAAAACCTTCTCTTTAGTGAGAAGACACTTGTTTTGTGGAGTCTGAGTTGAAATGCCTCATATATAAAATGTTTTTATGCTTGGTTTGGTCTTGTAAAAGGATTGTTATTATTTTAGAATAGGATTATTGTGTTCTTAGAATTGTGCATACAAACTACTGGTCCGTAAAAGAGACCAGTAGTATTAGGTAACAATAGAATAGGATGTATGTTGTATCATCATCACCATCATCATCACCATCGTCATCATACCTTTAGTTGAGTTGAGGGGAAACATAAATGATTGTTATAAAAATTTGGGGGGGGGGGACATGATGTTCTGTTGTGATTTTATTTTGCTGTTTTGTATGTTAAATAGTAGTTAATTAAGTTATGTTTAATTTACAGGGTTTTGTCTAGAATAAAGACAATACAGGGGGCTTTAATTAGGACCCTTCGTTCAGAAAAGAGTTAATAAAACTACTGAGAGCTAATAGAGAGACACATTCTCTTTGTGAAGAATAAATTCATGGGTATTTTGTTGCTGTGATAATCAGCGTAGAGAAGTTAATATGGCTATGAAGTGTTGGAAACATACGACGGGGTTACTACACAAGTAAAATGGTTATGGGAAAGTTTAGAGATTCAGCATTAATTAGAAAAATATGGGATTGGAAGCCACATGGGAGAAGAAAAGATTAATGAATACAGCAGTAGAGTAAATGAGGGGAAAGTTTTGAACATAGTTTCCGTGGGGTCAGAAGAGCCATGATATACACGAGATTGCTGGGTTATAGAAGAATAAGAAAATTACCCCAGACGAAGAGTAAACATGAATTGGATCCATGTTTGATTAGACACTGTGGATAACAGTACAATAGGAAAGGGGTGTAAGTGTGTTAGTGAGAAATGAACATAGGGGAGACATAATGACATGGGGTTTTTGAGAGTCCGTAATATATGGACTGAGATAAAGTCGATTGCAAGTAGTCACAGACAGGAGTTAGGAGTAGTATAAGGTTGCTGTTGATAACGGCATAAGTGGAGGTTTTAGTAGATATGCCCATAAGAAATGGACATTAAGAGAGAATATTTGACTGAGGTATAGGAGAAGATTAGTTATGCGAGGTGATGAGGTTATGTGAGGTGATGTGTATAATGTTGGAGGAGGTCTTAAGGGATAATAGACCTTTTTAATTGTGTCCTCGAGATGTGTTTTGTGGTTAACATTACAATGTGAGGTTGAGGTAAGGTAGTGTCTGTAATATATAGACACTTGGAAGTGAAGAATATTTTTGATGATTGGTATTTGATGCTGTAGATAGCAGCGTAAACTGTTACCATAATGAGTGGTACTGTGGGAGATATAAGTGTTTTAGACTTTATTACATAAAGTCTCAAATGACATAGGGGGGTAAAGGGGTGTGTGATTTAGGTGAGTGTTGTTTTTTTGAAAGAGTTCTATTTCTTCTTTTAAATTCCGGTGGCCACCGATTCTTTGTCTTCATATCGTGTGAAAGTGATTTCAGCTTAGTTGAAAGTGGAGAATTAGTGGGGTTGGTGATGATAAAAGGGAGCTGGTATCAGCGTTTGAAATTGTAAGCGGATTGCTTATGAAGTGGAAAAGAAGTATTTAAGAAGATGTGTTATGATGTATTGTATAAAGTTAAGATTTAAATGTTATTAAAGATATGTAAATATGTTATGTTTGTTTGAAGGGCCAGAAACGAAGAAGTGGGTTGACTATATAGCAGGGGAAAGAGTTAAAGAAATAGAATAATTACTTAAGTTGGAGTTGGTTTGGGGAGGATTAGAGGAACTGTGAGAGATAAGGAAAAAGAGGGAATAGAGTAAGGGGATTAGGAGTAAAGACTTTTTCCTTTATAGGAAAAAGTCTTTAGTAAACATAGGGAGGTGTAACAGTAGTGGAGTATTAGGGTATTAGGATCTAGTGGGAAACAGCTACAGCACGATTGAGCATTGGGAGTGAAAGCGAGGAGAGATGCTCAAATCGTGACGTAGTGGGTTGTCTGGGGGCAGTCTACATCCCGGCTTGGAACTGGAAGGAAGCCATATTGTCACCATCAAGAAAATAAACAGTCTTTGTATTAAAACCAAGTGTTGTTAGTCTTATACACTGTTACACATTCATTCTTTACACACACGACACTGAGGACATTTGGGATGCTCAGTAAAAATTTCATTGTTTTCCTGGAAGTATCCCTTGGTTCTCCAAAACTCTATTTAATGGTCTCAAATCATTGAGCCAGTAACAGCTAAACTAATTTTAACGGGCAGGATCACATTGAGAAAGAGGAACTTAGGATCCTTGATCTCTTTGGAGTTGAGCCATCAACTATTTATCCGACACTTGTCTTTTTATATAGAAATATGATAAGCCCTCTTTATGTTGCTGGTAAGTGTAGACAGGGGAAGCCTGTGTCTTAAAACCTATATTTGTCCATCCAATCGCTGTCTATATGACGAGTACATTGAAAAAAGTGTCTCTGTCTAGGTGAGCGTTGTGGGGGTTCGTCAGCTCTTTCGTGCTGGTCTTGGTATAGTCTCCAAAACAGTGATATGTCTTGCTACATAAGGAGACCATCCCTGTCTCCTCTTACTCTAGCTTAAATAACCCAGGGGTTCTTTTGTCGTAGACTAGCTTATCCTTACACGGGTCACAGGCTGTTACAACTCTCCTACTCCTAATAAACTATCGGTGACGGTTATCACATACCTCAGATTGAAACCATGAGCTACAGACTCTATAGACGTCTTCCTGAAACTCAGGTCTGACTGCCCGTGCTAGGGTCGGGGCGCTAAGAGCTAAGTACAAACTATCTGTGTCTATCTCACACAGTTGGAAATCCTGCCTTTCTATAAACTTGTCTATGAAATCATAGTAACATTCTAACGTGTGCAACTTTAGGTACTGGTACATATAGAATCCTATTGGTTGTGGTAGATCCCATATGGTGGTCTTCTTCAGAGACGCCACCTCAAACACATCGTTTGACAGCATGGTCATGGTTTTAAACGAGGCTGATTCACTAACTTAGACATACCAGCCCCACGACAATATGAAATGTTGGATTGCTAGATTGTTGGTTGGTGTTTTGCCATAGGCTGCGTTTCCCAACAGTTTCATAGTCTCTGCCTTAATGGTATAGACATCATTGCTGTCACCGGCACGTCTGGCATCTGACACTTCCTTACCAAACTTTTCAAAACACCTCTCAGGTTTATACTCAAAAATTTGTTTTTTTTTTTTGACCTTTGGCTCATGTGTCAGGTACCATTTTAACAATAGTGTTGCCAATAGGATCTTTTCTCCACTATGACTGCCTATCAGAGTCCGACGTGAGCTAGTTAACAGCTTATGTGTCTCGAAGTACTGCCACATAAGATTACCAATGTTGGCTCTAGACACCTCAGTGTTTTTAAAGATGGGAGTCATTTCAGAGAAATGCTCTTTGAGCTCGTCTGGCACGTTGATGTCACATTCCACCAGACCAAACAAAGTCTCGGCTACTACCGCCTTGAAAATCTTTTCTTTGTCTATGGACTGTTTGCCATGCCATGGTCCGACGTATGGGAATGTCTTCACAAACTCGTAATGTCGCTATAAGTCTTTTTTAGAGTCTTCCACTCACATTCCCACATCTCCACCACACGTACCTTAACCTCGTTCTCCAGATACTCGCGTCTCTCATACGTGTTGGCATACAGCTCTGTCAAGGATTTTTTGTGCTCACTGGGTTAACACCAATACCGTGTGTAAGCACACCGTATTTATGCCCATGAAATGCAGGTCCGTATAGTCGAATGGGTAAGAATCATGTTCTTAAACATCCGGTGTGCTGATGCCGAGGTTAGTGGTTCAATCCCTACACTGGACAGCTGGACTAAAATTTTGACGTGTCCTCTTTGACTTTGGGACGTAAGTTACAAGTACCTCTGAAGTCGGAGTGGGTTCATCTGATGGCGACGGACACTGTACATAGGGAAAGCTTTTCCACACGCAAAATTCAGTCCATCACTATTATAAAATAGTGTGTATGGCCTACACTTGAGTTCAAAGCGAGCGAGCGCCAAAAAATGCCCGTGAAATAAGCAACCGTGGAACTGGTAGACGGTTCGAGTCTCCTTATCACATCCATCTACTATGATGTGTCGGTCTCCTAGAGATATCTCCCCCTATTAAAAAAGTCGCTTAAAAGTCGACAAGGTCGACTTCATCGCACCGGGTTTTATCCCATATGGCTCAGTCTCTTTCCGCAGCGCGGAAAGCGTCACACAAAGCACGAACTCCGTAGCTTTTAGCGACGACCCACAGGAGTCTCCGAAACATTTAACTCGTAAACCGAAGGGTGCGGCCCGGAATCGAACCCACAACCTTCGGAGCACGAGTCAAACGGCTTGACCACTTCGCCACAGAGACTCCCTCTCCCCCTATTAAATTGTGTTTTAACTCTATGTTCTTGCTATGTTGTATCAATGCCAACCACTCTCTGCATTGAACTATGTAAACTCTACTTGTATGTGCCTTGAATCCATCTTCTGCATTTCTTATCACAGGAAAATCCGCGGGCATCCTTTGCATTAGAGCCCACAGATATAGTGCGTTGGAATCATAACCTTTCACACTCTTAACTACCTCACACCTCGAATCTTTGTTTTACCTACATCGTGATATATATGGAATATGATCGAGGGACCCCTAAAATGTTATTGCTAATGGCGGTGTGAAGATCACTCTCCCTATTGGAACAAAGAGCAAAGGAACTATTTTTGGGAATGATTTTTAATAGATATTTCCCCCTGCCGTGTGTAAACCGTTACGAAGTAGAGGGGCTTGCGTGTTCCAATGACCCCAAGAGCTATGCCGACAGTAGCACAGCTACTGGTAAACACCCATGTCGGACACGTCAAGGGAGAAGAACCAGACCAGGAGACACACAAACCTGCTGCCTTTTAGGCAGTGTTGCCATCTCCCTTTGATGAAAAAGCACCAAAATCGACCCCAAAAAGCACTAAAAAGCACCAACATTTTTAGGAAGCACCAAAAACACAAAAGCACCAACTGCTTTTATTACAAATGTAACAAGGTAGCACAGTATAATTTATTATTATCACTTCATATTACAATGAAGTTTATTCCAGATCCGCCAAATCCCAATCAGAACTACTTTCGAGCCAAAAAAGCACCAAATTGCAATACTATTTTTTGGGAAATCACTAAAACAAGCACTGGTGGTATTCATTCAAAATGTTATAAAGTAGTACATTATAATTTATTATTATCACTGAATATTAGAATGAAGTTTATTCCAGATCTGCCAAATCCCAGTCAAACAACAACTCTTCAGTTTCTGTAGCTATTTCTTGCTGTGTTTGCTCCTGCGAAGATGAGGATGAGGAGGATGATTGAAAGAAACATGTATATGCCTCCCGTGATCCAATTTTTCGCAGAATATCCTTAGGTAGTTTATAATCATGACATGTTGTGGACAAATTCACCTATCTTGGCAGCACTATGTCACAAGCTGCCACAATTGATGATGAAGTGAATGCAAGAATCACCAAGGCCAGCGCGGCCTTTGGCAGACTGTACAAGAATGTATGGGGCAGAATAGGAATAAGCCTGCAAACAAAGCTGAAAGTCTACAAAGCAGTTGTATTATCCACACTGCTATATGCTTGTGAAACCTGGACTGTTTATCAGCGACACGCTAGGAAATTAAACCACTTCCATGCAGTCTGCCTTAGGAAGTTACTGAAGATTAAATGGCAAGACAAGATCCCAGACACTGAAGTCCTAGAAAGAGCGTCCATGCCCAGTATCCACACTCTACTAATGAAGAATCAGATTCGCTGGGCTGGTCACTTGACTCGCATGCCAGATCACAGGCTCCCTAAACGAATTTTTTACGGCGAGTTGCGTTGTGGTAAACGCTCCCAAGGCGGCCAGAGGAAACGCTTTAAAGACACTCTGAAAATCTCACTGAATGCTTTTGGAATTCATCATGACACCTGGGAGACTGCATCCAGAGACCGAAATTCGTGGCGTGCATCATTACGCAAGGGTGCAGTCACTTGTGAGGCAACCAGGACTGCAAGAGCTGTGGAGAAAAGACAGAACAGAAAAACCACTGTAGAAAATCCTCCTCCAGGAACGTCAAGCATTCTTTGTCCACATTGTCAAAGAACATTTCGAGCCAAAATAGGCCTTATCAGCCAACTTAGAACTCATGGATCCATACTTTCAACCCCACTGGATGAAATGAATGGCAATCATCATTCTTGATGGACAAACAACAACAAACAATCATGACAACATTTGCCATATCTTTTCATTCCATATCTAATAGTCAAAACAGCTGTCATACTCTTGATGCTCAGTCTGTTCCGCAATTTTGATTTTATAACTCCCATCTGATTGAAAATACGCTCCACGTCCGCATTAGAATGGGGTAAAATGAGCACAGTTAAAGCTAAATCTGTAAGATCTTGGAAAGGATTTTCACCGGTGGCATCCCTGTATGAGACTATTTCTGCCCACAGTCCAAGTATGTCAGAGTTCTGTGTCCATTGCATATGATGAAGTTTTCTCCACTGGAAATCGATGCGGGTGAGAGTAGCTGCATCTTCTACAAACATTTTAGCAAGATCCAATATACAGGGCTTCATTGGCTGTAGACATTCACTTCCACTAAGACATGACATGGACTGCAACACTCGAACGTTATCGGGTGTATGTAAGTGCAGCTGTGTCAATAGCTCTATTAAAAACTGGATGCACCTTCCACGAATTTCTTTCTCATCGGGAAACTTTTAGTATGCTATTCCTTTCTCAAATTCGTAACCTAGATTGGGATTAGGATCTAAATAATCTTGAATAGCATCACTTTCTGTTATTCCCCCCCCCCCCCCCCCCCCCCCCCGGAATAGCAATCTTTGAACTGATAGAATCAATTAGCTGGACAGGATTACTGAGTATTTCTGTTGGATCCTGTATATCTGCTTTTAATTTCTTATTCACACTTTGAACTTCTCCGAGAATATGCTTGAGAAATATGAGATACACATAGTTTTTCATGTCGCTAAACATAGAATATAGAAGTTCTGCTGTATAACAGCGCTCGTTGAGTCTTGCTACATCAAAATGAGTTCTGAGCTCGACCCACTGCTGCAATATTCTGACAATGGCAGACTGAATGGACATCCATCGTGTCTGGCTTAATTAAACAACCTTCAGGGGATGGTGTCCATCATTTAATAAAGCAAAAAGCTCCCTGTACTTTGCTTGACGAAGACTTGAGTGAGAAAACCAGTTATATGTTTCTCTAATCATAAACTCTATGTTCCTGGGCAGACAAGCAGCTGCAGCCTGTGACACTGCCAGCTGAAGGGAATGACACACACACCTAACTAGTACCAGATGAGGAACTACGGATTTTAATTTTGTATATATTCAATTGTTTACACCTGTCATGACAGATGTATTGTCAGTGGCGAGTGCAACTAGTCTGTGCAACTCAAGTCCATTCTTGTTTAAACAATCATTTAACGCATTGCATATTGCCTGCGCATTGCAGTCACTCACTTCATCTAAATCGTATTAAAGGGAGTTAAATTACTTGAATATTGCACGGTAATGTACTAAGACTGTTTTACCCCCTCGCTTCAGTTCAAATTCGGCTTTTTATTGTCCTCAAAATGATTTTTAAAAGTAATTTTTACCCACCCAAAAAAGTACTAAAAAGCACCCCCAAAATTTTGTGAAGCACTAAATTTGCGCGGCCGCGCTAAATGCAACATTTTCGCACTAAATGACTTGAAAAAGCACTAAATTTAGTGCGAAAAGCACTAAAATGGCAACACTGCTTGTAGGCAGACTGGGGACAGTCAGAGGCTAGGGAAAGCACACCCGAAAAATGCTTGTCTAAATAGAATGTACTGAGCCACAGGCTTTACAAAGCAGTGTAACGTGACTGAATTCCCCCCTCCGCGCCCCCCCCTCCCCCCCAAAAAAAAAAAAAACATTAAAAAAAGTATTTAAACAGGTAAACGTTATTCTCCCCCCGCATAGCTTAATTCTCTAATTTACATTGCTCCCCCGATGTGTCTCCACCTTGACGTGGTGGGGGAGCTTGCGTGTCCCATCGACCCCATTTGCTTGCTGATGGATGAAAAACTACGTATCGGACAGCTTATGGGATAGGGACCAGACTAAGAGAGACACAACCTGCTGCTCTGCAGGTGAGACTGAGGATAGCAGTCTAAAATTTAAATCAGGCGCACGAAGGCAGAAGTTCTTGGTCCGGACAAAACACTAAAGGCTCCCTGTCGAGGGCTGTGGCTGAACGCCTCTAAGCCACAAACCCTCGGACCTGAGAGCCGGGCCGATAGCCACCTTTCGAAAAATAAAGGCGTGATACTGAGCAAGCTACATGCTCAGGTCTGATAGAAGTTCGAAGGCTCTCAGCTGGGGGATATGAGAGATTCCCGGATGAGAGAGCCAGGCCGTTTCTCGTTCACCGCTGCACGAAGGTAAGGTGCTGAGCCGGCAGCACAAGTAGCCTACCTCGTGAGCGAGTACAAAAAGTCAAAAAAGTGCCCCAGTCGAAGAAAATGGCTGCGAAAACTGTATCTAACTCATAGAGAGTGTAGACAAAAGTGGAAGAACGTCTCAATGACGCAAAATGGAACGCACGGCGAGCGAACCTATTGCGTGGTCCGAAGTCAAAAGCAAAAGCTTACCGAGTGGGTGTCGCTTGCAGCCTGACCGTCCCTGGTGTGTGCTCGAGCGATCAGTGGCAAACGAGTTGCCCAACACATGGAAGTGAGGAACTAAAGCAGCCATGAGCAGGACGTGGCAACTCCTCGGGTGAGCCCAGTCACAGAGCAATATGTGCCGGCTCTGCAATTATGGAAGCCTCCTTGGAGAGCGAGGGAATGCTCATGGTCTGCCCCTGCCTTCCCTTGAGGGCCGACCACGATGTCGTTCATCGTTCTATCTTGACCAGCTGAGATGTTAGCGACATCACAACAGTCCAACGTGCCTCGAAACCAGAGGAAGGCTAACCTCATTAAAAAATGCCCGCTGAAGTCGGAAGTGTCGTCCTACGGGTGGCAAACTAAAAATTGACACTACGTAACTACGTCCGAGTGAAATGTCTCGTCCGAATGTCTCTCGTGCTAGGAACAGCTCTGACTACCTAGTTTCCGAATGTCGCTCTTGTTCGGAACAGCTCTGACTGGGTAGTTTTCCGAACGTCTGTTGTGCCTGGAAAAGCTCTGATGGGCGCAACGACAAGCACATGTCCGAAAACTCGCTGAGTGGATGCCGTCTGCAAACCTGTCTGGTTTGTGCGGGAATGACCCGGGGAAACGAAATAACCAATATATTGAAGTGAGGATTTAAAGCAGCCATGAGCAGGACGTGACGATCTCCCTCGGTGAGCCCAGATCCAGGGCGTTATGTGTCGGCCCTGCAACTATGGAAGCAACCTTGGATGGCGGACAATGCTATGGACTGTCCCTGCCTTCCTTTGAGGGATGACCGTTGTGAGCCCAGATCCAGGGCGTTATGTGTCGGCCCTGCAACTATGGAAGCAACCTTGGATGGCGGAAAATGCTATGGACTGTCCCTGCCTTCCTTTGAGGGATGACCGTTGTCTTCGACCGTTCAACCTTGGCCAGCATGGTTGCAGATGGCATCACAAAAGTGAGAGTATCCCAGGAATGCTTCCTGGTCAAAAAAGCACGCTAAAGTCGATGTGTTGGCCTACGGGTTTCGGCCCAAGGGCGCATAACAGACACACCGCAATCACATCTGAAAAAACACTCCGGATGAACGAAAAGAAGAAGAAGAATTTACATTGTAGGAATACCCTCCAGCTATAAATCTGTGGGGTAGGGTAAAATAAACATTCTCGGACATCCTCCTGTCTCGTGTCTCTCTAGTCCCAATGTTTTTGCCACAATCATACAATTAGTGAAGTCCCGTTCGAAGACAATGTTATTCCTGCCCCCACTGTTATAATCACTTCGTACTAGTAAGATAAACATTTCGTAGTGCGTGATGGAATGCCGACCGAACCACCTAACTAAGACAATTCATTTTGCTTATGACGCCATCGCCATGTCATAAAAGGGTACAATGCTAATGCCTTATATATGTGGACCTTAATGAAGAAATTGTCTACTGAGTTTCCAATTATTATTAATTAATAAGACTGTTTGAAACCCCACAAGCTTAACAAATATACGCAGCACAGTAGAGAGTGGCTAACTCGGGTTTTACATAAACAATAACATCCATTTGAAAACACAATTTAATCGGGTTAGATGCGTTTGGGACATCGTCATATCAGGGTGGATGGGTGGGACAAGGGGGCCCCAATCGTGTACTAATTCAATGGGTGCTTATTCCATGGGCATCCAGCCGACTGCCCCCTGACCAGTGGTCCCCGTTAAAGGGTGGCTTAGTATCAATAGGTTGAGGTGTCTGTCTGCTGATTCAATTCTTTACAAGGCTAAGTTTGAGAAGGTATTACT
The DNA here is from genome assembly GCA_014155875.1 of Cepaea nemoralis. Lineage (NCBI taxonomy): Eukaryota > Metazoa > Mollusca > Gastropoda > Stylommatophora > Helicidae > Cepaea > Cepaea nemoralis. Next base: position 440,098 of record JACEFZ010028085.1, read on the forward strand.
GGGTGAAGGTGTTTATCTATTGATTCAATTATTTACAATACTAAGTTTGAGTTGGTATCATTGGATGGAGGTGTCTATATGTTGATTCAATTCTTTTCAATTCTAAGTTAGAGTAGATATCAATGGATACAGGTGTTTATCTGTTGATTCAATTCTTTACAATACTAAGTTTGGGTTAGTATCAATGGATGGAGGTGTTTATCTATTTTTTTCCCCGCGTTTCCATCCTGTTTCAGGATATTGCGTTCAACACCATCATCTTTCAGCTGTATGTTGATTCCTAGGCTAGATTACGCTCATCAGCACGCCACGACTTTCTGAGCGACCGGCTCCATACTCTCATAAGTCACTGGCGCGACTCGAACCACTTCTAATTCTCGTGCGCTCACGTCAATTACGAGGGTATTCGGGGTTAACAGAGATAGCTGCTAACAACTCGGCCAGGGAGCCGGCGTGTTTATCTATTGATTAAATTATTTACAATACTAAGTTTGAGTTGGTATCATTGGATGGAGGTGTTTATCTGTTGATTCAATTCTTTTCATTACTAAGTTTGAGTTTGTATCAATGGATGGAGGTATTTATATGTTGATTCAATTCTTTACAATACTAAGTTTGAGTTAGTGTCATAAGTCGGGGTGCCCCACCAGCTAGATGAAAGTATTATTCACTGGCGAGCAACCCTAAATAGTCAGAAACTGACTAGGGACAAAATCTATATGGCTGAACTACAGATTAAGCCCTGAATATCCAACGTACAGCTCCAAGTGGCTCGTTACAAAATGAAATGAACTGTGCTGAATATTCGCCAAGGAATGGGAAAGAGAAGGTTAGCTTCTAAATATATTAGTATAGACGACTATCTCAGTACAGGTTTTTCTCCCTGACTGCTCCCTTCCTTGGTGTCTAAGTGAACCCCCACCAATGTACACAACAACACGTATGCACAATTGGAATTAAAATATAACGAGAGAACTATGAGTTACAATATTACAACATTTATTTACTAATCATAGACATCTGATGGTTTTTAATATGAGGATGATGAAATCATATAACATATTGTGATGAGAAACATTACGTAACTTTACTTGTTACTTCATCTATCTGGAACTGTGGTCCAGATCCCCACTCTCCAGTAGACTCAACAAAGAAACAGCTTGCCGGTATTCTGACGATCCTGTCAGTTCTGACACTCCTAGTCTTCACTCGTCCTTGAGATCTACAACATAGGTGCTCATTGTGAGAGCTTGAAAGAAAGTGAAGAATGTGTTATATCTAGTTCTACATCAGCACAATCCTAATTAAAACATATCATAACACAAACATATACAATGACCAGTCTGGCCAAGTTTATCTTTCAGCTCTACTGCGTTCTCCGTCCTCCTTCTCCCTACTGTCGTTAGTCTGGGACGGGCTTTTCAATTGTCTCACACGCCTGTAATTATTACATTTCTGCCGCCCCATGTCCATGTCGCTAATACAGAAATTGTGTGTCATACAGCCGCTCCGTCCAAAGTTGGGTTAGCAGCTCACAGGGTCGGTAAGGGTATTATAACAATGCCTGATCATCCGGGCTTGCAAGCCGTGACCAGTAGCTGTGCCAGGTTTGCATGCATTACCGTGGACGCACGCCCACAATACACTGAGAAAGTTTAGCACCATATACCCTATACCAATTGTGGGTAATGTCTGTACCATTACACCTCTGCTTCCAACAGAATCATTGGCCAATGTGCCAATGCGCAGTGGAAATTTAGTGTGCCAAGTTGTCCTGCCTTGAGAAATAACATAGTTACTCCAGGGCGATAAAGTGGTGTTACTTTTGAATAAAGTATCCACAAATAGCTGATCTACTCCTATCAAATCGACCTGACTGAAAGGTAGATTGAGTCCTAAGAGTGTTGATTCCAAACCACTCTTGACTTCTGTTACTTCAGGTCCATGTTGCTGGAATTCCCTGATAACTTCAGCTAATGAGATGATAGGCGTTTCTTCCTCCATCTTGTGCAAAGAATTTTCTTCTTTAGCAACTACAGACAATGTTGTCTGCACAATATCAGAGTCCATGTTCTGGCTCATGACAATTTCCTGTGTTTCCTGTGTCTCCGAACTGGTATACTGTGAGATAACAACTGGAAATGTTTCCTGGTCTGGATGTTCCTCTCTGGTCCTGCTTTCATGGGCTAAGTCCAGTTGAGGTAAATCCTGCGGTGGGCTGTCTAAGCAATCCTTCACAATAGGTAAATGATTTGAACTGAGATCTAGTGTCTTGTCCTGAGCTGCAGCCTCAAAGATCACAAGGGGTTCCAGATCGTCCTTCATCCCACTGTCAGTCAAATTTAATCCCACTTCTTCCTCGTCTGGGCTGAAGGGAATACTAAGGTCGGTTACCTTTCGATCTCCGACCTCCTTAAAAGATGTCCTCAGGTCATCTTCCTCTTGAGTTTCACCTCTCGTTGAAGTAAAATGAGATTCCTGGGAGTCTTGTACTGGCGGACCAGTTAAACCACTAATCTTGTGGCCCAAACAGTTGTCCTCTAGGTAACTGTTAGTAGGCAAATTATCTGAACTGATAATTGGTGATTCTTCCCGCGTTGCAGTAATGAAATTCACCTGGGATTCAGTTACTTCCTTCCTCCCTATTTCAGTCAGATGTAATTCCACTTCGTGATTCTGTGAACAGAAGGGAATGTGAGAATCGGCTAGGTCTCCGCCTGCGACCTCATTAAAGGTTGTCTTCAGTTCCTCTTTCTCTCGAGATTCATTCCTCGTAGAAGTTAAGTGGTTTCCCTGAAGGTCCTGTACTGGCGAACCAGTGAGACCACAATTTCCGTGGTGCAAACAGTTATCATGTTTGTGACTGTTTGAAGTGCCTTTGGCACGTTTTTTCTTCCCTCTTTTCCGTTTAGGACAGGGTCGAATGAGAACCTGTAGTTCCCGGTCCACTAACTCTGATTCCGCGGTGGTTGGCAAAGATGTCCCTTCCTTCCTGGTTGGGTGAGCATCCATATCTCCTGCCTTATGTTCCGTTAGAAAGGTTAGCTTCTCTGCATTGACTACTTCCATATGCTTTTTATTAATCTCTGCTTCTTCAGTTTTGCTACGCTCTTTTGCTTCAAATAACTCATCAATTGTTTTATTCATCTGTTCCTCCGCCATGTCCCACTCTTTCATCTCGTCTCTGATGTATATTTCTAATTGTTCTCCCGTTAAGCCCTCTATTAAGCCTAACCTTCTCGTGGACTCTAAGTAATCTGTGCGCGCCTTCAGATAATCTAGATCCTGGGAAGGTGAGTCCATATTTGCTAATGGCTATATGCAGGTAAGCTCCTATGTATCTATCCAATAAATCAGAGCTAAGCTAGAAAGACAAGAGTGAACCAATGACAGCAGAATCAAAACCAATGTGTAGAGTTAACCCTCAGCAGTGAAAGACAACTGAAAGTAATATTCAAGTAGCTTCTGGCGACCGCAGTGAAGTAAGTGTGAGAGATATACTACACAGTAATCAATACTAATATTTACCTAAATAAATATTAAAATGCACTGCATACATGTCATAATGAAAATGCAGAAGTAAGCATAAAATGGCAAATCAGTCAAGCAGTTAAATCATCAAACACATCAATGTAAATATGATTAAAGTGCTCAGTTATCATTAAATGATGAATGATACACTAAATGATAAGAATTAAAATACTTATCAATAAATGATAGATGAGGTAGTTCTCATAAGTTCTTATCTGTTATACACTTTTGAAAAGTTATATCTATACTCTGTAACTTCCTCAACTAAAATTAGCTACATCTGATGATAGTCTATTTTGATGACTGAAGATTACAAGAGTTAACTTTTAAAATCGTATGTCTAGGGTCTAGTACCGGAGTCTATTGAAAGCGAGAAGTCCGAATTCAAATACCGTACGAGAAGCCCAATCTGTCATAAGTCGGGGTGCCCCACCAGCTAGATGAAAGTATTTATTCACTGGCGAGCAACCCTAAATAGTCAGAAACTGACTAGGGACAAAATCTATATGGCTGAACTACAGATTAAGCCCTGAATATCCAACGTACAGCTCCAAGTGGCTCGTTACAAAATGAAATGAACTGTGCTGAATATTCGCCAAGGAATGGGAAAGAGAAGGTTAGCTAAGATAGATGTTTAAGTCTAAATATATTAGTATAGACGACTATCTCAGTACAGGTTTTTCTCCCTGACTGCTCCCTTCCTTGGTGTCTAAGTGAACCCCCACCAATGTACACAACAACACGTATGCACAATTGGAATTAAAATATAACGAGAGAACTATGAGTTACAATATTACAACATTTATTTACTAATCATAGACATCTGATGGTTTTTAATATGAGGATGATGAAATCATATAACATATTGTGATGAGAAACATTACGTAACTTTACTTGTTACTTCATCTATCTGGAACTGTGGTCCAGATCCCCACTCTCCAGTAGACTCAACAAAGAAACAGCTTGCCGGTATTCTGACGATCCTGTCAGTCCTGACACTCCTAGTCTTCACTCGTCCTTGAGATCTACAACATAGGTGCTCCTTGTGAGAGCTTGAAAGAAAGTGAAGAATGTGTTATATCTAGTTCTACATCAGCACAATCCTAATTAAAACATATCATAACACAAACATATACAATGACCAGTCTGGCCAAGTTTATCTTTCAGCTCTACTGCGTTCTCCGTCCTCCTTCTCCCTACTGTCGTTAGTCTGGGACGGGCTTTTCAATTGTCTCACACGCCTGTAATTATTACATTTCTGCCGCCCCATGTCCATGTCGCTAATACAGAAATTGTGTGTCATACAGCCGCTCCGTCCAAAGTTGGGTTAGCAGCTCACAGGGTCGGTAAGGGTATTATAACAATGCCTGATCATCCGGGCTTGCAAGCCGTGACCAGTAGCTGTGCCAGGTTTGCATGCATTACCGTGGACGCACGCCCACAATACACTGAGAAAGTTTAGCACCATATACCCTATACCAATTGTGGGTAATGTCTGTACCATTACACCTCTGCTTCCAACACAATCATTGGCCAATGTGCCAATGCGCAGACAATAGCATAACACTTCATATTGGTAGGTTTGCATATGACAAATCAATATATCAAACATCCAATACACATAAACATATTGATTAAACTAGACATATTATGATACTTTAACATCATAGCATAATGCACTAGTTAGTTTATGAAATTCCACATACATACATCCAACATATCCGTAAACATTATATTACTTCAAGATGGACATATAATGATACTCAACATAATAGCATCAGGCATTATTAATGAGTACTAATATTGTATAGCTACAAAATGAGATATACAACAAGTCTAATTGAAGTGACCACACAGACCAGCTATATTTGCTGAGCTGCCCGGTTGAATCACCATTTAGTTACTGCTGTTGTAAGAATTAAATAAATAGTCAGTTGACTATATTCTGAACAACAAATGCACACACCAAAAAGGAGACTAGTCTAGTTTAGAAAGAAATGGCAAGCATCTGCTACGACACCTCAAGTATATCTAGACAAGACCTGCCTTCCATAAGTTTCTACTTCTCAGAAGAGTAGCACTTACAGCACAATGATATTGAACACAGAACTTAGAAAAAAACACTCAAGTAACCTACGACAATGATAGTTCTTGCAATAACCTAGATCAGATATAGACTGAAAGTCAGTAACTAAGAAATAACTTTTGTAGTGAAATCTAACATAATACGAATCATACATATGATCACAGAACATTGAGATAGTTCCTACCTGTTCAGAGATTTTTTCGTTTCTAACATGACCAGAGCTAGGGACCCTTATTTAAGCTGAGTCCAGCAGACCCTATTATCTCCTTGGCACCTTTCTGTCTGGTATGACAGAAACATGCTGACCTCCTAAGGTAATTAATTCTATTCAAGTGTGGGGCCAGTTCACACCTCTTTTCTCATGCAGACTGACTTATCTCCCCCTGGCAGTCATAAATCTATTCTGAACCACTAACCCTCACCATAGTGTCACACCTGGATGGTTTTGAGTTGCCAGCTCCAGATCAGTTTCACAGTCTGCCCTACAGTGGCAGTTTGACCTGTAACACCTTTAAGCTGGACTGCCTGGTTTTACAACCCTAGTCTGATGGTCTGTGTGATTTCATTCTGGGTTTATTGCAATTCCCACCATCCTGTTTTAGTAGCCAGCAGACATCTGTTCTGACACTTCACAGTTGAATGGGTTCCTTTTGCTACAACATTTTATGCCTCTATGTGTGCAGGCCTGATTGTTCTGTCTTCCATTTCTCCTTCTTTATTATAGAGAATTGCATTTGTTCTTCTGTAACTTCTCTACATGGTGGACCGAAAATTGTTCTGGGAAGTAAAGGCTGCCAATTCGTGACAGTTAGTATCAATGGATGGAGGTGTTTATCTGTTGATTCTTCTTCTTCTTCTGCGTTCATCCGGGGTTGTTTTTTTTTTTGTTGTTGTTCAGACGTAATTGCGGTGAGTCTCATTATGCACCCTTGGGCCAAAACCCTTAGACCAACACACCTGACTCTAGCGGGCGTTTTTTAATCAGGTTAGCCTTCTTGGGGGACTCTCACTGTTGTGGTGCCGTCCACATCCCAGATGGCCAAGTTAGAACTGTCGAAGACTTCACGGTCAGCCCTCAAGGGAAGGCAGGAGCAGTCCATGGGCATTATCCACCATCCAAAGAGGCTTCCATAATTGCAGGGCCGACACATAGCGCTCTGGTACTGGTCTCACCCAAGGAATCGCCACGTCTTACACATGGCTGCTTTAATTCCTCACTACCATGTATTGGACATTTTGTTCACCACAGGCCACTCTCCACACAAACTGGGAACGGTAAGTCTGCAGATGATGTCCACTCAGCGAGCTTTCAGTTCGGACATGTGCTGGACGCTGTGCCCGGAAGACAGAATAGTCAGAGCTGTTCCGGGCATGAAGGACATTCCAATCTCACTCGGACGTATTTTGCATTGTGCCAATTTTTATTTTGCACCCTTAGACCGGCACATCTGACATCTGCAGGCGTTTTTACGGGTTAGCCTTCCCGGAGCTGTTGATTCAATTCTTCACAATACTAAGTTTGAGTTGGTATCAACGGATGGAGGTGTTTATATGTTGATTCAATTCTTTACAAGGCTAAGTTCTGCTTAGTACCAATGGATGGAGATGATTGTCTGTGGATTCTTCTTCTTCTGCGTTCATCCGGAGTTGTCTTTTTTCGAACGTGACTGCGTTGTGCCTGTTTACAGCAGAGCCGCGTTCTTGCGCCGCCAGGCTGACTTCTGCGGGAAATTGTTGAACGGGTTAACCTTCCCGGATCTGTGGATTCAATTCTTTACAATATTAAATTTGAGTTGGTATCATTGGATGGAGGCGTTTGTCTATTGATTCAATTCATTACAATATTTAGTTTGAGTTGGTATCAATGGATGGAGGTGTTTATCTGTTGATTCAATTCTTTTCAGTGCTAATTTGAGTATATAGCAATGGATGCAGGTGTCTATCTGTTGATTCAATTCTTTTCAATACTAATTTGAGTAGATAGCAATGGATGCAGGTGTTTATCTGTTGATTCAATCCTTTACAATGCTACGTTTGAGTTAGCATCAATGAATGATGTCTATCTGTTGACCCAATTCTTTATACGGCTAAGTTTGGGTTAGTATCAATGGATGGAGGTGGTTGCTTTTGAGTTAAGCCTGAAAATAAATTAACATGTGATCAGAGGGAGATCAACAACTACAAGATTCTGAATCAAATGCTCTGACTAAAATCTACATCACTGACCAAAATATGAGAACATGAAAATTATTTAATTACCGAAATATTAGGTTGTGAAATAATATTTCGGCTGTAAGATCACATTATGTTTGAATAAGTATGGTTTTTCTATATGTTCTTGATACAGACTGATTAAAACATTGGATTTAGTATGTGCTTTTAATTTCTCAAGCTATCAAGCCATAAATTACATTCTTCTTCTTCTTCTTCAGCATTCCGAGCCATTAAGGTTCTTTGCTGCAGATACAAGCCGTCTCCATTCGTCTCTCTGGTTGACCTTCTCTTGCCACTCGCTGATTCCAAGTGCTTGTAAGTCTGTATGTATATTATCTCTCCACCGTCTTCTTTGTCTACCTTGGGGTCTACGGTCATTTATGTCCTGAGTGTAAGCGAGTTTTGTTTCCCTATTATCTTCCATTCTTTCTATATGCCCCTGCCATTGTAGTCTATTAGCCTTCATGACACCAGTGATTAGTGGGGACTTAAACAGATAATAAATGTCTTTCTTGCTTCTTCTTTTCCACTCTCCACTTTGTGTATCCTAATGGGCCCAAAGATGCGTCTTAAGACTTTGTTCTCAAAGGTTTGTAACAAGGCTTCGTCTCCTTTAGTTGTACTCCAGGTTTCAGAGCCATACAGCACAACTGGTCTAATCAGTGTTTTGTATATTGTGATCTTGGTGTTACGAGATAGCGCATTTGATTTTAGCAGATGTCGCGCATAGTATGTCTTATTTCCAGAGTTGATTCTAGCTTGTATTTCTTCCCTTATTATGTTGGAGCAGTTGAAGATTTTACCCAGGTATTTGTACGTTTCCGTTTTTTTGATGGTCATATTATCTATTTGTATGTGGCCAGAGTTTTTAGCCGTTCCTTCTCTTGAAATTACCATATATTCTGTCTTATCTTGGTTGATAACCAGCCCCATTTGTTGAGCTTTTTCTTTTAAGTGAGTCAATAATTCCGATGTCTTTTATTCATTTTCCCCTATAATATCTATATCATCTGTATAACCAAGTGGTCTGGATGTTCCTCAAATATCACATTCCTCCTTTACCTTCCTTACAACTTTCTCTAGAGCCAAATTAAAGAGTAGCGGCGATAGTGCATCACCTGTTTCAAGCCAGATGTTATCTGGAAAGGATCCGATTTCCTGCCTTTATATGTTACTATATTATAAGTATCTTCCATGCATAGTCTGGTCATGTTGATTAACTTCCTTGGTATTCCAAATTCCTGCATAGCATTCCATAGACTATTCCTATGGACACTATCATAAGCCTTTTTAAAATCCACAAAAATGTTATTGAGATCTCTTTTATATTCCCATATATTTTTATATTTTTCTCGGCTATTTGTCGTAAGATAAATATCTGATCTATTGTTGATCTGTTTTGTCTAAAACCCGCCTGGTAGTCACCTAATATGTCTTCTGAATATGGTTTTAGTCTATTTAGTAATACCGCGGATAGTATCTTATAGCTTGTGGACAGTAGTGATATCCCTCTATAATTTTCACATTGGAACTTGTCTCCTTTCTTAAAGATAGGTATCAATAATGACTCTTTCCAGTCATGGGGTAATTCTTCTGTCCTCCAGATTTGTATTATTAGTTCGTATAGCTTTAGATGTAATGCATGGCCACCTGCCTTTATAAATTCAGCAGCAATTCCATCAGCCCCAGTTGCCTTATTGTTTTTAAGTCGTGTTATTACATATAGGATTTCTTCAAAAACAGTTCTTCAATTTGTGGTTCACACGTTAGAACCTCTTCCTGTGGGAAAGTGTTACTTGGAGCTTCACAATTTAGTAATTCAACAAAGTATTCTTTCCATGTGTTACACATTTCCTCATTGGTATTTATCATATTCCCATTTTTGTCTTTTAAACCATATGTGTTGTGTCGGTGCCCTCGTTTAATTGACTTCAGTACTTTAAAAACCTTTCTGGATTCGTTTTTCTGGTGATTAGTTTCCATATTTTTGATTATATTGCTCATATATTCTCGCTTCTGCTGCCGAACTATTTTTGTAGCCTCTTTACATTCAGTTCTATATTGCTCTTCATTTTGGATGTTGTTGATGTCATTTAGCCATAACTGTCTGGCATTCTTTTTCCTAATGACTGCTTCTTCACATTTTTGATTGAACCATCTGTTCTTTCTATGCGTGGTTAACACACCGAGACATTCTTCTGCGGTAGTTTGAATTGTATTCTTGATGTTCAACCAAGTTTGGTCAACGCTTTCCTCCAACGGGTTTTGTAGAATTTCAAGTTTACATTTTATTTCATCTGCAAATTTCTCTTTGACTGTAATTTCTTGTAGTTTTTCTCTGTTATATGTTGGGTGTAACCTTTGTAGTTTAGCATAGAAAGCTCTCTTAAGTTTTATTTTAAATTTTGCCCCAACGAGGAAGTGGTCGCTGTGGCACTCAGCTCCTCTATAGCTTCTAACTTGTTGTATGTTTGATGCATTTTTGTTGTTAATTAAAATGTGATCTATTTGATTATAGGTTCTCTTGTCACATGATTTCCAAGTTTGTTTATGTATATCCTTTCTTTGCAGTCTGGTACTGCTGATCTGCAGTCCTTTGGCTTCTGCTAGGTTGATGACTCTCCATCCATTATCATTTGAAGTTGTATGTATGCTTTCCATACCGGCAACATTTTTTATGAGTTTGCTCTCTACCTATTTTTGCGTTGAAGTCTCCCAGCACAATCAGGATGTCCTGTTTGGTGGTTTCTTCTATGACATCTTCCAGATCATTATAAAAGTCTTCTTTAATATCATCTTCTTTCTCTTCAGTAGGTGCATGTACATTAATCATCGTTATATTTTTCCATTTACCTTTTATTCGTAATTTACTAATCCTGTCATTAACAGCTTTAAAGTTTAGAACGTTCCCCCATAACTTTTTTTGATGACAAATCCTGTTCCTAATTCATGTTTATTTTGGGTGTTTCCTCCATATATTACAATCATTCCATTTTGCTCTAAACTAAAGTACCCTCTCCTGGCCACCTTATTTCTTGAATTGCTGTTATATCCATTTATATTCAACCAGCTCCCGGGTTAGTTCTTCGGCCGCTCCAGCTCGATATAGTGTCCGTACATTCCATGTTCCAAATCTCAAAAGTCCTTTAACGTTCCAAGGTCGTTGTCCAAATAAGTCAGTCCGAATTCGAGGCTCATGTATCTGTTTCGTTTAAAGTTTGGTTACATGAGTGATTGAATTATTCAGTGTGCAAGCTCATTTCAAAAGGTCTATCAAGATGCCTGTATATAATCTATGAGTGTGAATTTAGCAAATAGTTAAACACATATAAGAACTGGATGTGTTAATTTACACAGTTGTGGTTGCCATGCAATATCTCGGGGTGTAGAATCAATTCCAACAATAACTGTATAATTAGACTCGGCTCGAAAAGCAATAGCAGGTTAGAAGCCGAACAAACTAAAATGACCAAGTCCAGTCAGTTACCTTTTAACAGTTACGCCGCCGTTTAATTCGCAGCGTAATGCTTGTCTCATCAATAAACAATAACTAAATGCTTACAGTACCTGTTCTGTCCAGGTTAGGCAGTAAGAATAATATAATTAAGATTACTGTTATGTTGTAAGCCATCCCTGTTCGAAGATCAACAATGTCCTTGTTCGTCCTCACGGAATCCTTCTGTCAATCCGCCAAGTATCCTTCGTGCCGCTTCACGGACATCTAGTTTTCTGCTGCCTGTCTATTCGTGGCTACGATAAGCGTTGCTTCTATAGATTGTCTCTTCCATTTCCAAGTATTCAATCAGCCACTGAAGCGCCATCAAGCCAATATCTAGCCGACCTATGGTTGCAGAATTAACATGAGCTGCCGCCTTAATGAAACTCCCAAGTCAGTCTATTTGTTGTTATTGACATTGCCGTGTGACGATTCTGTGTAGTCGCGGCATCTCCTTCACTTCTCTTAGCGTTGTGGTTCTGGGATTCTTTGATCTCTTTCATTTACGTCATTATGTCGCACCTGCTACTTGGTAGTATGCCCCCTTCCCATTTTAAATGATGCAATCATTGTTTTTTAACTGTCGAAAATTAATTTCACCTGACAAGTAGCAGTGCAGACTTAATGAGCCATATATTGAGCTAATAGGATGGTATGGTCTTCTATCAATCACACACAAAATATTCAAAAAAAATAAATAAATACGACAGGCACACACTCCTATCGACACCCCGGTATACGTCGTGTAACACCAGCCTATGGGAGAGCTGGGTTAACTAAACTATAAATATAGTAATAGTCCCTCATAAGCCTAAACGGCCAGCATCCCCAACCAAAGATATAAAACCCGATTGAGGGGACGTATGTGATTCACTGGTCACATTCCCTCTGTATTAGTTTTGGTATTCATTGCCATCTGGGAGCGCGTGAATAATGCAGAGGTGCAGATGGACTGTTATGATCTGGGGAGAGTGCGACGGCAGGGAGTGGTTGGAGGATCTGGTGGGCAGTCGTCACTCAGAGGTAAAGCAAGACGGACATATAATCAGATTGCAACTGGCACTTTTAGTATTGGAACTCTACGCTGGCTGTTGAAGACGAGAACTGAGCGCTTATGAGAATTCCCAGAGTGTAATGATGTTGGTTCTGGACTCAACTCATCTACCTGTTCAGTGGCTTTCATACAATCACCTTCTTTGCTTTCCTAGCTTATTCTAAAGCTGGGTCACCGTCACCCTACCCATTGTGTCATCTACCTGTTTTGTGGCTGTCATACAACCAAGCATCTTTGCCGCCACTATATCAACCTGGTTCCACAGCAGATACTGCCATTCGGGTGTCAATTGTTTGGCCTTCACTTGTTCTATGCCAGGACATATGAGGTGAGATGGCCACTGCTGCTACACAACCAGCCCCATTCGCCCACAAGGCGGTTATCTCCCATTTAGCCAGCTGTGTGTCTGCCTTACTGCGCAGAAAATGCTGGATACTAATTATTTATTGCTATTGACATTGTGGGTCCATTAAACACAACTACTGATCGAGGTAATAGATTTATCTTGACAATGATCGATCTTTGCACTCGTTGGCCGGAGGCAATTCCACTCAAATACATCACGAGTAGATCCATTCTAGATTCATTGTTAATGATTTTCAGTAGAATAGGATTTCCAACTTGCATTATATCGGATAGAGGTAGCCAATTTATTTCAACAGCTACCCAGGAGGCAATGAAAATACTTGTTATTCCACAAGTATTTAGTTCTCCTTGGCACCCGATGACAAACGGGGTCAATGAAAATTATAACGGAGTCCTTAAACGAACGCTGGCAAAAGTAGCAGCGGAGAGACCCAAAGATTGGGACATTTTGTTACCAGCTGTACTATTTGCGTACCGTGAGGTACCACAAGCTAGTACAGGATTTTCTCCATTTGAACTAGTATATGGAGCTAATCCACGAGGTCCACTACTTTTATATAAAGACTTACTTACTAATAGAACATACGATCATCCGAAAAAGGAAGCGTATGAAATGGTGACACAATTAAGAGACAAAATTATCACAGCTTGTCAGATTGCAAAATCTGCATTAGAAAAAGCTGGAGAGAGATACAGACAATACGATAATAGAAACGCCAAGACAATAGTCTTGAAAGAAGAAGAAGAGGTCTGGTTACTACTACCTGATCCTCGAGATTGTTTGATTACTTCGTGGCAAGGTCCATTTAAAGTGATTAAAAAAATTAGTGATGTGGATTATCGTATTAATGTGAATGGCAAATATAAAATATTTCACATAAATATGTTGAAACCTTATATTCCATGTGACAATGACACATCACAAGTGAGACAACAAATTTCACATAGAAGAGCAGCAGCTTGTTGGGTGATAAACGAACAACAAGAAGATGCTATAAAACAACAGATTCCAACACCGACAGTTTACAGTGACAGCAGTTGGAAATCAAAACAAATAAGTCAGGATTTATCAACACAAGATAAAGAAAAACTTACTGCAGAAATAAAAGAATATAGTTCAATTTTTTCGGACATACCGGGACAAACATCTCTTATTAAACATAAGATAACGTTATTATGAAATGTCCCAGTTAAAATGAAACCATATCCTATTCCAATACATTATCTAGAGAAAGTCACTGCAGAAATTTCAGATCTAGATAAAACTGGAATTATAAAAAAATATATTTCAAACTACTGTTCTCCAGTGGTTATCGTAAAGAAAAAGGACGGTTCACTACGTTTGTGTGTGGATTATAGAAAAGTTAATGCATTGACTTTACTTGACGCAGAACCGATGCCAAACATTGATGAATTGATTGAAGGTATGGCAAACTCGAAACTATTTTCGAAAATTGATCTCACCAAAGGATATTTGCAAATTCCTATGGATGAAGATTCAATGCATATTACAGCTTTCAGCACACCATTAGGTCTATATGAATGGGAATATCTTCCATTTGGGTTACAAAATGCGCCGAGTACATTCATGCGAATGATGAGATGATTACTTCATGGAATTACTAACGTAGCGACATATATGGATGACATCTGTATACATACTGCAGATATAGACACACATGGTAAGATTCTCAAACAGGTATTCCATAGAATACATGAGCACGTGTTAAAAGCTAAACCAAGTAAAATTGAGATAGGTTTTACTGAAATACAATTTCTGGGTCATAGGATTTCTAACGGATTTAGAAAAACAGATCCATTAGTGGTTACTAAAATTCTTAATATTAAACCTCCAACATCAAAAAAAAAAAAAAAAGAAAAAAAAAGAATTAAGAAGTGTATTAGGTCTGATTAATTATTATCAGAAGTCATTCCTAACTTTGCGGATATGACAGCAACATTTTCAGAACTGTTGAAAAAAGGTCAACCGGCAAAGATATTATGGACAGAGGATCACGATAAATTATTACAACAGATAAAAACTCTGTTTAGTACCTATCCTATTTTGAAACTACCTGATATTTCAAAAGACTTTGTTTTACAAACGGATGCAAGTCTACATGCTATTTCAGCTGTATTACTTCAACTACATGAAGGGAAATTGCATCCTATTCTTTACTTCAGTAAAAAGATATCAGAAACTCAAAGAAACTATGCTGTTACTGAGCTTGAGGCTCTAGCTTTGATTGAAGGTATTGAGAAATTCTCGAGATATTTACTTGGTAGAAAATTTCTTGTTCTTGCGGATAACAAACCTTTACAGATATTCAAATCGGGGCATCCAAAAAACTCTAGAATACATATATGATCATTACTATTACAAGATTATGAGTGTGACATCTGTCACATTCCAGGAAAGGATAATAATCTTGCTGACATTCTCAGTCGATTATAGTTGAATAGAAAGGCAGATCTTTGTTATAAGTTAAGTAGTTATATATTAATGTTCTGTTCTTTCATAAGTTATTAAGAAATTTGATAAAGATGCATTCAGATAGCGCCGAATTGAGGGAGCAATGATATAAGAATCAACTGAATATTAATAGATTATTATTGCAAATAGAATTTAGTCAATTAGGTACATATGTTACCGATGTTTCATTGACAGTGTGAGTGAAGGGAATACTCGGATTACTGGAAATGAGAACTACACAAGAGACGCGAGCTTGGAACATTTATTGTGCATTCATTGGCCAAGCCAAGTATTTTGTTTTGTATTGTCACACTAACTTTGAACAGTATACGATTGTGTTAATAATAGTTATTCATTAGTTGATTGTTGAATTCAAATAATTCGAATTATTAATAAGTAATTGTAAATTAGTATAGTACTGGTATTAGTATAAATAGTTAATTTTATTATATTAATTATTTACTTGCATTAACAATGTTGTTATATTAATTAATATTATATTAGATATATTAAGCTGCGAATCAACCGTACAGGAAGAGCCAAAGAATAATAGATACAATCAAACGTTGTTATCGAAGTATCCACAGGAAAAGGTTCTCAAGGCATAAAAAGATCAGCCTAGCCAACTCATGGAGATAAATTTCAGGAAAAGAAATGGTACGAAACAAGGACAACAAGGATCAACTACAACAAAAATGGTTACTTGGAAAACCTCATTATTACCCTCGTCCTAAACTCATGGTAATACCTAGAGTTAGGACACACTTGTATATTATGACAAGGTAGGGACTAACATGTTTATTAGTTGGTCTGATTGCCCATGATCAGCCACACGACGTCCAACGGTGGGTTTGGACAGGTGGGCGTGCCCATTATGTAGCTTTATTTTTTTTAAGGGTAGATAAGGGGGTAAAACCAAGTGCTATTCAGTTATAGTTAAAAAAATTGTTGTGATAGCTGTACAGATATACAAATATAAAGGGGAAAAATTATAAATAATTTTTATCTGGGAGGGGACATTATGCCACATAACGGCACACGCGCCACGAAATATAAAGAAGAGACCTTACTGGATTTTCCCAGACAGTCACAAAACTGGACGACAAATATGAGAAACCAAGGGAATAACAACGTCATTGGACGGCAACGGGAGACGCTGTGAATTCGTGGATTCGAAAGGATGTGTTTCTAAAGGCTCCGTGTGAAGGTGACACCTGGAGGTGGTGATTTCATGATGAGGCAGCTGGAAGTCCGGAGAGGAATTTGTTGAAGACAACACAACGGTAGAAAAGACCGGATGTGGATACCTAGACTTTTATTCAAGCGTTTGAACTGAGGATTTGGATGATTAGGCCTCAAGGGCAGCGAGCTGGACTCGGAGCTCGTAGGTAGATGGTATTTAAGTGAGCGCCGATCCTGCGTATAGGGATCAGCTCACGTTTCTACAAGAGTTATCTTTGTGTCCTGCGGCGGAATAAACATATGTCTGAAAATCGTTTGCTCGACTTGAGTCTGCCATATGTTCATGATCCTGTTCACGTAAGGTAGAACATGTTTTGTTGTTCTGATCTGTTCTTGACGAGTTCGATTTGAAATGCTTTGAGTGTCCGGTTCCGTTGGATTTAGAGGACAGGCACACCGAGACATTCATCAAGTAACTATATGACTATTCTCTTCCTGTTATGTTGTCCTTATTGGCTACCATATGACTCTTAGTCTTTGTCATATTTCCTCGGTGAGGTCTTCTGCCTTTGTAGCTGACGAGTTGTAGTAATCATTGTGAGGCTTATATTTTTTTCCTAATGGTTGTGACGGTTAGTTGTTCCTACTGGCTATATACTGCTCTTTATATACACAATTCATATAATACATAATGCAATGCGTAAATCATATGTGATGCGACACTAAGTTTGGCCTAGTTTACGGTGGTGGAATATGTCGTTATTGGATAATTTTAGTTTTCCATACCAATAACCTGTAAGACCTGTAATGGTGTACCAGACATTCCACCAATCCTCATCTTTTGAACAATATTTCTACAATTCATGCAATAATAATTGAATAATTATAATAAATTAATTTAACCTGAAATAGATAAATAATATATTATAAATATTATAATACTTTCGTCCCTCATGCTATTCATCCTTTGTATGTCTATACTGATCTTTGTACTTGTATGTATGAACTGCAAAATGTATGTATCGCTTGACTGTATTTAGCACCGCAATTAAATATGTTAATACTTCATTCTTACTATGATATCTGAATGACAATGTTGATATGTCAAAATATATGAAACTTGTATGACTGACATGACCCTCTCATCGATGTTGAGATGAGTGAATCATGACTTACAATCACCGTATGAATGATACTTAGATGTATGTTTGCATGAATGATTGTAATCTGACGTAAATAAACACATGACTGCTGTTTGAAATGTATGTTTGGCATGAATGAATGTATCATAACGTATATAACATATGAATGAATGGCTCATGACGTCAAATCTGCATTTACATGTTGATAAAATTATTGTGACGTGTGAACTGAATCTGACATGAAATATGGAAGAACGTATGTTATTGTATATATTACTATACTTAATTAACAATAGCATTCGCCTGCTGGTGTCGCTCTGTTTCAACTCCACGTAGTTCGCGATCGACTCGAAATTAAGCACAGTCTGACCATCTTCAGAGTAATGTCACAGTTCAATTGCTTCACTCGGAATCATCAGAATAACATCGGATTCACACTGTCTGCATAAGTTATCAATGTCTGTTCTGCAATGTTCTACCCCACTATACGACATGTCTGAATAAAACCTGTCAAGTAAGCAGATCGGAAAAATTCTGTACGTATGTTGTATTGTTTGTGTATTTTAAATCATACTACATGGGTACCTAAAGTGAAATAGATATCTGGTCTGCCATAACATGTATAGACGAATGCAGTAACAAGAAATTAGATATCTACATCGATTTCTACTGTCTACTCAGAAGATCTGCAATATTGCTATCTTTACCTCGGATATGACAGATATCAAAATCAAAGTCTTGCAACAGAAGAGCCCATCTGTGTATCCTGGAGTTTTAAGGATGCCCATCTTTAAAGACTTGTAGAGGCTTCTTCTTGCGTTTCATGAACTTGTGTTCTTGCAAGTGCCCTGGCATATCTCTGTTCGATCGTCTCTTTATGGGGACATTCTGTCAGGTTTGGAATGTTCCAAATTATTAACCCAGCACACGGGGCTGGTAACACTGCCACGCATATGTTTCCCTTATAATAGGGACATCTTATTGAGACCCATGCGGTCTTATATTTTTCTAGGGTACCTCCGAACGTTTTACCTGTGTAATATCCTTTATTTACCAGTTTGTGGTGTACTCCAACAACGGAAGCACCCGTGTCTCTAATACGAGACGTTGGCGATCCATTGACCCATGCTTGGTGGATCTGAAGAGTGTTTTTCTGGATGTACACTGCGTTTGCTTCATGTATTGGTCTAATGTGGTTACATGCGAGACTACCAACATCATTACATTGCCTTCATGGTCTGTCGTTGAAAAATGTCTCTACCATGGCTGTATGAGCGTCTTCTGTATCTTCTGAGTCACTACTAGTGAAAATGTATGCAGCACTAGCTTACTTCCATGTCTTCTTCATTGTACACGATCTGTAGGTATGTCCATAGGCTAAACAATTGAAGCATTTGATACTCGTTTTGCACGAATCATTCTTACTAATCCTCTTAGACGTGAGGTTTTGAAGATACGACTCATATGACGGATGTTTGTCACACATCTCAAGATTGCCATGCAGAAGTTTGCAATGTGGGCATTGCGTGACAGGACACTTTCTCGCCCTGTCTGATTCTCTATGTGAGTTGTGATAAGGCCCTCTGCCTCTGTTGGCTATATTGTGATAATCTATTTGCCTTACCTTGATATCGCTGATTCTGAACTTTAGCACTGGCCCCTATGACTAATTCTGGTTGTGCTCCATCAGCAAATATTTCGCGATGTGCGTTATAGAATGCTTCCCCATGTGACTCCATCTCTGGAACAGATTTACATTTGTTCTCTACCAGAAATGTGGACATTGATTCTGATACTGACGACAGTATTTTATCTCTTAACATGAGGTCGCGTAATTTCTCAAAACCAGAACTTATATCTGCCGCTTTCAACCACTTGTCAAAGAGTGATGATGTTTCAGATATGTAGTCCAGAAACGTTTGGTTTGTCTTAGGTGTTAGGGTCTTAAACTTTGTTCTCAACCCAGCTTCATCCAACGAGAAATGACTCAAGACACGATCTCAAATATATTTGTAGTTGGTCCGTAGATTCTCAGGGATCAATTCTACAACTTTCAAAGGCTCCAAGGCGAGGTGACGATGAAATAAAATTGGCCAGATGTCAGTCTGAATTTCGTAGAACTTGACTAAAACTTCAAAATTAGTTATCCATGCGGACACAGAATTGCCTTGTGTAAAGTTCCTGATGAGACCCTGATATCGTTTAATAGGATCTTGTGATTTTGCCTGCACAATCTCTGCTTCTCGGTCTTTCTCCAGCGTTTTAACCTTTAAATTCCCTTCAATTTTCTTGTCCTTCATTAGTACTTCGGCTGCTAGTTTCTCTTTCTCAAATGCAAGCCTTTCCTTTTCCACCGCTAGTTTCTCCCTTTCTAGCGCCAATTCTCTATCTTTGATTTCTTTCTCTGCTGCTAATCTTTCTTCTTTCTCAGATGCCTTGGCGGCTGCCCCCTCTTCCCTCTGCAGGGCTTGGAATTCTTTAAATTCCTGTTTCGCCCATGTCCTCAACACCTGACCGTCAATTCTTATAATGTCGACATGTTATCACACTATGCTGTAAATTATACCACTGAAATATAACATATTTGTATGTGATACGAAATCGATTGATAGACAGCAAGTAAATTCGCCAACAGTGTAAAAGTTGAACGAAATGCTCACACAGTCAACAGTGCTATAAAATCGAAATGCAGAATAATGTAACAAGTTTGACTAGGAGATAGATATTGCCTTAGCTCGTTAGACAGATACGGTCCAGAGAAAACTTTTTCTTCAGCGTCCCGAGCCATTGAGGTTCTTTGCTGCAGATACAATCCGTCTCCATTCGTCTCTCTGGTGGACCTTCTCTTGCCAGTCATTGATTCCAAGTGCTTGTTGGTCTGTATATGTATTATCATACCAGAGAAAACTGGTATTAAAAAATATATCAGTATAAAAGAGTATCACGCCACAACACGCCTAACTGTTACAAGAGAAGTAACCACAATATAACGCAGACAAACATATCTATTTATATATAAAAGAAACACTGAGAACTAATAGCTACAAACAAATAAAGCTCTTACGAACGACACAAGTACTGAACACCCGCGAGGTTGCTACAAAATACAATTTCGTCACGAACTGACCGATGCCAGTAAGACACATATCTTTGGGCCTGACAACTGCAATTACCTGGTGCAAGGATAGCCCTTCCAACCGCCCACGACTCGGCCATGGAAAAGAAATATTGAATTAGAACTCAAACACCCAAATAGAATGTTAAAATAACACAAACAGTTCTACTGGCCTGTATAATGTCTAGCTGATAATGCTGCTTTTAACAAGTGTTGGTGCCGTTGGTCGATAAACACAGTAACTATATCGTGTTGGTGTATCCATGTCTTTGATGTAAATAATCCATGATATCTGACAAATTCCTCGCTGTCCAAACGTTAAGTTACCGAAGTGCTTGTCTAGATTCGCGTTAAGATTCCTTCGATGATGACTCCATGACGTGGCGTGGTGAAATAGTGTAGTATGCAGATCCTAAGATAGTACTGACGACAGCTGGCTTGCCCATGACTGGTAATAATTTCTCTATAATATATATCTTATGTTGATCCGATGAGCTTCTGTAATAAGGATGTACTGAGAGAGGCTTACTGGTGTTGCTTTTCAATTTGCAAAGTCAGCTTTCCATGTTTCTGTTACATCGAGCGACCCATCCCTTGCTATACTGCGATTAGGAACAATGAATGCAAACATCTGTAACTTTCAATAAACAACATGAACTTGATCATACGTGCAACAGTCCAGGCAATTCTGCAGAACAACAGAGTCCAGAAACATGATCAATGTAGCAATCAAGGACTCAAAGCTGGTCGATGCAATAATAAAGGCAATATTTATTTGCCGGAATCAAACAGGTTACAGATTCATCAATAATACATCAGTTCCGATTTATAATTACCATGCCTGTTATGGCCAGGCGGGACGGTAAAGAAACATGTTTAAATGTGAATCGTAAACGATCGAAGATATTAAATATCTATAATCATCATGTCCCGGTGCTTCTGTCCTTGGCTATCCTATCTATGCGCCAGTCTGGTTCAACTTGCTGAGTCCCGTTCCAATATTGTCGCATTTGTCCGTGGCTTTCTGGTCATATACATCTTGAGTTAATAGCCTCGTTCTTCTTTCTAATATCTGTTGGCCATCGGAATAATTGTCCAGCCAGTATATAAGTTCTCTCCTTGCTGAGAATCGAATTGAGCTGCCTCATCGTTCAAGCTCCAAGGTCTGACTGTTTGTTGTTGTTGACAATGTTCCTGACGTAGTCTGTTTGTTCTTTTTAACGTCAGCCTCCTAGTTTCTACCACTATTTGGTGCGATTTTCTCACTAAGTTTCTTTTGCATCATATCAACTGCGCTGCTACTTGGCAGTCCACCTGATGTATGCAGCAAGGGTTGAAGCTGATCACGCCACTTGATAACACTGACCTCGTCATTGGAAGCAATATAATGCAGTAGCATGACGTTTAGCTTAACGTGACAATGGGAACAAGAACAGAAAGGCCAGTGCACACAATCTGTATGCTACATGAATAATCAGCATCTATACGCTATGTCATTTGCTATGAAAGACTGAGCACTTATAAAGTTTGCACACAGAGAAGTGTGACAGTAGTGCAACACATCGCACCCCTTTGGCAATTCTTTTTGTGTACAAAGTAAATGTTTAACCCTGCATGTTTCAGCACTGTATTTTATGTATAATGGTGGCTCACATCTTTATGGAAGTTAAACACCTTAAGGTAATCTTGGGTGAAACCATGTGTCAGCTAGGTAGACTTTCTACCCTGGGTATATAGCCACAACCCTACTATCAAATATTGATAATTCATGAACTGTGTCACAAACGCTTGTATGTCACTTGAGGAAACTCGTGTTTAGTGTTTGCAAGATTAATTTAGTTTTTCTCTTGGATGTGGGGGATGAGTGGTCTCGAGGTATGGTGTCCACCTCGAGTGCTGGAGGTTCTGGGTTCAAGCCCCAGTGAGGCCGGGATTTTTTCACGTGGACTTCTAGTAACAAAATTTCCCCTGGTTTCTGGGTAGTGAGATCAGACGCTCGAGTGTATTGTTGCGCATGTAAAAAAATCTCTTGGCAGTTGGAAATCGAAAAATAGTAGCCTAGCAGAGCTGCCCGGGCAAAATTTCAAGTTAAAAATCTACCCAAAGTATTTCAGGATCCTCGTCGGTGCTACGTAGTTCGTGCACTGGGCTGAGATTCTCCGGACTCAGGCTTGAGTTAGGAGTAGAACGGAGCACTTATGGGTTACACCCATGTGCCATGATGTTGATCCGTTGACTACACTAAACTTCTCTTGGATGTGGAAACATGGTAGCAGTTGAAACACACATTGAACGTAAACAAATGGTGCTGGTGGAAACATAAACTATGGTACAATATGAACACTTGTAAACTCACAGGAAACTTTGTGCCTTAAAACTGATCCTCTTATTTTGTTAGTCTATTTGATCAAACTCCAAGCCAATGTGGGATCAACTGAATACAACTCATAACTTGAATGAATTTTAAACGATGAAGAAATGATGTGGCCGACAATTCCCGATAGAATGAAACACATTGCTGTTTATTACTCAGCTATTAACGAAATAAATTGTACTCACAGAATTAGTAAATAGTCCTCTACCAGGACACTAGGCCGGCGGCAAAATAAATATAACATTTAATTATCCGTGCGTGTACACCACCCGTTGTTTCTTTCTCTGGGTTTTGTCACCGGCATTCCTCCTTCTCGTCTACCCATCAGTCATGATGTCGTAAGAATCAGTGTGTCTAGGTGACCTCTGTTCAAAGTGGTGTCAGTTGACGTTAATTCATTGTTTGCTCTGCCAATGGTGTTTATCCACTATCCTTCCATGAATATCGTTCTCCACTTTCTCCAGTTATGTCAGTGTCTATCCATCTCTTCAAAGAGTCTACTGTCCCCTTCTATCTCTTCAGAAGTCGCCTTAGTCCTCCCCGAATTTAGAGAAACAACAGTTCTGCTTGATGAAATCATAGCGTATCCAATCCTTACGTTTCGTCGTCAGGTTGTCATTCCCGTGACGTATTCCTGCATCCTTTGGATTTAGTGCATAGTCGGGAATTCTCAATCTAGCGTGTACCAGGCACCTGTCTTGTGGCACTTATCAAGTGCCCTACCAAAGAATAGTACATGTGTGTTCATGTCTCCAGAGATCTCTGTCCTTGTTGAATTCTACTGATGATATTCCCTTTACGCCAGTAGTTCTCAACCGGTGGGGAATTCTCTCTCTCGCTCCCCCCCCCCCCCCCCCCCATATTAAGATTATTTCAAGATCACATTAATACAGGAACCAGTTACTTGATATTGTTTTTCCCTCTATATTTTACAGTTCTGTACTTCTCACCCTAATGAAGTTCGTTTTACAAAGTAAGTAGACTCGCAAATCACGATTTATGTAGATGTCTAGACTTGTTCTAGTATGTTATTAAATTTAGCTTCCATTTTTATGTATACTGTGTAAGGGTGGGGAAGGGGGGGGGGGGTATAGGGTGGAAATTCGAAAAGGAGGGGGGGGGGGATGATGTTCTGAACATGTAAAGGGGGGCATGGGCCAAAAAAGGGTGAGAACCACTGCTTTACACCATCATCCTAGACCATGAAGCATCATTTCTCTCTGTCTGTCTCTTCTACCTTTTCTTTCCAGTCAAAAGGATGCTCTTCAATGCCTCTTTTCTCTGTAAGACCAAAGAACACCGACTATTATTTTATAGTCGTGTATATATAATGTTCAATTTTAACTAGTCTCTTCACAGCACCTTTTCAGCCACATGACTCTGCAGCTACTAAGAATAACTATTTAAAAAAAAAAAATTAATAATTAATTGATGAGATGCAGCGAAATATGCCAGTGAAGAAATTGTGGAACATTTTATATTTTTTAAATTCACTAAGGGAAGACATTGCTTTTAAACAAATTTAAATTGGAAATTAGTGATGAACAATGTGGATTTGTAGAGGGAAAAGCACAAGCAATGTCACCTACATTCTCAGGAGGCTACTACAAATAATTATTAAAGTAAGAACAGATTTATGATTATGCTTCATCGACTGTACAAAATAATTTGACAGTGTAAAACATTAGGAAATAAACTACTAGAAAGTAAACATTGATGGCAAAGATCTGCGAATAATAAAGAGTATATATTAGCAGTGTCACGAAATGGCTGGAGGTAGTCGACCCTAAGGTTCAAAGGCAAAAGATTGCCGGTCTAGGCCACTTCAACTTTTTTGTTGTGAGAACGGGTCCCCGATCAAACAAGATCAGAACTCTTTGAATACGGAGAACGGGTCCCCGATCAAACACGATTGGAACTCTTTGAAATACGGTGAACGTAGTTCCCGAGAGCAACGGAAAAACGATATCAAATGAGGATTGTCTATATCAAAGGAGATTGTCGGCATGTTTTTGTAAAAGGATCTAAAGAACGAGAGAAGAGCAGGGGTTACTGGGGGGGGGGGGGGGGAGAGACCAGTGACGACCTACAGACAACATTCTAAGCTGTCTGAAAATAACGTTTTAAACTGAGTGTGCTAAGGAGGATTACAACGGGAGGAAGTGTTTCTCTATTCTTGGTCCAATTAAGAAATGGAATTACTAATGTTCCATGTTGTTTTAAGGCAACATGTACAGGATGTGCATGTGTTATTCCAATTCTGGACGAGCATAGTTTTTATAAGGTTCAAATTGAAAGTGCAATTGCCTACAACTCTGAGAAGAAGAAACTGGCCATACTCTGGTGCAGTGCTAACTAACATCAAGCTTTAAACCCTGTTTCTCAAAGAAGGTCAGACAATTCCTGAGCTAGACTGAATAAAGAAATGAGTCACTAATAGAGAGACTCATAACAGGGGCGTCACTAGGGGGGTGCGGGGGGTGCGGGCCGCACCGGGTGACACCATCAAGGGGTGACACCAAAATAAAAAAATTGCAAATTTGACAAAGCAGACATAGCAAAATAACAAAAATTTAACTTTGTCCGAGTTTGTCGAAGTTCTTTATTTATGTTTATGTGTATTTACATATTGCTTTAGGGTTTTTATACTCAACCTGCTGACTCACCTTCTTAAAATATGGCCACTCCTAAACTAGATATGGCAGAACTGAGGGCAAGGGGTGAGGAAATGGGCTTGTTGGGTCCGGCACTATCAGAGTTTATACAGGGGGTGGAAAGAGAGTTTCGTCAGGCAGAAAGAGAAGATCGGAAGGCCGAGATAGAGCTAAAAAAGATGGAGTTGGAGACCAAAAGAATAGAGGCGGAGCAGGCCACTAAAAAGCTGGACCGTGAAGCTGAACAAGCTACCAAGAAACTTGAAGCTGAACAAGCTACCAAGAAACTTGAAGCTGAACAAGCTAACAAGAGACTTGAAGCTGAACAAGCTGCTAGGAAATGGGAAGCTGAACAAGAAGCGCAGAAAAGAGAGCATGAGTACCGGATGTGGGAGCTTGAGCTCAAGGAACAAACTAAGGGAGAAACTGATGGGGCAGAAGGAGGATCCTCTTCGCATGGTTCATCCAACATGAGTGGACATTGTTACTATGCCATGAAGTTTCCTTTGGCGGTCTATGAGGAAAACAAAGAAAGAATAGACCAGTACTTGCAACGCTTCGAGGCCATGTCTGCTGCTATGGGTCTGGATAGATACAAATAGTGCTTTAAATTGTCCCAGGGATTACGCGGAACCAGTTACGAGGTTTACTCCCGCCTACCGCCAGGACATGAGAATAATTATGAAGAATTGAAAGCCGCTTTGCTGAAACACAACAAGATCACCTCAAATACATATAGGAAGAAGTTTCGAAGAAGTTTCCGCATACAGTATGTGCCTAAAATCATACCTCCAAAAAATGGATGGATTTGGCAGGGTTCATGGGGAACTATGCGTCTGGAAGAGCTCATGGTAGTCGACCAGAAGCAAAAGCAAATGTCCAAACCTCTAAAGACATTCTTGGGAGAACAAGGGGCAGAACGGGTTGATGTGGTGAATAAGTTAGCGGAGAGATTTGTTGAAGTCCATGGGGAAGCAGAAGAAACCTGTACACCAATCACCAAAGGTCAGGAGAAACATGACCAAAAGAAATTCAAAGGCTCAGAAACAAAGAAAGTGGAACCTTATGCAGAGCACTCAGAGAAGAGTCCAGAGAAGACAAAGGATGGAAGACAGAGCCCACTCAACTCTCAACTGACACGACAGTGGTCTGAGAAGTGGTGTTCGATCTGCAAGTTGCCCTCTCACAACACAAAAGACTGCAAATCGAAAGTGAAAAGCTTTCACTTCGCGGCCTGCCGCGTGGCTCCAAGGGCAGTCGCCACCGAAAAGGTCGAGGCCGTTGAAGGAACTCTGGATCAAGAGAGGTCACCTGGGTCGAACTGATTGAAGTCAATGGCCAGCAGGTTACCTGTCTCTATGACACTGGCTTGGACAGGGAAGCCGTAATTGATGCCAGCCTGGTACGCCCTGACCAACTTACAGGGGAGACCATTGAGATACAGCCTGCAATGAGGAGTGCTGTTACCATGATGCTTCCAATCGTCAAGGTGGAGATTAAGTCCAGGTACGTCACGGGCATTATTCCAGCAGCTGTATTATCTGACTCCCTGTTTCCTGTGATCCTAGGTACGAAATACGTGTTTTTTGGGGTGCCCAAACAACCCGCCCACATGGGAGCATTAGCCAATGGATACCAAGGTAAGAAAGAAGAGGCAGACACACTATGCAACAACCAAGTGCCAGGGGAATTGCATACTGCCCAGAGGAAGGACACTACGTTGCGTCCGTGCTACAAGAAGCTGCAAAGAAGTGCTGACCCACCAGAATGGGGACAGTACGTTCTGAGGAATCGACCGCTTTACCAGAGAGCTGGAAGGGGAGACAAACTGCACGAGCAGTTGGTGGTCCCAGAGGCCCACCGTCCTCACATTCTTCAGAGCGGGCACACCATATCCGAAAGTCAAATATCAGGGAATCGGCATATGGGGGTCAGAGAGACGTTGCAGCAGATTTCTGGCCATTATTGCTGGCCAGGAATGACCGGTGATGTACGCCGGTGGGTTAAGTCTTGCTCAGAGTGCCAGAAAGCACCACCCAAAAATCGGACAAAGAGTAAAGGAGCTCATAAGGTGGGAGACAAAGTAGTAGTATCGGGTCCAGCAGAGACCAATATACTGAAAGTGGGATGGCAAGGACCTTACCCTGTGGTAAAGGTTACGTCTAAGAACACCTACAAGATCCGGATCGGGGGAGAACTGAAAAGTCTTCCTAGACATCTCCTTCAGAAATATGAGGAGAGATCCGAGGTCAAATCTTCTCACCTTATGGTGATGGCAGCCATTGAGAAAAAGGTTACCGGTCCAGACGAAGACCAGAGATCCAAAGTACTACATAGGAGGGCCCATGGGAACGTACGAGGTAGGTCAGATTTTCCAGCCGAAGAGAGGATGGAAATCACACGTCAGGGAGAGGCCCATAGTAAGAAAATCACTAGTAACCCAGTTCAGAAGGGGTGGGTAACGTCGGGAACGACGCGAGATACCCATGACTCCAACCGAAGATTGGCTGACCAGATCCAATATCGACAGAAATGGTCCTGGAAGCAAAAGTTCAGGGGTTTTGGGAAAGACGATTCTGTCCAAAGATGATGATACCGCAAATCCCAGGATGCAAAGCTTGGGGAAACTAAGCGGGTATGGAGACACTGTTACAGTCAGGATGGGACGATCCGTCTGTATTGTGAGCCGTCGATTACGCAAGTCAGAAGTTGGCCAACCAAACGTACAGGAGCGAGGGGCCAACACTAGTGTCTATCATGAGTAGGATATAGGCTGTCAGTGAGATCGCCTAATTGATGGGGAGGTGATACATTTGAGGGTACCGGCAGACCATCAACATGGAGTGTGCGGAGCCATCTCCCGGAAACTTAACATGAGCTTAATGCATGGATTGTGGTGGATCATCAGGATCGAACCTCCAGGGAGTAAGAGTTGACGCGGTCAACTCTCTTAAGAGGGGGCCTGTCATGAAATGGCTGGAGGTCGTCGACCCTAAGGATCAAAGGCAAGAGATCGTCGGTCTAGGTCACTTCAACTTTTTTGTTGTGAGAACGGGTCCCCGATCAAACAAGATCAGAACTCTTTGAATACGGAGAACGGGTCCCCGATCAAACACGATTGGAACTCTTTGAAATACGGTGAACGTAGTTCCCGAGAGCAACGGAAAAACGATATCAAATGAGGATTGTCTATATCAAAGGAGATTGTCGGCATGTTTTTGTAAAAGGATCTAAAGAACGAGAGAAGAGCAGGGGTTACTGGGGGGGGGGGGGGGGGGGGGGGGGGGAGACCAGTGACGACCTACACACAACATTCTAAGCTGTCTGAAAATAACGTTTTAAACTGAGTGTACTAACAAGGATTACAACGGGAGGAAGTGTTTCTCTATTCTTGGTCCAATTAAGAAATGGAATTACTAATGTTCCATGTTGTTTAAAGGCAACGGACATATGTACAGGATGTGCATGTGTTATTCCAGCATATCACTTCTGGCACGAGCATAGTTTTTATAAGGTTCCAATTGAAAGTGCAATTGCCTACAACTCTGAGAAGAAACTGGCCATACTCTGGTGCAGTGCTAACTGACATCAAGCTTTAAACCCTGTTTCTCAAAGAAGGTCAGACAATTCCTGGGCTAGATTGAATATAAGAAATGAGTCACTAGAAGAGAGACTCATAACCTGAAGTATTACAAGCAACCAAGGAATTGGTAACCATAATGTTTGCCCTAAGAATTATATAAAGAGAAAGACTATTATAACTCACTAACATTTTCCCTGCTTACATAAACATTTCGTTGATTAACAGACAGCAGTGTGTCGGCGGTATATTTTTTGGACAGTGTTTGTGTTCGTTCATCAATGGACTATATTAAATACTGGTTTATCGTCTGTGTAACAATCAAGGACAATAACTAACCACATTACTCATTGGTGAACAGACTTTCAAACGTTCCAGGATAAACTAGAAGAAGTCAAAAATCGGTCGAAGAGAAACACCATCCGGTGAGCTCCTTCCAGTTCTGTGCTGTTGTGAAGTAGAATGGCCGTAGCATGATGAGAACTGTGATGCTGATCCTAGACTGAATAGTCCTGTCTCGCATACACAATAGACTACATCACATATTTCTATACACATGCACACACATGACATATTTTCTTCATTAAATAATTTTATTATTTGTTGGAGGACAGTGTTGTGGGGGGTATGTTCTGGAGGAATGTGAAGAGGGGTATTGTCTTGTGGTAAGAAGAGAGAGAGAGATAGTGATAAAAAGACTGAACGGGGAGGGGGGAGGGGTGTAGACAAAGGTCGGGCAGTAGGCCCCCCAGGGACGACAAGTGACAAGCAGCAAACAGCAGCTACAAGAATAAACAACCATTTAGGAACATTTCAATGCATACGCCAGATAAGGATATGTACTGTTCACTGTTTTTTTTTTTTAAAAAGGAAAGTAAACCGATCCACAGAGAGGCAGATAATGCAGTAACAAAGGGAATCTTTAGAGGCCTTTGCAGCACCACAAGTAAATGTGTAGGGAAATATAATCACTGAAGTGGACTTATAAAAAATAGTAAAGGAAGAGTTCTCACCAACATTAAAGATCAAATGAACAGATGGGTTGTATACTTCAAGAAACTTCTGAATAGACCAGTTCCAAATGACCCTCCTGATATTCAGCATTCAGAAGTGGAACTCTCAGCAGTGAAAAGCGATCTAAAGAAGAAAAGCTATCAAGCCACTGAAAGATGGGAAAGCTGCTGGCCTGTATGGTATCCCAGCAGAACCTATTAAATCCAATTTGGACATGTCAACTGAACTGCTGCATAAATTAATTGGTAGTCTGGGAGACTGAAGAAATACCGGCAGACTGGAATAAAGGATATCTGGTGACCTAGCCTAAGAAAGGGGACCTGCAGGAGTGTGCAAATGAAAGAAGGATAATGCTATTGTCAATGCCTGGGAAAATATTAAGCACGATCATTCTGGAAAGATTAACATCCTGCAAGGACCAGATAATCACATTACATGTAATAACAGAGCAATGTATTAAACTGCATTCGCCACTTTATATTGGATTTGTGGATTATGAAAAGATCTTTGACAGCATTGATAGGGAATCCCTCTGGAGGCTGGTGCAGCACTATGGGATCCAACAAAAAATCATTAGCTTAATAAGGACAGATGCATTAGAAATAAAAACTGGAGTATGACATGAATGTCTTTTGTCACCATTATTTTTACTGACTTAAGACTGGGTTATGAAGACAACTACCACCAGAAATGAAATTCAATGGACTCTAAACAACTTGATCATTTGGACTTTGCCAATGACAATAACAAATGTGTATGTAACACCCAGTTATACATTACAGTATCACACGGTCAGTGATGAGATATGAATGACATTTGTTTACGCAAGACTAAGCCCCTATTTAAAAGATTCCATACAAGGTAACAGGCTTTCCACCCCTGAGTATGCATTTTCTCTTTCATAATTTTGCCAGGGCTTTGGTTTTACAGCCTACTCTTTGAATACTCCAGCTGCCATGGGATGTTTAATGTGTGTAGTATGTATAATAACAGTATATAGAGGGTAAGGTAAATGCAGTCCCATTGCAGATACTGCTGTTGGGTGTGAAGTGTTTGGTGTTCCCATATTCTCTGTGACACGGTATTAGACAGGGTGGGTGGCCAGTTCCCTTCTCCCTTTTGCTTTTTCTTCCCAGAATTCTGAAAATTGTCTTGGACTCATTTTCATGAGGCTGGGTCAACTTCAGTCATAATGGTCAGCAATAATGACCCTGCCTCTGCTGGGAATTGAACCCACATTATACCCCTCTACCGTGTGTCCACCTTGTCGAGGTAGAGGGGCTTGTGTGTTCCAATGACCCCAAGAGCTATGCCGACGGTAGCACAGCTACTGGTAGGGTCACCCATGTCGGACAGGTCGCAAGGGAGAGGGACCAGACCAAGTGACACACAAACCTGCTGCCTTGTAGGTAGACTGGGGACAGTCAAAGGCTAGGGAAAGCACCCCGAACAAATGCTTGTCGAAATCGGATGTACTGAGCCACAGGCTTGACAAAGCAGTGCAACGTAACTTAATTCATGATGTCACAAATTAAAATTAATCGTTATGGTGCTAATCCCGTGAAGTCCCATCAGGCGGTGATAGTGCCGGGCCCCCTGCCTCGAGGGGGTCCACCCATGACTACTGGTGGTCACCTTCCCCTGTGCTGTGGAGTCAAGGCACAGAGGAGTAGGTTAAGAGCTATTGACCAAATACCCCGGACACTTAACATACTACAGTGGAATGCCGAAGGAGTTTATAACAAGAAAGTCTCCCTAACACAGCGTCTTCATAAAGATAGAATAGATGTGGCATGCATTCAAGAGAGACACCTCAACGCCAATCGCACATTTTCAGTCGAGGGATATCAGGCCACACGTTTCGACCGCGAAGGACACAAAGGAGGAGTTGTTATACTTACACGAAATACAATACCTTGCAGCGAAGTATCTGTGATCTCTGACAACCAAACGGAAATTATAGGTGTTGATATAATGATAAAGGACGTGAAAATAAGAATTTACAATCTGTATAGCCCAGCAGATAAGGATCTTACACTCTCAAACATGAAAATAACTGACTCAAATTGCATTGTTGTCGGAGACTTTAACAGCCGTCCAGAAAGATGGGGATACCCAGATACTGACAAAAGAGGAGATGAAGTGGAGGACTGGGAAATAGACTCAAATCTCCATCTACTCAATAAAGTGGATTACACACCGAGCTTCTACTCCAGAAGATGGATTACCACTTCTACTCCAGACTTAGCTTTCTGCACAGGAGACATCCTCCACAAAATCGATCGCCACGTGCTTGACCAATTAGCAGGTAGTGACCACAGACCAATCAAGCTTGTAATAAATATGGAGTATGTTCCACAGGAGCAAAAGCCTTTGCCCCGCTGGAATTACAAACGAGCAGATTGGGACAGATTTGCCATACTAACAGACAAATATTGTGAAAACATAAATACACGATATGGCAACATGAAGCAAATGGTGGAAAGTCTAAACAGAGCAATAATACAGGCGGCCACTGAGTCTATTCCAAGAGGAGCGAGGAAAAATTACAAACCATACTGGACTGAAGAACTACACATTTTGGAGGACAAAGTTGAAGATGCTAGGAAGACCGCAGAGAGAGAACAAACAACTGAAGCGAACATCTCTCTCAAAGCCATCTCAGCAAAATATAAAAGAACAGTAAATCAAACAACAAGAGATTGTTGGAGGGAAAAAACAGAAAACCTGAATTTTGACAGGGATGGAAACAAACTATGGAAACTAGTGAAAGCCATGAACAATGAAGGACCTAGAAACAAACAAATAACAATTAAACAAGGAAATGCCTTGCTTACAGGAAAGAAGGCTGCAAATGCACTAATGGAACACTATGCCAGTGCAAACCACATTGATATTACAACCGAACAGAAGAAAGCAATCAAAGATAAACAGATACATCATAGAAATACAGAGACAGAAGCAGAATATATGATGGCAAATCTAACAATGTAAGAAATGGAACAGGCAATGAATACCCTAAAAAAGAAGAAATCACCAGGAAAGGATGGAATCACAAATGAAATGCTAATAGGACTAGGCACTAAGGCAAAAAAGAAACTACTAGCAGTCCTAAATTACAGCTGGAAGAGGGGAATAGTCCCACAAGCATGGAAGGAAGCTATACTAATACCAGTCCCAAAGAAAGGAAAAGACCTGGAAGAACCAAATGGCTATCGACCTATCAGTCTACTTAGCTGTGTAGGAAAATTAATGGAACGCATTATCAATGGCAGGCTAACATGGCATCTGGAAGAAAACCAACTCTTAACACCACACCAAGCAGGATTCAGAAAGTACAGATCCACTGAAGATCAAATAACCTATATAGCTCAGGAAATAGAGGATGCCTTCCAAGAGAAAAAGCACACACTAGCGGTCTGGGTAGATTTAGAAAAAGCATTTGATAAAGTATGGAAGGAAGGACTGAAAGTAAAACTGCAAAAAATGCATGTTTGTGGGAAAATTTACATTTGGATCAGCCACTACCTTGAGAACAGAACTGCCAGGACAAAAGTACAAGGACAAACCAGCAAAATGATGCTGTTGGAGCAAGGTGTCCCCCAAGGAGGAGTTCTTTCACCAACATTATTCCTAGCATATATAAACGACATCACAGACAATTTTCCAGCCAGAGTACACACATCATCCTTTGCAGATGACCTAGCCATATGGACATCTGAAGAATATATTAGTACAGCTAACAGCAGAATACAGCAAGCCCTATTAGCGCTAGAGGACTGGTCAAAATCATGGCTAGTGAAGATAAGTGAGGAGAAAACAACATGCACAGTGTTCTCCCTCTCAAATAAAACTCAGCAACCTAAGCTGGTATTGAATGGAAAAATATTGCGCCATGAAGAAAATCCAAACTATCTAGGAGTCACATTTTATCGTCGCCTGACATGGAAAATACAGGTTGAGAAAAATCTAACAAGAGCAAGGCAAAGAATGGCAATCATGAAAAAGCTTGCTGGTACAACGTGGGGAGCAGATGAGAAAGTTCTCAAGAAGTTATATACTGGACGGGTGAGGCCAGTACTGGAATATGGCATTGCAGCTTGGGCAACAGCAGCTAAGTCAAACTTTAACAAAATAAGTAGAGTCCAAAATCAAGGAATGCGAATCATAATTGGAAGCCTGAAGACAACGCCTATTAATGAATTAGAAAAGATCACTTGTTTACAACCAATGCAGGATAGAAGAGATAGCAGAGCCCAGCAACAAGCTGAAAAATTTAGAAGATTGACAGACCACCCTATGTATAAAAGGTTTAGTGGTTTTGGAAAGGGAAGACTGAAGCCTAGCAACTTTGTAGAAACTGCAAAACAAAAGATTAGGGCAGATCCCATACTTAACATGTCAACAGTCAGACCCATTTACAATGCAGACAAGTTCCCAGCTTGGAGACAGCAGCAACTGCCTGAGATGATAGAAAACATTCCTGGTATTGAGAAAAAGAACACTCAGCATGAAACCGAAAGAAGAGAAATAACCCTAAACTACATAAAAGAACATTACCCAAGCAGCAATTGGACCCATGCATATACAGATGGATCAGCCAAAAATTCAATAGAGAATGGAGGAGGAGGAATTCTTCTAAATTTAAAAAATGGAGTGAAAAAAACAAATTCAGTGGCAACTGGAAAGTTTTCAAGTAACTTCAAAGCGGAGGTAGAGGCTCTGAAAACTGCAGCAGAAATGCTCTTGATGGAGGAAAATAAAGAGACGCAAATAGCTATCTTCACAGATGCAAAGTCAGCTGTCTCAATACTGAAGAGCAATAACAGCACAGAAATAGCTGACCTAAGAGCAGCACTCCATGGTCTACGCCAGAAATCCAAAAAAGTTGTAATACAGTGGATCCCGTCACATTGCAGTATACCTGGAAATGAAGAGGCTGACAGACTGGCAAAGAGGGCGGACGACTACCACAGCCTGACATAGACATAACCTATAATGAGGCAAAGAGGTTGATAAAAAGCACTTATAGAACCAAATGGGAATCAGAGCATCCAGGCCACCAGAAGGATGATGCATATTACAAACTCGACCGAAGAGAACAAGTAACAATCTTCAGACTCCGCACAGGACATAACAGGCTGAAATACCACTTGTTCAACAAACTAAAGATAGGAGATACAGATGAATGTAATTGTGGAACTGGTAAAATGACAGCTAAACATTTGCTGCAAGAGTGCCCAATATATGCAGAACAGAGAAAGATATTTTGGCCCACACCTGCTTCATTCGAGGACAAGCTCTATGGAGATATCAACAAGCTCAAGTCGACTACAGCTTACTTTAACTGTATTCAGGTTGACATTTAAATGTACATGAAGAAGTATTTAGACTGCCACACTTCATACCACAGGCATGTCGGTTACACAAGCCTCCCAGAGGCATGAAATGGAATATTGCTTGGATAGCAAATCCATTACTTGGAAAGTCCGAATCGAAAGCTCAACTGTGTTGGCTTCATAAAAGGTGGAAAAAGTGTCCTTGTGGCACAAAATTGAATATTGCTCGGATAGCAAATCCATTACGTGGAAAGTCCGAATCGAAAGCTCACTGTGTGGGCTTCATAAAAGGTGGAAAAAGTGTCCTAGTGGCACAAAATGGAATATTGCTCGGATAGCAAATCCATTACGTGGAAAGTCCGAATCGAAAGCTCACTGTGTGGATGTCATCTGCAAACTGCATTCTTCTGGCTTCTGGAAGAACAGCCTATGGTGAACGGAAGGCCCAATATACGGAAGTGAGGCTAAGCAGCCATGTGCAGGACATGACGATTCCTTGGGTGAGCCCAGTACCAGAGCGCTGTGTGATGGCTCTGCAATTATGGAAGCCTCCTTGGATGGCGGGGAATGCCCATGGTCTGCTCCTGCCTTCCCTTGAGGGCTGACCAGGATGCCTTTGGCTGTTCTATATGGGCCAAGATGGGATGGGAGATAACACCACAACAGTGAGTCTAACGTCCTAAGAAACCCCCGGGAAGGTTAACCTGGTCAACAAATGCCAGCAGAAGTCGGATGTGTCGGCCTAACGGCGCAAGAACGCAGCTCTGCTGTAAACAGGCACAACGCAATCACGTCCGAAAAAAAACTCCGGATGAACGAAGAAGAAGAAGAAGAACCCACATTAAAAACCACAGGTTATTGTAAACATCCCCAGCCCTTTGCTGGGAGTGAATCAGGCAACTACAGTGCCGTGCCCGAGGCAGACATTGATACCTCTTGGAACCCCTGGGGAAAAAACAAAACAAACAAACATCACACAATCTCAAAGAGTTTATTCAATAAATGTTTATGAATGCATCTATACAACAACTCTGTTCCAGAAGCGTGCATTTATGTAAAATCAATAATATACAAGCAATAATCGCACAATTTTACACCAAAATATTTTACTTAATATATAACATAATTTTATTATTAAAACATGTTGTTTTAGAGCTTAACCACAAAATGAAATTAATAAATTGCCCAAAATAAAAACAGCAATGGTGTTTTCAACACATTTCGTATGTCTCATTTATATCAAACCCATGCTGGAAGCACTACAGGCCAATAGACTTCCAGATTTAAACATACCATGAAGTGTTCTTCCCCTTCAGCTCTCTATCCCCATCTGGAGTATAAGCCTTCAAACAACTCAGATCAAGCAGTCCACCTTTCACTATCTCCTGTAGCTACCCCCATGCATGCCGTATGATTCATCTGTGTCCAATTCTCCTCTCTGTGTGCTGTTAGTTCTCTTCCTATTTTGTTTGCCTGCGGGTTCCAGAGAAAGTTTTCTAGTTATACTATTATCAGACTTTCTCTATTTATAGGTCACCCAGTATCTGTTTATCACCTCTTGATTCGCTGAAATCTTTCTAATTCTCTGCCTAAGCCCCGCTTTATTGATTCTGTCATTTAAGTCAAAAGTATTACCAATACAGATTTATGCTGCAGTGGATTCGATTTTGATGTGGAAAGAAAGGGATGTGAGACTGACAGACTAGTCAAAGAAGGTGCTACAGTGCAACAACCAGATACTTAGCATTGGAGAATCAATTCATTCAGTAGACAACCTGAAGATACAAACAGACCCCCAAGATACTGGGTTCAGACTGTGAACAAATGTTTATTTATACACATATATACAAATACGGTACTTTGCTAGAGACTACATCAACTGTTCTTGCTAAAGTGAATCTGCCGTTTTTTAAAGATACATGATCACACTCTCATGTTCATCTGTAGTTCTTAAACTTAAAGCATCACAACCACTTTCTACAATAGTTGCAGATTCATTATCGGTCTGTTCTTTACCACACAAAGAATTCCTGAATGGCAATGCCCCCGGGAAGGTTAACCCAGTCAACAAATGCCCGCAGAAGTCGGACGTGTGTCGGCCTAATGGCACAAGAACGCAGCTCTGCTGTAAACAGGGCACAACGTCCAAAAAAAAAAAAAAATCTCCGGATGAACGCAGAAGAAGAAGAAGAATGGCAATGCTTTAAATGTTGTCTGATATCCCTGATGTTCGAAATGCTTCATTTTTTTTTCACAACAATCACCGCTAGCAACATCTGAGAGCTTATCTATAACATTATCATTATACAGAGAATTGTTTCAACCGAATGTGTCATGTATCAAGTTACTTTCATTTAACTCAGAACTCTCTCCATTCTCTTTGTCAATTTCACTTGTCTTTTTGCCCCAATCTTCTTTATTTTTATCTGATGGTTTATCAATGACCAGATCATCTTCACAACTGATTGGATCATCTTTGCAAACAGTGCTTAATTGTGTTCCACAACTCATTTCACAGCTTTGATTCTCTATACTCTGTACCTCATCAGAGTCAACTTCATCAACTTCCCTCATTTCACAAGTATTTTCTTAAATGTGTGATGGCTCATTGATTGCTTGCTCCTCTGCAACAACAGAATCACTCAGCTGTAACGTTTCACAATTTATTGCATGCCCCTGCAGCTCTAAATTCTGACCCTCATCAGGATCTACTTCATGAGCTGTTTTCGTTTCACAACTGTCACTTCCTGAATCATTAGTCACTTGATCTTTGCAAAACATCTCCTCGGACAAGTTATGTCTCTTAATTTCAGAACACTGCTCCTGATCAAGACCAGCTTCGTGTGCCTTCCTCTTTAACCCTAGATTTGTCACATCTGATGATGTATGATTAAACTGTGGCTCAGTGGAACTATTCCCTGTCACAGAAACAGCTCCAGCCTCTGACTTTTCATTACTGTGATTTGTTAAGTTACTTTCACAAAACTCAGAACTCTCTCCATTGTCTTTGTCAATTTCACTTGTCTTTTTGCCCCAATCTTCTTTATCTGTATCTGATGGTTTATCAATGACCAGATCACCTTCACAACTGACTGGATCATCTTTGCAAACAGTGCTTAACTGTGTTCCACAACTCATTTCACAGCTCTGATTCTCTATACTCTGTACCTCATCAAAGTCAACTTCATCAACTTCCCTCATTTCACAAGTATTTTCTAAAATGCGTGATTGCTCATTGATTGCTTGCTCATCCACACCAACAGAATCACTCAGCTGTAATGTTTCACAATTTATTGCATGTCCCTGTGGCTCTAAATTATGACCCTCATCAGGATCTACTTCACACGTTTTCTTTTCCCAACTATCACTTACTGAAACATGCGATGAATCATTAGTCACTTGATCTTTACAAAACTTCTCATGGGACAAGTTATGTCTCTTAATTTCAGAACACAGCTCTTGATCAAGACCAGCTTCGTGTGCCTTCCTCTTTAACCCTAGGTTTGTCATATCTGGTGATATCTGATTGAACTGTGGTTCAGTGGAACTATTCCCTGTCACCGAAACAGCTCCAGCCTTTGACTTTTCATTGCTGTGATCTGTTAAACAATCACCAAGTAAAGTATCCACAATGCTGTGTACAATCTCCCCAAAAGTGGAACCTGCCATTTCATTTCTGTTATCTTTATTTGACACATCATCAGAAAACATGTCCAATAAACCAGATTTACTAATCACACAATCATTTTTATCTGAAGCAGCACTCAACCCAGACTGGCTACTATCAATTACAAAATCAACGCACGACTCATTAGTGACAGAATCACCCTGATCAGTCTTTGGTCTTTCTGTATTTGTAAAATCACAATCACCTGCACTGTTTTTCAGTTGGTCCTGTCTGGACAATTCTAAGAAACTGCTATATTCTGCTGGTGTAGGCATGTTCTGGGGGTGAAATCTTTTATCCAGTACTCTAGCCTGTACAGATTTAGCATCTCCTGATGTAGTTTCTGAGCATAAGCATCCATCGTCACTCTGCTCATCAGTGATGACTATGTCTTTATCAATGTCATCTTCAATTTGCATCTGTATGTCAATACAGTCTTTAGCTATTCCACGCATGTTTGGTATTAACTGAGAATGAATGTCTTCAAGCTTAATACTACAGGGCTTTAAATGTGTCCTCAAGTGCTCCTGGTACAAAGAAACATCTCTAAAAGTGACTTGACATACACAACACACTCTCAGTAATTTAAACCTATTCATTGAAATGGCCTTTGACATTATAGGGTAACTGACATTTTGTTTTTGAGATTTTACAGAAGTGAAATTGGCAGAGTCTTCTTTGTCACAATTCTTAAAGTCTTCTCCATGACAAGAAGGTGTAAAAGCTTTAAACAAATTCTTCTGGTCTCCTCGAGAAAACCTGGAATGAGACTTTTTCAAATGAAACTTAAAGAATGACATGTTTGTAAATTTTTTATGGCAAAGCTTGCAACTGCCTAAAGGTTGTAAAAGTGCTGTTTTCTGTGAGATTGAAGGAAGGCTGTCATTCTGCACATCACTATCAAATGCAGCAGAGTCAACATTTTTACTTTTGCTACCAGTACTGACGTGTTCCAGTTTCAACTTTTCAGATGCTGACTGCCGGCACCTGAAGCTTTTAGCTGCTTCAGTATTTGTAGAGTCAGGGTGTGCAGTACCTATTACATTAAACACATCCTCCCAATTAGCTACATTATACTTTCTATGAGCCTGTGTGAAATGACCTTTGAAAAATTGCACTTTGGAAAATTGTTTATTGCAAACCTTACAACTAACTATTTTTGGTTGTGATCTGACAGTTTTGCTTGAAAACCCAGTTTTTGAAAACTGTGGCTTTCCATGGCTTTTCAAAACAGCTCTAACATACTCACTGATGTGCATTTCAAAATCATCATTTTCATTCAATGATTCAGTAACTTTACATTTCTCCAAAAATTCTTCTTGCCTTTCTGGATTAATGCCTTCATGTGAAAGGCTGATATGATTCACAAAACTCCTGAGATGACCGAAAGCTCTGCGGCAAAGTTTACATTTATATTTTTGGAAAGCAGCTCTCTGCTTTTTACTGCTTGTAATAGTTTTTGTGGGGGAACTTCCTTGTTTAAGATCAACTAAGGGCATAAACCATTGCTTCTTGCTATGCTGGTCATACTCCTTGTGACAACGCTTGAAATGTGAATAGTAATATCTGATTAGTGCAAATTTTTTCCCACAAAGTTTACAGCTTCCAACTTTGTTTGAAGAGGCAGCAGCACTCTCAACAATGGACCCCAGCTTCTGATCTTCCTCATGTTTTGGGCTAGAACCCACAGAGCACTTTCTACTGTTTATAATTGGGCTTGCTTTACTTGACTCTGGAGTAAAAATATCAGCATGAGTGTGTCGTTGAATATGTCTGAGTAAATATTTCCTGCTTGAATATTCTCTGTTACAAACAATACACAACTCCACACTATGTATCTCCAGAGGCAGCTGAGATTTTCCCCTGATCTCTTCCACAAACTTCTTCTTGTGCTGTTGAAAGTGATGCTGCATACTTGAAGACATTACTGTTTGATTACATAAACTACAGCATGATGTGTATCCAAGCTCATGAAACAAAACATTTACTTTGTTAGAGTGCTCGTTAACCATATGATTAAACAAAGCATGCCTCTGCACGTACTTCAAATTACAGACTTTGCACCTCAGCATCTGCCAATCTGCACTTTCCATGACACTGCGTGGTAGAAGATGCTTGTGACCACATAAAGAGAGATGCTCTTTAACCTCAATAATTGTCCAGAAACACTGACCACAGTTAAGACAACATGTCTCCTCTGGAAACCCACCTGTGCTACTGGTAGGGTCTCTAGATGCTGATGCCTCACCACTCAACTGTTGTTCTCCCTGGTGTTTCATTACGACACGATGAGTGTCAGTCTCCTTATGCTCAGTTTGACTTACAGCTGAATCTATTTCTTGGCGCTGGGTAGGATGTGGACTGAATCTGTATTTTTGAATGGCTGGCTCTAATCTCCCTAAACATGCTGAATTAAGATAGTGATAAAATTTATCAGGAAAGCTCTGATTGCAAAACTCACAGTGGTTAGAATCTATAATCCTTCTATCAAACGGTTCAGTGCCTCCTTGGTCATGAATAAAGAGCTTGTTTTCAATTATGTATCTCATTATTGCCAAGCAAACATGATCGCTAGTGAGATGGGCTAATTTTGCTTTCACACTTCCAAACTCCTGGTGACAGAATATGCAAGCTGAACCATTGTTTGTCATTGTCTCACTATTTTGAGCTCTTGTGTCTTTATCTGTGCTGGTTGAACCGAGATGTTCTTTCACGTTTTTATCTGTACTGGTTGAATCTCCAAATGTTGAAAGTTGTGGTATTTCCACCAAAATGTTGGCTTCTTTATCCATTCTAATGTGAAACGCTTGGTGGGATACAAACTGATTGTAATGAATAAATGTGATACTACATCTGTCACAAGAGATGGGGATTTCTTCAACATGCTGGTGGCTATGCTCCATCAATAAACGCAAAGTGGCAAATCTGGCATCACAAATTAAGCAATGAAAAAACTGTTCTCCTGAAGATGTAGGCACATCTCTAACTGCAGATGACGAAGCAAACATTTCACCCTGGTGGTTTTTTACAGAAGAGTCTACAAATGTGCAGTCACTACCACGATTATTCTTCTGCGGAGATGATAAATTAGTCTTATTGCATGTTAAACTCTGCTGAACATGGGCATGTAAATTGTGCGCACTTGTAAATTTCAGACCACATGTTTGACAAACATTAGTGTAGGCTACAAAACCCTTACAGGCATGAAGTTTTAGCAAACCTATGTCATCAAAGTGTGTTTTACACTGATAGCAAAAAGGCACTGGGACTGGACATTTATTTGCATGGATGCCAAAGAAATCGAGACATGATTGTTGTTTCAATAGATGCTCTTGAAAGTCATCAAAACACTCATTGCAATTTAAACATTCTATTAATGGTTTCGATGCAACATGCGAGATTTTAATGCAACCGGTTTCATCTTCAATGTCCACACCAGAGCTGCTTGAATCAACAGCTGCAGGATTGCAGTAATCTTGAACTGAAGATGATACCTCATTTGCACTCCTTTCATAATGCTCTTTTCCTGTATTTGACACTTCTAACACTGCTTCAGCGGCAGGTACTACTTTGGTATTATCTTTCTCTTTTG
The DNA here is from genome assembly GCA_014155875.1 of Cepaea nemoralis. NCBI lineage: Eukaryota > Metazoa > Mollusca > Gastropoda > Stylommatophora > Helicidae > Cepaea > Cepaea nemoralis. Next base: position 482,977 of record JACEFZ010028085.1, read on the forward strand.
CTGTTTTCAAAACTGGTATCTCTACTTCAGCAGCAGGCAGGACATTAGCATTATCTTTCTCTTGTGTATTTTTCAAGACCATGTTAATGTATCGCAAACGACAAGCCATTTTCTTGAAGCAATGTTTTCGCAAATCTTTCGGGCTACCAAGAACCTTCTTACACATGCTGCAGATCTGGGGGTCTTGTTTTCGCTCCCAAAGTGGTCGGGTCAAAGGTATGAAACAAAATTTAAACTGCAGCAGATGGGCCTGCAAGCCCGTTAAATCATGAAACTTTCGTGTGCAGACTTTACAGTGTGTCCTTTTGCTGTGTGCTGATTTATGATGTGATTTGTTGTGCTTGATAAGCAGAGATTTAGAGGTGTATGTTTTGCAACACTGCTTACATGTATAATCTCTGTTACCCTCCTCACTGCTACTGCCACTTTCTTCCATGTCACTGCCTTCATCTGAGGATGACATACTACTTATTAATTCATCTTTGTTGCTATCATCAGCATGTCCTTTACTTTCATCATTTACATTTCCCTGATCACAAACATTGACTGTGTTCAAATTGCTTGAGATGTGACCATTATTACCCTTAGCCAGCTTCTCATTAATTACATTGTCCATTGCTGGCATCTGCTCTGCCAATGCTATGCACCCACCCTTTGATGATGGCATTGAAATAGTGCTAGTAACATCGCTAATGCCTGTTACAATTTCACAAGATCTCCTCTTTCCATCTCTCTTCAGTGCATCAATATCTAGATGTGACTTCTTCAACTCCAGAACTCTGGTTACTGTCTCTGATGTCCATTTCTGGCAAGGCTGGTCTAGGTGAAGGTGCTCGGCCAGTTTGATGTCATCAGCAAAAGGTAAGTGGCACACCTGACACATCACCGAAACACGACTGAGGACAATTCTGAGATTCTTTAACTGTGGTACAGCCTTTGTATTTTGCAGCTTCCTACATTTCTGTTCAGTGTGATGAGTCAATTCATTCTCAGAAATAAACTCTGCACCACAGAACTTGCATGTTAGTGATCTCTCAGCACTTGAGATGTCACAAAAGACATTCCTGGAAGCAGTAGCAGCTGCAGAACCGCACTTTATGGCATTATCCGTAGATGCCCTTCCTGGAGACTTTGGCGTGGCAACAGGCTTTGGTACATTTATTCTATCTGATGCAGATATCTTTTTAGCAATTTCTGAGGCAGATATCTGTTTGGCAACTTCTGATGCAGATATATTTTTGGTAACTTCTGATGCTGATATCTGTATGGCAACTTCTGATGCAGATATCTGTTTGGTAATGTCTGATGCAGACATCTGTTTGGCAACTTCTGATGCAGACATCTGTTTGGCAACTTCTGATGCAGATATCTGTTTGGCAACTTCTGGTGCAGATATCTGTTTGGCAACTTCTGGTGCAGATATATTTTTGGTAACTTCTGATGCAGATATCTGTCTGGCAACTTCTGATGCTGATATCTGTTTGGCAACTTCTGATGCAGATATATTTTTGGTAACTTCTGATGCAGATATCTTTTTGTCAACTATTGACGGAGAGCAAATTGTCATCCTACATTTGGGACTTTCATTAAAATGAAAGATCAAAGTCATACTTGTTGCAAACTTCTTATTACAAGCTGGGCATGCGATGCTAGTTTTTGGTTTAACATATGGCATTTGTTTTATGGCTTCTCCTCCCTTAGTTTTCTCACTATGACTTTTGCCAGTTGGGTTTTTCTGGGAATGTTGCTGAAGAACATCAATGTCTGGCAATGACACTTGAAATAACGCAGAGTTTGGTACAGATGAGTATGTTGCCTGCATGCTGTTGTTGTTTTCTTGTGCTAGCGCTGGACTTTTATCTGGTTGTGAGATTTCACAGGCAGTAAAAACCGGACACAGCCGGTTTCCTGGCTTTTTCACATTCTGCTCAACATGACCCACATTCCTTGTAAGGGGGTCCTTTACAATGTCCTTCATTATGCTTTGCTCATAAATCCGACAAGCCGTAAACATGCGTAGGTGATTCTGCTTGTCTGCAAGGCTGTTAAAAAAATATGAGCACATGTTGCAGTATCTATCAACTTTCTCTTTACATTCTGGATTGTTCAGCACATGCAAATATCTTATAATACTCGATGTGAATGATTTTGCACAAACAAAACACTGTATACAATCATTCCTTGCCACCTTACAACCTTCTGAAACTTGCTGATGCAGTGAGAGTTGAAAACTATTTGAAAACATCTTCTGACAAGTAGTACATTTATGACTATCAGTGACACTTGTATGTCCACCAGCCAATACTTGATCTGGCCCATCAGATCTTTGCAGTAGTTCACCACTGGAAGTAATGACTGGCTTAATGTCCTCTTGCATTAACTCTTCAGACATGGGCTTGTCACCAGTAACAAAGTCTGGATGTTTGTCAGTTGCTGCTTCAGTTACCACACCAGTTGAATAGTTACTGACACTATCTCTCTGAGTAAAACTGTTCAAAACACTTGAGACATCTACATGTGTGGAATTGCTGATATCAATTGCTGCACTGCCTGATGAAAGTCCAGCTGTACTGGGTTGAGGTTCAACACCTCCCCTAAATGTAGCACTGCTGGAGGACACTTCAGGTGCCCCATTAACTCTATTCTGCTTTATTAGAGTGTGCAATATAGAATCTAAGGAAACATGCTTGGTGCCAGGATCCACATTAGTTGTGTTAGAACTGGTACACTTAACTTTCTTGTGCAGCTCCAGTAAGGAACTATTTGAAAAACATTTTCCACACTCGTCACATTTCAGATTATATTCTACAAACTGTGAACTTCTGTGCCAATTAAACGTATGAGTAACTAGTTCCATCCGCGATGAGAAAACCATGAAACAAAGTTTGCACACAACAGAGCTGTCTGTTTCAGTTGACGTCCGAGATGATTCAACATTTTTAAAATTAATGTCACTATAGGATGGTGATTTCTTATGTGTTCTGGCAGCAGATGGTATTTTAATCTTAAGTGTGTGGCTTTTTGCTGTTCCTTTAGGTCTTGGTGAGGTACTTTTTACTGCTTTTCCTCTAGGTACTGGTGTGTTACTTTTCAATGCTTGTCCTTTAAGTGAAAGCTTACGTGAACGTTTGGAATTGGTTATTTCTCCGGCAGCACTGTTTAACTGTATGTGGTGTGACTCACGTCTGGGTACAGTAGGAGCTATATTTGATGAATCAATCATCTGTGAAACCTGACCTTTTCTGGCATCCTCATGTGAGGAAAAGAGTGGAATTTCTGATCGCCTCAGCATATTCTCAATAATCTGGTCCTGAACAGCAGGTTTCAAAAATGGATTGCAATAGCTTTCTTTTAAAATCGGGATATCTGAAGTGCTCGTTAGATGTGAGCTAAAAGACAACATTGATTGTATAACTGCTGAAGTGAATACATTTGCATCTGGTTGTGATGGTTTGAATGCGTTTAATGTCACATATTCAACAGTTGATAGTGCAGCATCATCACCTACATGCAGATCTATTAGTTCAGATTCTGGGTTTTCAATTTCTGGAGCGCTCCATGTAGAACAGCTGTCTTCTGAGTATATGTGATTAGACAACAGCTGAGTGTTTGTTCTAGTGCTCATCACAGAAGTGACATGAGTCTGCCCTGTGGAGCTCATAGTGTAAGTCGCAGCTGTCTGTTCACTGTTTGTTTTGCTGGCTTCAGTGTTTATTTCTTCTACTTCCATGCTTACAGAGCCAGTAGTTCCATAAGGATTATTTTCACCAACGACTACAGTGGAGCTTGCACTACTCTTCTGCTCGTCACACTTTCCACTAGAAGTTACTTCAGATGGAACACTTGTTTCTTTTGTTACATCTTCATCATTGTCACTGTCATCTATCACAACTTCAGAATTATGAATTTTGCTACCGTAAGATAAATGATGCCTGTTGAGATCTATCTTCACAAGCATGCAATCATCAATGTCTTCTATATCTAGATCAACTATTTCAGGTTCTTGGACTTTAGAAGAATTTGGAAGCATCTGTGAAGTGGAACTACTGTCCTGAGGTGTGGTCACTGAAGCTGGTTTTTCATGGGTTTCTTCACCTCTCAGCACATCTGTGGTTTTCTTTTCTGTCTCTGTTATTATACTACCATACTTCTGGCTCACTAGTAATTGTGCATCCTTGATGCTTGTCACCGCTGAGGTAGACCGTTGATGTGCTGCAGAAGTAGGAATCGAGGCACCACAGCCTAATAGTTGAGAATCATCTTTAGGTGAAGAAACCTCTACAGATACACTGTTTTTACTAGTAATGATTTGATGTATGTTATTAATAATACTATCCAGTGGTAACGTTACGTGTACTGGGCTATTCAGAGCTGAGCAAAGTGCAGAATACTGGTTCCGTTTCGTGGACAATGTGGTATGAAACTGAGATAAAACTGTATCATCGTCTTTCTCGGCTGAGATGGTCTTATTTTGGTGATGAAAGACAGGATGTTCTAGTAGAGTCTGCTGACTTGTATAATTGTCTATTGCAATGTGACCGACTCCATTTTCTGTTTCATGTTGACCTGTATGATGTTCAATGTGACTATCTGCAAGACTAAATACCGACCCAATACAAATTTGTGGTTCTTGAGTAGACACAACTTTTGGACCAGAAACACTGAGAAAATTAGTGCTGAAGTCATCAGGGCTCCATGTCTGCATATTCCTAATAACAGGAGCAAATTGGTGGCTATCATTAGAAGTGGTCTGTGGCACATTCACATTCTGTAGTTTGTGGCCACCTTCATGACTGTCAGCAAGGCTAAAGGCAGGCCTAGCTACATATGCCTGTTCTCTAGATGATGCATGCTGGTTACTTTCAGCGCTGGAAGACATACTGTTCTTGCTAGCAGCAGTACTCTGAGCCTGAGATGCAGTTTTACTGTAATTAAGAGGTACTTGTGGTGCATTGATAAATGCTAGTGCTGCACTGGCAATTAGCTGTGATGATGCATTGATATTTGGTGGTGGTGCTGCTCTGACATATGGCGATGGTGCTGCTCTGACATATGGCGATGGTGCTGCTCTGACATATGGCGATGGTGATGCACTGACATATGGCGGTGGTGCTGCAGTGACATATGGCGGCGCCCTCAAACGTGACCGAGATGCCTCAATGCTGTTGGGTAATGACAGCCAAGTAATTATACCTGGCTCACCCAAGCCAGGATCATTTACTTGTGAAGTGGAGTTTGTTAAGTCAATATTCATTCTGAAACCTCTATGTACAAAACTGTCCACATTACTGTATCACAATGTCAATTTTTTGCTCTAACCAATATCGTACACTCTAGGATAATGAACTTTCACTTGGAGCTTTCAATACAGAGCAAAACTTATCTGTAACAGAAAAATGATGAAGAACAGATAAACATGATGTAAAATTGTGTGGAACATTAGATACAAAATTAATCTTAACAATATCATATAAATGCTGTTTTTTTTAAAGTATGTCTCAGTCTGCATACAGCACAAATTCCCTGTGTGATCTGGGATTTCAAATAATACTTAAATAGATGAGTTAAGGAAATGACTGAGCACATTTACTTCACTAAAATGTCTCTCACTAGAGGACACCAAATTAATTGTCTAGTTCTCTTTCAATGCCCCATACTGTCACAGAGAAAACTACTCTAGCCCTTTCAAACTTATTAACTCAAAAGGTTCTAGAAACAATTGCAGAGAACCTACACTGTCATCAGTGACATTGAGTGGCCAAGAAGTTGAACTCAGCAGTACTGAGATAAAAAGGAAGTAAGCATCATACATATATGATAAAATGTATTCTTTTTTAAATTTAAAATATAAACGACAAAATAGATACAAATGAAAACTGCAATAAACCATCTGTATTTATAACCATTTTTCCATGTGCCATCAATCACCTGTTCTTTTAAAGAAATAAGGCAGCAGAATTACTAACTACATACAGAACTGCCTCACTGCTGTCAGCCACTAACACTCACTGAAAGAATGATTAACAAGATAATGTACTAGTTGTATTAGAAAGCACCAGATTACTGATCAAACCCTAGTAAGATTTGGCAACAGTATCAGAAATGAAGGCTAGCTCTTTCCTGCATGCAAAATATGTTTACAAACAGGCATTACCCCTCTGCTGTGTGTCCACCATGAAGAGGTAGAGGGGCTTGCGCGTTCCGATGACCCCAAGAGCTATGCCGACGGTAGCACAGCTACTGGTAGGGTCACCCATGTCAGACAGGTCAAGGGAGAGGGACAAGACCAAGCGACACACAAACCTGCTGCCTTGTAGGTAGACTGGGGGAAGTCAAAGGCTAGGGAAAGCACCCCGAAAAATGCTTGTCGAAATCGGATGTACTGAGCCACAGGCTTGACAAAGCAGTGCAACGTAACTTGATTCATGTCACAATTTAAAATTAATCGTTATGGTGCTAATCCCGCGAAGACCCATCAGGCGGTGATAGTGCCGGGCCCCCTGCCTCGAGGGGGTCCACCCATGACTACTGGTGGTCACCTTCCCCTGTGCTGTGGAGTCAAGGCACAGAGGAGTAGGTTAAGAGCTATTGACCAAACACCCCAGGACACTCAACATACTACAGTGGAATGCCGAAGGAGTTTATAACAAGAAAGTCTCCCTAACACATCGTCTTCATACAGATAGAATAGATGTGGCATGCATTCAAGAGACACACCTCAATGCAGATCGCAAATTCTCAGTCAGAGGATATCAGGCCTACACGTTTCGACCTGCGAAGGACACAAAGGAGGAGTTCTAATACTTATACGAAATACAATACCTTGCAGCGAAGTATCTGTGATCTCTGACAACCAAACGGAAATTATAGGTGTTGATATAATGATAAAGGACGTGAAAATAAGAATTTACAATCTGTATAGCCCAGCAGATAAGGACCTTACACTCTCAAACATGAAAATAACTGACACAAACTGCATTATTGTCGGAGACTTTAATAGCCATTCAGAAAGATGGGGATACCCAGATACTGACAAAAGAGGAGATGAAGTGGAGGACTGGGAAATAGACTCAAATCTCCATCTACTCAACAAAGCGGATGACACACCGAGCTTCTACTCCAGAAGATGGTTTACCACTTCTACTCCAGACTTAGCTTTCTGCACAGGAGACATCCTCCACAAAATCGATCGCCATGTGCTTGACCAATTAGCAGGTAGTGACCACAGACCAATCAAGCTTGTAATGAATATGGAGTATGTTCCACAGGAGCAAAAGCCTTTGCCCCGCTGGAATTACAAACGAGCAGATTGGGACAGATTTGCCATACTAACAGACAAATATTGTGAAAACATAAATACACGATATGGCAACATGAAGCAAATGGTGGAAAGTCTAAACAGAGCAATAATACAGGCGGCCACTGAGTCTATTCCAAGAGGAGCGAGGAAAAATTACAAACCATACTGGACTGAAGAACTACAAATTTTGGAGGACAAAGTTGAAGATGCCAGGAAGACCGCAGAGAGAGAACAAACAATTGAAGCGAACATCTCTCTCAAAGCCATCTCAGCAAAATATAAAAGAACAGTAAATCAAACAACAAGAGATTGTTGGAGGGAAAAAACAGAAAACCTGAATTTTGACAGGGATGGAAACAAACTATGGAAACTAGTGAAAGCCATGAACAATGAAGGACCTAGAAACAAACAAATAACAATTAAACAAGGAAATGCCTTGCTTACAGGAAAGAAGGCTGCAAATGCACTAATGGAACACTATGCCAGTGCAAACCATTGATATTACAACTGAACAGAAGAAAGCAATCAAAGATAAACAGATACATCATAGTAATACAGAGACAGCAGCTGAATATATGATGGCAAATCTAACAATGGAAGAAATGGAACAGGCAATGAATACCCTAAAAAAGAAGAAATCACCAGGAAAGGATGGAATCACAAATGAAATGCTAATAGGACTAGGCACTAAGGCAAAAAAGAAACTACTAGCAGTCCTAAATTACAGCTGGAAGAGAGGAATAGTCCCACAGGCATGGAAGGAAGCTATACTAATACCAGTCCCAAAGAAAGGAAAAGACCTGGAAGAACCAAATGGCTATCGACCTATCAGTCTACTTAGCTGTGTAGGAAAATTAATGGAACGCATTATCAATGGCAGGCTAACATGGCATCTGGAAGAAAACCAACTCTTAACACCACACCAAGCAGGATTCAGAAAGTACAGATCAACTGAAGATCAAATAACCTATATAGCTCAGGAAATAGAGGATGCCTTCCAAGAGAAAAAGCACACACTAGCGGTCTGGATAGATTTAGAAAAAGCATTTGATAAAGTATGGAAGGAAGGACTGAAAGTAAAACTGCAAAAAATGCATGTTTGTGGGAAAATGTACCAATGGATCAGCTACTACCTTGAGAACAGAACTGCCAGGACAAAAGTACAAGGACAAACCAGCAAAATGATGCTGTTGGAGCAAGGTGTCCCCCAAGGAGGAGTTCTTTCACCAACATTATTCCTAGCATATATAAATGACATCACAGAAAATTTTCCAGCCAGAGTACACACATCCTCCTTTGCAGATGACCTAGCCATATGGACATCTGAAGAATATATTAGTACAGCTAACAGCAGAATACAGCAAGCCCTATTAGCGCTAGAGGACTGGTCAACATCATGGCTAGTGAAGATAAGTGAGGAGAAAACAACATGCACAGTGTTCTCCCTCTCAAATAAAACTCAGCAATCTAAGCTGGTATTGAATGGAAAAATATTGCGCCATGAAGAAAATCCAAACTATCTAGGAGTCACCTTTGATCGTCGCTTGACATGGAAAACACAGGTTGAGAAAAATCGAACAAGAGCAAGGCAAAGAATGGCAATCATGAAAAAGCTTGCTGGTACAACGTGGGGAGCAGATGAGAAAGTTCTCAAGAAGTTATATACTGGACGGGTGAGGCCAGTACTGGAATATGGCATCGCAGCTTGGGCAACAGCAGCTAAGTCAAACTTTAACAAAATAAGTAGAGTCCAAAATCAAGGAATGCGAATCATAACTGGAAGCCTGAAGACAACGCCTATTAATGAACTAGAAAAGATCACTTGTTTACAACCAATGCAGGATAGAAGAGATAGCAGAGCCCAGCAACAAGCAGAAAAATTTAGAAGATTGACAGACCACCCTATGTATAAAAGGATTAATGGTTTTGGAAAGGGAAGACTGAAGCGTAGCAACTTTGTAGAAACTGCAAAACGAAAGATTAGGGCAGATCCTATACTTAACATATCAACAGTCAAACCCATTTACAATGCACACAAGTTCCCAGCTTGGAGACAGCAGCAACTGCCTGAGATGATAGAAAACATTCCTGGTATTGAGAAAAAGAACACTCAGCATGAAACCGAAAGAAGAGAAATAACCCTAAACTACATAAAAGAACATTACCCAAGCAGGAATTGGACCCATGCATATACAGATGGATCAGCAAAAAATTCAGTAGAGAATGGAGGAGGAGGAATTCTCCTAAATTTAAAAAATGGAGTGAAAAAAAACACATTCAGTGGCAACTGGAAAATTTTCAAGTAACTTCAAAGCGGAGGTAGAGGCTCTGAAAACTGCAGCAGAAATGCTCTTGATGGAGGAAAATAAAGAGAAGCAAATAGCTATCTTCACAGATGCAAAGTCAGCTGTCTCAATACTGAAGAGCAATAACAGCACAGAACTAGCTGACCTAAGAGCAGCACTCCATGGTCTACGCCAGAAATCCAAAAAAGTTGTAATACAGTGGATCCCATCACATTGCAGTATACCTGGAAATGAAGAGGCTGACAAGACTGGCAAAAGAGGGCGGACGACTACCACAGCCTGACATAGACATAACCTATAATGAGGCAAAGAGGTTTATAAAAAGCACTTATAGAACCAAATGGGAATCAGAGCATCCAGGCCATCAGAAGCATGATGCATATTACAAACTCGACCGAAGAGAACAAGTAGCAATCTTCAGACTCCGCACAGGACATAACAGGCTGAAATACCACTTGTTCAATAAACTAAAGATAGGAGATACCGATGAATGTAATTGTCGAACTGGAAAAATGACAGCAAAACATTTGCTGCAGGATTGCCCAACATATGCAGGACAGAGAAAGATATTTTGGCCCACACCTGCTTCATTTGAGGACAAGCTCTATGGAGATATCAACAAGCTCAAGTTAACTGCAGCTTACTTTAACTACATTCAGGTTGACATTTAAAGGTGCATGAAGAAGTATTCAGACTGCAACACTTCATACCACAGGTATGTCGGTTACAAAAGCGACCCAGAGGCATGAAATGGAATATTGCTTGGATAGCAAATCCGTTATGTGGAAAGTCCAAATCGAAAGCTCGCTGTGTAGGCTTCATAAAGGTGGCAAAGTGTCCTACTGGCACGAAATGGAATATTGCTTGGATAGCAAATCCATTACGTGGAAAGTCTGAATTGAAAGCTCACTGTGTGGATGTCATCTGCAGACTGTATTCTTCTGGTTTCCGGAAGAACAGCCTATGGTGAACGGAAGGCCCAATATACGGAAGTGAGGCTAAGCAGCCATGTGCAGGACGTGACGATTCCTTGGGTGAGCCCAGTACCAGAGCGCTGTGTTGGTTCTGCAAGTATGGAAGCCTCCTTGGATGGCAGGGAATGCCCATGGTCTGCCCCTGCCTTCCCTTGAGGGTTGACCAGGATGTCTTTGGCTGTTCTATATGGGCCAGCTGGGATGGGAGATAACACCACAACAGTGAGAGTAAAATGTCCTAAGAAACCACCGGGATGGTTAACCCGGTCAACAAATGCCCGCAGAAGTCGGATGTGTCTGCCTAACGGCGCAAGAACGCAGCTTTGCTGTAAACAGGCACAACGCAATCACATCCAGAAAAAAAAAACTGGATGAACGCAGAAGAAGAAGAATTACCTATGGCCTATGGGGAAAATATTAACCTCCTACGCCTAATCTCAGTCAGTCCGTATGTAGTGCTGGTTACTTCCAATATAAAATAACACAAAGTAATGCAGCTTTACATAACATAATTATGACACATACAGGACGTTTCGGTGATTCATCAGCAAACAAATACATGCACGAAACACAATATATAGTACAGGAGAAGATCCTCCGGTGACTACATTAAGGCATTAGGACAGGATGAGAAGAATAAAAAGATGAAAAAACTGGGAGCAATGAAGACACAGATTATGGTCATCACTGGGAAGAAGGAAATACCACAATGTGATATACGAGTGAATAGGCATATTCTTAAGCTAGTGAATCTATACAGTTATCTCGGCACAGTCATAACATCTGATGGGAGATGCCTTGAAGAGATTAGAACAAGAATTGCCATTGCGAAGGTAGCCTTTTGCAAGATGAAAAACATACTGACCAATAAAAAGATAACTGAAATGAGAAAAAGAGTGTTGAAGTGCTACATAGAACCTATACTTTTGTATGGATGTGAAGCGTGGACAATAAGCAGTCAAGCTGAAAAACAGCTGATGGCTGTGGAGATGTGATATCTGAGGAAAATGCAAACAATACCATGGACAGACAGAAAAACCAATGGACAAGTCCTTCAAGAAACAAATGAAGATCGTAAACTGATTAGAGTCATTAGACGTAGACAGTCAAAATTTTTTGGGCATGTTATGAGAAGAAATGACTTGGAGAACTTGGTGACAACTGGCAAGATTGAAGGGAAGAGACCAAGGGGAAGACCGAGAAGTAAATACCTGGATGGTTTGGCCATGTGGCATGGTCGAGACAGGAACAAAGAGCTGATCCACAACTCTGGTGATCAAGAGAGATGGCAGAACATGACCGCCCACGCTTTCCGGCATGGCACATGATGGATGGATGATTACTGGAACTAAGTAGCAGTAGCAGCAATTAAAATGGGAAATAAAGAGGGTAGTTACGAACAGATAAAGCTAGAGTATGACAGGGGTGTGTCTTGTCACCCGATCTCTTCTCCCTATATAGCGAAGTAATAATGAGAGAGATCAAAGAGAAGCCAGGAATACTAATCGGAGGATATAATATAAATATACTCTATGCAGATGACACAGTATAGGTGGCAGATAATGCAACAGACCTACAACAATTGTTGGACAACAACACAGTAACACTAACAGAGAGTGCAAAGAAAGTACTCTCCTTGAATATAAAGAAAACAGTAACAATGTTTATATCAAAGAAAATGGAGATACCAAAATGTGACATAGAAATTTCAAATAGAAGGGGAAATTCTCAACCAATTGGATAATTTTAAATACCTAGGGGCACTTATAACATCAGATGGAAGATGTACAACAGAGATTAAGAGCAGAATAGAGGGCAGGCAAAAGCAGCAGTTCAGAAAATGAAGTGTATCTTATGCAATATGTCACTGTCAATGAATGTTTAAAAAAAAAGGTGCTAAAATGCTATATATAGAACCAGAAAATTAGGAACAACTTAGAAGCAACAGAGATGTGGTTTTTAAGACGAATGTTGCGAATTCCTTGGACTGCCAGAGTAACTAGTAACGATTGCCTGAAAGAGGCTAATGAAACTACAACACTATATATATACAACAATAAGAAAGGCAAACAGCTTTCTTTGGTCATGTGATGAGAAGAGAGGCATTGGAGAACATCGTGACAACTGGAAAGATCAAGGGGAAAAGAGGCAGTGGCAGACCAAGAGAAATGATGCTGGACGGATTGAGATGGTGGCATGGAGGTATATCATCAACAGTTGATCGAGAGCACCAAAGACCGAGATCTCCGGAGAGCCATGAACGCCTACGCCAGCCGGTAGGTCACTTGATGATGATTTATATATAGCTTCTGAAGGAGAAGATACTGTTCAAGAGTTCGTAGTTCAACAGAACATTCATTTTGTATTTACTATCTATTGAAGATCCTGGTAATTAGCCGATCATGAAATAAAACAAATATATTACTATACTATATTTATTTAAACCGTACGCACCTTGGTGAACCCACACCTTTTGTCCCGAAGTTGTCCAATTTATAAACAAAATAAGAACATCTTCCAAAAGAAGAACATACTACATGCTCACTTATTCATAATTAAGGCCACGACCTGTCTGACCTACATTTTCTCTTTAATTACAAACCGCCAACGACACGACCTCTCACGAAATACACAGTACATAACGTCATAACCATCTTCATAATTCATATGCCTGGTAAACTAAGTAAAGTGGCTGTATCGTTCATCCACCTTTGGTCCTTGATGATCAATTTCATTTAGTGACATACTGATATGTGCTAACGAAAGAAGAAGAATTTATTATAACAGACGAAATAATTATACTAACTAAACGTCCATTCTAAAATATTAAAAAAAAAAAATTATTACAATATGGTATCTGAATATCGCGGAATTAATTAAACATCCTCATTCCCCAAGCAGTCAACGAAAGTGGTCGTTTCCCGCCCTATAGGCGTGGACTGTGTTAGCGCCCGGAGCTTGCAACCTGCTGGGGTAAAGTAGTTGTATCGTTCAATGTCTCTCCGCCTATCTCGGTCGTTAATGATCAATTACATTTAGTAACAGAAGAAATAATATTAATAATACTAACTAAACGTTCATTCTAAAGTATATTTTAAAAAATGATTACAATATGACATCTGAATATCGCGGTGGTACAAATCCTCATTCCTCAAGCTCGAAACGTGGGGACTGTTACTTAGCGCCCTGAGCTTGCAGCTTGCTGCGGAAGTTGTGTCCATCTGTCGCTAGCGGGCTCAGTTGCTGCAGAACTGTCGGTTCAGTGCTGAACCCCAGAAGCTGCTTGACTGCGCATGCGAAAATCTATTTATAGCGTTGAAGACCCGCGCAACCCTTTTCTTCAGCGTGACCTACATATCGGCCTGCTTGTGTCCTGGATTGTTTACAGTTAGGCTCCAGCCAATGAAATGTGTGTCTGCGGCTACGCGCAAGGTGGGTTCGCACACAAAGAACACATTCTGGATGTGCTAAGTCAATCAGCCCAGTCCTGCCCTGCCCTAACCCTCACCACTCCTATATATTTTTAATTCGTTCCGCAAGACAGAGGGTGCGGACAGGGGTCAAGCTGCTGTAGAGGCTGAGGTGCAGGCGTTGATTTTCGGGAGGTCGTTGGACGATGATGCTATCGTTTGCACAGATGGGTCGGTCGTCCGACGTGTAGGAGGCTCCGGCGCCTTTGCGGCTCGGGCATGGGGGGAGAGTTGTGAGGGAGGACTCTGGTGCTTTTGTTGAGACCACGGGTAGTCTGGCTGTGGAAGTCATGACAGTGGGTGGGGCAGTGAATAGCTCGGGACGCAGGCGTTCACTGGGGCATGTTACCTTGGCCGCTCGGTGAGCGTGCTCAGGAGGGAGGGGATGGGGTGGATCCGGGGAGAGTGGTTGCTGTCTCTGGGGCGGTCTCGGCTGGTAAGGATTGGTTTCGTCTTCGTGCCAGGGCATGCGGGAGTGCGGGGAGATGGACGGGCTCGCGGGTGGGGCTGCTGTGGAGGCGGGCACGCCATGGACCGGGCTGACGTTCTGGGCGCTCTGCGAGAGATGGGACTTTTTCAGGAACACTGCGCATGAGGCAAGGGGGATTCGTGAACCAACACAGAACTGATGTCGTTAGCCGTCACACGCTGACGGATTTGCTGAGGAGGGGATCCGAGCACTTTTGGACTGAATGGTTCGATGTGCAATGAGGCTGATCTGTCGACTAACTATATATTTTAATAAATAATAACGTTAATGCGGAGTGTGCGTATGACATTTGAGTTTTACTATTTTATACTGTTGTTAATGCTCGACATCTTGTATTTCGAAATGGCTCTCGGTGACAAAAACTCCTTCCCGGAGGGACAAGTACGACAATCGTCAGAAGTAGTCCCTATTCCCCGAATGTTTCGGCCCTTTTACCTTCTTGACACTGTCTGAGGGCGGGCCTGCCGGAGTCATGTCTCCGGGCGTTTGTCCCTTGCGTACGAGACGATCGGTCTTTTGCGTTGTCCTTGCGTTGTTCAGTGTTTGTCTCATACCTGCGAACATGTCTGCTCCCAAGCCTCCCCTCCCTCGGGGAGTAGGACCTTGTGCATCCGGTACTTCCTACCGCCACATACATCATAGCACCTATGACCGTGGGAAGCCATCTTCTTCTCTGGCCACTGCCTCTGTCGTCTCCGTTCGTCTTCGTTGCCCTCTTCGTGCCCCGTTCATGGCACTGCACTCTGGGAAGCCGGTTCTTCCTTTGGGTTCCTGGTCCCCTCTCTTGGTCTCTGCTGCTGAGTGCGGCTCTCGCAAGACTACCACCGTGGCATAGGGATTGGACTTCAGCCTACATTTGCCTGACTTGGTGACTGCTACCGTGTGGCGATTTGCCCCACTGAGCAGTCCCGTCCTCATATGCACTGCTCTCGCTGGGAAGGAAGGCTGTAGAGTCGACAGGAGACAGTACAAGTTCTAGCTCTTAGTTGAGAGATTGGTCCCGATGTTAATTGCCATGTAGTTACAGACAGAAACGTTAACCATATTACTGCCGAGCCTTGTCTCGCTCTATGTTCCGGTTCGACAGCCAGCACGACCCCTGTTCGGCTGCCTCACCGAGTTATTTTTGTGCCCGAGTTCTTGCTTGTCCTTTGATGCATGTTTTAGAACGTCATACACGGAGTGGGAGAGTAGACCTCTTGCGCCAACCTCCACAGCAAATAGCCTGACAGTGTACTCTTCCTGTCTCAGACTTGCGACCATGTCACTGTACTTCTCCATCTTGTACGTGTGCTGCTCATCGATTCGGGACTCATGTGGAACGGTTAGCTCAATCAGTGTTAGCTGTTTGGCCGACGAGGAGTGAAGTACATTGTCAGGTCGTAATCAAAAATGTTGGATCATACCAGGGTACACAACACGACCTTTAAGATCTACAGTCAGCTCCGAGTCATCAGCGCTATCGAAAATTGACGGTAAGTCGGCAGCGCAGTCCTCCGCGTCTCTACGTTGCTGCCCAGTTCTGACGAAGTAAATTCCCAATTGGCCTCGCTATAGCCCCTCTGTTCACCCGCATTCTAGCGTCATCCACTATGACTGCCAGCTCAGCAAGAAAGTTATTGTGACGTCATGTGAATCGGCCTTGACAAAAGACTACTTTGCTCGCAGACAGAACGTGTTCCGCTGTCTATGCTTTCTCTTTACAGAGGGGAAAAGACGGGTATGTGACTTTATTCCACTTTAGCGGGTTGGCAGCTGATGGAAGGACATCGTAAAGGGATTGTACGACAAAACATAAGCGCAATGGTGCCATGCACCAGATCTCATCCTAGGTAAGGGACTTCTGCAGTATCCCTTCCCATGACATCCACTGGCCCTGCAGCGACTGCTGGGCAGCCATTTATAGTCTCTTTTCACGCTCCCCCTCGCGGATCTCCTAAACCACCATGTCTTTGTGTTCATTTTTGGTCATCTTTGACCACAACAGAGCTCTGTCATGGTGCCCGAACGCCATTCTATCCGACGGGTGTGCCTCATGACTTCCTTCAGTTTGAAGCATGGGCAGCTTCGAGTGCGCTGTCAACTCTCGACTTCCTTCCCGTTTTAAGCGTGAGTTGTGAGGTGCTGACTGTTTCATTTGGAGACTCGGGAAGTATCATCATGAGTATGGTTTTCTGACTTTGAATTCTTCCATGACAGACAGGAAAGGGTGGGTGAGCCTAACTTATTTACAGTATAGTGCAACCATCATGAGACCTGATGGAGCTTCAAGCCACTTTCTTACGTATTTGCTTATCTTAATTTCAGTCGCATTTGCCGCGCTCATTGCGCTCGTGCCTATATTGTATATCAGTAGAAGCCATAAGAGTTTTAGAATCAGCATGAATTAGAGACACCAGATCTTGAATTTGCCTATCAGTCTGCCTGTCTCAATGGTACGCAGACAGTCTACCACTGTTTTGTATATTTCTATTACCGCGTTCCTGTCCTTCAAGGTGACATCGTACACACGACCGAGACACTTTACTGTTTCCTCTACCACAGTGGGAATTGCCTGCCCGGCAACCCTGAACAACCTTTCTGCCACTCTACATTTCATAATCGACAGGCTTCTTGATTTCTTTGGCCTGAAGCTCATCCTGCATCAGCGAATCAGCTCATATAGCCTGAAGAGAATGCTGCGGGCATCACTCTCCTTTGGTGTCAGGATGATCGTGTCGTCCATGAAGACCTTCAGTGGTTGCATGCTTCGTTCCTTGCCGATGTTAGGACAGTGTGCTTAACTGGATGCTGTCGACTCCACTGTTTCATTGATGGAGTCAATTCCACCACTGTGTTGTAGCAGTGCCTGCCTTCCCATGGCGTAAATCTGTCTTTCCAGATTGTTTGATGGGCTGGCCATAAATCAGGGATAAAAAATCCGCAGCGGAGCAAGCACGGGGGGGGGGGGTTCTTATCGTCAGAAAAAGTCCCCCATTCCCAGAATGTTTCGGCCCTTTTATCTTCTTGACACTCTCTGGGGGAGGGCCCGCACGGGTCATGTCTCCGGGCGTTTGTCCCCTGATGTGCGAGACGTTAGGAAGCTATTGCCAACGCAACGTTCTAGACTTCGGTTGCATTTGTTAGACAGTTGTTTAGGCCTTAGGAGCACTATCACACAATTCACTGACGTGTGAATTCGCCTAGCTCAGAACACAGTAGCAGTCGTGTTTTACAATCTGATCTTAAATGTGAGAACTTCTAAATTTTATGTTTTCAAGTTGTGAAAACATTAATTACAATTATTTCTGGCTCCTTCATGAAATTTTAAAATAGTGTTTATCGCTTGTAGGCCTACATCAGTGAAAACTTTAAAAGTGTGATATAAATTACAATAATCATGCCATTGTCTTGTAATCTGTCAATATTATTATTAAGGATGCCAATAGTTTTAAACACATGACATCACGATGCAGTGATGTAATATAGAGGTTTAAAAATGGCCGACCAACTTTTGACATGCATCAAAGCGGGGCAGCGTTCTGTTATCCGTTTAAAAAAAAAATCAGTGAAGGTGTGAATCCTATAGAAATGTATCGAGGAATGAAGATCCACCATTGTGATGACGCATGTTTGTCAGTGGGAAATTTCAAACAGCGTGACTTCTGCGACAGACAGTACACCCACTAGTGACTCCAGAGTCAATTGCAGTTGTTGAAGGCCTCGTATATGAACACCACCGATTTACTGTGAGTGACATTGTCACAATCTTAAAATAAATCAACGCTGGGCACACCACATCATCCATTATGTGCATCAGGATCATAATGTGTCTGTAATAATGGTGCCACTGCAACTTACCCCCGAGGAATTTATTTGTCAAGAACTTTTGCAGTGCAACTCCGTTGTTGCTCCCACAACCCAATGCTTGAAAGAGGCATCCCTTTCCCCCTATCCCCAGAGGTGCTCCAGGGCCACTGTGTTGCAAAGTAACAAGTCAAACTTGTACAATGTTGGAGCCCACCTGTCAGGTTCTCACATTTAAGGATGAATCTGGCTCGTTTGACCTAACATATGCGAGACATACACAGCCACAGGATGATTGGACGTGACACACGGTAACACTAAGTTCAACGTTTTATTTATACTTCACATGCAACACAATCTAATTCGGCATGTTGCCTTTACAATGTGGATACAATAATACACACAGTCAATGAATCAATACACTCACAGACTCAAACCACAGCCGCGCAGTCTTCCATCTTCTCACAAGAGATACTAGCAATCGACATTCAGGCACAGAAATAATACAAGCCTCTCTCAAACCACGTCTGTCCAGTCCGGCTACCCAAGCCTCGTCTGCCGTTTCTCGCTCTGAGCACTTGCCCTGTGGGATCGAGTCCAGCGGGAACTGCATGCGTCACGCTTGTACTTGCTTGACCGCTGACGGTTAATCTAACTCACCAGCGAACCTGTGGATAGGTAACTGGTATTTGCCTGGCGCTCGTACCGACGCCGCGGTACAACTATGGGGGATTATGACACTCTCCCCGCCTTCCATTCATGAAAGGTATAAACTTTCATGTGAGCTCTTTGTAAATTTTAGGGTTAATATTTTAACTCAGTCAGAATCTTCCCATTAGTTGTCATCTGCATTGGCATAGGTTTAATTGAAATACATAGGTATTGCAAGTTATATATATATATATATATATATATATATATATATATATATATATATATATATATATATATATATATATATATATATATATATATATATATATATATTAAGTCATGTGGTGTCAAAAAGTAACACCTCCCAAGTACAATCCTCTCGACGGCATACAAAACTAAACCAAAACTTAGTTGACAAGCATACACCTCACAAAAACACAGATTCTAAAATCTTTTCCTCCAAAAGTAAACAGGTTTTTGTGTGTCACCTGAAACTGTTACCCGTAGAGGTCATTTGTCCGAACAGTAACGACCCTACAGTCTCTGGTCCTGTTTTCACCATTCTCCAGTGTCTCCAGAGCACTTAAGTATTACCCTTTTCATATACTTTTGTATGCAAGTTTAGGCACGCGCTGTGATTTCAGAAATATTGTATAAATTGTTCAAATTACTAACACAGCCGACGCCGCGGCACAACTATGGGGGATTATGACACACCTCATATTTCTGTCGAAAACTATCATTGTCGGATTGTCTTAACACGCTCAGGAAAATTTGCCACGATCCAGTAATGCTGACCCCACCCACTATTTCTTCTTTGTGTATACAGACTTTGTTATTCTGCTAAAAAAACAACAACAACAGTACCACACAAAAAATCTGGTACAAAGAACGCGTTGTTAATTGCTGTGCAATAGCTGCGCTCGAGACGCTGAATGGGAGGGGTGTGTGAAGTGTTTAATTCTGCATTCCCAGAGCTCGCGCGTTGTGTTGTTACAGCAGTTGAGGGACGGATAGTTCGACATATGATGATGATATAATTGCAGGCACATCGCGGAAACACATGCAGATAATTTTGCAGCTAACGCTTTGGCGAATTCGGCTCGGGCCTCTTCTCGTTCCTATAAGATTAACGAATGTTATCTCCTTATCTGAATCAGCTGGCGCTTTGCCACGAGCACCCTTTTTCATCTAACAAAATTTCTTTTCTTCGTCTGCAATCAGGCGGAACTCGGCATCGGCAACCCATCCATCCTCCATAGCTTTTGAAATTAGGTTAGCAATGCTGGAGAGCTAACTTTCCATCAGAACCGTAATCTCATCATACTTTTTAGCTTTTGAAGTAAGTTTTCGGGATTCTGGCTTGCTCGCCGTGGCCATGACCCTGAAAAAAATAACGGCCATCTCGCGCCCGCCATCCACGGGCGGCGATAATGGTAGCGAGGAGCCCAACACCGCCTACTCCCATTCTGAAATTATGTTGGCAATGCTGGAAAGCTTACTTTCCATCAGAACTCTAATCTCATCATACGTCTTAGCTTTTGAAGTAGGTTTTCGGGACGCTAGATTGCTCGCCGTGGCCATGACCCTGCAAACAAGGACGGCGATCTCGCGCCCGACATACTGGGACGGAGATAATGGTAGTGAGAAGCCCAACACCGCCTGCTCCCATTCTCACGCTAGCCGCAAGTATTGCGCTGTCCATACCATCTATGGCGTTCACTACACGCTGAAATTTTTATGTAGAGCAGCACGAGTGTCCATTTTATCCCCCCAGAGACTTCTAAAGACGTAACTCTTTTCATATGTTGGATAGAGCAAATTATTACTACGTAATGAGCATTAACATATCAAACAAACTTACTTCTTTAACTGAGAGATTAAATGCTTACTGTGAAGGGTACTAATCGGCCAGGAAGGAAACACAAGCCGGGGAAAATCGCTAACCGTATTAAAGATGATTTCATAACCCCAACATAAGTTAGTTCTGTTGTGATATCCATCTCTGTCGTGCGCGTCGTCTACTTCCCGTCGGTTCCGGATATGATTAATATTAACAGAGAAGCCAGAAGGAATGGTACTACCTCTGTCTGCGCCGCAATCCCAATAGCTAGATCAAGATAGACGGTGGACCATGAGGGCGCTTGCCAAGCAGATCAAGGTCGATTTTCAATTCAGTGTTGGCCTTCAAGAAGAATATAGTCCCTTGGGCCTTACCATCGGTTATCTGCACTTTATAGAAGAGGGGTTTGTGACTCTGACCAGAAGGACTGGTACTACCTCTGTCTGCGCCGCAATCCCAATAGCTAGCTCAAGATAGACGGTGGACCATGAGGGCGCTTGCCAAGCAGATCAAGGTCGATTTTCAATTCAGTGTTGGCCTTCAAGAAGAATATAGTCCCTTGGGCTTTACCATCGGTTATCTGCACTTTATAGAAGAGGGGATTGTGACTCTGACCTTTAAGAAACGATTTGCCAGTCACAAGGAAATGACCGTTTTGCAGTCTTGGTAACTCTAAAATGTCTTACCTATGTTGGTAAATCTGATGAGTATCCCATTGTGCTCGAGGTGGGTGTATCCCCTCTGAAGCTCAAGCTGCACGCCCCCGTGGTCACCACCAGGATGGTCTATGGAGACGTGTGCATACCCTCTTTGGAGAGTAAGGTGGTGAACATAGATCTTGTGGGTGTGTCCCGGCTCCTGCAACCCGAGAGGTCCGGCCAAATTAGCAAATGTAAGGGTAGAGCATGCTTTATGGCGATGTCGGCCTGGACCTTCTGGATCAGCCATTTCAATGCTTGTAGTGGAGTATGCAGCTGAGATATGATAGCGACATATCGTCACCCTTTTAATCTCGGACTAAAAGTCTATTATCTCTGAGTGTCACGGTCTCAAGCTTCTTATAATGATGACATTGAAAATCTCATGACATCCTGCTTTACATTCTTCTGTTTTAATAGCCCGGAGGAGTGTACAGGGGAGGGGGGTGAATTATGGCGGTTCTCATATGACGAGAGCCCCTAAAGATGCACGTACAACTCTTTGTAGACAATTAGGGTAGGAATCTTTGTTACAATTATTATATTACTGTATTGATTATTGATCGAAACGTTTTGGCCAATGAATCCAAGAGTGTTGCCTAGCCTCTCAATTTTTCTCTGACGTTGAACGACCCCAGAACTGGCCTAGTAAGTCTTGGTGATCTTTTCGGTCCGAAAAGTAGACACTCGCAAGACCACCAAGACTTACTAAGCCAGTTATGTGGTTCAACATCAGAGAAAGATTGAGAGACTATAAAATGTGCTTGTTGAGGGCGCACACATCATAACACCGTCTGGGATTGTAACATTCTTAATACTAAATTTGAACCTGTTTTTGGACAGCTTCTGCTGTACACATTACTTTGTATTGTGATACAAATTACCGCTTACGAATTGACAAGGACGCAAAATACCAGACGGGTGGGTATATCCACAGGTGAGTATAAAGGACCTAACGAGGGTAGCCAGACAGGTCAATCTCCAAGGAACCTTAAACACAGTTCCTCAACGTGTTTTGAAAAATACAGGCTGCCCTACCTAGAGTCCGACCATCTTTTGCAAACCGTCAACAAACCGATGCAATTCTGGCAAAACCAAATCAACTTTGCAGTATGGTGTGCAATGGCCGGCTGTAGGATGTCTGCGCAGGAGCACTTATCCGATCTAGAACCTCTAACGTGAGCCGTCTGTATTGTTCACGTCTACTCTCACAACCGCATGATCCTCAAAGAAATATGTGTAGCCCTACCTATGAAAGCCTATGAAAATCCATACAATGTTGGAGCCTACAAGCGCATTTGCGCCAATTTCGGGATTTCTCTCAACACTGAATGTAGACAGCGCGGATTAAATCAAGGACGTGGAGTTGGTCTGGTTCGCTAGATCAGTTCCGCGTCTAGCGTTCGTTGTCTTGGATGGCTCTGTGAGGTGCATCAAAATGGGATCTTCCCAGCCAACGTAAGTTAGCGAGGCAGGCGTTTCAAGAATGTAACCACATCGTGCAGCCAGGGTCTTGGTTTGAGCGGGCAAACGAGCAAAATTTATACGACAGTTCGACAAAGTCTCGATAAGCGCCCACTCTCTCTCGATGAGTAGTGGGCCTGCAGTCAGTAAGCTGGTATAGCTTTTTTTCGGTCAGTCTTGCCGGCGTAGCTTGAAAGCTCGTCAGTAGGCGTCCAGTTATTTTGCATGTATCACCTTGTACCGGGAAGGCACGCTTTAGCGATGCTACTCTAGGCTTGCGTGTGCGTGAATAGTCCGTCTGTCCGATAGATATCTGGTTGATCCTGCCAGTAGTCATATGCTTGTCTCAAAGATTAAGCCATGCATGTCTAAGTTCACACTGTCTCACGGTGAAACCGCGAATGGCTCATTAAATCAGTCAAGGTTACTTAGATGACACGATCCAATGGATGTCGCCCGCAGTCTGACCGTTCCTGGTGTGTGCTTGAGCGACCAGTGGCTAGCGATATGCCCAACACATGGAAGTGAGGAATTAAAGCAGCCATGAGCAGGACGTGGCAACTCCTCGGGTCAGCCCAGTCTCAGAGCAATATGTGCCGGCTCTGCAATTATGGAAGCCTCCTTGGATAGCGAGGGAATGCCCATGGTCTGCCCCTGCCTTCCCTTGAAGGCCGACCGCGATGTCGTTGATCGTTCTATCTTGACCAGCTGAGATGTTGGCGACACCACAAAAGTCTAACGTGCCTCGAAACCAGAGGAAGGCTAACCTCATTAAAAAAATGCCCGCCGGAAGCCGGAAGTGTCGTCCTACGGGTGGCAAACTAAAAATTGACACTACGCAATTACGTCTGAGTGAAATGTCTCGTCTGAATGTCTCTCGTGCTAGGAACAGCTCTGACTACCTAGTTTCCGAATGTCTGTCGTGCCTGGAACAGCTGTTCGAAGCTGTTCTTGTCCGGAACAGCTCTGACTAGGTAGTTATTCGAATGTCTGTCGTGCCTGGAACAGCTCTGACGGGCGTAACGACAAGCACATGTCCAAAAACTCGCTGAGTGGATGCCGTCTGTTGTTGCTGGCATCCCGCGGTTCTTTAGAACGATCGGCCGAGTGGGTTACGGTTATTCCTCAGGTTGTCGCTGCGCTGAACGGCGTGGTGACGAGCTTAACGGGCAGAAAGCCGCCTGATATGATAAAGGGCTCCCTAATGGTGTCTCACGCGTCGGCCGTAACAGCGCACAGAGCTATCGGCTTCAAGGAACCCGTGATTGCTTCTGATACCCAAGTGCGCCATCTGTAGGCAAGGTCACCCTCAAACATGAGCTGGAGAGCATACGCCGACGCGCGACCAACTCTATGTGGTCTTTAACAATGCACATGGTGCACAATGTGGTCAGGCACGGTGGGCAGCCTGCTCTTTACTACCTGGTGGATGGGCCGAATCCCGGCTTTGTGAGTGAGGAGCTGCTTATTGTTCCTCTGACACCCAGATGTCGCCTGGCCGGATCCTTAGAGGTCGTTGACATTTAACGTGGTGATGTGACCATTGGCCTCGTGTTGTAATACTGTAGGGGACAATCGATTTTCTTTTTTCCCATTTCTGTGGGGGATGAGTGACGTCTTATTCTGGGAGTATAATCCCAGCCAATACCCCCTGCTTCATATGGCTAACTGTGTCCATTGTACTCTTTCCGGCTGAACAGACTGTCCCTATCCAGCTCGTGCCGGAGGTCCTTTTTCACGACCACCCATGGCCTTCTTAACGTTTGCGCCGCTGGCTTCTAGGATTGAGTAAATGTTAGGTCGGAGGCCTATGAATTCGGCAATAGGGCAGCCGCAGCATTCGCCCGTCATTCTACCGACCACCTTCCGATTTTCTGTGGAGTACTTTGGGTCGTATTTCAGATAGTCGCTTAAGTCGTACAGGTTGGAGTGGGCTCTCATGTCTTTGTACACGTCGCCTGTCTCCACCTGGAGCAGAAGACTGTCGGTGTAAGTGTAGCACAGCTCTCCCCACCATCCATATTGCTACTTGATCCGATTGAACCAAACGTCGTACAGCCGCCATTTCTCCCTATTATTCACGTGTCTAATCCTGTTCTTCGTGTGTCTTTTCGTCTACATCTATTCCTTTTGCTATGTGGGTTCCATGGAAAGGGCTTTCTAGTTTTCTATTATAAGGTTTTCTCTGACCTTCTAAGTTAATTTCTTCTGTTAATTCTTTCCTTTCTCCATCTTATATACTCATTCCACCTCTTCATTATAGCACCTTTCTTCAATAATATCTTTCCTGTTTTTGCAGTTTTCTCATTGTGTATCTTATAAGACGTCTAAGTCTTTCCTCACCCCTTGATTAGCTGGAATCTCTCTCTCTCTCTCTCTCTCTCTCTCTCTCTCTCTCTCTCTCTCTCTCTCTCTCTCTCTCTCTCTCTCTCTCTCTCTCTCTCTCTCTCTCTCTCTCTCTCTCTCTCTCTCTCTCTCTCTCTCTAAGCTATAATTTACCCCCCCCCCCCACGCCTTAAAAAAAGTATATCATTACCAATGTCAGTAAGCTGGGCCAACCACAAGGCTAAAGTGGTTAAAAAAAAAACAGCCTGAGAAGATTTAAACTCCTGACTAGGGAGCACTCTAGTGAATACATTACCACAGCTGTGTTAGTATTAGATCAGCAGTTCCCAAGCTTTTCAAGCAGAGGGCCACATCTATTATTTTCAGTAGTTATAAAATTATAAAAGTCGAGCAATACCATTCTTACTTTTCTTAACTTTCGTCAACAAAATTTAAAAACTTTAAATGCATTCAGTATCAGTACTACACTGCCGTCATTTTTTGGTTTAAAATCAAAAGTTCATTTAACAATAAATGTTAAAAAATCAGTTTCGAAAATCCCTATTAATGTAGTTAATTTACAATTGTAACTGTTCTTCATAACCATTTACTTAAGTTCAGATGCCAGTTTATCAATGTCTGGGCACAAATCTGTCGTGCCCAAAGTCATAAGTGTAGCTAGGTTAGTGTTGGTAAGTCTGGAACTTGCTCATTTTTTTATAACGGTCAAATAAAATGTATTTCCGGGCGAATGAACGCAAGTGTTCTTCTTCTTCTGCATTTATCCGGAGAATTTGTTTGGATGTGATTACAGTGTGCCTGTTTACAGCAGAGCTGTGTTCTTGTGCCGTTAGGCCGACACATCCGACTTCTGCGGGCATTTGTTGACCGCGTTAACCTTCCCGGGGGTTTCTTAGGACAGTTGACTCTCACTGTTGTGGTGTCATCCCCCATCCCAGCTGGCCCATTTAGAACAGCCAAAGACATCCTGGTCAGCCCTCAAGGAAGGCAGGGGCAGACCATGGGCATTCCAAGGAGGATTTTATAATTGCAGAGCAGACACATTGCGCTCTGGTACTGGGCTCATCCAAGGAATCGTCATATTCTGCACTTGGCTGCTTAGCCTCACCTCTGTATATTAAGCCTTCCAATCACCAAAGTCTGTTCCTCCGGAAACCAGAAGAATGCAGTCTGCAGATGACATCCACACAGTGAGCTTTAGATTCGGACTTTCCACTTAATGGATTTGCTATCCAAGCAATATTCCATTTCGTACCACTGGGACGCTTTTTCCACCTTTGATGACTCCCGCACAATGAGCTTTTGATTCGGACTTTCCACGTAATGAACTTGCTATCCAAGCAATATTCCATTTCATACCTCTGGGACGCTTTTGCTACCAACATACCTGTGGTATAAGTGTGGCAGTCTAAGTACTTCGTCATGCACTTTTAGATGTCAACCTGAATGTAGTTAAAGTAAGCTGCCGCCAACTTGAGCTTGTTGATATCTCCACAGCTTGTCCTCAAATGAAGCAGGTGTGGGGCAAAATATCTTTCTCTGTTCTGCATATATTGGGCACTCCTGCAGCAACTGTTTAGCTGTCATTTTACCAGTTCCACAATTACATTGATCGGTATCTCCTATCTTTAGTTTATTGAACAAGTGGTATTTCAGCCTGTTGTGTCCTGTGCGGAGTCTGAAGATTGCCACTTGTTCACTTCCGTCGAGTTTGTAATATGCGTCGTCTTTCTGGTGGTCTGGATGCTTTGATTCCCATTTGGTTTTATAAGTGCTGCAAGTGTTCAAATTGTTCGACAGGCAACAGTCGCCAGGATGAAATAATATGATCAGCTGAAGGTTAAGCAGGCAGCTCAAGAAATTTACATCTCAGTGCAGAATTGCATTTGAAATCAATTACTCCTTGCTGAAGGTTTTGCTGTAATTGACAGAGCTTGGCATCAGGAAATACGAACGGATTTATGAAGAGGGCAACATTATCCTATTCTATTGTGAACTCTTGAAATCTCGACCGAAAGATATCCAGAAGACTTTTAACTTTTACTTTGCACTGTAACAAGTAACATTTCTTTTCCACCACAAGCGTCTTCAGAGTTGGAAACTCCTCATGACAAGCAACGTCTTCACATTTTCGTTTTTTACCATTTTTAGTTGTTAGATTTTCCACACTCATGTTTATAGGCTTTAACGGTAAATTTTTATTTGAAAAAAAATCTCTCTCTCAGAGGAGCGACTGGCCGAGTGGCTACAACGATGCACTCCCCTTCGGGAGACCCTGGTTCGATCCCTCGGTAAGGTGTGGGGATTTTTTTCTGTCGGGGGCAGAAAGAAAATCCTAACCTGCACAGTTCGCGGCGACTGCACTAGCCAGGCTGCCTTAATTCCTCAGGCTCAAATACCCCTCTGTCATACACCGCGAGGTACTATATTGGCATAAATGACAGTTTTTTTTTTACTATAGACTATACTAAACAGCTGTAACAGACGACAAAATGACGCCTTGCGCACTCTGATTGGTCGATAACGCTGGGATGTGGGAACTTCATAACATTTCGTTGCGAACTGAACAGGCGCATTCGATAATATCTGAGCATAACAACCACGAGCAGAGTAAATTGTCGCACGATGACGGGGCGCTCCGAGTGCATTTTTGAAGTTATTAAAATATATTATATTAAATAACGAGGCCTCGCGTGCAACTTTCTGACAGCTGGCGGGCCACAAGTGGCACGCGGTTTGGGAACCTCTGTATTAGATAAACGCACTCTGCCTATTCCGTAGCCGTTTGTCACGAGCTGCTGAATATAACCTCGCCAGCCTTACACCGCGTCGTGTAAAAGCAGCCATATTGCATGTAGGCGACGCTAGGCACAGGTTCGCAGGCTTGGCCTAAGTGAGAGGCAACTACACAGCATGCAACGCAGTTTACCCAACACTCCTGTCTCAGAAAAAAAAAAAAAAGCACAGCACACTTGCTTACAAAGCCTGGAATCAACACGCGATGAAAAAAGCCCGCCACGTTTGGGACATTTTAACTTGTCCTCTAACAATGCAGGCACCATCGCTTACTTAAGCGGAGACAATATAAAATGACACAAAGTAGTGCAGCTTTACATAACAGAATTACGACACATACAGGACGCTGTGGCGGTTAGCCTTCATCAGCAAACAAACACATTCACAAATCGCAACATATAGTCAAGGAGATCTCCTGTGACTACATTAAAACGTGACGACAGGACGAGAAGAATAAAAAGATGAAAGCAATGAAGAGAAAATGAAAATAGGAAAAAAAAATGTTCATAATTACCTCAGAATTCCGAGCTGTGTATAGCGGAGCTGTTGTTCCGCTTGCTGTTGGGCTCTGCTATATCTTCAGTCGTACATTGATGTAAACATGTAGTCTTTTTTAGTTCGTTAATAGACGTTGTAATCAAGTCTCCACGTGGAGATCAGCATGGCAGAATGGATGAGAGCGCTCGTTCTTTAACTTACGGTGTGCTAACGCCGAGGTAGCGGGTTCAACCTCTACACGGGTCAGTTGAACTAAAATGTTGACTTCTCGTTGTTGCCTTGGGGACGTAAATTATAATTACCTCAGAAGTTGAAGTGATTATAATTAAATGTATAAATTATAATGAGCACATAGACTAGGTGATAACAAAGGCAAAACGGGGTTTGGCTGCGATGCGGGTGATGGCGGCAGCAAACTGTGAGCAGTGCCATCTATGCCTTCTATACGAAGGGCTTGTCATGTCTGTTTTTGAGTATGCGATGGCGATCCTGACTCTCAGCCGTAAGCAGATAGAAAGGATGGAAAGGATACAGAATGAAGCTATGCGCATTATTCTTGGATGTACAAGAGATACAGCATGCAGGCGATGCGCTACCTTCTTTTCCAGCCATTGAAGACAGAATACAAATTTGCAGAGCATGTGCCTACCTCAGAGTTAGCGTAAACACACAACATCCACTGCATAGTGAAATTAGGAAGGTGAAGGGCAACAGGTTAAAAAGAATAAGGTCGTGGATGGGTCAAGCCGAAGACATTCTTCAACAGGCGTGTTCACTTGAGGACTTAGTACCTGGCGAGGAGTGGGTACAAGTGCCGACAGATTTCTGTACGTCTTGTATGCAAACTAGACAAAAGATGCAGGCAAGACAATCCGGCTGCTGTAAAGGCGGAAGTGCAAGCGTTGATTTTCGAGAATTTGTTAGACGGTGATGCTGTCATTTACACAGATGGGTCGGTCGTCCGACATGTGAGAAGCTCATGGGCCTTTACGGCTCAGGCCGGAGGGAGAATTGTGAAGGAGGACTCTGGTGCTTTTGTTATGACCACAAGTAGCCTGGCTATGGAAGTCATGGCTGTAAGTAAAGCAATAACACGGCTCGAGACACAGACATTCACTATGGCATGTTTCCTTAGCGACTCAATAAGCATGGTAAAGAGAATAGAGATGGCGTGGATTTGAAGAGAGTGGTTCGGAGAGTCTCTGGAGCGGTCTCGGCTGGCAAAGATTAGTTTCATAATCGTGCCAGGGAATGCGGGAGTACAGGGAAATGAGCGGGCGGACAAGCTCACTGGTAAGGCTACTGTGGAGGGTGGACGCGCCATGGACCAGGCTGACATTCTGAATGCTCTACGCGAAGTAAGACTTTTGCGAGAACCAAGTGATGACTGTGAATCTACAACCATGGTCAGACTGCCAGAACAGCAAATTAAAAGAGGTGTGGCCAAACAAGAACACTTCGCAGGAAGCCAAAGAAGATTGATAAACCAACACAGAACTGGTGTCGTTAGCCGCTACACGCGGCGGGATTTGCTGAGGAGGGGATCCGAGCACTTATGGACTGAATGGTTCGATGTGCAATGAGGATGATCTGTCGACTAACTAACTGACTGACTGACCAACTGACTGACTGACTAACTAACTGGCTTGTCAATCCCCTTCAGCGTACCTGGCCTCATGGTTCAAGAGGTTGTAACAATACGTCCATCCTTCTTCTCCTCCTGCCTGACAGGATCGAATTATCTACGATGACCAACTCGGTGCCACCATCTTCGGCGTTTCTCTCCACCAAGAACTTAATTCAAATGAGGAACTCGAACGGTGGTAGTGCTGCGAGGAGCCATGCCGCCCTCTCGTCTGTCATACTAGCACCCGGGTTTTCATTTTCTACCATCCACGTGGAGTAGAAAGCAGTGGCGACACCCACTTCAAACTCTTCCAAGGCGTCGGCCAGGAGCTCAATCCATGGCGCATCAGCTGGGATACGTACAGGGTGAGAGACCCTAACATCTAAGTCGAAGGGACCCGCTTCAACTGCGGCACGCTTCACTATGGTTGCGATCTGCCGTCTACGAACTCTGCGACGGGCTTCTTGTCGTAGAGTTGGGTTCT
The DNA here is from genome assembly GCA_014155875.1 of Cepaea nemoralis. Lineage (NCBI taxonomy): Eukaryota > Metazoa > Mollusca > Gastropoda > Stylommatophora > Helicidae > Cepaea > Cepaea nemoralis. The sequence goes on from JACEFZ010028085.1 coordinate 513,713, forward strand.
CTTTGAGGCTCTTCTCAATGCATGCAGATCTCAGAGCAGCTTCTGCCTAGTCGTTCAATCTGGGCAGTGCAGCCAGCCAATCCGCTCGCTCATTGAGCAGAGCGGAATTCCGTCTAGACTGAACATATCTACGCACTCTTTTGCTAAACTCTGATGTGCGAGCATGGGCAATTCTCTGTTGGAGAAAGCCCTTTAACTCGACACCGGGAGGCCGTATCGCCTGAGTGTTGCTTTAAGTAAGCTCCACAACTGTTGGCATGGTGTATAATACTAAATGCACGCTGGTCTCTAAATGGGACCTGCTTGAGCCCAGTGAATAAATGCACAAATGCCCATGTTGCCTGTATTTCAATCCGATAAAGGCGCATACGCTTCACGTCGACATCCTGTGCACAGCCTACACTAATTATGGCAACCCACGCCGCATTGGCGACATGAGGCGAAGGGTTGCGTTCCTTTAGCGTTCACTTTGTATTTATGCTGTGAGCTGTATTTGAATATATCAACATCGTCTCTCTGACATGTTGTAGCCTTTGACGCATCAGCCACGAGCACTTCACATGAGGCCATCTCCGCGCAAAAACATATTTCTGCTGTGTCGCCATAGTCAGCATGATGATATGAAGTAATTGCACACCAGTCTTTAAAAGTAAAACACTTACATAACAAACTGGCTATCACTTGACCTATTTCCTTGCGCCATGTGTTGTGTTTTACTTCCCCCTCGCACTTTTTGTGTGTGCGTGCGCGCGCGCTCCAGCACGGGAAAGAGATCAACACTGTCGCCATCGATTGATTACCTTGCCAGAGATCATGAATCATTTGTATGAGGGTCGACCCAGTAGTATAAGGGACAAAAGGCCATTCGAAAAATTACGCTTAGTATCATGAACTGTCGAAGCAAGATCAGGTCATCAGTATTCGTTGGCAAACAGACCACAAAAGGCAGAAAAATAAATCATATAATAGATTCACGATTGGTTTATTGGATCTCTCTGAGTGCACGTGTGTGTGTGCCCCAACTACAACCCTGTTCAACTTACACTATTTAGAGCAATGCACGTAGACTAAGTAATATTACTGCATTCAACAACTTCCTGACTAAAACTGTACAAGGATGCCACGACGTGGAGGAAGAGGAAGAACAAGAGGAGGAAAAGAAGAAAAAGCAGCTGCAGGAGAAGAAGATGATGAGAAGAGAAGGCGAAGAGGAGGAGAGCGAAGAAGAAGAAAATGAAGACATTTCCACAAATTCAAGGGAATAAAAACAAACTGATTATGTTTCCGGAGCAAATACATATTATTATTTTATATAAATAAATGCGATTTGTAAATTAAATAATTACATTTTGTTTGCTTGTTTAACAACACGAAAAAAATACATGCCAACCAATTAATGAAATTAATACATTTCCAATCCAACATTCGAAAGCCCATAGCAACAGCGAGACGCTTTTGTTTTGAGCCATGTTTGGCTGGACTCCGAGCCAGCATGCATCACCGATGCTGCTGTTTTGATTCAAGGACATCCTTTATTTAAACTGTAGCAGTAAATTAAACTGTCAAATATGGCTTAGTCTACCGTGTGAACACTAATTTCTGGGAAATATGTTTTAAAATTTGCACTCTTGAGTCGACACAAATTGAATAAATGAAATCTAAACTAACATACTAACAACATGAACATACTTGAACTTGAGGTTGAGACTTGATGGAATTTGAATTTCACAGTTGAATTAATTTCTACCCATAATGTACTGCACATTGTAGATGAAAACAGCAGCAAATGGAAGCAATGAATGTTGACAGTGCCAGTTTAAACGTTTCATGCAAATTTACCAGCAGTCTTAGATTATAAACGTAGGTATTTAGTTATTAGACGAGTTTAGTCTATAGTAATGCAACAATGATGTTGTTTTTGCCTGCTCTCTTTTTGGTCTTTTGGACCGTTTTTGTATAAAATCAGAATTTTTCTTGTTAGATTTGATTACAGTTTTAATTTTCCACAGAAGCCACCGTGTAATGGAATGATGATATTACATTATTATTTATATTATTAAATATTATTCTTTGTTGCATGTCATTTGCAGGGCGTTGTGATTAACCCCAGGTTGATTTTCTAGGTATTTGTACATTGAGTAGTTTGCCATTGATTTCTGAACAAGAAGTCAATGTTTAAGTCCAACTAATGCCGGTGCAGGGGTTGAACCGCTACTTTGCCATCAGCATACCGGAAGTTTAAGAGCGAGTACTCTGATCCTTTCGACTACATCAATGTCAAATGGTGATATCATTGATGATAATTATTATCCTTGCTGACATATTCCATCCAATCTTTAATATTTATTTACTATTGCTGATGCTCGCTGGAAGGTTTAAGGTTAAGCTTTAAGGTGAGCGGACCAGGCTTTTTCAGGTCATCTCTAATATCTTCTTTTCTCTCTGATCGGCGTTACAGTTCTCGAGCAAAGTTTGATGTTTGTTGATGAAGCATAGGTTGGCTTTGGGGGCCCTGGTAACACACATGATAGGGAAAACTTTAATATTTGATATTCTGTTTATTTGATTAGGGTGCAGTAGAACAAGCTGTTGGTGCCTACCTTCAATATTTTTGTATGCATGATGTCACATTTTTGTTATGTTGCCCTAATCTCTGATGGACAATTGATAATATGCATCATCTTCATTATGTGTGTCATTGTCATTCTTCCAATTTCTTTTGCTTTTCCTCAGCAGACTTGATTATGTTCTTGCTGCAAGTGCCTATTCTTTAGCTTGTATATATTATTTTTTGCGCTCACTCACTTTGAACTCAAGTGTAGTCCATACACACTATTTATAGTAGTGATGGACTGAATTTTGCATGTGGGTTAACTTTCCCTATTAACAGTGTCCCTTGCCATCAGGCGAACCCGCTCCGACTTCAGAGGTACTTGTAATTAACATCTTCAAGGCAAGGATGACAGGTCAACAATTTAGTCCAGCTGTCCGGTGTAGGGGTTGAACCGCTTACTTCGGCATCAGCACAACGGATGTTTAAGAACATGCATTCTTGGCCATGCGGACCTGCTGCTTGTATGCTATCTTTTTGGTTTTCCATAAAGGTGCAATTAGAGGTTATCCCCTATTTCACTACTTTCTGAAAATTATGAAATACATAAACAATAATTGTCTTTCATTTATTCAATGCTCTTGTGACATGTAAATGCTGTTATAGTTCAAAGCTAATGAGTCACATTTTCCATGCACATATTTTTCTTTATAAGACCACTTCTGCTTCAGTCTTGCGAGCTTCTGTTTAATAATATAGATAGATAAAGACTTTGCTTTGAGACCGTGGCTATGCCTTCAAAAGATAGTCCCATGGCAAATACTGCCTTTAGAGTGTAACATGTTAGGCGTTTGCATATTCTAGGCCACAGCATACTGAGGTGGGGTGGCCAATTCCCTTCCTTATTGCTTTCCTTTTCATACAGTTTCCAGGAAATTGTTTGCTACCAATTTAGTGAGGTTGGGTTGATCACACAGTCATACAGGTCAGAAGAAATAATTCTGCCACTGCTGGGGATTGAACTTGGACCACTGTCTTGGCAGGCAAGCACAATAACCACTTTGGCTTTGCATGCAGTTTGTTCTATTGCAGAAATGTTGTGGTGAAGAATATGATTGATTTCTTAGACAGAAACTATCTGGCAACTTGTCTTGTATGATGAGATTAGATTGCCAGCACCACATACATTTAACTTGGATATTTTAAGTTGATAAAATGCAGGGATGTGTAATGTCTCCAGATCTTTTTTCCCTATACAGTGAAAATATTTTCAGAAATGTAGAAGACCTAAATGGAATCAGCATTGGAGGACGAAACATAAATAACATTAGATATGCAGATGATACAGTATTGATTGCAGACAATGCACAGGATCTGCAACAATTAGTAGACGCTGTGGTTGTACACAGTGAGCAGCTGGGGTTAGAATTATATTGTAGGAAGACACAGGTTATGGTCGTCACTAGGAAGAACGAAGTACCACAATGTAATATACAAGTAAATGGGAATATTCTTCAACAAGTGAATCGGTTCAATTATCTCGGAACAGTCATAACATCTGATGGCAGATGCCTTGAAGAGATTAGAACAAGAATCGCCATTGCGAAAGTAGCCTTTAGCAAGATGAAAAATATTCTGACCAATAAAATGATGTCAATTGAAACGAGAAAAAGAGTGTTGAGGGGATACATAGAGCCTGTTCTTTTGTATGGATGTGAAACTTGGACAATGTGCAGTCAAGCTGAAAAACATCTGATGGCTGCAGAAATGTGGTTTCTGAGGAAAATGCAAAGAATACCATGGACAGATAGAAAAACCAATGACCAAGTACTACAAGAGACAAATGAAAATTGTAGATTGATTAGAGAAATTAGACGTAGACAGTCAAAAATTTTTGGACATGTTATGAGAAGAAATGGACTGGAGAACTTAATGACAGCTGGCAAGATCGAAGGGAACAGACCAAGAGGAAGACCGAGAGGAAAATACCTGGATGGCTTGGCCACATGGCATGGACGAGACAGGAACACTGAGCTGATCCACGACTCTGGTGATCGAGTGAAATGGCGAATCATGACCGCCCACGCTTTCCGGCATGGCACATGATTGATTGAATAACTTATACATTTAGATGTAAAATGTAAACAAACAGCACATTGAGAAATTGCTGAAATAATTCAAATGCTATTGTTTATTCTAGGAAGAAGACAGCATATTGTGTCAACTCCAGTAACAAATTGTTATGGTAAAACAGTTTTTAACTCAAGAAACAACTCACTATGGTAAGAGAATGTAGTTTACTTATATGTTTAAACATTTCAATCAAAGTATTATTCATTTATTGACGAGATGCAGCGGAATATGTCAGGCAATAAATCATCTGACATATTGTTTGTGGCTTCTGTGTTTACATTCATGAAAGGAATACTTTGTTTTGAATAGTTTACATAAATTTGAACTAGGCCCAGTTTTAAAGAGGACCTATGCAATACCATCAGATTCACTTTACCCGGGAAGGTTAACCCGGTCAACAAATGCCCGCAGAAGTCGGATGTGTCGGCCTAACGGCGCAAGAACGCAGCTCTGCTGTAAACAGGCACAACGCAATCACATCCGAAAAAAAACTCTGGATGAACGAAGAAGAAGAAGAAGATTCACTTTATGTACAAGTGAGGGATTATGAACTGTTTCATGATCGGTTTATTAATGAATTGCTTTTATTCACATTTTGTGTATGTTTCTGTCAGAATAGGCTGTTAAAATGCAGAGATTTTACGATGCCACATTCAAAGTGTCTTTGGACACATTTATCCTTTTTTCGGTGAAAGAAATAAGTGAAATACTGAATGAAAAGTCAGTTGAAAAAAAGAAGACACCAGTTTTGTGAATTATAAATGCTAATTTGTACTAATAGTTTTATGTAGTATAAAAAGAACTAATCTAGAACACTAAGAACTGAAATCTTTGGAGAGACATGAATGCTATGCCACTTTTCAAGGCACTTGATGATGATATCTTCTTCTTCTGCTGTTTATCCCTTACTGGGTGGGGCATAGGTCCTCAACCGAACTGCATCTTTTGCTATCTACTGCAGCTCCCTCTATGTCCTCCCTATATTTTTCATCTCTGTCTGTAATTATCTTCTTCATGTTTTTTTTTTTTTTAGGTCTCCCGCTCTTACGTCTCCTTTGCATCGTAGGTTCCAGACAAGAAAGTGTCTAGTTGCATCGTCCTCAGGTTTATGAGGATATGTTGAAGGGTAATTCATTCTAGATCCACAACTTGGAGGACAGCCACCATTACACATTTTATTTTAAACAGGAAAAGTATAATACTGGATCAAAATTTTAAAGGAAAATAATATAAAATAACTTTCTTCAACTTTTAGACACTGGGTATGTAAATTTGACAAGCATATTTCAGTAATGACAACCAGGAACACATTTTACTTAATAAAAATTCATTAATAATCTAATGCACATGAAAGCAACCTTTCTCTGGTGAAAATATAGTCTAATGTTTCTTAATAGTAATTATACAAAATCAATTAGAGATGGAAGGTGGGAGGTCATTGTTCCTACCCATCTTGTATTCATCAATTAGATTACATTTGTCCACCCTTTTAAAGAATGAATCCAGGATTGACCGCATTGTCCTCAATTCTTGGACTCTCCAAAAGTGAACTGTTAGTATATTCAATTGTTGATGGCTCATTTCTACAGCACAGAATCTAGGCAATAATCCTTCATAACTTCAGACAGCATATTCCAGCAAGAAAATAGCTTCTTGAGGATCTTCTAATTGTTCAATATAGCATTTGCGTTCGTTGTAGCATGCTGATCTTATTGATAAAAACTATTTGTTGTAGATTTCTTCTGTTGTAGCAGCATTTTTTGGGGTGAAAATGACAGTATATTGTAGATAGACTGTTTCTGTACCTTTTCTTGTCTTGTCATTTTTACATTTTTCTTCAAAGAATAACTTCTGCATTTCATTTGATGAACTAAGTTGGCATAGATGGATATATCATATTGCATTTTTTTTGCCACTTGTATGTGTTTTGGCTCAATAGCGAAGGGGTTACATACGCAGTTCATAATCCCGCATACCCTAGTTTGAAACACAGCTATGGGCGATTTGCCAGGAGACTATCTTAGGTTAGTTATTTACAAGATGATATGAATGCCGGTCGTTCAGAAAGCAATAGCAAAATACTGAACATAAACTTGCCAAGAGATCGCAACAGCAAACAATTCTGGTGTTGACTGCAACGTCCTGTAAAGGATATGCAACTAACTTTTTTAATTAACTTCTTTTTTAACTATGTTCTATGTGGAGATATTAATATTTTTATGAATTACTGTCAATCAAAAAAGATGAAATGGAACAGAGAAGGGAATTTGACTTGCCAGGTTGCATGACTGGAACTGTACAGCAAATTCTTTCAGTCAGTAGAAATAATGTATTTCTTTTGCACTCGCTTTCTTTGAACTCAAGCATAGTCCATACACACTACTTCTAGTAGTGCTGGACTGAATTTTGCATGTGGATGAGCTTTTCCTATTAACCAGTGTTCCTCGCCATGAGGCGACCCCACTCCGACTTCAGAGGTAATTGTAATTTACATTCCCAAGTCAAGGATGATAGGTCAACATTTGGTCCAACTGTCTGGTGTAGGGGTTGAACCCCTTACCTTGGCATCAGCACACCGGATGTTTAAGAACACGCATTCTTATCCATTCGGCCATGCTAACTTACAAAATAATGTATTAGTAAGTGGATTTTTATTTCTTAAAATCCATGTAAACATCTTATTGCTATTTTGCAAGAAGCTGTATAGAACATAATAACATCACTAATATGTCATCAAGAAAATGCCTCTAGAAAACTCACTTCAGTTGCTATGTACTGAATACTTTTATATTGAAACTCATACATGTGGTCATTATGGTTAGGGGTCACTAGAGTTTGCATGTGAGTTGAGGCTAAAGTTACATGATGATGTGAGAATGGGTCTGCAGTATAGGCACAGACGACTGAACAGAGGATTCAGAAAAATGTAAATGTTATTGGTGAAAGAAAAGTAATATAATCTTGATATTGTCAGTCTGAAGATAAGTAGGTAGTGGTTGAGATAATTGCAGCAAGCATTCATGGAGAGGCTTTAGGTGGGTGAAATAGCGAGAGATCGAGGAACTTTCCAGCATGCCATGATGAGAGCAGCATTTTGCAAAAGACCTGCTAAATGATGGTGATCCATGGGAAATAACTGTATACAAAAGTCAGATTTTACTTTGCAATTCATATGGTGTATGGTGATTTTGTTGAAATAAAAAAAAAACATTGTGACAACTCATTAATTTGAGCCAATTTGTTTAACTTAGCGGTCAAGCTGTCACTTCCGCATGTTTATTATAAATTGATTCACCTGGATTTTCCTTTCACCAGAAAGTATTACCTGCCACCTTGATCTCTTCAGTATTGGAAGTAAAATTTTGTACTTTGCAGTAAACAATACTACTGATTATTTCCATAAAAGGAATAATACTTTTGAGCAGTTTTGTATCCACAGAGTTCAAGGAATGTTCATGACATTTTACTTATTAAAATTAAGTTAAGACCACGTACTTAAATAGCTTTATGAAATGACTGGAAACTTTAATGAAATTGTATGTCATGGCGAGGGTAACATGTTCCAGTATTTCAGATATTCTCACTTCAAAACAATAACTGCTGTCAAATACTCAAAGTGACTGAATATTATCACATCCTGGACAATTAGTAAACAGGCGAACAAATCCCTAGAAGTCTCAGAGATGTGGTTTTATAGAAGAATGCTGAAGCAGTTTGGACACTTTGAGGGAAGCTAAGTCGCAAAGACAGCTTATCATAAACATCAGAAAGAAGCATTGATCATTTTGTAGCCACATTATAAGGAGGAAAAAACTGGAACTTGTTGTGACAACCAGAAAGATTTGTGAAAAACGAAATGAGGAAGACAGCATGAGAAAATTCTTGACAATCTTGGTCATGGTATGAAAGAAGTCAACACAAATTGATCCATGCCGCTGGAGATCGCAGTTTGTCATCCACGCCAGCCGGCAAGGTGATTTCTCTACCATGTAATAATGATAATGTATCAATAAATGACAGATTAAGATGTGTAAAAGGACCTTTACTTTTTTATTTTATACTAACTATTAAAAACTGAAAACACATGGAGAAATGGATGCTTTATGCTGTATAAACATACATATTGTTGCATGTAGCTTTCAAGCATACACATGGAGAAATGGATGCTTTATGCTGTATAAACATACATATTGTTGCATGTAGCTTTCAAGCATACACATAGAGAAATGGATGCTTTATGCTGTATGTACAAACATATTGTCACATGTAGCTTGAAACTGTAGCTGTAATAGAAAATACAGGCCTACATTTTCCCATTGGTAAAGCTTAGTAAAAGGGCCATCATGAACTGAAAGTGGCACTTTCAGTTTCAAGTGCACTGCTGTTTTTTCTGTCTTCTATACTTAATGTGCAAATTTTATTAAATATCTCACAGAAAAAAAAATTAAAGAATAAAATGATGTACATCTCAAGAATGCCCATGTTTCATTTAGGAAGATATAGCTGTGTGTCCACACCTCTGAAAAAAAAAATTGGTAATTCCTACAGAAAAATAAAAAAAAATGGTTTGAGCAACTATTCTTAGGTGTTTATAAGCTTTCTTTGTCACACATCTGCATTCTGCTGTGGTTACCTTGGGATAAATCTACATATTCACCATACCAATGGAATCCATTTTTGCCTGGTATGGCAAACATCTTTGTCAGATGGAAGTTGGTGCTGTCCTGGCACCTGCCAATGCCCGCTTCACACCAATGCCTACTATTTTCACTTTCCAACAAGCTGCTGAAGAAAATTGTTTATGTTTACAATTCATAGTTGAATAAAAATATCAGCATCAATGCAGGTGTAACTTGCATTTTTTTATTTGTCTTTTAGGGAAAGAAGGGTAAAAGAAGTCCTAAAAGTGACTCAGCACAAGATCTGAATGAAACTGGGATTGAAGAGGCTGGAGTTGAAGAGGCTGGAGTTGAAGACTTTAATGATGTAGAAGATGATTCTCAAAGTTCATCAGCAAAAAAAAGAAAGAAGGGGAAAAAAGGAAAGAAAGGCAAAAAAGGCAAGAAAGAAAAAAAGAGTGTACATTCATCAGAATCAGAGGTGATGTTTAGCCAGGCTGCGTTTTACAACCTTTACTACATCGCACATGATGCTGCACATGCTCTAGAGATCAGAGGGTTTGAGTGGCCTGAGGCTCCAAAGAAGAAAAAGAAGGGCAAAAAGAAGTAGTACAGCAATATTTCTTTCGCTGGAATGTAAACAGGACTGGCCACACTAGTCTAACCTGATTTATTGGAAAACAAATAGAATGTCCTGCATGATAATTACATGATTAATGGGAAAGTGAGTAGGAGCTAGAGTAATGTGGTAAAACTATTAACTGGAAGATGAACAGGATCTATAGTGATATGGTAAAGCAATTAATTGGAAGATAAACAGGATCTACATTTATATCACAGAATAACTAATTGGAAAGTAAATTGCATGTACTGCATTATAATTAAATAATTTGTTAAAAAGGAGCTTCTACATTATGGTTAAATAATCATTGGAAGGTAATAATATCTTTTTTACAACAGTTACAGGAATCAAATTAATTTTGTTTCCAATTCAAACCGATGCCTATAGAACATATATTTTCTGTTTAATGTGATAGATGTTTTACATGGAGAAGTCTTGTCAGTAGTAGCTTGCAATTATGGATGGGTATATTTGAAGCTGTGTTGAAGTAATCTGAACAAATGAGCAACTTTAAGTGTTTCTGATAAGAGACGATCCATCTAATTAGAATTACTATGGCTTATTGAAAAATTATTGAAATCTAATGACAAAATAAAAGTTGTGTAGAGCCTGCAGAAAATTGTTTTGAGAAATAAAAGTTTATTCCTCACAGTATATGGTATTGAGCAATGGTGTATCATTTAACACTTTACTTACTACCAATTAAATACATATTTTTCTCTGATCTCAGACAGGCTTTAGCTGAATGTTGTACACTTTTGATGTTGTTTATATTGCTCGTTTTAAATTTCTTCTTCCTCAAATGAAATTATGGACCTGTTAAGCATATTGATTTTATAGATTGTGTTAATTTGTAATTTATTTAAATGTTCCATTTTAAAATTTTGTTGATTATATTATATCCCACTGGGAAAATTAAAATTTTTGCATACATGTAAATGCAGACAAATGCAATCATATTTTACAAATCCAAAATAAATTCACAGATAATAATTAGCATTCATAGAAGGCAAAAGAAAGAAATACAAATAACAGGGTGCGTTAAGCAACATAAATTGCAAGCTAAAGTCACAAATTCAAGCTGTCGCCTCCAAATCATTACAGGAATAAGTGTATTTCGATACTTACCCAGTTCATTCGGTGGTGATGGATTACAAATCTGGCGTGTCCGTGTCTATAATGAAACATTTGTTTCTATTGTTCAGTGTCATAGGGTAGGAGTCTGTCCTACTACTGGGCATGTCCACTGGGTGGTGGATGTTGAAGTGACCTCAAGATATAGAGGTTAATCACGAATAGGTTGAACAAGGAGCTGTGGACCAATACAGGCAGCGGTTATTAGGAGGAGGCGAGTTAGTTGTTGGGGCAACTGTCTCTAAAATATACCTCAAAGCTTTGTAACATGTCCATCAGCAGATAAGAAGTGCTGAACATAGCCTCTTTCCCCTGCTGGCTTGCTGTATATGTCTTTTTAGACACATTCTTTTGGAGTCAAGCCATTTGCAAACCAGCAGAAGACAAGGGGAAACAACCATTGTATTTATTCCTTGTAAAACATGCTTCTGAATAAATTGGACTTAGTTAACTACATTAATGGGGATTTAAATGAAATCAGCATGTCTGGTAGAGAGCTTTATGTGCTACAAGTGTACCAAATCATCATCATGCTACTGCATGCAAATTACATGTTAGACATAACTTAAACATTGGTACATGGAATGCCAGAACACTTATACCAAATGGATATCTGGAAAACACCAAGATTGTTTTTTTTGGGCGCTCACTCGCTTTGAACCCAAGTGTAGTCCACACATTACACATTGGCACCTTGCCGTCTTGACAGACGATAGTTTGTGCTTCAAAAGGCATAATAACTTTACCCATGGCGGTAGCAAATGTGACTGATAAGGCCAATTCGCGCTGTAAATGTTCGTTCACAGTGGGTGCATGTGAACACGTGGTCATTTCCACCATCATGCACCATCTTACGTCTCACACGCTCGGTGTGTGACTTATCTGCAATAATTTTCTCCTTTGTCTTTATTCCATTTCTGATGTTTGCCCTCCATGCAACACGTTCAGCGGCGACTTGCTCCCAATGTGCATTATCAATGCCTGTATCAATCATGTCCCGCTTACACACATCTTTGTATCGTAGTAGAGGCCGACCCTGAGATCTCTTACCCATCTGTAATTCACCAAAAAAGATGTCCTTTGGTATTCTACCATCATCCATCCTCCTAAGATGTCCTATCCATCTAAGTCTACGAAGACTGAGCATGGAATAAACCGTCACACAACCTGATCTTTCCAATACTTCAGTATTTGTGATTTTGTCTTGCCACTTAATACCAAGAATTCTTCGCAGACACCGCATATGAAAGCTGTTTAAATGTTTCTCTTGGTGTGAGTAAGTTGTCCAGGCTTCACTGCCATAAAGAAGAGTACTAAGGACACAGGCTTGATAGACAAGGACTTTTGTTTTGGCAGTAAGCTTCCTGTTCTCCCAGACTCTTTTTCTTAACCTGTTCATTGTTGTTGCTGCCTTACCAATCCGGATGTTGATTTCCTGATCTAGGGATAATTTGCTATTTACCACTGATCCTAGATATGTAAAATGGTCTACCATCTCTAGTTCGGCGTCGTCAATAAAGATTGATGGTACCCCATGTGCACCTTGTGACATAATCTGTGTCTTCTTTTTGCTAATTGTTAAACCAAATTCAGAACAAGCATTGGAGAATGCAGATAGTAGACATTGTAATTCTTCCTCAGAGTGGGTCGTAACTGCAGCATCATTTGCAAAAAGCAACTCTCAGATCAGTACCCTCCTAATTTTGGTCTTGGCCTTCAATCTCTGAGCATTGTAGAGGCCGCCATCTGAGCGTGAGTGAATGTATATACCACCATCCTGATCACGAAAGGCATATTTCAGTAGAAGTGAAAAGTATATTCCAAAGAGGGTGGGAGCTAGTACACAACCTTGCTTAACTCCACTCTTGATTTCAAACTCTTCAGAAGTTGCACCATCAAACTTGATTATACCCTTCATGCCTGTGTGGAACGATTCCACAATGGACAGAAGAGTTGGTGGGCAGCCAATCTTCTTTAGTGCCTTGAACAGACCCTCACGACTGACCAAATCAAATGCCTTTGTGAGGTCGATGAAGGCAATAAACAGTGGTTGATTCTGTTCACGGCATTTTTCTTGCATTTGTCGCAATGAGAATATCATATCAATGGTAGACCGGTTCTGTCGAAAGCCACACTGTGATTCGGGGTAGACTTGATCTCCTAGGACTTGAAGTCTGCGCAGAACAATTCTGGCAAATACTTTTCCAACAATACACAGAAGTGAGATACCCCTATAGTTGTTGCAGTCGCTCCGATCGCCCTTGTTCTTGTACAGTGTTATGATGCTTGAATCTTTGAAATCCTGTGGGACTTGTCCTTCTCGCCAGCATAGCTCTATTAGCTGGTGGATCTGTAGAGTGAGTGTGTCTTGCCCACTCCTGATAACCTCTATTGGAATCCCATCCTTACCTGGAGCCTTGCCAGATGCAAGTTCATTTATAGCACACTTAACTTCTGTTATGGTGGGAAGTGTGTCCAGGTGGTCAAGAGTTGGTAGGGCCTCTATGGCGTTGAGGGCATCATCCGCTAGTTTGGTCTCACTTTAGTAAAGCTCCAAATAGTGCTCTACCCATCTGTCCATCTGCTGCTTCTTATCAGTGATGATTTCTCTAGTCAAGGTTTTCAATGGTGCACTTCTTTTGATCATTGGACCACAGGCTTTCTTTATTCCTTCATACATGCTTCTGATGTTTCCCTTATCACTTGCGATTTGAATGGACTCACATAACTTGATCCAATAGTCATTTGCACACTGCCTGGCAGCCTTTTGCACATCCTTCCTAGCTTGCTTTAGCTCACTCAGAGTGTTACGCGTTGGTCTTTCCTTGTTTCTTAAGAGAGCTATCTTCTTCTTATCAATCAAGGGCTGCAGAGTCTGGCTGTTTGCCGCAAACCAGTCCTGCCTCTTATGATCCACAGTGCCGTAAACCCCTGCGGCAGTTTTATAAAGAGTTTCCTTAAGTTTACCCCACTTTTCACTTACTGTACAATTTTCTGGTGTATCAGTGAAAGCGTCTTCAAGTTGCTGTTGAAACTGAAAGCACTTTTCAGGATCGTGAGTGTTAATAATATTAATCCTAGGGCTAGATTTGTGTTTAGCTGTGTAGATTCTCTTTGGTCTCAGTCTAACCCTTGCAACAACCAAAGAATGATCCGTATCACAGTCAGCACTGTGGTAACTTCGAGTCAATGATATATGGTTCAGATGTTGTCTCCGTGTGATGATGAAGTCCAGCTGGTGCCAATGGCCGGATCTTGGATGTTTCCATGTGACTGTCGTGTCCTCCTTTAAAGTGTCGTCCCTGGAGTGAGGAGATCCGACACCCACATTATAATATTTTTTTCCTCTCAATATTCTGGAGAATCCACCAGCTTCCGTCCAACACACTCCATCAGCCTATGGACACCTTTTCCTATCACTCTCTCACTGTCGTACTATGCCCCCTTCTCATACTTCCCCAACGCAACATACTCAACAACTCTTGCTTCTAAAAATTAATAAAGATTAATTTATTAAAATAAAAGTGTAACGTATATGAGACGTGTATGTGAAGAAAATGTGTGACGTGTTCTATAAAGTGTGTAGACTCTGACTCTCAGACAGCAACCCAGTCAGCTGATCCCAGCAAAGATAGACCACAGCACGTTACGTCAGAACATGTACTTCTCACCCGTTGCCGAAACCATCTTGCCGGATACTGCTTTGCCTCTGTAGACCTCTGGTAATCCAATTTCATGAACATCCGAAATAGACACCGGTGGTATTAACAGTTAATCATGGACCGGTTGCACTCTACACAATGTCCGTTCCTAACGTTCCTTAACAAACTGCACAAGTCTTTTGTAGTGTGTACGCAGTTAGTTAGTTAGTTAGTTAGTCGACAGATCATCCTCGTTGCACATCGAACCATTCAGTCCATAAGTGCTAATTACTAATGTTAATTGTTACTGTACTAACACTAGGTACTCTTAGCCGGTTCTCGGTTCGTTACTACTGTCTGATGCTGTGTGGTGCATCAGTATGCATCACTCTCTTTGATGAATCAATTTCCTTCTAGCGTAAGTTACGTTTCTGTATGCAACTTTATTGACTCTTGAACTGGTGTTCTTCAGAATGGGTTTTTTAATTCTTTCCCAAAACTTGTAGAGTTTCCTTGGATCTGGTAGGGAACCTAGGATAGAAACAACACATCTGGTGATAGTACTAGTCACTGATCCCTTCGGCTGAGTGTAAGCCTATCACCTTGCTTAATGATCTTTAGCTAACTAGACTTAGTCATAGAGCAGATTAGCTACCCACCTAGAGCCGAATCAGGCTATGACAAAGAAAAAATCAACAAACAGCATGCGGAACCCCGCCCACCAGGGACACTTACGGGAAGATCCCAATTATCCCTCATTACTCAATTCTCAACTAGTAAAGCTTATCAACACTTCACTAATCTATTTTAGCTAACAGAGCCAAGTATCACTTCACTACTCTAGCTAGTTTCCACTAACAGTGCTAATCATCACACTATAGTTTAACAAGGCTACTGCCTAAAGTAATTATAACGAATATATTATAATAGGTTATACCTTAAATGGCACTACTGCAGTCCTATCAATCATATCTACATCTGCCATTATAGGCACGTGCAAAATTAAGTCACTAATTAACACACGGTAGATATTATTTCCACTAAGCACTGCAGTGCCCTGGCACTCTGACTAGAGCATTTTTCAAGTCCACCCTAGTTGATCCCAACTCGGGTTTATATGGCAAACTACCAAAGTTGGCCACGTGACGTTATCCTTTATGCCCCCACACAGGTGGCACAGTGGCAGATCATCCCTTGTCAAGAATCCATTTTCCTGGCTTTAGTCCTGTCAAAGTTGTCAGTAATAGTTTAGATTCTCAAACAAGCCAGCGAGTTTCTGTCGAGTTACAACAAAGAGTTGCAAATAACCCCGTCAATCCTCTCGATGTGCCGGAAACCAAGAATTGACAGATGCACTGTTTTCTCCCTAGTCGGGCACTTCCGACCTGTTGATAAACTGTCAATCTTCTGTTCCGTGGTGACAATCCCAGCAGCCATTTCCGTCTGATGTCCGGCAGTATAGATGACAAACGGAACCATTCCATATCCTAAGCCGACAATCATATGTGATTCTAACTGTTAATGAACTGCCAACTCGATGTATCCATTCCTTCTCACTCACCACCAAATGTGTTTATGGGCTGACACGATGTAACCTGTGCAGCTGTGTTTACTCTGTTAGTACGACTGTTGTGGCCTAGAAAATATACGCCACGCAAACGTCGGTATTATTATCTGGTTAACTCATGGCGAGCTCGTGACAGTGACCCTATGCATCTCTTTTGTTTTAAAAAAGGAGTTTGTAATACATAGGTCATTTCTGGTGCAATGCTCCAGCAGCCTTTGCCCATTTTCATTCATGCGACTGATGTTGTATTTTCCAAGGCACACAGGCCATGAACTCGAGTCCTTGCCCACACGCGCATTGAAACCACCGAGCATATAAATGTAGTCGCATTTTGGAACTGCCTTGATCACGGAGTCTAACTTCTCATAGAACGAATCCTTCACATCATCAGAGGAATCGAGTGTCGGTGCACATGCAATAATAATGGTGGCAAAACCACAAGAGGTTGCTTAGCACAGGGATAATAGTCTTTCATTACCTCCTGCTGGAATTTCAATCATTCCCAGTAGCGAATTCTTCACTGCAAAGCCCACACCGTGTTGCTTTTTTTCTGCCTGCCCTCTACCCTTCCCCCTAAAAAATGTGTAATTGTTTTTCCTGAGTGACCCTTCCTCAGAGAGGGAGTCTCCTGCAGGCCAGCAATATCAATGTTAAGACGATTGAGTTCAGCATCAATCACAGCCGTTTTTCTCAAATCGTCAATATTGGTTAAGTCAGTGGAAAATCCTGGACACATGGTTCTCACGTTCCAGGTTGCAAGCCGTAGCTTGAGGTTTCTATTTTTCTTTTTTATTAGTACCTGGTGCATTGGTTTTACAGCCTGCGATTCAGATTTTGTCCTAGCCCCAAGCACCCATTGAAGCAGGCAGCCTGTGGCAGATCAGCACCCAATTGGCCAGGGCTGCCCAGCTTGAGGTGGGCGGTAGCTGATCAGTGACACGGTGTCTCCCACCATCAGAGGCAACGCGTGGTGCCCCAAAGGCCAGGGACGAAGTTATTGCCTCTCCATAGCACAAAACCTGGGCTAAAATATAGAGATCACGTGTTGCCCATGCAGCATGATCCCTCTCTCAACATGCCTAGTTCACTCCAGAGGAAAGGTAACACCTATACATCTGGAATAAGACAAGCTGCAGAAGCTGCTGGATCAGCATAGCAATGCTCTAACTGTCCGCCTGTTGGTGTTTCGATCCTAGACCAGCTGCCAACCAAGGCCTAGGGCCTGGTCTGCCCTGCCATGACATTTTGTCTTTAGGTTACATTTCCTCGCACCAGGGTAAGGCTTGTACCCTCCCAATTGTGCTCTTCCACCCGAAGCTGTTGGCACAATATGGGGTATTTAGGTGTGATAAGCGCCGCCCAACGTTCGGCGCTAACAGAAAGCAGGTAGTACCGTCTACTGTCATATGGTAGCTCAGTCATATCTGACTAAGACCTGACACCAGGAGCGTAGTCCATACACACTATAGTAGTGATGGATTGATTTTTTACGTGTGGGTTAGCTTTCCTTATTAACAGTGTCCCTCGCCATCAGGTGAACCCACTTCGACTACAGAGGTACTTGTAACTAATGTCCCCAAGTCAAGGACGACAGGTCAACATTTTAGTCCAGATGTCTGGTGTAGGGGTTGAACCGCTTACCTCGGCATCAGCACACCGGATGTTTAAGAACACGCATTCTTATTTATTTGGCCATGCGGACCTGCACACCAAGAATGAAATGGATAGAATGAATGTCAATGTATTAGAGTGAAATGTGATTGTCATGTGTAGGAGAAAAATATTTAAATAAACATAGAATTAAACATTGAGCACAACCCACTACTGGCATCGCTGATCGTATTCCGGTAGGAAACCTAAGACCTCGTCCACGTCAATTTGGAAGCACTAGACTTGATTTTCGCTCTCATTTGAGCTCGTGAGTAGTGTATATCCTTGACTGGACCCGGGATCAAACCTGGATCACTAGCATGTGAGGCGGGTGTGTAACCACTAGACCATGCGACACACTCTAGACACGACCAAGTTATCACACTAGAATATCACAACATCACCCATCATAGGCTATAGCTCAAAATGTGCCTGATTGCCGCGACTGACATCCATTAATTGATTTGGCCCTGAATGATCAGGTCTTCTCGACTGGCAAGGCACACCAGGCTGCCTAAAGTCCAGCGAGCAATAATAAAATTGAGTTATTTCCCCCCCCCCCCCCCCCCTCCCCCCCACCCCCAGGAATTATCATGGTACCCATTTAAGGTTTGGACCAACCTGAGAGCCCAGGTCAATTAAAACAATTTATGCACACCACCCCCCCCCCCCCCCCCCCCCCCCCCCCCCCCAATAGATTTGAATACATGACCACTGGGCTGGCAGGCAGGAAATTGTTTGAAAAAGCTATATAAATAAAAACAGATCTTTACATAGACTACACAAAAGTGTTTGACAGCCTGGAACATAAGAAATAATCAAACCACTAGTAATTTTATATGTTGACACAAATCTGCAAATCATGAAGAACATCTTTGGCAGCAAACAGCAGCTGTAAGAATCAACAACCATTTAGAAACATTTCAGTACATAAAGAAGAATGTCGGACAAGGATGTGCTTAGTCCCCTAATTTGTTTTCATTATACTGTGAGCATATAATGAGATCTGTAGAAAATATGCCAGAGATCTTGGTTGGTGGAATAATATAAAAGAACATACATCATGCGAATGACACGATCTTGATAGTAACAAGCCAGATAGAACTACAAAAAAAAAGTTTATATACACTAGCTGTTGAAAATGAAAAACATAGGGCCAGAGACCGAATAATAGGAAGTCAGAAGTAATTGTAATATTTAAAAAACGGATCATGCCTAAATGTACAATTAAAGTCAATGGTAATAATTTGAGGCGAGTACATGCATTTAAGTATCAAATCAAATAGTTAACAGCAGATTGAAGAAATATCACAGAGGTAAAGAACAGAGTTTTTTGGTTTTTATTTTTGCATATCCTTTACAGGACATCACTATCAACACCAGCATTTTACTACTGTCATTGATTTCTTGGCAAGATTACGCTCAGTAGTTTGCCATTGGTTTCTGAGCGGCCGGCTCACTTATCCCGTAAGTTACCAACGCGGCGAGAACTGCTTCCAATTCTCGCATGCTGCGTTACCCTACGTGGATAAATGGGATTACGGAGAAAGTCGTTTAACTCGTTGGCCAGGGAGACCAGCAAAGAACAGAGTAGGGCAAACAAAAACTGTATTTGATAAAATTAAGAATATCTTGTCAATAAATTCCTTTCATTGGAGGTTATAAAAGAGATTTGTTTTTAAAAACACATGACTGTGAACCACGGGACAATAAGAAAACAAGTAAAAACATTCCTTGAGGCTTCTTAGATGTTGTTTACAGAAGAATGCTTAAAATTTCTTCTTGAAAGACTGTAAATGCATTATTTGACAAATAATTTGGGAACCTGACAATGCTTACTGCATGGAATTTTATCAGTTGAGAAGGGGGAACACCTCACTGACTGTCATGTACTGTAATTATAGTTTTGTTTGTTACTTTAGTAAAATAGGACTCACCCAGGCAAAGCAGAAATTAAATTCCTGCCATTTTATTTCTTGTTCATGTGGTACTTGATGGGCGATATGTTTTTTTGTTGTTGTGCTTAATTCCTTATCTTAATTTCTTCTATTGAATCTGAAAAACAGTTTAATAATAACATATAAGACAGAAGAAGTAACAATGCAGATAGAATAAGGTCACTATAACAACTGTTTACTATCGAAGGAATTAAGCCAACTGTAATATGTAAGGTTAGGCGTAAGAAATAAATATATGGTGAGTTGTCTGAGGCAAAATGAGTTCATAAAGTGCCAGCAGCACATATTGCCATTGGGGCGTGAAGTGTTAGACCTTCCTATATTCTAGAGTCACAGCATAATGCGATGGGATGACCACTTCCTTTCTCATCACCTTTCTTTCCCGAATATTTCCAAGAAAATTAAGAAAATGTTGTTAAAGTAATGTCAATAAAAATTAAAAATTAATTTGATTAAAAACTCTTTTAAATCTCTCTTTCTAAGCAACGTCATTAATCTGAAGATATGGTTTAGCCCAGAAAGCTTCCTTCTGGGCATTAGGTTGGAATCTGTAGACAACTCTTCTTCTTCTTCCCTTCCTCCATTTACCCCAATGATGTGGTGGGGGGAGATGTATGGGATTTTATGTGTTCTTTCCAATGTGCTGTGTAGATAGGTCTTCATTTCTCTAAGGTTGTTCTTTATACGATAACTCCATCTTTTATGTGATCTTCTCCTTGCTCTGTATCCATCATATTTATTCAGTGTGGCTCTTAGTGATAGGTGTTACCAGGGTACTCTTGTGAGTTGGCCAAACTATTTAATCTGTTGTTCTTTAATGAATTGTATGACTGGTATCAGATCTACTTTTACCCGGGAAGGTTAACCCGGTCAACAAATGCCCGCAGAAGTCGGATGTGTCGGCCTAACGGCGCAAGAACGCAGCTCTGCTGTAAACAGGCACAACGCAATCACATCTGAAAAAAAAACTCCGGATGAACAAAGAAGAAGATCTACTTTTCTTCTAATTTCCTTGTTACTAATTTTGTTATATTTGTTTGCTCGCTTTTGAACTCAAGCGTAGTTCATACTACTAGTAGTTGCTAATGAGGAGTGCAATGGACTGATTTTTGCGTGTGGATTAGCTTTCCTTGTTACCAGTGTCCCTTGCATTCAGGCAAACGCACTCCAAATTCTGAGGTACTTGTAATTTACATCCTCAAGTCCTTGACTTGAACCCGCTGCATCAGCATCAGCACCCCGGAAGATTAAGAGCGAGTGCTTTTATCCATTCAGACATGTTGACCTCCATTCCTAATCTGATCTCTCACAACTACTCCCGGAGCTCTTCTAAAGCATCTCATCTCTGTTATTGTAATACTGGGTTCATTAGTTGCAGCAATCATCCATTGGTTGCTAAATGTCGACAATTACATTTCTAAAACTTGTGGGTGAAACATGACCAACTGTATCTAACCCCAACCTGTTCGAGAGTGCTGTGCTGAATCATGACCTGGTTAGATCCCAATATGTCTCTCCTCAGATGTGAAGCTTCAGTACTAGTCTGGCACACCCTACTGGTTTCTGAACTTGGAGAAGGGAAAGACAGCTCTGCGGCACAGGCCCTTTAAAAATGGTACTTTGAACAGGGTCAAGAGAAAAGTCTCTAAACCAACCGCACTCACCTGAACACAAATGCATAGGGCTTATGAGGGAAAACTCAGTCTTCCAGAAGCTTCACCAACCATGCAACTAACCAACCAGCCAGCCATGCAACCTATCAAGCAACCAACCATGCAATCAACCAACACTAAAAGATACAGATATTAAGCATTGAAATTTGTAAGAAATAAAACAATAATAAACACTCATAACTGATGACTTTATTATATTATCCAGGCAGGTAAAACAGCAGGAAAGAAGTCAGGCAACAAGTCTGGAAAGAAATCCAAGGGCTTGAAAAAGTCTCAGAAGTCTGCCAAAAGTTCAAGGGGACTAACTAAATCAGCGAAATCACAGTCAGAATCACATGATCTTTTGCATCCTGCGGTCACAGAAAATCTGTACTACATAGCCCATGATGCTTCTGATGCTTTAACTAAAAGAGGGTTTGGCTGGCCAGAAGCTCCTAAAGGAAAGAAGAAGGGCAAGAAGCGAAAGACAAGAAAATAATATTGACATTCAGAGGTGAATGTTAAGAAGGGCAAAAAGCTACAGGTAAAAAAACTATATGTCAATCTGAGCTGCAGAGAGATATACTTTACATGCTTTTGGTTGACAGGAACTGTTTGAGGACGATTAGTTTCACGAAATATCCTTAAACCCACTATTTTCCTTATTTTAGTGTACGCAGAAAAAAAGAGAAGATTAACATCTGTACGCTGTTCAACCTAATCTGATTATAACTGAAGTACAAAAGAATGTATTCCCTTAGTAAATTTAAATCAGAAGCAACAAAGAAACGGTTGCATTATTTATTGTTTCACATATTTCACTAATTAGCAAATCGATTTACCAAACATATACCAGTATGGATGAAAAAGAGAGATAATCAGTCTTCATGAAACCACATGCATTTGACATGTTCTAAAAGTCCAGTTCTTGGCCATCTCTCAATACCTGCAAAATTATGACCATAATTTTAACAAAGAAAAGGCCTTTTGTATACTCTGTTCAATGAACAGTAAATGTTTACTCAAATATGCTGAGATCTCAGCTGTTAGGCATCTTAAAACAGGGTTATGCAGACAGAAAGACTTCATAGCAACTCTGCTGTTACAGTAGGAATAGCAAATGCCCCATATTTGAACAGAAACAGTGACTGTGTGTGTTGTGTATTTCAGCCAAAATATGATTCATTTATTCACTTTATATGATATATAACTTTGCCGTGCAGACCTGCACGGCCAAATGGATAAGAGTGCGTGTTCTTAAACATCCAGTATGCTGATGCTGAGGTTAGCGGTTCAACCCCTGCACCGGACAGCTGGACTAAAATGTTGACCTGTCGTCCTTGACTTGGGGACGTAAATTACAAGTACCTCTGAAGTTGGAGTGGGTTCGCCTGATGGCAAGGGACATTGTTTATAGGGAAAGATAATCCACACGCAAAATTCAGTCAATCACTACTATAAATAGAGTGTATGGACTACACTTGAGGTCAAAGCGATCGAGCGCACAAAAAAAAAAAAAATAACTTTGCAGTGTGCACCTGATGAGATGCCACAAAATATGCCAGTAATTGAAGTAATGTTTGTTTTATTTTACTGTTTAGTAGCTTTTGTTTCTTATATTTGCAATTATTTTTGTTTCATATGGGTATTTTGTTTAAAGGTTTTATATTTCCTATGTTATGTTTTATGTACCTTACACACACCTACTGTTCTATTAAGACATCTGATTTTTGTTTTCCTGTCACTATATGTATATTATGATACCCGTTATTTTCTGTGCCTTAGGGTCTCCTTTGTTGACCTGGTTGGTTATTGTCTATTCAACATCATCACATAGCAGGGATTTGGTAGAGTGTTGCTATCATCATGACCCGCTAAATAGAATCTTGATCCAGTGCCAGTTCTCCTGCCTTAAGCATTGACATGCCCAAAGTGTCTTCAATATCCTGTGTCCATCTTCATGCTGGTTGACCCCTTCTAGGAACCATTATTTCCATGAAACATTCCTTCCAGGAACCATCTCTTCCAGGAACCATCCCTTCCAAAAACCATTCCTTCCATGAAACATTCCTTCCAGGAACCATTCCTTCTAGGAAACATTTCCAGGAATTATGCCTTCCAGGAAACATTTCCAGGAATCATGTCTTCCAGGAGCCATTCCTTCCAGGAATCATTCCTTCCAGGAGCCATTCCTTCCAGGAATCATTCTTTCCAGGAGCCATTCCTTCCATGAAACATTTTTTCCAACAACCATTCCTTCCAATAACCATTCGTTCCATGAATCAACCCTTCCATGAAACATCCCTTCCAGGAATCTTCCCTTCCAGAAACCATGCCTTCCATCACTGGTATTTTGAAACCATTGTGGCATTTCATACTATCAAAGTAATTCAGTGTGTGAATCATGATGCTGTTTATAAGCCAGTATTCTTTGATGTTGACATCTGGTAGACCCAGGAAGGCTAACCCGGTCAACAAATGTTCACGTCTGGTAGACCCGGGAAGGGTAACCCAGTCAACAAATGTTCAAATCTGGTAGACCCAGGAAGGCTAACCCGGTCAACAAATGTTCACATCTGGTAGAC
This sequence comes from Cepaea nemoralis, assembly GCA_014155875.1. Lineage (NCBI taxonomy): Eukaryota > Metazoa > Mollusca > Gastropoda > Stylommatophora > Helicidae > Cepaea > Cepaea nemoralis. Next base: position 537,825 of record JACEFZ010028085.1, read on the forward strand.
CCAGGAAGGCTAACCCAGTCAACAAATGTTTACATCTGGTAGACTCAGGAAGGCTAACCCAGTCAACAAATGTTCACATCTGTTAGACTGGGAAGACTAACCCGGTCAACAAATGTTCACGTCTGGTAGACCAGGAAGGCTAACCCAGTCAACAAATGTTCACATCTGATAGACCCAGGAAGGCTAACCCAGTCAACAAATGTTCACGTCTGGTAGACCTGGGAAGACTAACCCGGTCAACAAATGTTCACGTCTGGTAGACCAGGAAGGCTAACCCAGTCAACAAATGTTCACATCTGGTAGACCCAGGAAGGCTAACCCAGTCAACAAATGTTCACATTTGGTAGACCCAGGAAGGCTAACCCAGTCAACAAATGTTCACGTCTGGTAGACCCAGGAAGGTTAACCCGGTCAACAAATGTTCACATCTGGTAGACCCAGGAAGGTTAACCCGGTCAACAAATGTTCACATCTGGTAGACCCAGGAAGGTTAACCCAGTCAACAAATGTTCACATCTGGTAGATCCAGGAAGGCTAACCCTGTCAACAAATGTTCACATCTGGTAGACCCAGGAAGGCTAACCCTGTCAACAAATGTTCACATCTGGTAGACCCAGGAAGGTTAACCCTGTCAACAAATGTTCACATCTGGTAGACCCAGGAAGGCTAACCCAGTCAACAAATGTTCACAGCTGGTAGACCCAGGAAGGTTAACCCAGTCAACAAATGTTCACAGCTGGTAGACCTAGGAAGGTTAACCCAGTCAACAAATGTTCACATCTGGTAGACCCAGGAAGGCTAACCTGGTCAACAAATGTTCACATCTGGTAGACCCAGGAAGGCTAACCCAGTCAACAAATGTTCACATCTGGTAGACCCAGGAAGGCTAACCCGGTCAACAAATGTTCACATCTGGTAGACCCGGGAAGATTAACCCAGTCAACAAATGTTCACGTCTGGTAGACCAGGAAGGCTAACCCGGTCAACAAATGTTCACATCTGGTAGACCCGGGAAGACTAACCCAGTCAACAAATGCTAGGAAAAAGTTGGATATGTCAGTTGATAGGTGCAAATATCACAGTTCTCCTATAAACAGACACAATGCAATTATGTCCAAAACCAGTATACAAATATTGGATGAACAAAGGAAAAGAAGATGTAGTAGCATTTTTCTTTTTCTTGGTATTCTCAGAACTTTTCTGTAACATTTAAGTTCAAAAGCCCAGATTTTCTATTTTTTTCTTTAATAATACCAATGTAATCCAAGGAAAAGTGCATGTTCTCAAATATGTTACTTTAACTTGTTTCCATCTGTTTACCACAGGCTCTTAATTAATACCTTTTAGCCTCTGCATTGCTATTTTGCCAGTCGCCAACTGACTTCTTTTCAACAGTCCTCATGTTTTTAGATTATGTAGCCAAGATATTTAAAGTGTGACATTTTCAATTTCTTACTTGTTGATTGTGACTTTTAGTGACAGGTTTCTTTTTTTCTAAGTTAGTTTAAAAAGAAAAATCTTAAATGTGCCTATTGACAGACAGGAGTAAATTGTAATCGATTTCCAATTATTTGGAGAGAAAAAAAAAGAAATATTGCCAGTATAGAGTTTGTCAGACCTGCTCTTTGAGACTTTCAACTAACAAGAATGCTTTATCATGCTTCTTGTAGAACAGTGATTCTCAACCTTTTTTGGCCCGTTCCCCCCTTCACCATATTTTCAGAACAGCACTCCCCCCTTTTGAATTTCCTACCTAAAAATCCCGCCCCGCCCCTACACAGTATACGTAATAAAGGAAGCTAAATTTAATAGCACATGCTAAAACAAGTCTAAATGTCCACATAAAACATGATTTGTGGGTCTACTTCATAAATTGAATTTTAGAAGGGTGAGACGTACAGAACCGTACAGTATGAAGGGAAAAACAATATCAAGTAATCGGTTCTTGTATTAACGCGATCTTGAAATAATCTTAATCCCCCCTCCTCCCCGAAACCCTAAACTCCCCCCCCCCCTCCCTGGGGGGAAACTCCTCACCGGTTAAGAACCACTGTTGTAGAATGTACGACAACAGTGCTTCTCTCTGTTTGTTTATACTATAGGTTTCTTCATTAATTTTGCTTAACTTCCTAGTGTTTCACTCTCTCTCTCTCTCCCCTCCTCCCTCCCGGTCTGTCTGTCTACCTGTCTTTGTTTGTTTGTTTGTTTGTTTGTTTCTTTCTTTCTTTCTCCACTTTAGTACTGACACTTTACTGACAACCATTGCCCATTTTTTTTTCTTATTTTTCTTCAAGGTAGGACTATCAGCACCAACATCCACAACTTTTTTATTTTCAATCCACAAGACTTATCCTTTTAGCCTGGCCCCCTCTTATAAGTTTTACTCATCATATTTTAAGACATATTTGTTTAAACAACAAAACAAAATCAAAGCAGAATTTCAAACACAATTTGGGAGTAGTCAGTGGCTAGTAGGGGGAGACTGGGGAGAAATGGACCAGCAATTTTGTAGTTTTCAATTTTTGCTCATCACCGGAACAGATTTTATCGAAACATAACAAAACCATGACTAAAATGTTGTACATTCATTTATTTTAAAAGGGGAAAACATTTAGCAATCTATTTCTATATGTTTCTTTACAAAATGCATTTCAAAAATGTATATGAACATGGGGAGAAATTGACCACCATTGGGGTGAAATGGACCAGCACGTGGGGAGCAATGGACCATAGTGGGGAGAAATTGACCTTTTTTAAAAAGAAGCAGCAACAACTCATCCATATTGCTATAACAAATAAATAATCATTAAAAGGATATTTGCAGTTTTTTTTATTATTTTAAGCGACAGTAAAAAAGTTTAATATGATATATTAATCTAATATAAAGTTTTATCGAACATTTATGCCTGCAAGACTTTCTTTGAAGACATAGCCATCTTTGGTCCTAGAAGTGGTTCCAGTGATTGTAGATCTAGTAAGCTGTGCTTTAATACATGTAATTGAGACACTGGTGACATCTTCTACCTTAGGCTTAACAAATTTACCAGCAACCTTCTCACTCTTGCGCAAGAACTCTACCTCAACATCACCATCATCATCAATGTCTCCCCTTACAATTCCTACATAGTAAACACAAGTCTTCTTTGTTCCATATTCACATAGCACACACAGGCCTTCAAAAACCTCACGCACACCAGTCAAGCTAACCGTACACTCCTCATTTTCACCAAATGAAACATCAGAATCTGTGTCATCACAAAACGAAATGTCAGTTTCTGAATCTGAATCAACATCAAGTTCTTTCAGCAGCTGTCTCTTTGCCTTTTTGGGTGGAACTTTTGCTGCCTTTTCTTTCATCACCGCTCTTTCCCTAATTCGATCCATTTCTGGCGTAGAAGTAGCCAGCATAGTTTTTCCTCTTTTCCTCATATTATTTGAATCTTTTCGCGGACCAGCTTTTGGTAGTCCTCTGAAAACATGAGGCAAAGTAAAGGAAGAAGTAGCTTTATGTTGAAGACTCCCTGATATTTCCTGCAAGTCCTGCATTACACTCTTTCTGATTTTCATGAAATTCTTGTGCAGTTTGATCTGTGCTGGTACCACAATGTGGAGATGCTGATCCTGTCTGTTCATTGCTTTCTAAAGTGGCATTTTCACTGTCCTTGCTGATGGGCCTGTTCGTTATTTCTGAAGGCATAAAATCATCTTCTGTAAAAACATCTTCGTTAAAGGGCCAAATACCTGACACTGCAAAGCCTGATTGAATGTTAATGGGAGTTGCCGCTTTAAGAAAAGCGTGGCCTCCTAGATTTGCAACTTGATAGATTGTCAGTGGTGTCCCAACATTTTTCATCATCCATGAATCACACGCATTGTTGTAGACCGACTTCATGGGTCCAAAACTGAACGGTCCAAGGGCTGAGTTTTAGATGAGGTGTGTGGTGGCAACGTGATCACATGAATGTTGTTTTTCTTGCACAGTTCAAGTGATTCAAATGAAATGTGGGAATCGTGATTGTCCAAGATCAAAATCAAAGGGAAGTCTTTGGAAGGTCTTGAATGCTTAATGAAGTGATTTATAACTTTGACGAAATTATCACGGGTCATCCAACCTGATTCATTCACAAGGCCAAGGGAACCTTCAGGTGCTCCAGCAAGCATAAAATTCTTAAAAAATTTTCTGGGAAACACAAAAACTGGAGGGATAATGTGACCCGCAGCTGACACAGTGCAACAGATTGTGGACCAGTTCTCCTCTTTCTCTGGATGTCACCTGGCCTATTTGCTTCACTCCTCGTGGGGCAATTACTTTTGGCACTTTCTGTACAGTGGTCAGACCTGACTCATCCAAATTGTAGATTTGAGCTCCACTCACATTTAGTTTTGTAATGGTTTCCTTCACAATGTTGAAGAAGGTGCAAATATTATGTTTGTTGAAAGCTGTAGCTCTAGCCAGAGATGTTGCCTCAGGTTGCCTTATGGTCAGCTCGGGATTCCGTCGCAAAAATCCACAAAGCCAGTCATTCCCTGCCATCATTTTCTCATCCCAGGTTAAAGGATGTGCAATGTTATTGACTTTCACCATCTCGTACGCCAAAATACGAACGTTTTTAGTTGTGAGTCCATGGAACATTCTTGCACAATCTTTCAAGTAACTAGCAAAATCAGCTTCTTGCTTAGCTGTGAAAACAAGGCTATGCCTATAATTTGGTGCGAGTCTAGTAGGCAGACCATTTCCTTCTCTGTCTTTTGTAAGATTGTTATTGAGGGTAGAGCGAGCAATGCCGTACTCCCTTGCAGCTTTCCTCACTTTCATTCCATTTTTCACAGCATTAACAGCTTCTCTCATACGTTCCTCCGTAACGAGACCCTTGTTGGTGTTTCTGATGTACAATCTTGGCATCTGAAACAAAAGAGTGACAGAATTATATAACATTTAGAATGGTAGGCCTATCATTTGCAAAGAAATACTGATCATAGCACGAATGGCGTGCATCTTTAATAAATCACTGAAATCAAATTTGTTAACAGTTTTATTGGTCTAGATTTAGACCCCAGTGTTAAAAAGAATCAATAATGCTGATATTCGAATGCAATCCTCAACACTTTTAATAACAACAGACTGTCTTGTCAATTTCTTCTATGGGGTGAAATGAACCATGGGGAGAAATGAACTGGTCCATTTCTCCCCCATCAATGTATTAAACTATTCAGCCATAAAGTCTCTTAAATCTAATATTATATGCTATATTTTTTATATGAACTCTTAAATAACAAGTAAATAAAGATATTAACGTAATTACCTTGTCCAGATTCCTGATTATGCGTCTGCTTTACGATGGTGTCTGGAACTGGAAAAAGAAACTTTAGTGCAGAAAATTTTTCAAACTTTACGTGGGAACGACCTGTTCGGGATGTCGATGGCAAATGAAAAATTCGGACTAAGTTTGATGTGGAAAACAAACTTATTATGGTTTCACTTTCATTGCATCACAGCCAGGGGCCAGAGATGGGGTGGTCCATTTCTCCCCAGTCTCCCCTACACTCGCCTGCTGGCCTGGTGGTCATGTGATTGAATCCATGCTGAGAGGTTTTTTTTTAACGTTTACATGACCGGGCTCCCAGACCAACCCAGCCTAACAGATTCTTGATCCTTTGACAGTTCCTTTGCCTCATGCATATTCGTGCCCCAGGTGTCTTCAGTGTCTTGTGCCTATCTTCGTACTTTTTAAATTTCTTCTCCGTGGCGAAGGCGTTACGGACGTAGTTAGTAATCTCGCATACCTGCATTCGAAACACAGCTGTGGGCGAGTTGGCAGCAGACTGCCTTACGTTGGTTTTTTATGAAATGGTATGGGTGCCGGTCTATCAGAAAGCAATGGCAAACTACTGAACATAAACTGGCCCAGGAATCACGAACAGCTGAGGTTGACTGCTGCGTCCTGTAAAGGATATGCAACAAACTGTTGTTCCCTTCTTCACAGCGTCACACACTCAATGATGGGTACCAGCTAATGCCCCTGGGAAGTAAAGGAAGGGGGTGTGATGTAGACCCCATCACTCATCAAGTACTGATTGCTGTATGGAAATATGTGCCACCATGTACCCAATACACTTCTAGGAGTGTAAATGGTGTCCCTTTTTTCCAACACAGAACTATTAATGTTTTTTATAAATTGAATTAGTACCTATTGATGTTATATTTAATTGATGTAGTTTTTGATTGCTCCTTTTTAACCTCTAGTTTCTTGATATTTTCATAATAGATCTGATTGAAACTATTGTAATTATTTTATAACTAACATTGTCTTGCAGCAGAATAGAAATTTGAAAAATGTTTCTTACACTAGTGGATGCAGAAACTGATCCACAAAATATGATAGAAATTGGAGGACAATGATCAGATGTAAATTAGTTATGTAAATGAATATACAATAATGCTAAAATACAAATAGCAGTATATCATTTAAACACAATATACAGATATCTTAAGAATACAGAAAAGAATAAACATATGAAGACAAACAAGGAAAACAAAACATGACAAAATAATAATATATTAGAAGTAAGATATATGAAATAAACAGTTTTGGTGGGTTTATTAATTGGCTGTTATTTTTCTCTTTGCTTGTGAAATGTATGGTCTCCCAAGAAGGGAAAGAACCTGGATATGTAGACTGAAAGACGCACAGATAGATGAAAGAAGAAGATGAAGACCATGAAAGATGAATTTTGATATGTAGGCTGAAAGACACAAAGCAACAGCTGCTCTACACTGAGTGGTCTCCGTGGCAAAGTGATCCAGCCACTTATTTCATGTTGAAAAAGTCGTGGGTTTGTTTTCTGACATTCGGTTCACAAGTGCAATTCTTTTCAGGGACCCCGGAAGTCACTATTAGAGCTAAGGAGTTTGTGAGCTGTGGGTTGCTGAGTGGTCTTCAGGTATAGTGTCCGTCTCGAGTGCTCGAGGTCCCGGGTTCAAGCCCAGGCGAGGACCCGTATTTTTTCACGTGGACTTCTAGTAACAAACATTTCCCCTGGTCTCTGGGTAGTGAAATTGGACGCCCGTGTGTACTGTTGCGCACGTAAAAAATCTCTTGGCAGTTGGAAATCGAAAAAGAGTAGTCTAACGGCGCTGCCCGGGAAAAAATCTCCTGTTAAAAATCTGCCCAGAGTATTTCAGGATCCTCGCCGATGCTACAGAGTTCGTGCACTGAGCTGAGATTCTCCGGACTCAGGCTTGAGTTAGGAGTAGAACGGAGCACTTATGGGTTACACCCGTGTGCCGCATATCCATCGACTAAACTAACAAAACTAAGTTTGTGAGCTGTGCTTTTGGCATGCCACTATGTGGAAAGAAGACTGAGCCCTGTGGATTAAACGCCCAGTGCACGGAAGTCGGTCATCTCACATTTAAACCCATTTAATTGGGTGAGTGAAGAAAAAGAGGAAGAAGAAGACAACACGTCATGATGACGTTGGATATGTAAACTTAAAGACCTAAAGCAGCTGATGCACTACACTGGGTGGATGTAGAAGAAGAATAGAAGGAAAAGGTAGAAGACGAAGACACATCACAAAGAAGTTTGATATACATAGTGAATACAGATTCAGTGCTTTAAGACATTACCAAAAAAAAAAAAAAACCGATTTTAGGCCATTCACTGCGTGAATGTAGAAGAAATGCGTCATCTAAGTGGTACTGTCAAACACAAGTATTCAAAAATTATGGCGGCAGTTATGTTGGGAAGATTCTAAGACAATCATGATTTCTTAGATTGCTTGAACAAATATCATTACCCAACAAATATATATTGAAGGTCATTTTGAAAATGCATTTTATGTATTGTGTTGTTTGTGACATGGGATTGTATGTTATATTTATTGTTCTAAATATATATATTTATATATAACTCTATAGATTTTGCCATTTGATCAAAGATTGTATTCACTATGTATAACAATTTATATCAAGTATATTTTAACTGATTATGTGCCATGGGATGATTAATCGTCTTGGCAACTTTCCCTATCTGTCATGGGCTTATATATCGCCGAAATATTGTCATTGCGAGATGCTGTCTCAGTTAAATTATAAATACACTAATTTTCCCTAAGCAACCCCCTTTAATTTTAAATGTAATACAACATGCCTACTACCATATTAAAAACCTTTAAATCGTACCTGTGACACACCCTCCTTCCTATTTTCCACCATCCACGTTTGTTTGGTCCAAACTTACTTTTTGTTTGGTCCAAACTTACTTTTTGTTTGGTCCAAACTTACTTTTTGTTTGGTCCAAACTTACTTTTTTGTTTGGTCCAAACTTACTTTTTGTTTGGTACGTCATTATCATAACTGTATATGTATGTTTTTGTTTCATTAACGCATATGACATAACACTAACAAACGGCAACGCTCTGTAATATACACAAACAAAGAAACACGCATTGCACCTTGTAAATATACATTGCTTTGTATAAAATAAACGTATTAAAAAAAAAAAAAAAAACTTCTAGAGTTATGGCCAAAATTGTGCCACTCTGTTATTATGTACAACTTATATTGTTCGTGATGTCGATGAATTGTTGAATAACAGAAATGTATCGTGTTCAATATAACTGTGAAAACGCTGTCGGAGTCTTGTTATTCTATAGTTGTGTTCAGCCCGTTATAGAGTGTGTAATATATAGAAACCACAGTTAACCAATTTAAGTGAGCCAGAATATGCGGCTCGTAAACACCACGTCTGCAAACGAGTCATAATCACGAACTCTCAAATGCCATTATTGTTGATAATTAATAAGAGTGACAGAGTGGCTCTCCAGCGCATTATGAGGCATAGTTGCTCAATGGCGTCAGCGCCCTACCACCTATGTATTTTATTATTCAGCCGCACATATGCCTGTCGCAGTGTATCCCGATCGCTGGCAAATGGGAGATCGTCACACACAAAAGACATTCGCAAAATTCCTGTTACTTAATTACGTCCCCTCGTATTATTTATTACACAGTAGTTCTGTTTTTGTTATGAATAAAACACTGCTCAGTGTTTATTTGTTTGCTCTTTGAAGTTATTTCATAATGTGTAAACATTCAGTGTAATGAAGCACATTTTATATGGACGTGTGGCTCGGAACGTGAAGATACAACTGAGTTGACATTGTAAATTTCCGAAGCCTAGCAGAGACCACACTACGATTCTGGGATATTGGGTAATCACCAGCCAGAATACGATCGACAAGCGTGTGTAGCGATCTGATTATATGTCCGTCTCGCCTTTCCTCTCAGCGCCGAGCGTCGGCCAGATCCCCTCGTCACTCCTCGCTGTCTCATTCTTGCCAGACCACGGTGATCCATTTGCTCCTCTGAGGTGTACACGTGCTCCCACAAGGCCGCAACCACGTTTGCCTTGTCATGCATCAATACTCCACCAAGTTTTGCAGAGCCAGCCAGTCTGTCTGCCTGTTCATTCCTCAACACACCGGCATGCCCCGGAGAAAAGATCCAGGCGATGCTTGCCACCCGTGACCTCCGAAGCGAAGCAAGCCCTCTGCCCGAAGCTTGCCTGTCCTCACCTTCCTCAGCATGCTTTCTGAGGCAGTTACAATCACGATGTGTGTGTGTATCGTATTCTCCATGCAGCGGAAAGCTGCACCGACCGCCGTCACCTCCATTCTTAAGCTAGATATTGTGGTATCATATGCCAAGCTCTCCTGCACCACACGTCGACCATTAGCTTTTGCGGTTCACGGGACATATCAGCGATTAATAAAATTGGCACACTAAACAGATGCGGTTTTAACCGTAAAGAAGAAGAACTCATAGAAACAATGGAAAATAGCAAAATTTGACTGATGGGAAGCCGGCACCAGAATAAAAGGGAGGGGATGCAAGGAGACCATCACAGTTATACGTTTGTTTACTCCAGAGTGGAACAAAAAGAAAAGGTAAGGCACGGTGTAGGAATAGTCATTGAACCAAGGCTAGCAAGAAGAATACTAGAAATAAAATATATATAAAAAGAATGATAACAGTGAGAATAAAAGAACAGACAATTACTATATATATGCAAATATACGCACCATGTACACACAAACAACAATGAGCAAGAATGTGAGTTCTTCGAAGACATCCATGATATACTTATTAAAATAAAGAAGCAGGACACCGTCATGGTTATGGGAGACTTCAACCCAAGACTAGGACATAACAGAAAGGACATAGAGAAACATCTTGGAGAATTTGGAGACCAACACAATGAAAGAAATGATAATAGAAGTAGATTGATAGAGCTATGCACTAAAAACGACCTCTTTATAACGTACACATTTTTTAAAACACAAATAGAACTTGACACTGGTACAAATGGAACGACCAAGACACCAAAAGCCAAATTGATTTTATATTAACAAGAAACAACAGAAAGATAAATATATCAGATGTAAGCGCGGTGCCCAACTTATGTATAAAACACATCCACAAAGCAGTTATTACCACAATAAGAGCCAATAGAAGAAGAAAGCAAAGATCGGAATTAAACAAACCATGCGAATTAGTAAACTTAAAATCTCAAAGACGAGACAGTCAGGGAAAATTATGAGAAAGAACTACACGAAATGTTTGTAAAACTATCTGTAGAAAGAAAAACGGTCGAAGAAGAATGGAAGATTCACAAATCAAATATATTAAACACTGCAACAATAACATGTGGAATCACGAAGAAACGAATAACATTGGTAAAGAAAATAACAAGTTGGGGGGGGGGGGGGGGGGGGGGGGTGAGGGGGGGAGGGGAGGTGAGCTAAAGACAGCTGTTAAAGACTAAAAGGAAAAGTATAAAAACATGGGTGAAAAGCAAACGGGATCATGATCACATCGAATACAGAATAGTAAGAGACACGGGTTCCAAATGTTGCTGTATGTAGCCGAGGCGCGGTGTTGGGGTGAGCGCCCAACATTGCTTAAATACCTCAATGGCTCGTGAATACATAACCTATGCAGCAAAAGTCCAACTCCTGGCCTTCACGTGGCGGGCCCGTTTAAACTAACAGGAGAAGGGGCGACGGCGAGTCTCTGGCGCCGGAAAATAACCAGTATGCTCTAGATGTGTATGCACGTACATGCATGCGCAGACAGGCGTGTGCGCGCGTACACATCTACACTCGAGTGAGACCACAGTCTGCTCTAGCAAAGAAAGGTGCTGAAGACGGAGGCAACCAGCCAAGAGGCGCACCACAGAAATCAGGATGCCACGCAATCACGCAAAATGGAATATGTCGACTACTGCTAATCGTTATGGTGCTCGCCCTGCTTTGGACCCCCAGGCAGGTGCAGTGCCGGGCCCTATGTCTCGAAAGGGTCCAACCCCAACTACTGGAGGTCCTTCTCAGATGTCCTGTGGAGCCAGGGGACATGAGAATAGGACGACTGGCCATACTAAACGAAGACTTAAAATAATGCACTGGAATGCGGAGGGAGTCAGCAACAAAAAAATAGAATTAGAAAAAATCTTGGACCAAGAAAAAGTAAGCATATGTTGCTTGCAAGAAACTCACCTCAATGAAAATATAGCCTTCAAAATCAGAGGCTACCAGTGTTACCGATCTGACCGAAAGGACAGGCGAAAAGGTGGGATACTGACCCTTGTAAGAAATAACATCATGGCTTCCCAAATCAAAGTCTACATGGAAGGGGCTGAGTATCAGACACTTAAACTTAAGACAGGTAATACAGATCTCATCTGATCAATTACTACTGTCCAAGTGACCGCCCACAGGCACTGGACACTCTACCACTAAAAGAAAAAATGATTGTGTGTGGCGATTTCAACAGCCACTCGCAGAGCTGGGGCTATGATCACATGGACCAGAGAGGAGAGAGACTGGAAGACTGGCAGGATGAGAATAGATTCATGTTGATTAACAAGCCGTCCGACCCACATACTTTCTACTCGAGATCATGGCACTCTACAACTACACCTGACCTGGCTTTTCATTCACCAGACCTGGAGTGGAACATTACACGAATTGTTGGGAAACAACTTGGTGGCAGTGACCATCGGCCAGTCTTTCTAACCGTAGAAAATGAGCTTGTAAGTGAAAGCAGCACCCTCTCGAGGTGGAACTACAAGAAAGCAGACTGGGCAATGTACAAGCATCGCACCAGCATACTGGTTAGAAACCTGAACACTGAGAAAGACATAAATAAAGCAGTTGAAGAGTTTGGGAAATGCATACTACAGGCAGCGCGAGAAACAGTACCAAGAGGAGCCCGTAAACAATATAAACCCTACTGGAGTAGTGAACTGGAACAGTTGCATAATGATGTTGAAGTGTGTAGAAAGCAAGCAGAGGCCACACCCAGCCAAGAGCACCACAATAAATTCCAGCATGCAAAAGCCAAATTTCAAAGGGCCAAGCTGCAGGCTAGACGGAAAAGCTGGCAGGAGAAAACGGAGTCTCTGAACTTTGAAAGAGACACAAGGAAATTGTGGAAGCTAATAAAACAGCTTAATGACGAGGGCACAGGGAGAAACTCAAAAATTGCACTACATAAAGATGGAAAAATCTTAACAAGAAAGCAAGCAGCTGACCATTTTGCGGACTCGTTCGCACAAGATAGCAATATCAAAATTAGTCCAGAGAAACAACAAGAGATTCGAGAGAAACGACAACATACAGGACAGAAGGAAATAGTACATGAGGTTCTGGAGGCACCCATCACAATCAGCGAACTGGAGCTAGCCATATCAAAACTGAAAATGAGAAAGTCACCAGGAGCTGATGGTATCTCCAATGAAATGATCAGGAACCTAGGAACAGAGGCCAAAACAAAGCTGTTGCAGATCTTCAATAACAGCTGGACCTTAGGCAGTGTTCCACAAGCCTGGAGAGAAGCAATCATGATACCCCTCCTAAAATCAGGGAAAGATGGTTCCATTGCCTCTAGCTACAGACCAATTAGCCTCACCAGCTGTCTCTGCAAAACACTGGAGCGCATCATCAATCACAGACTGCAGTGGTACATTGAAAGTAAAAACATCCTTGTGCCACAGCAGGCTGGCTTTAGGCAGTGCTACTCTACGGAATATCAGACAACCTACCTCTCTCAAGAAATTGAGGATGCATTCCAAGAGAAGAAGCTGGTGCTTGCGGCATGGATAGATCTGAAGAAAGCCTTTGACAAAGTCTGGAAAGAAGGTCTGATGAAGAAACTGAGAAACTGCAAAGTCAATGGAAGAATGTACAAATGGGTGAAAGCATACTTGCACAACAGAAGAGCCCGAGTACAGATAGACGGACTCAAGAGCAAGAAAGTACTACTGCGTCACGGTGTCCCCCAGGGCGGAGTCTTGTCCCCCACACTTTTTCTAATCTTCATCAATGATCTTGTTGCTCACCTACCGCATGGAATTAAAGCGGCAATGTACGCCGATGACCTGGTTCTATGGAGCACAAATGAATATGCATCAGTGGCCACCAGATTGCTACAAAGAGCTGTAGATACATTTGCTGCATGGGCAAATAGATGGTGTGTCAGCATAAACACTGACAAGTGCAGCACCACCCTATTTACCCTCTCTCCAAAACAAAAGGCAGGGATCATCCAGATAAATGGAACACCCCTAAGAGAAGATAAAGAACCAACATACCTTGGAGTAACATTTGATGGCAAGCTGACATGGAGAAAGCACATCAACAAAGCAGTAGCAAAAGCCAGAAGGAAAATAGCCATCCTGAGAAAGCTAAGTGGAACCACATGGGGAGCCAGTACGAAAATACTTAGCAAAGTTTACCAACAGAGCATACGACCACACCTGGAATATGGGTCAACTGCGTGGTGTTCAGCATCAAAAACCACACTACAAGAGCTGGACAAGGTGCAAAATCAAGCACTTAGAGTCACCACAGGAGGGATGAGATCAACCCCTATAGTGGAAATGGAGAAGATGGGGAGGACACAGGCACTGAGTGAGCGCAGAGATACGAAAACGCTAATACAAGCAGAAAAGTTCCTCAGCTTGCCAGGCCACCCTATGAAGAACAGATTTGAAAACCTAGCTATGGGGCGGTTGAAAAGAAGTAGTTTTATCCACCAGGCCAAACGACTCTGCAGAGAAACCACTGATCTGCCCACAGTTGGTATCCCCCTAACAACTATTCCAGAGCGAACTCCATGGAAAGATGAGCATAGACTATCGTTACAAATCCAGACAAAAGTGAGAGGAATATTTGACAAGGAAGAACAGAACAGTGTGCAGCGCAGAACAGCCACTCTCAGCTTCCTTGATGAAGAATACCCACAGGACCTCTGGATCCGAGTCTACACAGATGGGTCAGCACAAAATGCTGTTCGAAATGGAGGAGCGGGAGTGTACATAGAATACCCAAATAATACTAGGGACACAGCCAGAGTACCGACAGGAAAGTACTGCCATAACTATGATGCCGAAATTGAGGCAATCAAGATAGCAACAGAGAAATTACTAAATAACAGCAATGGTACACAACCTGTGGTGCTACTAACAGATGCAAAATCAGTACTCGAGGCGCTCCTCTCTGGGAAATTGCCAGTACTAAGGACACTACTTTCTGAACTTAGCAGTCAGCATAAAGTCACCATACAGTGGATACCATCCCACTGTGGAGTACCCGGAAACGACAGAGCTGATCAATTGGCTAAGGAAGGAGCCAAAGAAGAACAGCCTGATGTGCCCGTTACATACCACCAAAAGAAAAGAATGATCAAATCAGTCAGAAAGCCACCAAAACCTGCTCAAGATGACTACCACATTATGGACAGACCAGAACAAGTCATTATTCTGTGCCTCAGAACAGGACACAATAGATTACGCAACCACATGTATACAAAATTCAAGATTGGTGAAACAGCCATGTGCACATGTGGATTGGCGTCGCAGACAGCAGAGCACATACTCCAAGACTGCCCAAAATATAACATATCTAGGCAAACCTTCTGGCCTAGAGAGACGACAGTGGAAGATAAACTCTATGGACCACTGTGTGAAAAAAAAAAAAAAACAGTTCAATTCATGCAAGAGACGACATTGCAGATATAGACATATTTCAAGCGAACGAAAGAAGAAGAAGAAGAAGAAGTAAGAGACACGCGAATAGAACAAAAAAGAGGGGGAAAAAAAAAAAGATTAGAAGGAATATGGAAAAACCGCAAATAAAAACTACAAGGCGGAAACTAGAAACGTCTACAAAACTATTAGTGCAATGAGAACCAGAGCAGAACGAAAATCAAATTCTAAAAAAGATGGAGGCAGTACTTCGAACAACTTCTCAACATTTCATCAGATGTTACAGGAATTCAAGAAACTGACACAGATGCCATCGAAGAACTAGAACCAGACATACTGAAAGAAGAAATTGGAGAATCCGTCAGATTAGCCCCCTAGAATCAATCACCGGGACAAGACAAACTACCAAATTTAGTTGCATATCCTTTACAGGACGTAGCAGTCAACCCAGCATTTTTTTGGTTGTTATTGATTCCTGGCCAAGTTTACGTTCAGTAGTTTGCCATTGCTTTCTGAACGACCTGCACCCATGCACCCATACAATTTCATAAAAATCCAGCGCAAGGCGATCTGCTGTCAAATCGCCGGCAACTATGTTTTGAATGCGGTATGTGGGATTACGAACTGCATCCATAACACCTTCCCCGCGGAACAGGAATATTGAGAAATACCAAATGAACTAATTAAAGCAGCAAAGAAGTAGGAACAGCATGGCTACATAAACTGTTTAACCATGTTTGGATAGAACAAATGACACCACGAGACTGGGGAAGCGCCATAATCATCACAATTTGGAGAAAAACAACCAAATCAGTAAGAGTGACTGTACACAATATAGAAGCATTTCCTTTTTGAGTCATACGGGAAAAATATTCTGCAAAATTCTAGAGAAAAGACTAAGACCTACAATAGAACACCAGCTAAGTGAAACATAACTTGGATTTAGGAAAAAAACAATCAAACAAACAAACAAACAAACAAACAAACAAAGGATGCACAACTGCCATCTTTGCTTTAGACAACTAATAAAAAAAAATCAACCGAATTTATTGAAAAACTCCATTTAGCCTTTGTCGAACAGGAACAGTCATTTGATAGAGAAGATAGAAATAAGCTGTGGGAAATCCTTAAACAATATGGAGGAAGTGCACATCTAACAAAATTATATAGAAGTTTATACAGCAACAGTGAATGTACGGTAAAGAACAAACGGAGGACACTCAGAAAGCTTCACTATAACATCCGGTGTACGACAAGGTTGTGTCCTTATCCACCTCTTATTCATAACCTATATATACAAAATATACAGCGTGCATTTTTAATTACTGTGGGGTTTTGAAAATATTGCCGCTCTGTGGAGTTCATGCAACATAAAAGGTAAATACAAAACTAGGGACGGCAATATTTTCAGAAACCCACAGTCATTAAAAATACACACTGTATAAAGAAACCATCCAAAATAGAGACCGCAACAACACACATGGCGAACAGAACACAGAAGAAGAACCAACGGTAGAGAACTCATGTTTGAGGACGATCAAGCCCTAATAGCAAAATTAGAAGCAGAATTACAAGGCCATATAAACAGCCTAAACGAAGTATGTAAGGAGTGTAACATGGAAATTAGCACCAGTAAAACAGAGGTAATGACTATAACCAAAGAAGAAAAAACAACAAAGATTCATCTAAAAGAACACACACCCCCCCCCCCCCCCCCCCCCCCCCTAAGCAAGTAAGGAGCTTCAAGTATTTTTTTTTTTTTTTTTTGCATATCCTTTACAAGACATCTTTCAGCTGATTGTTGATTTCTTGGCAAGATTACGCTCAGTAGTTTGCCATTGCTTTCTGCGCGACCGGCTGACATACTTCGTAAGTTGCTGACGCGGTTAGAACCACTACCGATTCTCACCATCGTCACGTTACTTACGAGAGTATACGAGATTACGGAGAAAGTCGTGTAACCTCTAGACCAGGGAGACCGGCCTTCAAGTATTTAGGAAGTATAATATCAGCACATGGCAAATCATAAGACGAGATTGAAAATAGATGTAATAAGGCAAACCAACTCATTGGACAAATGTCACCAATGCTAAAGAATAAACATGTATCAATAGATACTTTAAAAAAAAAAACCCACACACAAACACGCACGCACGCACGCACGCACGCACGCTCTCTCTCTCTCTCTCTCTCTCTCTCTCTCTCTCTCTCTCTCTCTCTCTCTCTCTCTCTCTCTCTCTCTCTCTCTCTCTCTTTATCTACAACTCAATCATCCTACCAACTCTATGCTACTTATGCCAAACCTGGATATTGCCAGAAAAAGAGAAAAGGAAAATTACAACAACGGAAATGAGATTCCCGAGAAGAATATTCAATGTATCAAGAAGAGAGAAAATCAGAAATGAAGAAATCGGGACTAAAGTTGAGGTTATAGTATAACAGCGCACAGCTAAATAGGACTAACGAGTTCTTTGTTTGAGTATAAATAGAGATTTATTTCATCTTGATGACAACTTCTACAGCCTTCATACAACATGGCGTCTTCTCTCTTCCAGGCCCAGATGTTGACTGGTTCCTAACAACAAACTACGTCACGACTTGAGCATCCTTCTTCCCATTCCACGCTGATGCTCAAGCGTGCTGTAGTTTTGCCCACCCCATATACACATACTGCTACACCTTCCTATGTTTTCGAAAGACTTTTTCTCTTAAAAAGTCTTTACTCCCAATCCCCTTACTCTATTCCCTCTCTTTCCTTACCTCCCACAACTCCTCTAACCTTCCCCAAACCAACTTTATTTTAAGTAAAACAATCTATTCGTAACTCTTTCCCCTGCCATATAGTAAACCACTATACATTTCTTGTTCGTTTTTGGCTCTTCAAAAGTGTTCCTGTACAAAAATATATATCATAAGAACAGCTCGTATAACCGTTATCATACACTTGACATTATGAAATTCCTCACTCTTTCACAACACAGAAAACAACGTAGTTAGAAAAAGTAAAGAAGGGGTGCGCACCCAGTGAAAAGTATAAAGAACGAATAGTTAACACAATCACATTTACATAAAGGAATGGATAGTCAACACAATCACATTTACCTCTCTTGCCAACAAAAAAATTTTTATAAACAATTTTTTAAAAAAAAATACATCTTATGAAATACATCTTTGTTCCCTATAAATCAAGTTGATATAAGTTTTCTCAACATTTATATATTCAACATTTATATTGCCATCCACAATTTATATTTCCGTTATCTCATCTTTGACCACGAACCAACGTTCATATTCCATGAACATTTTTAATTTAATTAACGCTGATTTTTCACAGCTCCTATATCTTGCCCCCTCACATCCCATGATTTGCTTCCTTGTCACCTATATATATACACCCCAGCTTATATGCTGCCATTCACTGTCATATACCCAACCTTATATCTTCATATAATGCTGACTTTAATGCAGCTCCTAATTTACTTTCTCATAGCCATCCCCGATCTATGCTTCTAATATTTTATATCCATAAGAACCTTTTCATGCCAATTATCACAGCCACATAATATTCACAAAGAGAATGTGTCTCTCTATTAGCCCTCAGTAGTTTTAGTAACTCTTTTCTGAACGAAGGGTCTTAAATAAAGCCCCATGTATTTTCTTTATTCTAGCCAACACCATAACTATTTAAAAATTAAACTTACTTAACTAAATTTGTAACATATTTACTAACAAGGTAACCTAATACACTAAACAACTTATTTAAATTATGAGTGAAGCGAAATAAAATCAAAACAGGACATCATACCCCCCAAGTATTTTTATGCACAAATTTATGTTTCCCCTCATATTAATTAAAGATATCAACTCATTCAAAAAAAACACATTTTTAAAATAATATAACATGCATCTTATCAAATCAGAAGAAAATATTCTAGTACTACCTAACACTACTGGTCTCTTTTACGGACCAATAGTTTGTACGCAAAAGTCTAAGAACACCACAATCCTATTCTACACTCAAATAATAACAATCATTTTACAGGACCAAACCAAGCAAAAAAAACATATTATATATGAGGCATTAAAAACTCAGACTCAATAAAACAACTGTCTTCTCGCTAAAGAGAAGGTTTTTTCAAAAAAATTAACTACGTAAAGTGACCCAGCAACATTGGCCTCTTATACGAACCAATGTAACACATATCTATTCACACAAGTCATTCCATTATTTTTTTATAACCGAGAAAACAAAACAACTCACTGTCAAGTATATATATATACAGACCAATTTCTTAACTTAGAACAATATCTGTTCTCTCTACACACAAAAAATCACTAATCAACAATGACCGTACTATCATTGATTCTCTCCCCTCACAATTTTCTATCTTTTTCCAGCCTAACTCCTAACACATCATAATATCTGGAATATCATCTTAAGCAAGCACTGTAAACTACAGGTCAACTCATTTGATCTATTACCAATGTGGCGATTATTCTATTGTCATCTCAATGTACCAGCCGTCATCTATCTACTAATTAACCTGTGGCTCGGCACACCAATTGTTTCCCTTGGATTTGTACCAAACATCCCTACAACTTCTTAATCATAGCACCAATAAAAACTTGTCTATTTACTATAGAGTACATTTACCTACTGTACCATTATCTAATTTGTCTATCTACTAAAACTCAAGAAGTTGAAACATAAAATCAACCAGCAATTCCACCACAGAGAGAAAAAAAAAATATACCTCTCTCGAACCTACATCTATATTAGTTATCTCAATGCTTAACTACTTCTCAAGACCATTTATGAAAAGTATCCATAGAAGCCTTTTCCTATTTCCACCGTTTCATATACTTCATCAAGTATCTCTTTCCTTTTTACACCATGAAACTTATATCTTGCCATCTGCAGTATATTCTAATCATTTACTTCTTACTTTTCCACTTCTTCAATAACTCCAAGTTTCTTTGAATAAGTGCTATCTCCACATCAATATCTCTTCTTCGTATAACTTATTAGTTTCTTCCATACTACTATTTGATTCTGACTTTTCATCCATTTCCTCTTCTTCACCTGTATGTCTCTCGCTAGCAGCCGCTAATCTCTTCCGTTCAATATCCCATCTAATTTGTCTATCATTATTTCTTAAGGACCTTTCTAGTAGAGGCATATCTTCACCGCTTGTTGAATAATCTCTAATTCTTCTCTGTCTTTTTACTTCTCTTTCTCTTTGTTTATCTATTCTTCTTTTCGTTGCTTGTCTAGTATTCTTAAATGGAGCACATGTTTCCTCTTCCATAGATTCTATAATATCATAATGATTCTCATTCACATTTTCTTCTTCTACCGTTTTCGGTATTGTCTGTTCTTGAGTATCATCGTAAACTGGAGTTGTTATTAACTGATTTTGTGCTGGATCTTTTCTAAAACCTGGGGTTACTGTAGCTTCTCTGACGACTTGTTCATCTAAATATCCAGTGTCTGAATAATAATTATTATTATAATTATTATTTTCCCTCTCATCCTCATCTCTTCTTAAGTGTTCCACGTGTGCCCTTGCCACATGTCCCGTGACCTGGTTCTTGATACTATACGATACTTTTCCTAGCTTTTCCAAAACGTAATAACCTGGAACCCAACGAGCATCAAACTTAGAGTTCCTTCTATGCTTCTTATAATAAACTCTATCACCTACTTTAAACTCCTGTAATTTTGTATTCACGTTTTTGTACCTTTTCTGTCTTTCTCTAGCTTCAATTATATTATTCTTTAGTCTTACGTGTGCTTTATGCATTTCCTGTATGATAGTCTCTTGAAAGTCTTCCCCCATATATTTCCGTCTTGGTTTTAACAGATTATCTATAGGTAGTACTGGTTCTCTCCCGTGTATTAAATAGAATGGTGAAAACCCCATGCTCTCATTTTGATTTGTGCGTATAGCGCCAAGCGCTGGTCCCAGGAACAAATCCCAATCTTTTTCATGTTCATCGACGATCTTTGCTATAATATCGTATAATGTCCTATGTTGTCGTTCGTTCTTAGCATTTGAAGAAGGTCTATAGTATGAGGTCTTTATATGGTTTATATTCAAATCTTTTAATAACTTTTCGAATTTTTTATTTACAAATTCCCTACCATTATCCGTAAGTATACTTTGTGGGCAACTAAATCTTGGTACGAACTCTTGTAAAAAATATTAATGACAGTATCTGCGCTCTTATCTGGGATTGCATAAACTTCTGGCCAAAGACTGTAGACGTCTACTATATGAATTAAATACACGTTTCCTGACAATGTTCTAGGGTGAGGACCCGATATATCTAAACTAATTTTTTGCATAGGAAACTGAGGAATATCTGCATCTTGTAAGGGACACTTAATTATTTTCATATTCCTTAATCTGCATCTTTCACACGTATCTACATATTTACAAGCAGATTTAAATAAGTTCGGCCAATAATATTTACTTGTAAGTGCCTTTACCAACTTATCACGACCGAGATGACCATTCTCATCATGATATGCTTTTAAAACTTCATTTTCCAAATGTTTTGGAATATATTTCCTTAGCTGTTCGTTCCTTTCACTCATATAATATAACTGTTCGTCGTCTTGCAAAACTAAATAATTCTTCTTATATTTATTCTCCTCCGTTTCTTTTAACTTCTGTTTTATTTGTAAGACTTTTGGATCTAATTCTTGTTCTTCTTTCATATTAAATTGTGCTAAATGTGGGTCTTCTGCTCTAGGTTCAGACTCTTGATCCGATGGTAAACTCTTAAACTCTTCTCTATTTATTATGGCAGAATCTAATATATTCACTTGCCAGTTTCGGTCGTCGATCTCTGGTTCACCTTCATCTTCTGTGTCTCCTGATGACTGTGGATACGGGATCCTAGACAATAAATCAGCACATGTGTTAATCCTACCTGGAATGTATTCAATTTTTGTATTGTATCCCTGTAGATTCAATGCCCACGTCTGTATCTTCCTGTTCTGCACTGGAGCTTCTAACAGAGATTTTAAAGGCATATGGTCAGTTCTAATAACAAAATTTGCGTTATGTAAGTAGTAGTTAAGTTTCTGTAGAGCATAATGAATAGCATAAGCCTCTTTCTCGATAGTCGCCCATTTCCGTTGAGACCTGCTAAGTTTATGAGACAAGAAATAAATTGGTCTTTCATTTTTAACCCTGGTATTCCAGATTCTTTTCCTTCATATGGTTGAACCAAACAGGCTCCTATAGCATTATCGGAAGCATCTGTATATAGTACTAGCTGTTTATTCAAATCTGGATGCGTCAATAGTGGTACCACTGTTAAGCTATTTTTTAAAAACTCGAACGCTTTTTGACGCTCATCATCCCACTTAAATCTAGCGTATTTGCCCGTTAAATTAGTAATAGGTCTGCTATTTTTGAAAACCCTGGAATAAAGCGCCTATAATACCCACAGGTTCCACTAAAAGCACGCACTTCTTTTACGTTAGTTGGAGGAGGTAACTCTTTAATAACCTTTATCTTGTCTTGGTCTGGTTTAATTCCGTCTCTATTAATAATATACCCCAAATATTTTGTTTCTGTTTTTAAAAACTGGCATTTACTAAGCTTCAATTTAACATCATGCACTCTTAATCTGTCGAATACTAATCTGACATGTTTTAAGTGATCATCCACATCCCCTGCTGTATAGATTAGAATGTCGTCTATGTATGCCAATGCAAACTTTTGCATACCCTCTAATACCTCATTTATTAAGAGCATGTAGTGAGATGGGGCCGTTCGAAACCCCGAATGGCATTCGTAAGAATTCGTAAGAACCCATATGAGTACAAAAAGCACTCTTCTTTTGAGCGTCTTCCGACATCGGGATACACCAGAATCCTGATCTTGCGTCTAGTGTCGTGAAGAATGTAGAGCCATTAAGCAACCCCAAAATATCATCAATCACCGGCAGTGGGTACGCTACATTCTTAGTGATTTTGTTCAACGCCCTGTAGTCACAGCAGAATCGATGTGAACCATCAGGTTTGGTCACAATTACTACCGGAGATGACCATTCTGACTTCGATCTTGTTATTATCCCTGCTTTCAACATATCTTCTATTGCCTTTTCAACAACTTCCCTATTTCTTAATGGAGTTCTATATGGTTTTAAACTAATTGGTGGATGGTCTCCCGTATCTATTTCCATTGTAACTGTTTTTGTCTTTCCCAATTCTAAATCATTAATTGCAAAAACATCCTGATTTTCTTTTATAAGTTGTTCTAATACCTTCTTATTTTCTGGTGGAGCTTTTAACTGTGCCAACAATTCTTGTTCCCTTGTCATTTTGTCTAGTGAATGTATTTGGGCTGTATTTCTTCTGAATGGATGGATCAATTCATCCATTTGTACGTTCCCTCTTCTTCCGCGTCCGCGTCTGTTATTAATTCTTTCACTAGAAGTTTCTGAATAATTTGTTCCCGACATTTCTACTCTATCCGTTGCCAATATGTCACTAGTGTTATGTTCTAGTTTGGCTATTACACATCCTCTGTATAATTTAATTTATTTCTCTACCTGTATTGTTAATAATCATTACTGGAAAGGTTAAGTGTTTATCTAACGATATTATTCCATCCGGGACCTCAAGACCAGGCTCATCAATTACTTCCTTTTGTAATTCAGTGATTCTAACTGTGTGTCCTGCCACATAATATGGGTTTCTCTTTATCTTGGCTTGTATCAAATTAACCGACTGTGGTTTTAACGTCGTGGACATTTTAATTCTAACTAGTGCCGATATATGCATGTCTTCTTCCATATCTACATATACGTCCTTGAATTTTAATTTGTGTAAATCAAAGAGAAGTCTTACTCCGTTTTTTATTAAAACATCTCTTCCTATAAGCATGTTTCTATTTAAATCTTTTACTACATGAAAAAGATGTCTTACGTTGATCCCCCCTAATTTAAAATTGATCATTGTCTGTCCAATTACTTGTAAATTCTGTCCTGTAACAGAGTGAAGACTATTATGACTCTTAAATATTCTACAATTTCTCATTATTTTATACAAAAAACTTTCTTTAATTACACTAACCTGAGCTCCTGAATCAATTAATGTACGAACTCTATATTTTCCTATTTCTATTATACATGAGCTATGATCTGTTTTATTTTCTGTAAACTGTTTGATTTCCTCTAGTTGAAAGTATTCTCTACTCGTCCTACTATGCCTGTTATTAACATATTCTTTAAATCTTGGGACCTTATTATTTTCCCTCCTACTACAGGTCCTATTTAATAGGTAGGGCGCCGGTTTTCCTGCGTTCTTGTACCTGTAAAATTCCTGTGTCTATCTTCAACATTCCTATTCAACCTGCTATTGCCATTTCTACTTTGTGTATTCGACTGGACCACGCCTGTTATCACAAAAACGAGAAACATGTCCGCGTTGACCACAAAACCAACAGACTATATTTGTGTTATTTGTGTTACCTACTGTCTCACTTGTAGGGTACCTCATATGTCTTCTTTCATCATAAGCATTTCTATTTCTACCTTGTAACGTCTGTATACCTCCTCTCCTATTCCATCCGAACCTTGTTTGTCCTATTTCCATAGGCTCCTCAATCCTGTCTTTTTTAGTTTATTATTTATATATTTATATATTTTATTTTTAGTTTATTATTTTAATATTGTTTAGTATAATTGTTCATTATAATTGTTCACTATATATGTGTGTGCGTGTGGGAGCGAGAGAGAGAGAGAGAGAGAGAGAGAGAGAGAGAGAGAGAGAGGAGAGAGAGAGAGAGAGAGAGAGAGAGAGAGAGTGGGTGTCAGAGAGAGGGAGAGAGTGAATGCGTGTGTGCATGCGTGTGTGTGGAGAGAGTGATTGAGCGAGAAATGGTGGGGGAATGTGTCAGTGCATGCATTCGTACGTGTATGTGTGAGAGTGAGTGAGGGAGTGTGTGCGTGCGTGCATGCGTTCATGTGTACGTGTATGTGTGAGAGAGTGTGATTGAGAGAGTGAGTGTGTGTGTGTGTAGGATTGTGTGTAGAGAGTGAGACAGTGGGAGAGTTGATGTGGTAGTGTGTGTGTGAGCGCGCGCGCGCATGCGTGTGAGTGTGTGTATACGAAAGAATACAGAGAGAGAGAGAGAGAGAGAGAGAGAGAGAGCTGAGCAGATGCATGTCATGTAACACGCATGTTATGTAACACGCGAATCCATATGTTTGTGTATTCTCATCTGTCATATTATCAGTTAAATACCAATTGATTATCATGCATAATATAAACTCATGTTCATTACTGTAGTTTGAGTGAGAGAGTCAGTGAGTGTGAATGAGAGACAGAACGAGTGAGCGTGAGAGTGAAAGAATGAGCGGGAGAGTGAATGTGTGTGTGTGTGTGTGTGTGTGTGTGTGTGTGTGTGAGAGAGAGAGAGAGAGAGAGAGAGAGAGAGAGAGAGAGAGAGAGAGGAGAGAGAGAGAGAGAGAGAGAGAGCATCACTATTTTTACGTCACATACATTTTATGTACACATTTTCTCCATGTTTAACATTTTATGAGACTGCTCATGACAAGTGTCAGTGTATGTGTGTGAGTAAAGTGTGGGAGTTTTTTCATACTAGTTTCAATACTAACGTGAGACATTTTGTATGTGTCTAGATGTGAGGAAGTGTGACTGTATGTGGAGGATGTGTGTGAGTGTGGGGATAAGTGTGGGTGGGGGTGCGTGGGTGGGGGTATGCGTTTGGATGGGTTGGGGTATGTGGGTTTTGGTGGGTAGTGGTATTTGTGGGTGTTGGTGGGATGTGTGGATGGATGTGTGGGGGTGAAAGTAGGGGTGTTGGAATGGGTGTGGGGGATGTGTGCATGGGTGGAGGATATGTGTATGGGACGGATGCGGGGGATGTGTGTTTATGTGGGTGGAGATGTGTGGATGGTTTGAGGAAGTATGTGTGGGAGGCGGGTTTGTGTGGATAGGGGATTGTGTTGGGTGGATTGGGGATGCAAGGGCGGGTGGGGAGATGTGTATGGTGTGTGGGTTTGAGATATGTGTGCGGTGTGTTGGTGGGGGATGTGTGAATGATGTGTGGGTGGAGGGTATGTTTGTGGTGGTATGGGTGGAGGATAGTGTGTGGTGTGGGGGATGTGTGTGATGTTTTGCGGGGAATGTGCGTATGGGTGGGGTATATGTGTGGGTGAGTAGGGGATTGTGGTTGTTGGTTGAAGTATGCGGGGGTGTGTGGGTGGGAGATGTGTGTGTGGATGGGGAATGTGTGGGTGGGGGTGTGTGAGTGGCTTAGGGATGTGTAGGTGGGTAAGGGAGTTGTATGTGTCGGGGTGGGATGTGTGAGTGGGTGGAGGATGTGTGTGGGTAGGGGTATTGTGATCGAGAGATGTTTGGTTGGGGGTGGGTGGGTGGGGGTGTGTGAGTGCGTAGTGGAGGATGTATGCGTGAGTGAGTGTGTTTGGTGGACGGGTAGGGAATGCGTGTGTGGGTGGGGAGAGGTGTGTGGTGTGTTGGTTGGGGATATTGTGTGAGTGAGGTATGTGTGTGTGGGTGGGGGATTTTTTGTGGTGTGTGAGTGGGGGTATGTGGGGTGGATGGGTAAGGGTATCTGTGTGGGTGTGGGTGGGAATATTGTGTGGTATCTGGGTGGGGGATATGTGTGTGGTGTGTAAGTGGGGATGTGTTGGTGAGGGATATATGTGTGTGTGGTGCGTTGGTTGGGAATAGTGCGTGGTAGGGGGTGTATGTGATGTGCGGGTGGGGGATTGCGTGGTGGGGGTTTAGGTTAAGGCATGTGTGGGTGGGTGGAAGTTGTATATGTGGGTGGTGGGGTGTGTGTGTGTGTGGATTGGGGATGTATGGGTGGTTAGGGAGGTGTGTGTGTGGGGGGGTAGGGACATGTCAGTTGGTGGGGATGTGTGTGTATGGTTTGGGGATGTGTGAGTGAATGTGCGATGTGTGGGTTGGTGGGGGATTGTGTGCATGGGTGGGGAATATGTTGTCAATGGAGATGTGGCTAAGAGATGGGTGGTTTGAGGTGTGGGTGGGGAGAGGATGTGTGGGTTAAGATGTGGATGGGCGTGGGATGTGTGGGTTGGTGGGGGAATGTTTGTGGGTGGCGAGTGTGTTTTTGGTTGGGGGATCAGGTGAGGGCAGTGTGGAGGGGATGGGTCGGTTGGTGGGGTATGTATGTGTCCTTGGTGTGCGTGTGTGTGGGTAGGTGGGGGTGTTTATGTGTCCCTTGGTGCGCGTGTGTGTGGGGTAAGTGGGGTTGTGTGGGTGGGGTGATGTATGGATAGGTGGGAGATGGGCTTCATAACATGGTAATTAGCCTTGTTTATGTTTACAACATTCATTTCACAATGTTTATTTTTCTTCCTATGTAAATGTATAATGCTCTTGATGAACGAAAGACGAGTGATTGAAAGGGCCGAATGTAAGACGGGCCTGCGCGCCCAATTTGTGACCCTAATAAGTTGATTTGATTTGATTTGTCTTCTCGACTAGTTCCTATTTCTCGTCCTGTTCTCAATCTAAATCTACGTCTCAAATTTTCTTCTTGTACCGCAATATCTACAGCTTGTGATAACCTCTCACGGTTTTCCCTCATCAGCTTAAACTTCAGTCCATCGGATTTTATGCCATCTACAAAAATCCCGACTAACATCCTCTCCACCTCCTCTCCTCGTACATTCTGTCCTAAGAATGCTTCTTCAGCCAGATTAATCAACCTATCGCTGAATAATTGTACCGCCTCTCCAGTGTTTTGTTTAGACTGTCTCAACACCGAAAACGCATGTTGTGGATCCGTTATTTCCGCGTATTTATGGGCTAGGTCGTCTTTGAACTGCTCCCATGTCTCATCTACTCTAGCCTCTAATTTTCTTCGGATATGATCTGAAACCGGTTCTGTTGCTGCCTGATAAGCAAGTCTCATTTTCTCTTCATCTGATGCCGACACCAAATACGCATATTTCTCTATGGAAGTTACCCACTTTTTAAAATCTCTGGCCTGTCCACTAAACTTAACAATTTCAGTTGCCATTCCCTGTTGTTTTATAACCGTATTAAGTCTAGCTACCGCTGTTCCTACCCCCGTTAAAACTTGTGCCAATGGATCTTGTTCCGTCATG
Organism: Cepaea nemoralis; assembly: GCA_014155875.1. Taxonomy (NCBI): domain Eukaryota; kingdom Metazoa; phylum Mollusca; class Gastropoda; order Stylommatophora; family Helicidae; genus Cepaea; species Cepaea nemoralis. Next base: position 566,021 of record JACEFZ010028085.1, read on the forward strand.
CTGAAATATTTCTATATATAGCAATAAAATCAATTTCACACTTGTAACCAGCTAAATTAACAATATGTTCGTATTTACTTTACACAACAGAATTGTTCAACTAGTCAATTGTACGTAAAATAATATTTAAAGTTCACCAATTACCCTAATTTGCTCCCGATCCAAGAAAAACGGACTCTTCTATGTTCGTTATCAGGCAGAATTCAAACACCAGGAGTCTGTGCCAGTTGAAATGCTCCTCCAATCGATCACGCACCTCAGGTAGTTAGGGAGTTCTTCTTCCAACGTCTCAGTAACTTCAACCCCTGGTTGGGTCCCTACCAGACTTCTGGCTTCTTTTCACCCTGTACAGGGCACATCAAAGCGACGTCTTGAGAACTTCACAAAAGCGATAATTTGGGTCCCCTCTTCAGTAGGTCGGCAGCCCAGTCTGCCCCTCCCACTTCCGAGAGTCCCATGACGATATCGCTGCTGTTAATGAGCTTTCCATTTCTTCTTATTCTTCAAAAAGTCTCAAGGTCAGGATTCTGCGGCTTTTAGTTCGCTCCAGGCAATCTATCTTAACGAGAAGTAGACAACTGCTCTGTTAGTAAAATGTTTCTACTTGATTCGACTTGCCTTGAAGGTTTCTTTTTCCTGAGCCTCTTATTTCAAACGATCCAGAAAAAAAACGTGCTGGTCTTTCTCTCTCTTCAGCTCAGCGAGATGATCAACACTGTACAGCAACTCACCCTGGCAAGCCGGCTTTCATAACTCAGGTGACAACGACTGCCTATACATCTAGGATTCTTGATAGCAACGAGGACTCTGAAAAATAATCACAGACAACCACCCCTAGCCGGGCTTTTGGCTGCTGTAATTCTCACAGACGACTTAGTGGCCATTTTTCAACCTCGCTTTTTCATTCAACATAAGTATAGAACCGTGCCGTAATTGTGGATCTTTTCTAAAACCTGGGGTTACTGTAGCTCCTCTGACGACTTGTTCATCTAAATATCCAGTGTCTGAATAATAATTATTATTATAATTATTATTTTCCCTCTCATCCTCATCTCTTCTTAAGTGTTCCACGTGTGCCCTTGCCACATGTCCCGTGACCTGGTTCTTGATACTATACGATACTTTTCCTACCTTTTCCAAAACGTAATAACCTGGAACCCAACGAGCATCAAACTTAGAGTTCCTTCTATGCTTCTTATAATAAACTCTATCACCTACTTTAAACTCCTGTAATTTTGTATTCACGTTTTTGTACTTTTTCTGTCTTTCTCTAGCTTTAATTATATTATTCTTTAGTCTTACGTGTGCTTTATGCATTTCCTGTATGATAGTCTCTTGAAAGTCTTCCCCCATATATTTTCGTCTTGGTTTTAACAGATTATCTATAGGTAGTACTGGTTCTCTCCCGTGTATTAAATAGAATGGTGAAAACCCCGTGCTCTCATTTTGATTTGTGCGTATAGCGCTAAGCGCTGGTCCTAGGAACAAATCCCAATCTTTTTCATGTTCATCGACGATCTTTGCTATAATATCGTATAATGTCCTATGTTGTCGTTCGTTCTTAGCATTTGAAGAAGGTCTATAGTATGAGGTCTTTATATGGTTTATATTCAAATCTTTTAATAACTTTTCGAATTTTTTATTTACAAATTCCTTACCATTATCCGTAAGTATACTTTGTGGGCAACTAAATCTTGGTACGAACTCTTGTAAAAAAATATTAATGACAGTATCTGCGCTCTTATCTGGATTGCATAAACTTCTGGCCAAAGACTGTAGACGTCTACTATATGAATTAAATACACGTTTCCTGACAATGTTCTAGGGTGAGGACCCGATATATCTAAACTAATTTTTTGCATAGGAAACTGAGGAATATCTGTATCTTGTAAGGGACACTTAATTATTTTCATATTCCTTAATCTGCATCTTTCACACGTATCTACATATTTACAAGCAGATTTAAATAAGTTCGGCCAATAATATTTACTTGTAAGTGCCTTTACCAATTTATCACGACCGAGATGACCATTCTCATCATGATATGCTTTTAAAACTTCATTTTCCAAATGTTTTGGAATATATTTCCTTAGCTGTTCGTTCCTTTCACTCATATAATATAACTGTTCGTCGTCTTGCAAAACTAAATAATTCTTCTTATATTTATTCTCCTCCGTTTCTTTTAACTTCTGTTTTATTTGTAAGACTTTTGGATCTAATTCTTGTTCTTCTTTCATATTAAATTGTGCTAAATGTGGGTCTTCTGCTCTAGGTTCAGACTCTTGATCCGATGGTAAACTCTTAAACTCTTCTCTATTTATTATGGCAGAATCTAATATATTCACTTGCCAGTTTCGGTCGTCGATCTCTGGTTCACCTTCATCTTCTGTGTCTCCTGATGACTGTGGATACGGGATCCTAGACAATAAATCAGCACATGTGTTAATCCTACCTGGAATGTATTCTTCTTCTTCTTCTTCTTCGTTCATCCGGAGTTTTTTTTTCAGACGTGATTGCGTTGTGCCTGTTTACAGCAGAGCTGCGTTCTTGCGCCGTTAGGCCGACACATCCGACTTCTGCTGGCATTTGTTGACCGGGTTAACCTTCCCGGGGGGTTTCTTAGGACGTTAGACTCTCACTGTTGTGGTGTTATCTCCCACCCCAGCTGGCCCATATAGAACAGCCAAAGGCATCCTGGTCGGCCCTCAAGGGAAGGCAGGGGCAGACCATGGGCATTCCCCGCCATCCAAGGAGGCTTCCATAATTGCAGAGCCATCACACAGCGCTCTGGTACTGGGCTCACCCAAGGAATCGTCACGTCCTGCACATGGCTGCTTAGCCTCACTTCCGTATATTGGGCCTTCCGTTCACCATAGGCTGTTCTTCCAGAAGCCAGAAGAATGCAGTTTGCAGATGACATCCACACAGTGAGCTTTCGATTCGGACTTTCCACGTAATGGATTTGCTATCCAAGCAATATTCCATTTTGTGCCACTAGGACGCTTTTTCCACCTTTTATGAAGCCCACACAGTGAGCTTTCGATTCGGACTTTCCACGTAATGGATTTGCTATCCAAGCAATATTCCATTTCATGCCTCTGGGAGGCTTGTGTAACCGACATGCCTGTGGTATGAAGTGTGGCAGTCTAAATACTTCTTCATGTACATTTAAATGTCAACCTGAATACAGTTAAAGTAAGCTGCAGTCGACTTGAGCTTGTTGATATCTCCATAAAGCTTGTCCTCGAATGAAGCAGGTGTGGGCCAAAATATCTTTCTCTGTTCTGCATATATTGGGCACTCTTGCAGCAAATGTTTAGCTGTCATTTTACCAGTTCCACAATTACATTCATCTGTATCTCCTATCTTTAGTTTGTTGAACAAGTGGTATTTCAGCCTGTTATGTCCTGTGCGGAGTCTGAAGATTGCTACTTGTTCTCTTCGGTCGAGTTTGTAATATGCATCATCCTTCTGGTGGCCTGGATGCTCTGATTCCCATTTGGTTCTATAAGTGCTTTTTATCAACCTCTTTGCCTCATTATAGGTTATGTCTATGTCAGGCTGTGGTAGTCGTCCGCCCTCTTTTGCCAGTCTGTCAGCCTCTTCATTTCCAGGTATACTGCAATGTGATGGGATCCACTGTATTACAACTTTTTTGGATTTCTGGCATAGACCATGGAGTGCTGCTCTTAGGTCAGCTAGTTCTGTGCTGTTATTGCTCTTCAGTATTGAGACAGCTGACTTTGCATCTGTAAAGATAGCTATTTGCGTCTCTTTATTTTCCTCCATCAAGAGCATTTCTGCTGCAGTTTTCAGAGCCTCTACCTCCGCTTTGAAGTTACTTGAAAACTTTCCAGTTGCCACTGAATGTGTTTTTTTTCACTCCATTTTTTAAATTTAGGAGAATTCCTCCTCCTCCATTCTCTACTGAATTTTTGGCTGATCCATCTGTATATGCATGGGTCCAATTGCTGCTTGGGTAATGTTCTTTTATGTAGTTTAGGGTTATTTCTCTTCTTTCGGTTTCATGCTGAGTGTTCTTTTTCTCAATACCAGGAATGTTTTCTATCATCTCAGGCAGTTGCTGCTGTCTCCAAGCTGGGAACTTGTGTGCATTGTAAATGGGTTTGACTGTTGATATGTTAAGTATAGGATCTGCCCTAATCTTTCGTTTTGCAGTTTCTACAAAGTTGCTACGCTTCAGTCTTCCCTTTCCAAAACCACTAAACCTTTTATACATAGGGTGGTCTGTCAATCTTCTAAATTTTTCAGCTTGTTGCTGGGCTCTGCTATCTCTTCTATCCTGCATTGGTTGTAAACAAGTGATCTTTTCTAATTCATTAATAGGCGTTGTCTTCAGGCTTCCAGTTATGATTCGCATTCCTTGATTTTGGACTCTACTTATTTTGTTAAAGTTTGACTTAGCTGCTGTTGCCCAAGCTGCAATGCCATATTCCAGTACTGGCCTCACCCGTCCAGTATATAACTTCTTGAGAACTTTCTCATCTGCTCCCCACGTTGTACCAGCAAGCTTTTTCATGATTGCCATTCTTTGCCTTGCTCTTGTTCGATTTTTCTCAACCTGTGTCTTCCATGTCAGGCGACGATCAAAGGTGACTCCTAGATAGTTTGGATTTTCTTCATGGCGCAATATTTTTCCATTCAATACCAGCTTAGGTTGCTGAGTTTTAGTTGAGAGGGAGAACACTGTGCATGTTGTTTTCTCCTCACTTATCTTCACTAGCCATGATTTTGACCAGTCCTCTAGCGCTAATAGGGCTTGCTGTATTCTGCTGTTAGCTGTACTAATATATTCTTCAGATGTCCATATGGCTAGGTCATCTGCAAAGGATGATGTGTGTACTCTGGCTGGAAAATTTTCCGTGATGTCGTTTATATATGCTAGGAATAATGTTGGTGAAAGAACTCCTCCTTGGGGGACACCTTGCTCCAACAGCATCATTTTGCTGGTTTGTCCTTGTACTTTTGTCCTGGCAGTTCTGTTCTCAAGGTAGTGGCTGATCCATTTGTACATTTTCCCACAAACATGCATTTTTTGCAGTTTTACTTTCAGTCCTTCCTTCCATACTTTATCAAATGCTTTTTCTAAATCTATCCAGACCGCTAGTGTGTGCTTTTTCTCTTGGAAGGCATCCTCTATTTCCTGAGCTATATAGGTTATTTGATCTTCAGTGGATCTGTACTTTCTGAATCCTGCTTGGTGAGGTGTTAAGAGTTGGTTTTCTTCCAGATGCCATGTTAGCCTGCCATTGATAATGCGTTCCATTAATTTTCCTACACAGCTAAGAAGACTGATAGGTCGATAGCCATTTGGTTCTTCCAGGTCTTTTCCTTTCTTTGGGACTGGTATTAGTATAGCTTCCTTCCATGCCTGTGGGACTATTCCCCTCTTCCAGCTGTAATTTAGGACTGCTAGTAGTTTCTTTTTTGCCTTAGTGCCTAGTCCTATTAGCATTTCATTTGTGATTCCATCCTTTCCTGGTGATGTCTTCTTTTTTAGGGTATTCATTGCCTGTTCCATTTCTTCCATTGTTAGATTTGCCATCATATATTCTGCTGCTGTCTCTGTATATCTATGATGTATCTGTTTATCTTTGATTGCTTTCTTCTGTTCGGCTGTAATATCAATGTGGTTTGCACTGGCATAGTGTTCCATTAGTGCATTTGCAGCCTTTTTTCCTGTAAGCAAGGCATTTCCTTGTTTAATTGTTATTTGTTTGTTTCTAGGTCCTTCATTGTTCATGGCTTTCACTAGTTTCCATAGTTTGTTTCCATCCCTGTCAAAATTCAGGTTTTCTGTTTTTTCCTCCAACAATCTCTTGTTGTTTGATTTACTGTTCTTTTATATTTTGCTGAGATGGCTTTGAGAGAGATGTTCGCTTCAGTTGTTTGTTCTCTCTCTGCGGTCTTCCTAGCATCTTCAACTTTGTCCTCCAAAATTTGTAGTTCTTCAGTCCAGTATGGTTTGTAATTTTTCCTCGCTCCTCTTGGAATAGACTCAGTGGCCGCCTGTATTATTGCTCTGTTTAGACTTTCCACCATTTGCTTCATGTTGCCATATCGTGTATTTATGTTTTCACAATATTTGTCTGTTAGTATGGCAAATCTGTCCCAATCTGCTCGTTTGTAATTCCAACGGGGCAAAGGCTTTTGCTCCTGTGGAACATACTCCATATTTATTACAAGCTTGATTGGTCTGTGGTCACTACCTGCTAATTGGTCAAGCACATGGCGATCGATTTTGTGGAGGATGTCTCCTGTGCAGAAAGCTAAGTCTGGAGTAGAAGTGGTAATCCATCTTCTGGAGTAGAAGCTCGGTGTGTCATCCGCTTTGTTGAGTAGATGGAGATTTGAGTCTATTTCCCAGTCCTCCACTTCATCTCCTCTTTTGTCAGTATCTGGGTATCCCCATCTTTCTGAACGGCTATTAAAGTCTCCGACAACAATGCAATTTGTGTCAGTTATTTCCATGTTTGAGAGTGTAAGATCCTTATCTGCCGGGCTATACTAGATTGTAAATTCTTATTTTCACGTCCTTTATCATTATATCAACACCTATAATTTCCGTTTGGTTGTCAGAGATCACAGATACTTCGCTGCAAGGTATTGTATTTCGTGTAAGTATTACAACTCCTCCTTTGTGTCCTTCGCGGTCGAAACGTGTGGCCTGATATCCCTTGACTGAAAATGTGCGATTGGCGTTGAGGTGTGTCTCTTGAATGCATGCCACATCTATTCTATCTTTATGAAGACGCTGTGTTAGGGAGGCTTTCTTGTTATAAACTCCTTCTGCATTCCATTGTAGTATGTTGAGTGTCCGGGGTGTTTGGTCAATAGCTCTTAACCTACTCCTCTGTGCCTTGACTCCACAGCACAGGGGAAGGTGACCACCAGTAGTCATGGGTGGACCCCCTCGAGGCAGGGGGCCCGGCACTATCACCGCCTGATGGGACTTCACGGGATTAGCACCATAACGATTAATTTTCATCTGTGGCATCATGAAATGATAAAGTTACGTTGCACTTCTTTGTCAAGCCTGTGGCTCAGTACATCCGATTTCGACAAGCATTTGTTCGGGATGCTTTCCCTAGCCTTTGACTGTCCCCAGTCTACCTACAAGGCAGCAGGTTTGTGCGTCACTTCGTCTGGTCCTCTCCCTTGACCTGTCCGACATGGGTGACCCTACCAGTAGCTGTGCTACCGTCGGCATAGCTCTTGGGGTCATTGGAACGCTCAAGCCCCTCTACCTCGTCAAGGTGGACGCACGGCAGAGGGGGAATGTATTCAATTTTTGTATTGTATCCCTGTAGATTCAATGCCCACGTCTGTATCTTCCTGTTCTGCACTGGAGCTTCTAACAGAGATTTTAAAGGCATATGGTCAGTTCTAATAACAAAATTTGCGTTATGTAAGTAGTAGTTAAGTTTCTGTAGAGCATAATGAATAGCATAAGCCTCTTTCTCGATAGTCGCCCATTTCCGTTGAGACCTGCTAAGTTTATGAGACAAGAAATAAATTGGTCTTTCATTTTAACCCCTGGTATTCCAGATTCTTTTCCTTCATATGGTTGAACCAAACAGGCTCCTATAGCATTATCGGAAGCATCTGTATATAGTACTAGCTGTTTATTCAAATCTGGATGCGTCAATAGTGGTACCACTGTTAAGCTATTTTTTAAAAACTCGAACGCTTTTTGACACTCATCATCCCACTTAAATCTAGCGTATTTGCCCGTTAAATTAGTAATAGGTTCTGCTATTTTTGAAAACCCTGGGATAAAGCGCCTATAATACCCACAGGTTCCAATAAAAGCACGCACTTCTTTTACGTTAGTTGGAGGAGGTAACTCTTTAATAACCTTTATCTTGTCTTGGTCTGGTTTAATTCCGTCTCTATTAATAATATACCCCAAATATTTTGTTTCTGTTTTTAAAAACTGGCATTTACTAAGCTTCAATTTAACATCATGTACTCTTAATCTGTCGAATACTAATCTGACATGTTTTAAGTGATCATCCACATCCCCTGCTGTATAGATTAGAATGTCGTCTATGTATGCCAATGCAAACTTTTGCATACCCTCTAATACCTCATTTATTAAGAGCATGTAGTGAGATGGGGCCGTTCGAACCCCGAATGGCATTCGTAAGAATTCGTAAGAACCCATATGAGTACAAAAAGCACTCTTCTTTTGAGCGTCTTCCGACATCGGGATACACCAGAATCCTGATCTTGCGTCTAGTGTCGTGAAGAATGTAGAGCCATTAAGCAACCCCAAAATATCATCAATCACCGGCAGTGGGTACGCTACATTCTTAGTGATTTTGTTCAACGCCCTGTAGTCACAGCAGAATCGATGTGAACCATCAGGTTTGGTCACAATTACTACCGGAGATGACCATTCTGACTTCGATCTTGTTATTATCCCTGCTTTCAACATATCTTCTATTGCCTTTTCAACAACTTCCCTATTTCTTAATGGAGTTCTATATGGTTTTAAACTAATTGGTGGATGGTCTCCCGTATCTATTTCCATTGTAACTGTTTTTGTCTTTCCCAATTCTAAATCATTAATTGCAAAAACATCCTGATTTTCTTTTATAAGTTGTTCTAATACCTTCTTATTTTCTGGTGGAGCTTTTAACTGTGCCAACAATTCTTGTTCCCTTGTCATTTTGTCTAGTGAATGTATTTGGGCTGTATTTCTTCTGAATGGATGGATCAATTCATCCATTTGTACGTTCCCTCTTCTTCCGCGTCCGCGTCTGTTATTAACTCTTTCACTAGAAGTTTTTGAATAATTTGTTCCCGACATTTCTACTCTATCCGTTGCCAATATGTCACTAATGTTATGTTCTAGTTTGGCTATTACACATCCTCTGTATAATTTAATTTCTCTACCTGTATTGTTAATAATCATTACTGGAAAGGTTAAGTGTTTATCTAACGATATTATTCCATCCGGGACCTCAAGACCAGGCTCATCAATTACTTCCTTTTGCAATTCAGTGATTCTAACTGTGTGTCCTGCCACATAATATGGGTTTCTCTTTATCTTGGCTTGTATCAAATTAACCGACTGTGGTTTTAACGTCGTGGACATTTTAATTCTAACTAGTGCCGATATATGCATGTCTTCTTCCATATCTACATATACGTCCTTGAATTTTAATTTGTGTAAATCAAAGAGAAGTCTTACTCCGTTTTTTATTAAAAAATCTCTTCCTATAAGCATGTTTCTATTTAAATCTTTTACTACATGAAAAAGATGTCTTACGTTGATCCCCCCTAATTTAAAATTGATCATTGTCTGTCCAATTACTTGTAAATTCTGTCCTGTAACAGAGTGAAGATTATTATGACTCTTAAATATTCTACAATTTCTCATTATTTTATACAAAAAACTTTCTTTAATTACACTAACCTGAGCTCCTGAATCAATTAATGTACGAACTCTATATTTTCCTATTTCTATTATACATGAGCTATGATCTGTTTTATTTTCTGTAAACTGTTTGATTTCCTCTAGTTGAAAGTATTCTCTACTCGTCCTACTATGCCTGTTATTAACATATTCTTTAAACCTTGGGACCTTATTATTTTCCCTCCTACTACAGGTCCTATTTAATAGGTAGGGCGCCGGTTTTCCTGCGTTCTTGTACCTGTAAAATTCCTGTGTCTATCTTCAACATTCCTATTCAACCTGCTATTGCCATTTCTACTTTGTGTATTCGACTGGACACGCCTGTTATCACAAAAACGAGAAACATGTCCGCGTTGACCACAAAACCAACAGACTATATTTGTGTTATTTGTGTTACCTACTGTCTCACTTGTAGGGTACCTCATATGTCTTCTTTCATCATAAGCATTTCTATTTCTACCTTGTAACGTCTGTATACCTCCTCTCCTATTCCATCCGAACCTTGTTTGTCCTATTTCCATAGGCTCCTCAATCCTGTCTTCTCGACTAGTTCCTATTTCTCGTCCTGTTCTCAATCTAAATCTACGTCTCAAATTTTCTTCTTGTACCGCAATATCTACAGCTTGTGATAACCTCTCAGGGTTTTCTCTCATCAGCTTAAACTTCAGTCCATCGGATTTTATGCCATCTACAAAAATCCCGACTAACATCCTCTCCACCTCCTCTCCTCGTACATTCTGTCCTAAGAATGCTTCTTCAGCCAGGTTAATCAACCTATCGCTGAACAATTGTACCGTCTCTCCAGTGTTTTGTTTAGACTGTCTCAACACCGAAAACGCATGTTGTGGATCCGTTATTTCCGCGTATTTATGGGCTAGGTCGTCTTTGAACTGCTCCCATGTCTCATCTACTCTAGCCTCTAATTTTCTTCGGATATGATCTGAAACCGGTTCTGTTGCTGCCTGATAAGCAAGTCTCATTTTCTCTTCATCTGATGCCGACACCAAATACGCATATTTCTCTATGGAAGTTACCCACTTTTTAAAATCTCTGGCCTGTCCACTAAACTTAACAATTTCAGTTGCCATTCCCTGTTGTTTTATAACCGTATTAAGTCTAGCTACCGCTGTTCCTACCCCCGTTAAAACTTGTGCCAATGGATCTTGTTCCGTCATGCTGAAATATTTCTATATATAGCAATAAAATCAATTTCACACTTGTAACCAGCTAAATTAACAATATGTTCGTATTTACTTTACACAACAGAATTGTTCAACTAGTCAATTGTACGTAAAATAATATTTAAAGTTCACCAATTACCCTAATTTGCTCCCGATCCAAGAAAGACGGACTCTTCTATGTTCGTTATCAGGCAGAATTCAAACACCAGGAGTCTGTGCCAGTTGAAATGCTCCTCCAATCGATCACGCACCTCAGGTAGTTAGGGAGTTCTTCTTCCAACGTCTCAGTAACTTCAACCCCTGGTTGGGTCCCTACCAGACTTCTGGCTTCTTTTCACCCTGTACAGGGCACATCAAAGCGACGTCTTGAGAACTTCACAAAAGCGATAATTTGGGTCCCCTCTTCAGTAGGTCGGCAGCCCAGTCTGCCCCTCCCACTTCCGAGAGTCCCATGACGATATCGCTGCTGTTAATGAGCTTTCATTTCTTCTTATTCCTCAAAAAGTCTCAAGGTCAGGATTCTGCGGCTTTTAGTTCGCTCCAGGCAATCTATCTTAACGAGAAGTAGACAACTGCTCTGTTAGTAAAATGTTTCTACTTGATTCGACTTGCCTTGAAGGTTTCTTTTTCCTGAGCCTCTTATTTCAAACGATCCAGAAAAAACGTGCTGGTCTTTCTCTCTCTTCAGCTCAGCGAGATGATCACCACTGTACAGCAACTCACCCTGGCAAGCCGGCTTTCATAACTCAGGTGACAACGACTGCCTATACATCTAGGATTCTTGATAGCAACGAGGACTCTGAAAAATAATCACAGACAACCACCCCTAGCCGGGCTTTTGGCTGCTGTAATTCTCACAGACGACTTAGTGGCCATTTTTCAACTTCGCTTTTTCATTCAACATAAGTATAGAACCGTGCCGTAATTCTGTCTCTGGGTATTTGATGCAAGCAGAACGAGATCTTCAAAACTTTGACTTTAGTTCGATGTTCGACCTGGACAGCATATTGTGATTCTGCGACACTCCAAGTTCGTATCCTGTGTCATGGGCACCAATTAAGTCCTTTATAACAGCGCACAGCTAAATAGGACTAACGAGTTCTTTGTTTGAGTATAAATAGAGATTTATTTCATCTTGATGACAACTTCTACAGCCTTCATACAACATGGCGTCTTCTCTCTTCCAGGCCCAGATGTTGACTGGTTCCTAACAACAAACTACGTCACGACTTGAGCATCCTTCTTCCCATTCCACGCTGATGCTCAAGCGTGCTGTAGTTTTGCCCACCCCATATACACATACTGCTACAATAGCAGTGCTAGATTTTATCAGAAAACATCAAGTTAAATATAACAAGGCTACCAACTGAGAGTATACCACAACAAGCAAAGATGTACAGACCTATCGGAACCAGATGAAGAGGCCGACCATGTAAACGATGGCAGAGGGAATAACAAAATCCATGGGAATCACGATATCAATCAATCATGTCCATGCCGGAAAGCGTGGGCGGTCATGACTCGCCATTTCACTCGATCACCAGAGTCGTGGATCAGCTCAGTGTTCCTATCTCGTCCATGCCATTTGGCCAAGCCATCCAGGTATTTTCCTCTCGGTCTTCTTCTTGGTCTGTTCCCTTCGATCTTGCCAGTTGTCACCAAGTTCTCCAATCCATTTCTTCTCATAACGTGTCCCAAAAACTTTGACTGTCTACATCTAATTTCTCTAATCAATTTACGATTTTCATTTGTCTGCGGTAGTACTTTGGTCATTGGTTTTTCTATCTGTCCATGATATTCTTTGCATTTTCCTCAGAAACCACATTTCTGCAGCCATCAGATGTTTTTCAGCTTGACTGCATATTGTCCAAGTTTCACATCCATACAAAAGAACAGGCTCTATGTATTCCCTCAAAACTCTTTTTCTCATTTCAATTGACATCTTTTTATTGGTCAGAATGTTTTTCATATTGCTAAAGGCTACTTTCACCATGGCGATTCTTGTTATAATCTCTTCAAGGCATCTCCCATCAGATGTTATGACTGTTCCGAGATAATTGTACCGATTCACAGATAATTTCGAGATAATTGTACCGATTCACTTGTTAAAGAATATTCCCATTTACTTGTATATTACAATGTGGTACTTCGTTCTTCCTAGTGACGACCACAACCTGTGTCTTTTTACAATTTAATTCTAACCCCAGTTGCTCACTGTTACAAATTGTTGCAGATCCGGCGCATTGTCTGCAATCAATACTGTATCATCTGCATATTTAATGTTATTGATGTTTCGTCATCCAATAGCCTACTGACTCCATTTATATCTTCTACATATCTGAAAATATTTTCACTGTACAGGGGGGAAAAATGACGATATATGAGACCCTTAAACGGGCACTATCCCGCTGTTTATACATCAACTCGACACCGCAAGGTACAAGAGGAACAAGATGAGATGAAATGAGATGAAACGTGGGAGAAAAAAACATGCCATAAAGGACACCAAACTAAGAGCTTGACTTGCACCGTTTCGCATCCACGAGGAGTTGCCGTTTACGATGGAGAAGAAAAGCTGGCGACACTAAGAACAGTTGTCATATTTGCACCTAAATATTTAAGGGAACTGATCAAACACGTTTATCAGCTGTGAAACTGGACAGAGGCCTTGTTGTGTGGTTCTCATTTTACCGACAGTGAGATGTCAGCGCTTCTACGTCCCTTGGTATTACATAAACTACCGCAAGGTGGAAAACAGGAGGCATGAGGAAACACTGCATTGTTAGCCTTACAAGAAGAGAGAAGATAATTAGTGTTAGTGAGAACAGCAGCCTGTAGAACCAAGGATTTTGCACAACAGCGCATGTCGTGAACGTAACATGCTGCGTTTTAACCGTTTTTGTTCAAAACGTCTCAAGACATGTTTTATTTGTTGAAATGCGCCTAACATTGCGCAGTGTTGAACGCTGGTTAAGTAAACGGCGTTTCCCGGAAATGCTGGTTTGTGTTTCGATCAAACTAAAACAGTGCACCTTGTGGAACTTTGCTTGAACGCAGAGCTGCGTTTAACATCCAGACAGAATGTCTCGTGGGAGCGTCCGTAAAAAACAGGGACATGGAGAGGGAGGAGGATGAGTTAACGAGGGCGCAACAGTGCAACTTCATGAACTCATACAGTTACATACAGTGGCGAACTGGGTCTAAAATATTGGTTACCAGGAGACAAAGCTGCGAAAAGGACATTAACACTTTAAACATCTTATTTCATATTTAAGGGGACTCACTTTGTCAGGGTTCCACAGGACCCATTTGTCATCGGACAAGTTAATACCCTGGCCACTCAGCCATTGCTTACACTATCCACGTCAAATGCACTCATAAATAGATACATTGGATGCCATTGAGTGCTAGTAAGTAAGGAAATGGATATCTTTTCATGTCATGCTACATATTGGGTATCTGACGCTAACCCTATATCTTGTAGACCAATAGGAGCTCATTTAGTCATGTGCTCAATATTCATCATGTGCCATGTGGTTAAGCTTGGGCGGTCATGTTTCGCCATCTTACACAATCATCAGAGCCGTTGATCAGCTCTGTGTTCTTATCCCGGCCATACCATGTGGCCAGGCCATCCAGGTATTTACTTCTCTGCCTTCCCCTTGTTCCTTCCCCCTTAATCTTGCTATTTGTCACAAAGTTCTCCAGTTTATTTTATCTCATAACGTGCACACAAATAAAGTGACTTTCTGCGACTAATTTCTCTAATCAGTTTGCTTTTGTTTGCCTAATGTAGAACTTGCTCATTGGTATTTCTGTCAGTCCATGGCATTCTTTGCAATTTCCCCAGAAACCACATTTCCACTGCTATTAGATGTTTTTCAGTAGGTCAGTATTACACCGATCGTTTATCTTCCCGGACCATTTCCTTGTACCCGTTTTGTCTTGATGACCTGGGAGCTATGTCAATTTAAAAAAATGCACGTCTCAATGACAACAGGAACAGAAACTACAGTGCGCCCACAAATGTTTCACGTTAAATTGTTTTAAAAAGTATTTTTACTCCCACCCAAAAAATTGTCTTTGATAGGTCGAAATACAACTGAAATCATGGAAAGCGGCGAAATTTCTTTGATGTTTTGGTGAAAATGTATATAATTCTAAATAACAAACTTGTTGTACAGTAATGCACGTCATTTCGAGTAGTGACGCAAGGAACCTCTGAACACCCCCGTTCCACTATGTGCCATGCTTCTCACAAGGAAATCCCGTGCACCATGGAGAATATTCATTATTGAACACTGATGTTCCCGTGTGGAGATGTAATACATTTCATAATTTGCACTTGATCTCTGACCCGTAAATACCGCATATAAACAAACATTGAAAGCTGCTGTACAATCTCCAGCACAAACATGTTTGTGTCGACTGTACATAATGACAAGGTTATACGCTAAATTTTATAATTTTCCTTCAGTTTGTTACTGAGTTATTTATTATTATACGGGGGAAAACATTTATGAACTCACTATAGCCACCACGCGACGCCTCCCTCCCTCCCCTCCCACGGACCCGTCCCAACCGAGTACTAGTACTGGCTGGAAGGGAAGAAATGAAAAGAGTGGCGCACGGGGTCTAGAAGTATTGGTTTCCAGGAGACAAAACTAGTGAAAAGGAAATAAACAGTTTAAATATTGTCCGATGTTTAAGGGGGCCCCACTTCATTAGGGGTCCACCAGGATTGCCCAAACTAAAACATATCCAGGCGAACCTTCTAGTCTAGAGAGACAACAGTGGAAGATAAACTCTATGGACCGCTGAGTGAACTGAAAAAAGACTTAGATTCATACAAGAGACGACATTGCAGTTATAGCCATATTTCAAGCGAACGAAAGAAGAAGAAGAAGAAGAAGATACAAGAGACAACATTGCAGTTATAGCCATATTTCAAGCGAGCGAAAGAAGAAGAAGAAGATTAAGGGTCCACAAGGCCACCGGACAAGCTCTGGTAATAGGGAAAACTAGCCCACAAGCAAAAACCAGTCCAGTGTGGACCATGCTCAAGTTGAAAGCGGGCGGGGGGAGAATCTAGCATTTGTGGATTGCTATTGATTAAAAAAAAATATTGCATATCCCTTGCAGGACATTGCAGTCAACACCATCATTTTTCAGCTGCTGTTGATGAACTAGGCACATTTGACGTTCAGTAGCTTACCATTGATTTCTGAACTACCGGCTCCCATACCAACACGTTATAACACAACGCGACACGGACTGCTGCACAGATCGGTCGCGGCTGAGTTTCGAACGCCCGGTAAGCGGCTCACGAACCGCGTTCGCAAGCCTTTGGCCACGGAGACCGGTCGGGAGACCGGCTGCCCTTGATTCTTCTATGCTATTTTACGTTCAGTAATTTGCCATTGTTTTCTGAACCACAACGCTCATGTTTTTTTTTTTTTTGCATATCCTATTTACAGGACATCGCTGTCAACACCAGCATTTTACTGCTGCTGATGATGTTTTGTCAAGTTTACGTTCAGTAGTTTGCCATTGCTTTCTGAAAGACCGGCCCCCCATACTAACATGTAAAACCCAGCTTCGAACGCAGGTAAGCGGCCTCGCGAATGGCGTCCGCAAGCCCTTAGCCACGGAGATGTGAAAATCAACGCTTCCTGCGACTGATTTCGAAACTGGTATGTGGGGTGATGAAACAGCTTTCACTGCCCCCAAGCTACAGACGCCTGTTATTGTGTAGAAAAAAAACAAACACGAATACTGTAGGAACAAAGGCGAGGTCGGAGCATTCAATGCCAGAGCCAGATTTTGATGGACTGCTGGCTCTTTATTTTGAGATCAGTTTAACACGAGTAATTCCCTCTTAAAATGTGACAAGGGTATTTAGCGAAGGATCAGCTGAGATTTATTATCTGGAGTCCACGGGGCAATTTAACGTCCATGATCTTCAAGGTGATAGATTGATCAAAGATAATTAGCAGAAAAGTGAGGAATTATGTGGAGGATACAGAGATGTGGGTTTATGGGTGAACAATGAGAACACCGGGAACTGGGAAAAAGAGTAGTGAAATTGTCTTAAAAGAAGTGAACTCACAAAGAGAATTGGTTACTGGCTCCAGAAACAGACTGTTCCCATTCTTTGGATATGCCATGAGAAGGGCAAAGTCGGAACATATCGGAACAACTGGAAGGTTTGAGGGGAGGAGAGGCAGGGAGAGACCGAGACAGCAGATGCTAGATAGTTTGCCATCATGGCATGAACGAACATCAGGATCAGAAATGAATAGCTGTACACGAGACAACTTTGATAATCAACGCCACACGGCATGGACTAACAGAAGAAGAAGAAGTAGATCTGGAAGGAGAAACATTATACCTACTTACTCCCATCTTATTTGTTTGTTTGTTCTTTGGTTGTTGTTTGATAGACTATTTAGTAAATCCTACATATTTTGTTTCCCAATCAGCATCTGTGAGAATTTGTTTTCCACGCTGTGGTGAGTATTGGATACATGGTGTCAGTAATAAAGGGTGTATTTTTAATGTCTGTGCTGTGTTTGAAAATACTGTCGGTCCAAGTTTTGTATTCACCATCTGTAAAGTTCAGGCAACATAATAGGTAAATACAAAACTTGGACCGGCAATATTTTCACTGCACATTCATTAAAAATACACCCTGTATACTTTACATAACAGAATTACGACACTTACAGTATTCATACATATTCGTAATTCACGTAATACGTAATACATATACGTAATAGACACTGTTGTGAAGCTGCATTACTTTGTGTCATTTTATATTGTTTATATTTTCACAGCTTTACCGCAGTTCCACCCAATTTTATTCATATTTTTACCCTGTATACTTAAATAGTTCAAGGGCTGCTAGTTGAGTGATGCGGTTAATATGTCCGCTTTTACTTTATTTGACATTCCCTGGTGCCCAGTTTAAGCTAGGTCGAAGTAGCGCCAGAGTTAATTGAAAGAAATATCCTCGCCTCAATAGGTGATTTGAACACACGACAACACGGCTCACAGACAAGCGTGTCAGCCACTGCGCCACCAAGAATATTTAATCAAGTCTACAGTCAGAATAAAATAATAAATATGACACGTCTGCTCTACTCCCATTTTTTCTTCAAACGTAACCATAAGTTTACCCTCTGTCACAAAATGCGCCACCTGCTGATCAGTCAACTAAATTATATTCGTGACCTTTAATGAGGATTCTGTTATTTCCGAGGGCGAGTGTTGATATTGTTGTGTACTTTGTTTATCGTACTCTATGTCAAACGCAGGTATAGTGTGGGTCTACCACCTTTAATATTCCACCCTTCCTCCCGACACTGAATACCTTTTTTCTATGTATTTACGTTGTGAAGACATGTGTCGGTGTGTGTGTGTGTGTGTGTGTGTGTGTGTGTGTGTGCGCGTGTGTGTGCGTGCGTGTGTGTGTGTGTGTGTGTGTGTGTGTGTGTGAGAGAGAGAGAGAGAGAGAGAGAGAGAGAGAGAGAGAGAGAGAGAGAGAGAGCATTAGTCCCGATTTATTTATCTCTACTATGGAGTTGGAGGAATATGTGTAGATAGAATAACTTAAGCTTCCGGTCTAGCATGGAGGATAGGTGGTTGAGCTGTTAAGGCCTCTGTGGTGTTTATGCTTGTGGCTACGGTTTGCTTACACATTTTTCTCATGTTGAAAAATTAGTGCATGGTTCCGTCATCTTATTACTAAGTTAAATGCGTGGAGCGACACTGTGAGCTGTGGATTTCGCGTGGAGTGCTTTTACATCTGTCCGCCGTTGTTTGTGTCATGAACTGCATGTTTAAAAAAATGGCGGCTAGTAGGTTGCTGAACTAACTGGGTTTGCCTAATGCAGTAATGTGTGGCTGCAGGTTTGCTAGTGACTGCCGCTTCCATCGACGATGAGCTGTATTTTTCGTGGCGGACTTTTGTGTCGCAGCCTTATGCATGCATACTTGTGCCAGCTGTTGGTTTTTCGAGACTCATGTCTGTATCACTTTTAACATGGGACAGTGAGGAACATTTTGTGTGATATTCACTTGCACAGGAATGGAGCATTATGGTGCGACCCTTTGTCGTGAAGTTGGAACCGCGACTAACTAACTAACTAACTAACTAACTAACTAACTAACTAACTAACTAACTAACTAACTAACTAACTAACTAGCTAGCTGCTAGCTAACTAACTAACTAACTTAGGCCTTAACAGGGAAGATCCACTTCTTAAAACCTGTAAGGCATTTAACCGGGGTATCTGGATACAATGAGGAACCCCACCTCGTATTGTTACAACCTCATGAAAAACTATTCATTTAGTTTTCCTTACGTATGTTACCTTTAAGTTAATGATGTTTTGTGAGATCCCATCGTGTCTCATCATCAATTGCCAAAGTAATTCTCTATCAATGTTGTCAAAGATCTTTTCATGGTCCACAAATTCAGTTTAAAATGAAGCATTCATTTCAATGCTTTCCTCTTTTATTATGCGTAATGTGGCTGTCTGGTCAGAGCAGACAGACAGCCAGACAGACAACCAGACAGACAGACAGCCAGACAGACAGACAGCCAGCCAGACAGACAGGCAGGCGTTGTATAACGTCATATTGTGAAATTAAGACGATATAATAAGATAATAATTAATTTTAACATCAGCAATGATGTACAGACCAGAGGGAAGCAGAGGAAGAGGCCGACCACGTAAACGATGGACGCAGGGAATAACAGAGTCCATGGGAATATCGATACATGATGCCCATAAGCGGGCACTCTCCCGCTGTTTATACTTCACCTCGACACCGCAAGGTACAAGAGGAACATGATGAAATGAGTTGAGATGAGATCAGCGACATTTTACCTAGCGTGATGTCCTCATAGCGATTTAGGTGTGACCTCGTCACAACGAGGTAGAAAAACAGAAAACAAGTCTGCAATTGTTATGTGGCCTTCTCCCGATACTAATAATTATGCTTTAGGTTTGGAAATTATCATTACTATTGTCTATCTAGCATTTATATTCATACCAATAACTCTGTCTCAGTGATGGTCAACAACATGTTTGTAATTATTCCTCTGTACATTCTATAATAGAGTGGTCGTCAGCAAACACCTGATGCCACATAATCGTTTAGAGTTGCTATAATCCCCGTCTGATATTTTCTAGTCGCCCCATCCATCATCTTCTCAGGATAAATTGGGAATAATCTTGGTGGTAATTAACATCCTGTGCCGTTTCTGCTACTGACTGGTTTTCAATGAAAACTGTACTGGCCACTTGGTTTTTATAACAACTTCAGATGTGAAACGTTATCCATTCTGTAACTCCTTCTGGACGCTGAGTTAGAGTTTGTTGACAATGAAATAACAATAACTCACGGAGGAAATATGACCAACCCAGACCTAATTCCAGCCATTTTTGATGTTGTTCTGAATCATGATCTGGTTACATCGTCATATCCTCTTCGCAGATGTGAAGTTCCAGTACCAATCTTGCACAACCCGTTGGCTTCTCGCCTTGGAGAGGTAAACAAGGGCTTTGCAACGCAATCCACGTGGAAATGGTACTTTGATACCAGGTCGGGAGAAAAGTCTCTCCAATAATATCACTCGGATAGATGCAAGCCCTTGTCAGGGCTCAGATAATCCGAACACCAATAGGTAGGAATTATGAGTTGAAACACACTGTCTTTCAGAGAATCGACAAACAACATCAACTATAGCAGCAACCATAGTAACAATCTTTTTCATAAATAGTTCAGGGGACTTTAGAAGATGTGAAAGCTAACGCAAATGCCATTGTGTCTACCAACAACTGCTCATAAATGCTCGTAAACATGACATACCAAATCGTATTGCCCCACCTTCTGTCCAGTCATGGAAAGGGTATTATTTGGTGTCCTTCATTGCCCATTATTTTTACCAACGCTTGCGCCGTCGCCATAGTCTGTTAATTCTGTAATGTCAGTCAGTGGTATCTGTTTTCAGTCCCTTTGCCTTTGTCTCCAATTGTTCCTTGGAGGATACTAGTAGTCGCTGCGAGCTCCCGTCTGTCATCGTGGCCGATATGGAAGGCACAACTAGTAACATTGCTCTGCATGCCGTAGGACAGCCATTAACCCTCTTAGAACGGGAGGGCCGAGATTTCGGCCATGACGTCACGAGAGGGTTGGAATGATACTGGTACTTCACCCCGTAGAAAACTTAAGCTGCAAAATCTGGCCGATCATAATTAAGTCTCCATCTGATGTGTCTCCTCCTTGAAGAGGTTGAGGGGCTGTGTATTTCAATGGCCCCAGGAGCTTTGCCGATGGTCTCCCATGTCGGACAGGTCAAGGGATAGGACAGAGACGAAGACAGACACATACCTGCTGCCTGGCAAGTAGGCTGGGGACAGACACAGGCTAGGGAAAGCAAACCAGAAGAAATATTTGTCGAAGTTGGATGTGCTGATCCACAGGCTTCACGAAACAGTGAAACGTAATTTACCAAATCATATACACGTCTACAAAGACCTATGGATGAGTTTGGGGGGTGGGGGGGGGGGTGGGGGTGAACATGAGAAGTATAGAAGATGATGAATCATTGCGAGTAACATGGCCAAGAGATAACAGCTGTCTAAGCGTTACTACTGTGAAAACAAATAAACAAAGCAAAAATAAGCAAACAAACGAAACAAACACGCATGCGCGCATAGAAAATAAAAAGTAAGCATTCGCTACTAGTGTTCGGCCTTGCCAATGAACGATTCAATGTTTGCACCCAAGCTTATTCCCGCCATACAATTGTGTAGCTTCGTGCCCGTCTCTGATGAATACGGACACTATCCTATGTGTGGATACAGGCAGTACCAGTAAAGGAAAGGGACAGTTTTCAGAATGTTCTCGATTGCTGGTAACACAACGGGACAATGTTCAGAACCTTTTTTATTTCTGAAATCATATAAAATGGACTTTGCCGGTGGGTATCTACATGGTATCTGTCGTTAATATGGTTAGGATTAATTAACTGAATTTCCTTTAGTGGAATATTATCTTGCTAACAATTAGTGCAGTCACGTATGAAAAAAAATATTGCTTATCAACTGTCTGGATAGAGAATTGATTTTGCCTTTGTTTTTATTTCGGTATACATGTACAGGGCACTTCTTAATGATTGTCCTAAAAAAAACAACCCAGTAAATTGATTACATAAGTTAGACGTAGACAATATGGTTTTTTGGGGACACGACACAGGGAGAACTTAAAAACTGAGCGATAAACTGACAAACTTGATGGGAAAATGAGCAAGGGGAAAACAAATGGATAAATACCAGGATGACCTGGCCTCATGGCATAATCAGACCTGATCCAAGACTCTGTGGTCGTGTGAGATGACGAACCGTGACCGCTCACGCTTATCGGCATATTAGATGATGATGATGATAAACAATGCCAAGACATCAACACACAAGCCTGCACTAACATAATCCATGTATCATCATGACACATGACGATGATGATGGTGATGATGATGATGATGACCAATGCCAAGACATCAGCATAAAAGCATACACTTTATGTATCGGGAAAGCTAAGACAATTCACAGAGGGCCGAAATGTGACGTCCACGTTAGAGGGCGCATGGTATTTAGCTCTAGGAACGGAGCTCCCTAATCTAATGATTAATGCCGTGGGTGAAACTAGCCC
The DNA here is from genome assembly GCA_014155875.1 of Cepaea nemoralis. NCBI lineage: Eukaryota > Metazoa > Mollusca > Gastropoda > Stylommatophora > Helicidae > Cepaea > Cepaea nemoralis. Next base: position 588,368 of record JACEFZ010028085.1, read on the forward strand.
ACACAGCAGGAAACTATTCTTGTGACATATTTCTCATGAACAATATACAGAGACACAACAAATTCACATAAGGCAACGCAGGAAACTATCCTTGTGACATATTTCTCATGAACAATATACTGAGACACAACAAATTCACATAAGGCAAATCTATTGTGAAAAAGCTATACTTAGTCAAAAGAAAAATAAAATGTAAAATAACATCATGTACAAGGAACAAAAGCACAAACACACAGCTCTAGGTGCCCCACCGATCCAAACTCTTTCCATCCAAACGAAGCTGTGGTCGTGATGGGGGACTAACTTCTCTCGGTTCCTAAACCAACAGAAAGTTGGTGAAGTTCTGCAGACATGTACTATAATCTACAAGCACTGCCTGGTCAGTGTTCTCAAGACATGTTCACACAAACACAGACGTGCGCGCGCACGCACGCACACACACACACACACACACACACACACACACACACACACACACACACATATATACACACCTCACTCTCTCTCCCCCTCTCTCTCTTCCCCTTTCTCTCTCTCTTCCCCTCTCTCTCCTCTCGATTGTTTTTCTTCCCAAACATTTGCACCAAGACAAGTTGTAAATCAAACAAGGGAGACAGTCTGTGCCAATACCAAAATGGCCGCTTCATTTATAAATGAAGCATTGGTTGTCGGCCGCTTCAGTGTTCATGTTTTCCTGCAGTAGTTTCACATCGGTCTAGTCAAAGAATGCTTTGTGTTCTAGCCGCTATTACACATTTACAAAAAATCTTAATTCTAGAATTTTTAACACACAGATAACATATTGGAAAGTTGCAAGAATTAGAATTAATCTCAAATTCAATGTTGGACAACCAACAGCCCAAGACATTCTCGTATCTTACATGGGCATCTACCAAACAATCGTCTCCCACTGAAGCAAGGAGGCATTTCAAGAAACATCTACCATTGAGGTAAGAAGCGAATGATTAACTTAAAATATCTGAGGCGGTGGTAACTAGGAATGCCAACAACATCTCTCGCTGAGGTAAGACAGCGTTGTCACAACAATATTCCTCTGAAGTTGGATGATATTGTATTTTGGACTTCGCAGAAGATGGTTACTAAAATCATTTCGTGCAAACCAGTGTTTAGACGAGATTTTCATAGTGGGAAATCAACACGCATGTGTATTACCCTATACAGGACAGCGTTCTTGTGTAGTGTACTTCTAGCAAGAACTGTAACGCCTGTTGCAGCAGAAGTATGTGGTGGTATCAGAAACAGATTTATCTGTGATGACCAAGATCCCTCGGTGTTTCATATATGCATGGGCAACAACCAATATACGATGTTATGTCCTGGAACGCTGCACTTCAATGCCAGAACACAGAATTGCGATTGGCCAGAGTCGGTTAACTGTGTCAACGAAGCTTTAGCCAGACAACCGGCAGGCAATATCATAACAGTACTGACTAGTTTGCCCAGATCTGTAACTAAACAGCCTCCGGTAGCTCACCGGGGCGATTACTCAACATCAAGATCCAGAACTTTAAAGACTTCTACAAGTGTTCCGCATTCAACAAAGTCGCAAGTAAGCAGTACCATGCACACCACACACGCACCGTTGAATCAAGAAACTGTGAGCACCGAGGTACCGCATTCAAGATACCGACTCAAGGTGGTTACAAGCACGGACAAACCTCTAGAATCTCTTATTCCCGCCGATGAAAAGGTAATCGAGGAAGTGAAGAAACTTTCCGAGGAGCTGAAACATATCGATAATTATCTGAAGTCGTTGGATTCCGACAAGGTAGGCTTTATGATCGAACCTTACATGGCTGCATTTGCACAGAAGCGACCGCCCTATGCACATCGCTACTCACAGTTAGAATCCAAAAAACACACTGCTTCGCCATTTAATCCCTACAGGAAAAGTTCGATACCGTCCACAAGTTCCCTCAGAAAAACAGCTTCTCCCAGTCCCTATAGTATCAGTACAGCGACGTACTATCATTCAAAGTCTACAGATAACCCAAGGACACATAGAGTTTCAAGAATGGCACCCACAACACACAGGACATATTCACCCTTCCAGCCCAAAAACAAATTATATCGCACTGATCAAATTCCCGCAGCTTACAGATTGCAAGACGCGCTAGTTCCGGCGTCAAAATACAGCTATAGATTTTCAAACAATGCACACCGCAATAATTATATGGGATATATACGCAATCCCTATAAGGACCCACAGACGGTAATAGAAACATACAAAACACATAACAGCAGATACAGTCTTCCGGCAAGCAATAAGCAGTATGCAGTTTCTTCTGGTACAAATGAACATAGACTCGGAGATGGGAGTACATCACGATTAACACAAAGGACATTTGCCTCACATCATTCTACATCTAAGTTACCATCAACGAATAGCTCATACAGGAATCAAGGCTCACAAAAACCTCAGAATTCGTTCGACAATAGGACTACACGGAAGTCTCAAATGCCATATACCAATAAGACTACACACAGACCGCAAATGTTGCCTAGTAATAAGTTTACTAGAAGGTCTCAAATTTTAATTGACAAAGAAACTACACGGAAATCTCAAATGCCATTTGATAGTAGGTCAACACGTAAGTTTCAAACATCTGATAACAAGACAACACGAACATTTCAAACTCAGAATGATAATAAGACAACAAGATATCAGTCTATAGGAAATACTAATACTTATAAGACAACAAGATATCAGTCTACAAGAAGTGCTAGTACTTATAAGCAACCAAGCATATACAAGTCAACACCGTCGCAAACAAGAAAACTATCTTCATATTATTCCCAAGTAAGTGATGAACTGACCAACAGACATAACCCACTATCATCAAAGCATCCTTCAAGTAACCAATCTTGGTGGTCGACTGCAAGACCAAGTTCCTCTCCTGCATTTCCAGCTTCACGAAGGGCTTCCAAAGCTACAGCCAGAACATTACCCAGCCATTATTCCGATAAGATAGAAACATCGCACACACCTGTTAACAGGAAAGTGTATACACCAGCTAAGTCATCTACTACAACAGTCACTAATCCATGGTGGTCTTCGACTAAACTAGTCAGTCATTCAGACAATTCAGTACATCGCAGCAGTAGACAGTACAAACAACGGCATTACTCTTCAAGACCCAACTACAACACAAGAATCCCTAATTCTGATTTTGTTTTGGCGCCGGGTAACCAAAGATCCACGTCGTATAAATCCCATGTGATACAAAATGAACAGAAAGTGCAGCCATTCAACGCACCGGCTGCTGTAGATAGAGACTTTGCTTTACACAGTGCACCTAAAGGTGATGGACGCAGTTTTTCACTTTACCGAGTAAACGCACCAGCTTCCGTGGACAGATTTGTTTTACATAAACCCAATACAGGTATGGGAAACAGAGAGGTGGCCGTACAGACTGACAAGATATTTCTCTTAGACAAACATGAAGAAGATGAAAAGGACAAGGCCATCAGCGCATACAAATCTCCAGTTGAGAAGTACGAAACAAAGCAAGGTAATGATTTCTTGTCCTCGTCTTATGTTCTATTGTACGCTATACAGTATATCCCCCAGATAACATGGCTATTTTATAATCTATGCTTCATGTTTCAGGTAAATACGTCAATATTTTCTATTCTTTGCTTTGTGTTTTTCTCAAGTAACGTAACTATTTTTTATGCTACGTTTAATGCTTCCCTCAAAAACGCCCCTATTTTCTAATCCACGCTTCATGTTTCTCGCAAATAAAACCACTATTTCCAATTCAACGTTCAATGCTTCTCCCAAATAACGTTAGTATGTTCTAAGCTATGATTACAAGTTTCACGTAAATAGTGTCACTTATTTTGCCTCTCATACTCTTCGTGTTTCCCTCAAATAAGTTAGCTGTATAGCCTTTACAAGACGTAGCAGTCAACCCCAGCTTTGTTTGGTTGTTTGTGATTTCTTGACAACGTAACGTTCGTTAGTTTGCCATAGCTTTCTGAACGACCGGCACTCACAATATTGTATGAAAACCAACACAAGGCGGTCTGCTGCCAAATAGCCCGCAGCTGTGCTTCGAACGCGGTTTGCGGGAGTACGAATTGCGCCAGTAACGCCTTCGCCGGAGAGCGTTATTATTTCAAGTAATGTCACTATCTTCTGACCTGTGGGCGTATGCGGCTCAAGAAAGTGCATAGTTTCAAAACCCCGACACACCGGGTTCGAAGCTATCCGCAGGTCATTTTGGAGCAGATCACTTTGCATTGATTTTCACAATGGTATGAGCGTCGGCCATTCAGAAACAATGGTAAAGTAGTGTTCGCAATATTGCCTAGGAAATCACAAACAGCCAATAAATGCCGGGTTTGATTACGGCGCCCTGTTAAGGAAGAACATGCAGCTAACTTTAATTAACAAGACAGGAGATGGATACCAACAAGACAGGAGATAGACAGGAGATGGACACTGACAATACAGGAGACGGAAACTGACAAGACAGGAGATGGACACTGACAATACAGGAGACGGAAACTGACAAGACAGGAGATAGACAGGAGATGGACACTGATAAAGCATGAGATGGAAACTAAGAAGACAGGAAATGGATACCGACAAGACAGGAGATAGACAGGAGATGGACACTGACAATACAGAAGACAGATACTGACAAGACAGGAGATGGACACTGACAAGACAGGAGGTGTGATTGATAAGACAGGAGTTGGGCACCGGATAAACAAGACAACTTTACTTAAGTTAAACAGTAACAAAAGAAATACATGAATAGATAATGCTTGGTATTCATAGAAACGAAAGTGAAAAGCGAAGATCAACGAGGACACATTAAATAACAATAGCAATAAAAAAACACAAAAAAACAACAACAACAACAACAAAACGTAAATCAATAGGCTATTCAATTATTAAAGTGGTGAAAAGCACTGCACAGTTAAATTACATTTGGCTGTTTATGATGCAGTCTTCTTCGATGTTAAGATCTTGTAAGATGTTTTTTTCTTATTCTTGATCCATCATATTCTAAGTACTTTTCTGTAACATTCGAATATAAAAGCCCCGATTTCTTCTTTGATGATTGCGACATTAAGACATTCCCGTTCCCATCCTTCATTTCTGTCTTCTCTAGCCCACTGGCAGTTTTCCATTGTTACACGGCCAGGCTTACTGTGGCCATCTCAACTATTCTTACCTTCTCCATAGCTTTCTTCCCCAATCCGTGTAAATGATCTGCCTGGCCTGGAGACATACCGTCAGATATTGTACTTAATTTTCGGCTGTCATGTAGTCTCATGGGATGCTTAATGCGATACTTTCCCCTTGATTTCCACATCTATAAGGCCGTGGATTATGCTTTTAGCAACCTTTCAAGCTACCAGGATTAATGGGTACCCTCTGGCTAACAACAAAGCACACCCTGGAGTTGTCTGCTTATCCCAATAGACCAGTAGTTCTGAAACTTTTTTGGCCCATGCACACCTTCACCATATGTTCAGAATGTAATTCCCCCCTTTCGTATTTCCTCCCTATAAATTCCCCCCTCCCCCAAACCACACACAGTATACGTAAAAATGGAAGCTAAATTTAACAACACTTACTAGAACAAGTCTAGACGTCTACATAAAGCGTAATTTACGGTTCTACTTACGTTATAAAACGAATTTCAGAAGGGCGAGAAGTACAGAACCGTAAGTATGGAGGAAAAAACAATATCAAGTAATCGGTACTTGTATTAACGCGATCTTGAAATAATCTGAATTCCCCCCTCCCCCCCAATCCTAAAATTCCCCCCTGGGGTGGGGGTAGGGGGGAGGGGATTCCTCACCGGTTGAGAACCACTGCAATAGGCAGTCGGTCCCTGGAGCTGCGTTTGTTACCAATTCTAATTAAATAATCGTGAGTTGAGGACTATTAATTGTCTGGACACTGCCAGGGGTTGTTACTGGCGTGGGTATCTCGTTATCGGACTTTGGTGGTATGTTAATATCCCATGCTGTGACTTATTTAATTAAGTTGACATCATCTCAACATGTGTGCGTGCCTGCGTGCTTGCTTTGTCGGTATCCCTATTAGACCCGTATTGTTCTTAAAGAAACGTGCACTAGCTGAGCGATGTGGTCATTATCACGTTGACTGCCTTTATTTCCCCCTTTAGGACGGGTCGCAAGGTCAAGTTTTATATATATATATATATATATATATATATATATATATATATATATATATATATATATATATATATATATATATATATATATACTAGCTGACGACCCGGCCCGGCCCGGCGTCGACTAGCACCTGGCGGGGAGCGTCTCATTTAATTAATATAAGTAGTCATTATACATTCAAATACATTTCTCTAAGCTCACAAAGTACGCCTTCGGCCCCTGGGCCCTCGCAGCTAATTTATTGATATTTTATTAGTTACCAGAGAATAAATATAACTCTTTTATTTATTTATTTATGTTTTTGAATAGTCTTAAATAGAATAGATTCTATTTTACTGCCAATATACATTATCTCTATACACTTTCATTTGAGCATCGCGTACTCGATTGGGTTTCAGTCTTGCTTCCCTTTGCTCGTTTATTTCTGAAGCTCGTAATGCCTTTTTCTTTCGTGCTTGAGGAAAAATTGTTGATTTTAAACTAATTAACTATTTCAGTTGGATCCGCGGGAGTGAGAACAAAATCTGTACAAAATTTAATCTCAATAGGATGGACCGTTCTGGAACGCATAAAGGACACACACACAAACAAACATTCTCTTATATATATATATATATATATATATATATATATATATATATATATATATATATATATATATATATATATATATATATATATATATATATATATATATATATATATATATATATATATAAAAAATCACCATCATCATCAAGTGCCCAGCCAGCTGACGTAGGCGTTCATGGCTCTCCACAGATCTCGGTGGTCTTTGGTGTTCTGGATCAACTCTGCTGATGATATTCCTCCATGCCACCGTCTCAATCCATCCAGCATCATTTCTCTTGGTCTGCCTCTGCTCTCTTCCCGTCGATCCTTTCCAGTTGTCACGATGTCTCCAATGCCTTTCTTCTCATCACATGACCAAAGAAAGCTGTTTGTCTCTGTCTTATTGTTGTATATAATGTTCTAGTTTCATTAGCCTCTTTCAAGCAATCGTTGTTAGTTGCTCTGGCAGTCCAAGGAATTCGCAACATTCTTCTCATAAACCGCATCTCTGTGTTTCTAAGTTCTTCCTAATTTGTTATTTACATTCAAAGATTCGCTGCCATACAGCAAAACTGATTCTATATAGCATTTCCGCATCTCTCTTCTTACATTCATTGATAATGACTTATTGCATAAGATACTCTTCATGTTCCTGAAATGCGGCTTTTGCTTGTCCTATTCTGCTCTAAATCTCTGTTGTACATCTTCCATCTGTTGTTATAAATGCTCCTAGGTATGTAAAATTATCCACCTGGTTAAGAATTTTCCCTTCTATTTCTATGTCACAGTTTGGTGTTATCATTTTCTTTGATGTTACCATTGATACTGTTTTCTTGATGCGAGTATCAAGGAGAGTCCTTTCTTTGCACTCTTTGTTACTACAATGTCCAATAATTGTTGTAGGTCCGTTGCATTATCCGCCATCAATACTGTGTCATCTGCATAACGTATATTGTTTATATTATAACCTCCTATTAGTATTCCTGGCTTCTCTTTGATATATAGGAGCGATGTTTCCTGTAGATCTGGAGCAGTATTTCTTGCAGACTAATATTAACAATTGTTTGATCTCCCCACAAGGCACATGCAGCAACTCTTGGTGCAAGCTGCCAGACTGCAGGTGTATTGGATCGGACATCCCGGGTGAGTTTGAGGCCACAGAAATCCCCCAGATGGTTATGCTGACCTTTGACGACAGCATCAACAGCCAAAACATGCACTACTTCAGGGGAATTTTTAACGGAACAATAACAAATCCCAACGGCTGTCCCATCAAATGTAAGTGTTTTACGTGCTGTTCCCGAGTGTTTATCTTTCCTTATATTGTGGTACAATTACCAGAAAACATTTGTGTGTAGTTAGTAGATTCCAGCACACACACACACACGCATACACAACACACACACACACACACACACACACACACACAACACACCACACACACACACACACACACATATATATATCATTTGAATAGTCACAAGTTAGTTAGTCGCGGCTCCAACTTCCCGCAAAGGGTTCGTCCCATTATCCTCCGTTCCTGTGCTAGTGATTATCATACAAATTGCACCTCAGTGCCTCATGTGAAAAGTTGGAGCAGACAGGAATCTCAACAAACCAACAGCCCGCCTCAGTATCCATAAAGCCGTAGCCAGAATTCCAACACAAAGTCCGCCACGAAAAAAACAACAATAATTCATCGTCGATAAAAGCGGCAGTCACTAAAAAACCAACAGCCTCAAATTACTGCATAAGGCAATCCAGTTAGTTCAGTGACCGGCCGGGGCGCCATTATTCTGAACATGCAGTTCACGCTACAAACAACTGTGGACATATGTAAAAGCTCTCCACACGAAATTCACAGCTCACAGTGTCGTTCCACGCACTCAGCTCAGTAGCTGGGCGACGGAACCATAATTAGTCGCAAATGCTACCACGATCTTCACCCTTAAACAAATCTATATCTATAAAACAGAGTGTATGTTTGTTTGTTTGTGTGTGGGGATTTATGTATTGGATGCGTTCGATAACCGTACATCCGATTGAGATGAAATTTTCTACACGTCTTCCTTTCATTCATTTGCAACCGACTATAATAATTTCTTAATGTAAAATCTTCGACTTATTTAATAACATTTACTTTTCCATTTTCATTATATAATGTTATATAGCAGGGGGACTTCACTCTAGAAAAGTTATTTCAAGGGGCATAACTTTTAATAACATTTCTATATACTTTATAGTCATATTGTTGGACTTACTTGCACTATTGTTAAACTCTTTGTCTATAGTTATTTTCAGGCATATGAGTTATAATAAATAATGATATAATCTTTAAGGCATTTTCAAAGTTTTCATAAAAATAATGCATAATGCATAACATTGTAACCCATCTTTTTCTACAGTTTTCATTGAATGGTGTGTGGAAGGACATTCTTTTAAGTTACTGTGCGCCAAGAGCTGGGCGAAACCACGCCGGTCAGACAGATAGACAGACAGACAGTCGGGAACGGGAGAGCTTATATGACTACTTATATGAATTAAATTAGATGCTCCCCACCAGGGACTGGGTGAAGCCGGGCCGGGACAGACAGACAGACAAACAGATAGTCGGGAACGGGAGAGCTTATATGACTACGTATATGAATTAAATGAGATGCTCCCCACGAGGGACTGGGTGAAGCCGGGCCCGGTCAGACAGATAGACAAACAAGCAGACAGACTGATAGATAGATAGATCCCCTCCAGGTCCTGGGCGAAGCCGGGCCGGGTCAGCTAGTAGTAATAAACGTAAGGAACTCTCTTATACGCCCTAAGATGCATTGGGTATATGGTGATAGAGCCATATTTGTATAGACATTCTTCTGGTTTCCGGAGGAACAGCCTATGGTGAACGGAAGGCCAATATACGGAAGTGAGGCTAAGCAGCCATGTGCAGGACGTGACGATTCCTTGGGTGAGCCCAGTACCAGAGCGCTGTGTGATGGTTCTGCAAGTATGGAAGCCTCCTTGGATGGCGGGAATGCCCATGGTGTGCCCCTGCCTTCCCTTGGGGGTTGACCAGGATGTCTTTGGCTGTTCTATATGGGCCAGCTAGGATGGGGATAAACACCACAACAGTGAGATTCAAACGTCCGAAGAAACCCCCGGGAAGGTTAACCCGGTCAACAAATGCCGCAGAAATCGGATGTGTCGGCCTAACGGCGCAAGAACGCAGCTCTGCTGTAAACAGGCACAACGCAGTCACATCCGAAAAAAAAATAAATCCGGATGAACGCAGAAAAAGAAGAAGTATAGACCATTCAACACTCGGTTAGTGATGTGGTCAGTATCACATCTGCCCGCCTTCACTTCCCAAGACATATCCTGATACACATTTAGGCTGAGTCGACTGTCAAGGGATACAGTTAACAGGCTGCCTCAATCAATGTGTCTCATATCCAGCACCAATGCCCGTTCTTCACCTCTCATTCACTGGAGTGTGGTTGAATTTGCTCCATGAGCTCCACATTAGTGATTCTGGCATATATGTTTAGTCATTCTGTTCTTCGCAGACAACGTAATGAATGCATGTGCTGTATTCGCACTTGCTTTAGTCATTCTGTTCTTCGCAGACAACCGTTCATGGGTGTTTGTACTGTATTCTCTCTTGTTTTTATTCATTCTGATAATCGCAGACAATCGTTACCGAATGTTTGTACTGTATTCACACTGTTATTGTCATTCCTCTACTTTGTTGATCCATACAGTAGCATACATTTGACGTTAGAGTTAAATATTGCAAATTTTGAACCAGATGTGATTTTGTTCACATTTTAATAAATTTTATAGTGCTTTGAAGGCTTCTCTGCTTCCTGTATACTTATTGTAATATGTCAATTTGTTCCCCATCATTATCTACTTGCTTCCTAACCTTGTGTGTGATTCCACCTGTTGATGTGATGCTTCACCAAGGAAGATTGGGTTATCAATTGCTTGATTTATCCTCATTATCTTTGAATTACCGCCCCCCTCCCTTATATTTTCAGACCTAACTGCTGTGACGGCGCATCGAGTGTTTAATTATCTTGTATCTTTGGTAGTCAGCATGGCGAATGGAAAAGAGCGCTCGCTCTTAAACATCCGGTATACAGATGCCGAGCTAGGGGGTTCAACTCCTACACCAGACAGTTGGACTAAAATGTTTGACTTCTCGTCTTTGACTTGGGGATGTAAATAACATGTAGCTCAGAAGTCGGTGTGGATTCGCCTGAATGCGAGGGACACTGGTAATAGGAAAACACCACACACAATACCCAGTTCAATGCACTAGAAGTAGTAACCATGTGTATGGACTACGCATGAATTCAAAGCAAGCAAACGCCAGAAATAGAATATACATCTGATTTCATGTGTGGAACAGGTGGACATAGTTCATTTCATCAAGCTGTCAAAGCCCACTGAATTTCCAGTTTTGGTGGTAGATATTGTTGTCTACATAATCCCCAGGAATGCTAACCTGGTCAAAAATGCACGCTAAAAGTCGATGTGTCGACCTAAGGGTTTCGACCCAAGGGTGCCTAACGAGACACACCGCAATAACATCTGAAAAAAACATTCCGGATGAACGCAAAGAAGAAGAAGAAGAAGTCTACATAATCAAGCGTATATTCATTAAAAATAATAAAGATGGCAGGAGGCATTCCTGACGTACTCATATTCTTATTTCTAACGTATCCGTAAGTTTACCCTCAGACAAACTCTGAATTTTAGGTCTTCATCTGCTGCCTTTATTAAGTTAATGATCGTCTGTGGGATCCCACAGTGTTTCACCGATTTCCAAATAGATCTCCTATCTGTCTGTGCCTTTTCATAGACCGCAAATCCAAATAAAATTGCTAATGTATTTCAGTGCTCTACTCTACAATTTAGCGTACAGCGGCTATCTGGTTAGTGCACGATCTGTTTGGTCATAAACCTGCCTATTCATCAATGTTAGTTTGTCAATGGCATCTTATTCTCTCCAGAATTATCCCGCTTAATGTTTTCCCCGAAAACTATTATTTTAAAAAAGTTGCATATGATTTACAGGGCTTTGCAGTCAACCCCAGCATTTGTTGGGTTGTTTGCGATTTCTTGGCAAATTTACGTTCAGTAGCTTGCCATAGATTTTTGAACGACGGACACTCATACTATTGTATGAAAACCAGCGCAATGCGGTCTGCTTCCGAATCGCCCGCAGCTGTTTTTCGAACATGGTATGCGGGATTACGAATTGAATTATAAACCTTTCGCCACAGCGCCGGCTAGGAACTAATAATAACATTATTACTCTACAATTGTCACACTCCTGCCAGGAACTAATAATAACATTATTACTCTATAATTGTCGCACTCCTGCCAGGAACTAATGATAACATTATTACTCTATAATTGTCGAACTCCTGCCAGGAACTAATGATAACATTATTACTCTATAATTGTCGCATCCTGCCAGGAACTAATAATAACATTATTACTCTATAATTGTCGCAATCCTGCCAGGAACTAATAATAACATTATTACTCTATAATTGTCGCAATCCTGCCAGGAACTAATAATAACATTATTACTCTATAATTGTCGCACTCCTGCCAGGAACTAATGATAACATTATACTCTATAATTGTCGCAATCCTGCCAGGAACTAATAATAACATTATACTCTATAATTGTCGCACTCCTGCCAGGAACTAATAATAACATTATTACTCTATAATTGTCGCACTCCTGCCAGGAACTAATAATAACATTATTACTCTATAATTGTCGCACTCCTGCCAGGAACTAATAATAACATTATTACTCTATAATTGTCGCACTCCTGCCAGGACTAATAATAACATTATTACTCTACTAATTGTCGCACTCCTGCCAGGAACTAATAATAACATTATTACTCTCTAATTGTCGCACTCCTGCAGGAACTAATGATAACATTATTACTCTATAATTGTCGCAATCCTGCTGGTATACTTCTTTTAACAAAGTCAAGCGGATATAATTTTAATCCAGTCCGCTGGTATTTCTCCAATTCCGCTGGTATTTCTCCAGTCTCTTAGTAATTAAGCTAGGTGTTTTGTTAGTTGCATATCCTTTGACAGGACGTCGCAGCCAACCCCAGCATTTTTTTGCTGTTTGAGATCTCTTGGTAAGTTTACGTTCAGTAGTTTGTCATTGCTTTGTGAAAAGACGGGCACCTATACTATTTTATAAAAACCTCAAACATAAGGCGGTCTACTGCCAAATCGCGCCACAGCTGTGTTTCGAACCGTGGTAATGCGGCATTACGAACTGCGTCCGTAACCTTCAACACGGACGCCGGCAGGTCTAAGATGTTACACTAGCTGTTAATAGAATCTGCTGAGATACCTTTCCTGAGTAGCAGCTTTCCCATCCTTCTGGCAGTTTGGTAGTATGTCTAATTTCTTTTTTTAAATATTTTCTCACAGTTGACACTCAGCTGACTGGATATCTGATTGATCTTTAGAGATAGAGACTGGTTTCTTCTAAAGTTTCTCAAAGTATTCAGTCCATCTGTTCATTTGATCGTTAATGTTGGTGAGACGTTTCGCACTACTATTTGTGATGAATTCATTTGTGTGGTCTTAGCGTTCGATATTATCTTTTCTTGTGGTGCTGGTAGAAGTCTGTGCAGGGGTTTCCTTTCTCAACTGGTACTTTTGTTTTATCTGCTCGGCCATCTAATTATTGTTTTTTATCCACTCAAATCCGATTTCTGAGTTTTTATTAGCTTCTGTGTACTTTTTATGGGGACTCCGACTTTAAATAGCTTGGTTTTAGCCATTGCTTAAATCTGCTTTATTTTGTTTTCCGTGTCATCTATTTTAATGGTTTCAGACGCTATCTGTGCTTTAAGTTTGTGTTTCCCTTTTCCATACACGATTCATTCAGATGCCTTTAACCTGCTATCAGCAGTCATTCGTGCCTACCTCGTCTATAACTTTGTAGAACCGTGTACTTATTAGTAATGTGAGAACAAGTTGTTGATTGTTTCTTATATCTGATATATGCTAGCATTACATTGATTTCCACGATTGTAACAAGCTATGTAACTCTTGAGTATCAAGGTAATGTAACTCTATAGCCGCACGTCTCGGAGCGTTTACCTCATATAGTTACAAAAAATGAAGGCTTCTTTTGCATACCTCGAGGCGTGTTGGGAATTTCTATCCCTGTAATCCTATAGACCAACCTGCACTCGGTGGGTGGTATGGGAAAAGTTACACCGCCGCCTTTACTTTCCATTACATTTACCGGTACCAATTTGAGGCTGGATTGACCTGAGAAGTCAGGTTTTTTTTTTTGCATATCCTTACAGGACATCGCTGTCAGCATCAGCATCTTTCAGCTGTCTGTTGATTTCTTGCAAGATTACGCTCAGTAGTTTGCGGGAAGTCAGGTAAATGTTAAAAATTCACATCATTGGGGATTTGAACACATGACCGCGAGCAGTCAGGCAAGCGTGGCGTCATGCAGAGGATTGTTATATTACATGTATGATCAGTCTGATTGAGTGTTAATGTGGTTTGATGGACACCCACGTTGCCTGTAATTAGACAAGAACTTCTCCCTATGTGACATATTGTATTCCCTGAGCAAAAAATTAGTGGATAATTCTTCTTTCGTTCACCACCCCGAAGTTCATGTTTCCTCATGATCTCTTCATAAGCTGCGTTTTCCTACTCTTCTTGGCATTATGGTCACCCATGCAAGTTTTGATAATATCATTTCATTGATTTCTTATAGTAATTTGCAGATGTATGTAAAATATGTTCTTAATTGATTCATCCTTATCATTTGTTGGAGCGAAATACTGGATCGCATTCATAATTTTGTGTTGTCAAATGTTGCTGTTACTGTTCTAGAACTCACTGTCTGCAACTCTATTACTGGTTTCTCTGCCTCTTTAGACAGCACTAGGACCACGCCTTCAACATGAAGGGCATTTCCTTCTCTTCTGCGCGATAACAAGTGTCCACCTGTGTTAAGCAGGGATTTACCGGCTCCATTCCATTTTGTTTCCCAATATACTAACTTTATCAAATTTCATTTCCCTTACTACCGGGGCCTGTTGTTCATACATAGTTCTAGCACCTCAGGTGCCTGTTTTGGAGACTTTCCTAAGCGAAATGAGGTAAGTCAATATACTTCTTCTAGAAGAAGATCATCCTTTCATCTTGGTTGACACCCTTCCCCCCCCCCCCCCCCCCCCCCCCCCCTCGTAACACACGAACGGCAGGTAGGTTTCAATCTAGAATTAATTAGGGGAAAAAACTGACAAATTTTTAAATGCGCCATTAATGCTTGGTAACGAATGGGTTAAATGATTCTGCATGTATTGTCGATTTGTACTCGCAAGACTGGACAGATGCTGGCTTTATGACCAGAGAAGGAAACCAACCAAGGACAATTTACCACATTCTTGAACGGCCGGGACAAATCACACGTCGCCTCACGAGGGGACATTACTGAGCGAATAAACATTTGTACAGGTTTGGCGTGTTTTCTTCAGTACCACCAGGCATGTGTGGATTTCAGACACAAACTGCTAGGCATGTTCGACAGGACTGAGTCCTTTGTAGGTTCATACGAGAAATTGTGATAAACTTTATGATAAACTTCAGACAAGAGTCCACTCCATCAGAACTAAAATGTGGGACTCAGGAAGTATTAGCAGCAGCAGCCAGCAGTAGTAGTAGTAGTAGTAGTAGTAGTAGTAGTAGTAGTAGTAGTAGTAGTAGTAGTAGTAGTAGTAGTAGTAGTAGTAGTAGTAGTAGTGGTGGTGGTGGTGGTAGCAGTAGTATTAGAAGGGGACGAAGAAGTAGTAGTAGTAAGTAGTAGTAGTATTAGAAGAAGACGAAGTAGTAGTAGTAGTAGTAGTAGTAGTAGTAGTAGTAGTAGTAGTAGTAGTAGTAGTAGTAGTAGTAGTAGTAGTAGTAGTAGTGTGTCAGGTGTAGTCAGATATGACTGAGCTACCGTATAACAGTAGACGGTACTACCTGCTTTCTGTTAGCCGCCGAACGTTGGCGGCAGCTTACCAAACCGACTACTCCACATTGTGCCAACGGCTTCGGGCGGAAGAGCGCAATTGGGAGGGTTACAAGCCTTACCCTGGTACGAGGAAATGCAAGCCTAAAGACAAAATGTCATGACAGGGCCAGACCAAGGCCCTAAGCCTTGGTTGGCGGCTGCGGTCTAGGATCGAAGCTCCGACAGGCGGGACAGTTAGAGCATTGCTTTGCTGATCCTGGCACGCTTCTGCAGCTTGTCTTGTTCCAGATGTAGGGGTGTTACCTTTCCTCTGGAGTGAACTAGGCAGGCCGAGAGAGGGATCATGCTGCATGGGCAACACATGATCTCTATATTTTAGCCCAGGCTTTGTGCTATGGAGAGGCAATAACTCCATCCCTGGTCTTAACTGGTCTCGGAATCAAAGCGAGAGGCAACTGTTACGGGTTATAAGTCCCTGTCAATTGGCGTAGACATGGGGCGCCACGCGTTGCCTCTGACGGTGGGAGACACCTACAGGTGTCACTGATCAGCTACCGCCCGCCTCAAGCTGGGCAGCCCCCGGCCAATTGGGTGCTGATCCGCCACAGCCTGCCTGCTTCAATGGGTGCTTGGGGCTAGGACAAAATCTGAATCGCAGGCTGTAAAACCAATGCACCAGGTACAAACAAAAATAAAAATAGAAACCTCAAGCTACGGCTTGCAACCTGGAACGTGAGAACCATGTGTCCAGGATTTTCCACTGACTTGACCAATATTGACGATGTGAGAAAAACGGCTGTGATTGATGCCGAACTCAATCGTCTTAACATTGATATTGCTGGCCTGCAGGAGACTCGCCTCGCTGAGGAAGGGTCACTCAGGGAAAATAATTACACCTTTTTTGGAAGGGTAGAGGGCAGGCAGAAAAACGGCAACATCGGTGTGGGCTTTGCAGTGAAGAATTCGCTTCTGGGAATGATTGAAATTCCCACAGCAGGAAATGAAAGACTATTATCCCTGCGCTTGGCAACCTCTTGTGGGTTTTGCCACCATTATTACTGCATATGCACCGACACTCGATTCCTCTGATGATGTGAAGGATTCGTTCTATGAGGAGTTAGACTCCGTGATCAAGGCAGTTCCAAAATCTGACTACATTTATATGCTCGGTGATTTCAATGCTCGTGTGGGCAAGGACTCGAGTTCATGGCCAGTGTGCCTTGGAAAATACAACATCGGTCGCATGAATGAAAATGGGCAAAGGCTGCTGGAGCATTGCACCAGTAATGACCTATGTATTACAAACTCCTTTTTTAAAACAAAAGAGATGCATAAGGTCACATGGAAACATCCAAGATCCGGCCATTGGCACCAGCTGGACTTCATCATCACACGGAGACAACATCTGAACCATATATCATTGACTCGAAGTTACCACAGTGCTGACTGTGATACGGATCATTCTTTGGTTGTTGCAAGGGTTAGACTGAGACCAAAGAGAATCTACACAGCTAAACACAAATCTAGCCCCAGGATTAATATTATTAACACTCACGATCCTGAAAAGTGCTTTCAGTTTCAACAGCAACTTGAAGACGCTTTCACTGATACACCAGAAAATTGTACAGTAAATGAAAAGTGGGGTCAAATTAAGGAAACTCTTTATAAAACTGCCGTAGGGGTTTACGGCACTGTGGATCATAAGAGGCAGGACTGGTTTGCGGCAAACAGCGAGACTCTGCAGCCCTTGATTGATAAGAAGAAGAAAGCTCTCTTAAGAAACAAGGAAAGACCAACGCGTAACACTCTGAGTGAGCTAAGGCAAGCTAGGAAGGATGTGCAAAAGGCTGCCAGGCAGTGTGCAAATGATTATTGGATCAAGTTATGTGAGTCCATTCAAATCGCAAGTGATAAGGGAAACATAAGAAGCATGTATGAAGGAATAAAGAAAGCCTGTGGTCCAGTGATCAAAAGAAGTGCACCATTGAAAACCTTGACTGGAGAAATCATCACTGATAAGAAACAGCAGATGGACAGATGGGTAGAGCACTATTTGGAGCTTTACTCAAGTGAGACCAAACTAGCGGATGATGCCCTCAACGCCATAGAGGCTCTACCAACTCTTGACCACCTGGACACACTTCCCACCATAACAGAAGTTAAGTGTGCTATAAATGAACTTGCATCTGGCAAGGCTCCAGGTAAGGATGGGATTCCAATAGAGGTTATCAGGAGTGGGCAAGACACACTCACTCTACAGATCCACCAGCTAATAGAGCTATGCTGGCGAGAAGGACAAGTCCCACAGGATTTCAAAGATTCAAGCATCATAACACTGTACAAGAACAAGGGCGATCGGAGCGACTGCAACAACTATAGGGGTATCTCACTTCTGTGTATTGTTGGAAAAGTATTTGCCAGAATTGTTCTGCGCAGACTTCAAGTCCTAGGAGATCAAGTCTACCCCGAATCACAGTGTGGCTTTCGACAGAACCGGTCTACCATTGATATGATATTCTCATTGCGACAAATGCAAGAAAAATGCCGTGAACAGAATCAACCACTGTTTATTGCCTTCATCGACCTCACAAAGGCATTTGATTTGGTCAGTCGTGAGGGTCTGTTCAAGGCACTAAAGAAGATTGGCTGCCCACCAACTCTTCTGTCCATTGTGGAATCGTTCCACACAGGCATGAAGGGTATAATCAAGTTTGATGGTGCAACTTCTGAAGAATTTGAAATCAAGAGTGGAGTTAAGCAAGGTTGTGTACTAGCTCCCACCCTCTTTGGAATATACTTTTCACTTCTACTGAAATATGCCTTTCGTGATCAGGATGGTGGTATATACATTCACTCACGCTCAGATGGCGGCCTTTACAATGCTCAGAGATTGAAGGCCTAAGACCAAAATTAGGAGGGTACTGATCAGAGAGTTGCTTTTTGCAGATGATGCTGCAGTTACGACCCACTCTGAGGAAGAATTGCAATGTCTACTATCTGCATTCTCCAATGCTTGTTCTGAATTTGGTTTAACAATTAGCAAAAAGAAGACACAGATTATGTCACAAGGTGCACATGGGGTACCATCAATCTTTATTGACGACGCCGAACTAGAGATGGTAGACCATTTTACATATCTAGGATCAGTGGTAAATAGCAAATTATCCCTAGATCAGGAAATCAACATCCGGATTGGTAAGGCAGCAACAACAATGAACAGGTTAAGAAAAGAGTCTGGGAGAACAGGAAGCTTACTGCCAAAACAAAAGTCCTTGTCTATCAAGCCTGTGTCCTTAGTACTCTTCTTTATGGCAGTGAAACCTGGACAACTTACTCACACCAAGAGAAACATTTAAACAGCTTTCATATGCGGTGTCTGCGAAGAATTCTTGGTATTAAGTGGCAAGACAAAATCACAAATACTGAAGTATTGGAAAGATCAGGTTGTGTGACAGTTTATTCCATGCTCAGTCTTCGTAGACTTAGATGGATAGGACATCTTAGGAGGATGGATGATGGTAGAATACCAAAGGACATCTTTTTTGGTGAATTACAGATGGGTAAGAGATCTCAGGGTCGGCCTCTACTACGATACAAAGATGTGTGTAAGCGGGACATGATTGATACAGGCATTGATAATGCACATTGGGAGCAAGTCGCCGCTGAACGTGTTGCATGGAGGGCAAACATCAGAAATGGAATAAAGACAAAGGAGAAAATTATTGCAGATAAGTCACACACCGAGCGTTTTGAGACGTAAGATGGTGCATGATGGTGGAAATGACCACGTGTTCACATGCACCCACTGTGAACGGACATTTACAGCGCAAATTGGCTTATCAGTCACATTCGCTACCGCCATAGGTAAAAGTTATTATGCCTTTTTAAAGCTCAAACTATCGTCTGTCAAGACGGCAAGGTGCCAGTGAGTAGTAGTAGTAGTAATAGTAGTAGTAGTAGTAGTAGTAGTAGTAGTAGTAGTAGTAGTAGTAGTAGTAGTAGTAATAGTAGTAGTAGTAGTAGTAGTAGTAGTAGTAGTAGAAGAAGAAGAAGAAGAAGAAGAAGAAGAAGAAGAAGAAGAAGAAGAAGAAGAAGAAGAAGAAGAAGAAGAAGAAGAAGAAGAAGAAGAAGAAGAAGAAGAAGAAGGGGATGACGATGGCAAAGACAAAAGTCACGAAGGTGGTGATGATGATGATACTGAAGATGATAATGATGATGAAGAGGAAGAAGAATGTATTAGAAATAAAATACTCACCAATTAAAATTGTCGAATTTCGTGAAGAGATAGCCCAACCCCTGAAACATAAAAAAGGTTGCGACTTGACAAGGCTGATGGAAATGTGATGTTTCAGGTGGTCGTGAACTCTATTAGCCCATCGTGGACGGTATGTGCGCTACCTCTCCCGGCACACAGCTTAAGTGTCGGTTACAAAGGCTATGATTGTGCCACAGTTGGTTTGAGGCTATGACACTAATATATTAACAGTTGTGGTGTCGAATTAATCTCCAACTAAGAGAGGATATTCACTTGACCGTATATGGCCGTGGAATCGATCCTGTCATGTGGACATTTTCTGGGAAGGGAAGGTACCGAAGACATTAACTGACCCACTAAGTTAATAACGTAGATTTAGTATATTTGAAATCCATCATTTGGCAGCTTTACAGCACTATCTGTCATAGGGCTATAGAGGATAAGTTAATAAGTAAGTCACAAATGGCTGTAGAAAAATACTAACTATGATAACAACTTGAAACCCGTTTATTTTATACATACATTGCCCCTTTATTTCTCAAGTAATTTTCCACCTACATTGATGCACTTATCCCATCGTTTTATCAGTCCTCCCAAACCGGCAGCATAGAACTGCGTGCTCTGTTTTCTAAACCACTTTTTCACTTCACATTCAACTTCGGCATCACTCGCAAAATGTCTCCCGCCAAGGTGGGTTGTCAGTGGACTTAGCCCCTAGCGATTACCCGTAAAGCGTTGCATAGCTGCGTAGTAAAAGTTACGAGGGCGAGTCAATAAGTAAGGCCACAGTTCTGTGGGATGGCAGGTAATTAGCGTTATTGTTGTTATTAGCCTGTCATTGTGTTATCTATTCTTATACTTATAGCTGACCAGCATTTTGGCCGTATCTCTCATAGGTGTAGTTATCATTACCGATGCTGGGGCTGACTCGTCCATGTTGTCGTTTCAGCCACGTTCTTCGTGTCGGGAGACAGCAGCGATTACTATATGGTCAGACAGATCTACAACAAGGCCACGAGGATTGCCTCTCATACACTCAGCCACAGGAACCCCACCACCTGGTGGGCGTACGCTGGATACGAAAACTGGGAACAGGAGATAGTTGGCATGAGAGATCGTCTGAACGAAAAGTCGGGCGTGCCGGTCAAGGAAATTACAGGCATGAGAGCACCATTTTTACAGTAAGGTGCTTTATACTGGTGATGGTAAGTGAACTGGCCATCTTGTTCGATAGTACTTTGTTCATCTCTCATAGCAGCGGACTTTTTTATAAAAAGAACGCGTTGCCCCCTCAACTCGACCAATTCTCATAAAACATTCGCAGGAATCTTTTCTGAGAATGAACACCGCAAGGTACAAGAAGAATATGATGAGATGAGATGAGATGAACAGTGACACTTACTTACCACACATCACTTGGTTGCCAAACATAGTTCACTATCAAATGAACAAGTATTGTAATGCACATTTCCGTTCACTGAGCATTGAAATTGTGGAAGATACCATGAAACGAAACAAATAGCACGATGACCCTAGTATGGCGATATATCATCTTTTGTCCAAATGGAAGGTTCATATTATGGCGATGTATTATCCTTCGGCGTTGAATCAATGAAATGTGTACAGAGCCGCACTTTTGTTTTAAGAACCTGGGGTTTGAACCGCCGCCCTTCAAATGTGTGGTGCAGCTCCTTTCTGGAATTGGATTGTTATTTGGTTAGTTATGGGATACCTGGTCTCATGTGGTCATCACAGCTACTATATTAATAGTATAGTGATGTGCGTCTCATAAGGAAATTCCCATGCACCACGGATAATGTTTATTATTCAACACTGATGTCTCTTGTGAGATGTAATCACCATCATCATCAAGTACCATGCCGACTGGAGTAGGCGTTCATGACTTTCCACAGATCTCGGTCTTTGGTTTTCTGGATCAACTCTGCTGATGATACTCCTCCATGCCATCGTCTCAATCCATGTGATACATTTCATAATATGCATTTCATCTCTGACCCGTAAATTATGTATCGCATATAATCAAACATTGAGATCTGCTGTACAAACTATAGAACATATTTTGGGGGGTTTGGTGTACATAATCATAAGGTTATATGCATAAATCTCATCATTCCCCACAGTTGGTTACTGAGTTATGGATTTTTATACGGAGGCAACATTTGTATACTCACTATAACCAAGAATGAAAGACTGACGACTAGATGTACAACCGAAAGTGAAAGTCAGAAGGGGAAACATTATTTTCACGTAAAAATACTGATTGGTCAGCCACATTAATAAATATTGCCTCTCATAATTTTTACAATTAGGCTACACAAATGAAATAAATTTTAGGAATTCGCTAAAGCAGGTCAGGGGACTAAGTACCCACCAGAATCAGAAGGAAAGCTTTGCCACATGATCAGAACAAAACCCTAGCTTTTGTCGATACAGTTGGAAAGTGCGGTTATAAGCTGAGACTAGAAACCGCCCCGATCAGGTGGAAGCGAACGGTAACCACCACATTCTTCCTCTTCTCCTCTTGCCCTTTATCCTCTACCAGGACAAAGGCCCTCAGCAACTCAACCCAAAACCTCCTCTCAGCTATTTCATACAGTTTCCGTCAACATTCTTCCTATATTATTCATTTCCACCTCTACTTCTATTCTCCATGTGTTTTTTAGGTCTTCGTCTATTTCGCTTGCTCTGTGGATTCCAGACAAGCATTGTGTACGACTCAGCATCAGAAGCCAACAAGAGGAAGCTAGACACCATACAGACCCAAGCGCTAAACACCATCCTGAGTGCTGGAAAATGTACATCCAGAGAAGCCATGGAGGTAGCGCTGGGGGTACTTCCACTGAGTCTGAGGCGTAAACAGCTGACGTATAACTATTGGCTAAAGGTTGCTCAAGACAAAAACCACCCTGGATACCAAACGTTCAGTGAGAACAACAGCAAAAAAAAAAGAAAAAAAGGGGGGGGGGGCATCCCAATAGTAAAACTGCAAAGACCGGCAGGATGGGAAGCAGCAGAGAAGATGAAGGCAGAAATTGAGCTAGCAGAGACCCTGAAACAGACAAGACGGTTCAAGCCAACAATCCCACCATGGGAACTAACAGTCCCATTCACTGACTGTAGTCTAGCAAAGTCCATCACCAAGGACACGGAGGACACAGATGCAAGAGTCGCGGTCGAGGAATACATACAAGAAATCAGTAAGGAAAACCTCATAATATACACAGACTGGTCCAAGAACAAACAGGGAGAGGTAGGAGCAGGAGTAGTGGTCCCAGACTGGAAGCTGAAGAGACAGTTCAAGCTAACAGACCAGACAGCAGTATGCACGGCCGAACTGGTTGCCATAATGAAAGGTCTAGAGATCGCAGCCGAAAATCCACCACTGAGACTGTGTATATTAACAGACTCCCTCTCATCAGTACAAACGCTCGGGAACTTCAATAGAGGCAACAGACCTGACATAAAAGAGGAGATACTAGCGACAGCCACTAACCTCAGGTACATGGGTTGCCAAGTCACCATCGGATGGATACCAGCACACAGGGGTATCCCGGGAAACGAACAGGCAGACAGAGCGGCGAAACGGGGAATAACCAGCACTAATCAAATCTGTACAGGCCTAGGTAAAGTAGAAGGGAAGGATATAGTCAAAAACTACATTCTCAAGGAATGGAGGCAACAGTGGCGAGACAGCGCTAAAGGCCGTCATGCCTACCAAGTATTGGGTGAACCCAGATTACAAGCCACAAGTCAAGACCAACATGAAAGCACCTGGCAAACAGACAGCTGTGGAGAATCAGACTAAGGCAATTGGAAAGACACAAGAGAAAACGCATACTGCAGAGTGTACCGAGAAAACAACACCATCGAACACTACTTACTAGTATGCGACAAGTACAATAGAGAGCGAAGGGACCTGAGAGACCACTTCGTCAAAACTGGGAACCCAATGACAATGACGGAGTGCCTGCACATAACAGCAACCCGGAAACACAGCGACTGGTCAGACAGTTCCTATGCAGAACAGGGGAAGACCGTATAACCTCCCTACACTGTATATATGTATATATGTGTTTGTTTGTATTTATGCATGTTTATATATGTCTAATTTAAAAAAAAAAACACTGGCGGGGTGAATGGCAGGAAGGTAGGTTGGCTCCTCCGGTAGAGCACCTGAGCTGGGAGGACAGGGAGACCTGGTCATCTTGCTGCCACACCGCACCCACACGCGATAAAGAAAACCGCCAAATCATAAACGTAAAGGAGTTTGGGCCGCTGACCGGGGGGACAACTTGAGACTTGCATTTGACTGCTCTGCCCTTGCCTACATCGAGTCCTTATGAGGACTGGACATGACCGGGACTAGCCCCGATGAGAATAACACACGAAACGGCAAGCACGTAGCAGTGCTAACAGAGAAAAGAAGCCAAGAAAACGAGAGAATGCGGGCCACAATAGGCCCAACCAAGGACTGGTCTTTACCAGGACCAGCACAAAACATATCTATTTGACGAACAGAGCGGAACCAATAAAACTAGTAGGAATTAGGACTAACAATTCACACAACTACGGCTCTCAACAATAACCACCGCTGACGAAGCAGGTTAGACGTGACCGAATTTGGAATTTTTTTTGGGGAAAATTGGAATTGGAATGGAATTGGATTCCATACAAAGGACCTCCTGGTTAGACTGTCCTCAGATTGTCTCAATGTATGTCCTATCTATCCAGCGCCAGCGTCTTTTCCTCATCCCCGAGTTCACTGGTGATTGTTTAAGTCTCTTAATGAGCTCCACATTGGAGATTCTGTCATACCATTTTGTCCTATTGTGCACAAGCACTCATAGTTTACTAGTAATAATTTGGTTAGTCAAGAACCACAACCTCTCACCAATAATAGGTTTATGAGCAGACACAAATCTGGGGAGGCGTGACAACATGACGACTGGAATGATCAGTGGGAAAAGAGGCAGACAGAGGGAAATTATGCTATATGTATAACAGGGGCGGTTGTTCTCCGTTGAGCAGTGGCGGGATAAACGCAGTTGCAGTGGATGTGGAGACAGCCCGTAACAGATTACCTGCCCTATCCAGATGGTCTGACGCGTGTTGATTGACATAGTGGGGTATAATTAATGCATTTAGAACTTCATGTGATCCGATGAATGGACATCTCATCCCTGGACTATTGGTCTGTTTGCAAACTTCCACACTCTGAAGATTGATTTTAGTGGTTGCTATGTTTCACAAATGACGTTGTCCCTCCGTCCTGGCGAAAAGTCAGAACGGTATCAATCACCACATGACCGCCACTTGAAATAGTATGATTTGTTTGTCTTCAGTCAGTGGTGGCTCTTGGCGTAGCTTCCGATGTTGCTACCACAGTTTACGGGTACCAAACATGGAAGCTGATTCGTCGTCGTCATCGTCTCTGGTTGATAACAACCTGCTGATGATCTACATCTAAACTTTGACAATCAGGGCATCAAAACTCAAGCAACACGAATAAAGATCAAACATACTCCACCGTGAAGAATTCATTCCGACAGCTGGACTAAAATGTTGACCTGTCGACCTTGACTTGGGGACGTAAATTACAAGTACCTCAGTAGTCGGAGTGGGTTCGCCTGAAGGCGAGAGACACTGTCAATAAGGAAAGCTATTCCACAGGCAAAAAGCCAGTCCATCACTACTATAAATAGTGTGTATTGCTTGCTTGCGTTCGCTGGCTGTGAACTCCAGCGAGAAGTCCTGTATGTCGGATGGTGACATCCTGTTGCCAAACACCAGTGTGAGGTCATACAGGACTGAGGTTTGCGTGAGTA
Organism: Cepaea nemoralis; assembly: GCA_014155875.1. Classification (NCBI taxonomy): domain Eukaryota; kingdom Metazoa; phylum Mollusca; class Gastropoda; order Stylommatophora; family Helicidae; genus Cepaea; species Cepaea nemoralis. The sequence goes on from JACEFZ010028085.1 coordinate 614,259, forward strand.
TCCGTTGTTCCCATGTCTGGCTTATTGGTGTGCAGACTGGTGGTTCCTCGCCGTGCAGGCAGACACTCTCCGACTTCGGAGGAATCAGCGATCCTATTGACGTTAGCCAGGACCAGGGAGTGACCTGATTCCCAGGACGCGTGACTAGGATGTGTCAGTAGGTCTTGACCAGTATAGAACCTGGGCCCTAGTGCCTTGGATAACACCTCTGCGTCCCAATAGTGTGTATGGCCTACGCTTGAGTTCAAAGCGAGCGAGCGGGAAAAAATGTGGGTCATTCTCAAGGAAAAACGCATGATGAACAAATGACATTGAGTTTCAAATCGTCCGAAAATATCATTGGAATATATGCCGCCAGCCATCTGGCAATACCGATAAACCTTCACCAAATAACACTATACGGGCAGACATCTCGCGATCTTGAGCGACCTTCATTGTATAAACATATGCAGACTGACATCTTGATTGATTGATTGATTGATTTAGGAACCGACATCACAGCATTCGGGACATTCCCATAAGCGCTCCGTCCCCATCCTCAGCAGCCAGCGAAGAGTTCCAACACTAATAGTTCCAGTAGCAATCTGATTATATGTCCGTCTCGCTTTTCCTCTGAGCGTCGATAGTCGACCAGATCCCCTCGTCAGACCTCGCTGCCTCAATCTTACCAGACTATGGTGATCCATTTGCTCCTCCGAGGTGTACACGTGCTCCCACAAGGCCGCAACCACGTCTGTTTTGTCATGCATCAATACTCCACCAAGTTTTGCCAAGCCAGCCAATCTGTCCGCCTGTTCATTCCCCAGCACACCGCCATGCCCAGGAGAAAAGATCCAGATGATGCTTGCTACCCGTGACCTCCGAAGCGAAGGAAGCCACTCTGCACGAAGCTTGCCTGTTCTCACCCTCCTCAGCATGCTTTCTGAGTCAGTTAAATCACAATGTGTGTATGTATCGTGTTTCTATCCAGCGTAAAGATGCACTGACCGCACCACCTCCATTCTTAAGCTAGATGTTGTGTTATCATACGCCAGGGTCTCCTGCACCAAATGCCGACCATTAGCTTTTGCCAAGAACCCCCAGGCACTTCTCCTACCTCTCAACACCGACCCATCCGTGTAGATAATCACATCACCCGGGCTAGAATTATCCTGAATTAGTTGCTGAATTTCCACTTCTGTGGCCCCTGCTGGCCACTCCCTGCACTCCCCGGCTCAATGTGATTATAACTCTGCACAAGTCTGACTGCTCGGCTGGCACTCTGACCCACTCCTTTCCTCGCCTGATGTTCTCCAAGATGCACACCTGTCTGATCGTATCCTCCGCCTGAGCCATCCATGATTTCCCTCTTATCAGTCTCTGACCCTTAACTACGTCCAGCGCCTCATGCAACGGGTGATCTGTGTCTGCAGCTACTCTGACATCTTGAGATCTTAAGCAACCTTCACTGAATAAAAATATGCCCAACGACATCTCGACCTATTAAACAATCTTCGCAGTTCTCTCCGGGTCTGATCTCTTCCTGATCAGTTCTTTGTCCGCTCTCAACTTCTGTCTCCTTCCTCTCTTGTTTTTATCCCGTCTCCTTCTTCTGTCGTCAACTCTTGTCATTCTTAGTGACAAAGTCAAAATTCTCTACGCAAAAATGATATTTCTTTTTTAGTGCATTCTGGTACAAAAAGGGGATTTTCCTATGGGTGTCGTCTGTCACCCTGGAGGCCCGAACGTAAATCTGCACGTCTTCACTTGCTACCTGTAAATTCATCTCTCTTTCCTTAACCCACAGCCAGGACAGTACGACCTGAGTACATCGCTCCTCCATACCCAACCTATTCTGTTACAGATTGACTGAGACGGTGACATGGAGGAATATCATCAACAGAGTTGATCTAGAACACAAGGGACCGAGGTATGTGGAGAGACACGAACGCCTACGTCAACTGATATGGCACATGATGATGATGTAACAAGTCCAGAAACGTCACACTTGTTGTCGGATATAATAACCCCACATGCCATGTCATGTTACAGTAATCATTTTATGTTCCTCACTTTCAGGTTGGTGGGGATGCACAATATGCCATGCTGAAGGAGAACAAATTTCGATACGACACCTCCATGGTTACCGGCAATCTATACACTAACAACAAAAGACCAATTTGGCCATTCACATTGGACACGCCCCCTGACAGTTCTACTTGCAGCCTGACACCGTGCCCAACCCGTTCCTACCCAGGATTGTGGGAGGTGCCACTAATCAGGTGGTACGGTTCCAACAAGATGGCCTGTGCTATGCCAGATGCATGCACCATTGGTAAGATAGATAAATATGCTGTATTTCAGTATTACGACTTGGGTCATTGAAGTGTTCGCTGTGAATAAGATGATTATGTTTCTAACAAAACGGCATATACCACGGCAGATGCTTACACAACTAGCCGGGTGGAGAAACAAAGCTGTATTTCAGAGCCAGATTTGGGTCTGTCAGAATAAGTATACTGATCTTTTAGTTTCTTCAAAAAATGAATTACTCACCGTAACATGGAAATCAATGCCGATATAATGAAGTTTATGAGGCAATTTATTTATCATGATGCTTTTTCTGCCAATTAACTAATGAAAGAAGTGTGGGATTTAGCCATGTTAGTGCATGCTATTTGTGTTTCTATAAGTCTTAATATACGACTACCACCCACTTCCCTGTCACGTGCCGCACTTCACTCGCATAACAATCTGCGGAAATTTGTCTCTATTAAAAACAAGACATTTTTCCTCTTTGGTCTCATATGTAAATTATCTATCACATTTTGAATCTGCCTATGCTGTGGTCTTCCTATACAACATAGCAGAATTTTAATATTAAATATTTGAACGATTTGTTTCTTCTAAATTTTATTAGGAAACAATGTACAAAGGAAACACTACAAAATATAACCAGGAGAAAACGAAACAGTTTATGACAGTTACTGGATATCATTACTGACTTCCCATTTAAACACAGTTCTTGTTTTGTGGTTTACTTGTCCTATACAGGACGTTGCGGCCAACCCCAACCCCAGGTTGACATTCTAGGCAATTTTACGTTCAGTAGTTTGGCATTGCTTTCTGAATGAGAAGTTAACTTTTGATTCCAACTGACCAATGTAGGGAATAAACCTTTACCTCGCCATCAGCGCAACGGAAGTTTAAAAGCTAGAGTGCTGTTATTCTTTCCGTCACGTCGGCTGCTGACTTCCCATTACCGGCCCTGGTGTAGAGCTCTCCCGGGTTCCAAGGTCGACACAGCCTAAAATGGGTGCCAGGATATGTGTTGGGAAGTAAAGGCGGCCGGCATGATACTGAGCACATCACCCACAGAGTGCCCAATGCACCTTAAGACATGTAAATAGGTCCTTTACTTGCATACACATACAGCCTGATGGTCGTGCTTCTAAAACCATGCATCTCTCTACATTACAGGTTTAGGAATTCAAGGCACTCAGAAGTTTCTGGAGGACAACTTCAAGAGACACTACACAACAAACAGAGCTCCATTTGGCATCTTCATTCACGCTACCTGGTTCGGAAGGAAAGACGGCAATTTCCAAGGATTGATAGAGTTCTTAAGATCGTTAGCGGACAAAGAGGATGTCTGGGTTTGTGACCGTGAATAAGCGCTGGACTGGATTCAACATCCAGTTAGGTTATCGGCCCTGAACACCATACAAAGTTGGGCTTGTTAAAACTAACAACGGGAACATAGACTCCAAAGAAAGTGGTTGATATCTTGTGCCATGTTGTCTAAATGCGACATTTATATTTTGTTTTAAAATATGTATAACTTCTGAAAGTGCTATTGTTATGTGGTTGACAAAGCCGAATATTGAGTTGCTGATTTGGGAGGTGGTTGGGGGGGGGGGGGGGGGATTGATATGAAGTTGAGAAATTAACGGTGTCGTTTTCAAGCTCAGAAAGTGTGCGCTTTTCGATCTCAACTTAGGGGTGAGAATTCTTTCATGGATCAGTTAGATAGTTAGTTAGTTAGTCAGTTAGTTAGTCGACAGATCATCCTCATTGCACATCGATCCATTCAGTCCATAAGTGCTCGGATCCCCTCCTCAGTAAATCCCGCAGCGAGTGGCGGCTACCGACACCCGTTCTGTTTTGATTTATTAATCTTTGACTTCCTGCATGGTGTTCTTGTTTGGCCACACCTCTTTTAACTTTTTGTTCTCGCAGTCTGACCATGGTTGTAGATTCACTGTTTCACAGTCATCACTTGGTTCTAGCAAACGACTTACTTCTCGTAGTGCATTCTGTATATCAGTCTGGTCCATGTCTCCTCCGCCCTCCACAGTAGCCTAACCTGCAGGCCTGCTCATTTCTACGAATCGCTGGTATCTAATGACAGCACACGGGCTGTTTATCTCTCGGGTATGTGAGATTGGATACCTAGCCATCTAGGATAAAGGTTAAAAAAGGAGAGGCCCCACGTGCAAACTGTAAGCGTTAAAAGTCCCACGGCAACTAGAAATCGCAAAGAGTAGGCCGTATGATCACTGTCTTGACAAAATCGTTAAGAAAGAAAACTTACCCACCGGTGGATTGAGTACGTTACCTTGGAGAGAATCCTCCTAGAAGAAGCAAAAAATTGCACAAATGAATGCCGAAGTCGGACCTGCTGACCCTTGAGAGCATACGTAGGTGTGACGCACTCACCTCGAATGAGGAACGACGAAGAAGAGGTTGATTGGTTGATTGGTTAGAGGTAAAACCTAAGGAAGACTGAGTCTTAGCTCTGAAGTCCGAAGTATTAGAGTCCAGGCTGTCTGAGCATCATGGGAAAGGCTTGTAGCTATCGGAGAGAGGTTGGTGTGGAGACTGCTCCCTCAAATCCCGTACCACAGAGCCATCTTCACGAAGTCTGGAGCAGCGATCGCCTTACCGTCTCCAAGCAAAACAATCAGCGGGGTGTGCAAGAGCGGTGCTGGAACTTCACGACTGCGGAGGGACATATTTGATGAAACCAGGTCAAGATTTAACACAACACACTTAGGTCCTGGATGGTGGTGATTCCTCTATTGGGTCAAGGTTGTCTCATCGACAACAGACTCCATCCCAGTACCCAGAGGCAGCATCCAGTTGCCCCTGTTGGTGTGACAATCTTTGATGGATTTAGACAGGTGAGGCCATGAACTATAAACAGAGCTCGAAGGTGCCTTCATCGAAGTTACTTAAATGCTATTTGCTAAATTGATTCAGCCTCCCCCCTCTCCCCATCCCCCTCAAGCAATTCCACACACACACACTCTTCTTGTTTCTGTGTTCTTTCTCTGATGTCTAATGTAAACTCAGATATAAACGGTACAGTCCGCCTGTCTGCCCACCCCATCCTATCACACAATCACGCATGCAAGCAGTCATATTATAAATACATACATACCAAATATATCACTCAAGCACATACACAAGCGCGTATAACTTTTACATGTTCTCCGTTATTTCTTTTTCTCCGCATTTGATTTTTCGACATGTTTAAAGGCCCTGGCGTATTGTAAGATCCTATGTTATAGCTTACTTATTTATCTTGTACCTAAATCGGACACTGAATATAACAATCATCAGCATCACGTGCCATGCCGATAAGCATGGGAGGTCATGTTTCGCCAACTCGCACTATCACCAGAGTCGTGGATCAGCTCCGTATTCTTGACTCGACCATGCCAGATATAGCAATAATATAATATTAAATATAATCCCATGTAGAATAAAGTAGGGGCGTAAACTAAACATTTATATAGTAAATCAACCCAAGGTTTCGCTCACTTCCTGCACATTCTCAACAACTCAGAACTGCTTCGGCTAGCAATTAATGTTGCATGCAAATTCGTTACATCGAGCACTTAACGTTGATCCCAAGAGGTAAATAGTTACAGAAGTCGAGTTTCTCTGCACGGAGCATATTGAACACTCTATAGGTCCATTCTCTGGACCCCCAAAGGGTCAACATGATACAGCTAGTCGAAGACACGGCCTCTCGTCTCAAGGACAGACTGGACCTCCAATGTAGATCGATCTCTAATGCCACAAGAGTTGCATAGTATACAGCTGGAATCTAACACTCTATAATATTATACATCGTTATTAAAAAATATAAAAGAACTATTCTGTTAATAAAGTCACACAGAAAGGAAATGAAATGACAAACAAACAAGTAATACACAAACCGACAAAAGAAAAGGAAATTTCTTAATGAGATTAATGCTCGATAGATACAATATGGAAGCACCCGCTTGAAAACCATGCTTGAGCGAACAATGTCATTTAAACAAAGGACGCTGGAACGTCAACTGCTGCTCCCCGCGTCGCTTGAAAGGCAAAAGTGGAAGATTATGATGATGATGGAACAACGTTCAAGAGGGAGTTATGAAAAGTTAACTAGGAATAGGACGTGAGACTGTAGTACCATAGAGAGAAACAACATACTGGAGATTCATTGCAACCGCCCCTCGATGACAAAATGGCAACGCATCTGATCAGCCGAAATAGGGAAGTGGATAGACAGTTGTAGTCAGTTATAAGTATTGAAATTAACTTTATGGTTCAATTGAAGAATATATCAATACTTAGCCTTAATTTCATAAATGTTTTTATGTTGTAAGTACCTCAATGCTTTTCCAACTTTCAGTATTAATGTACTCTCGTCAGTGTACATACTATACTTTTAATAAACGAGTTTTCAAAGGAAAAATGTATTTTGTGCAAAAACGTAAATCCATCATGTGTTAAAACTGTTTTTGTGTGTGTTAAATATTAACTTGATGTTGTGTAACTTTTCCAATTTCCTATCACGTTTAAGGGTATTTTTTGGGGGGTGGTGGAGGGAAGAGAGAGGGGTGTGAAGGATAGTTTGTCAAGAACTAGCTGCTTCGGGCCAAATGTCAAAAGACTATCTTAAAACAGTGGTGCCAAATGGCGACAGACTATTTTCAAAGTGTGATATCAAATGTCGTCAAACTATGTTCAAACTGAGATATATATCAAATGTCGTCAACATCTTCAAGCGGTCATATTTGTTCTCTAAGACTATCAGCTCGGTATTATTTCCGAGTCCAAATTATAAAAGCAATGCTCGTCGTCTGCCAAGTGAGGGAAAGACTGGCCATCTATTCTTCCGTGTACTCATGTCAAGAAATGTGACGCCCTATCATCATCATCATCATCATACCCATCATCATCATCATCATCATCATCATCATCATCATCATCATCATCATCATCATCATCAAAATCATCATCATGTGCCATGCTGATAAGCGTGAGCGGTCATTTCTCGCCATCTCACTCCATCATCAGAGTCGTGAATCAGCTCAGTATTCTTGTCTCGACCATGCCACGTTAAATCACAGACCCATAACTGAAAACTGCTTCTCTACACATTTATTTGTATTTATTTCAAATGCCAGAAGAAATAAGTAACATTAAGTTATGTATATGGAGAATGAATAGTAAATATTTATAAATTTGGAATAAAGAAATGTCTACATCTAGATATTCAGTTCATTATGAAATAAACCCCTCTCTCATACACGCAGTGTTCTGAGACTAGAGAGAAAACTACATAAGATAGCCTAACAACAGTTTGATAGCAATAGACAAAAGAAGACCTGAAATGGACACGGGTATAACTAACCTGTCATGCAGTTACTTTATGGCCCTACGAACATTTTCAACTGTCATGGTGTATTTTATAAGTTCAAAGAGTTGATGAGGAGTGCTACGTTATCAGCGTAAACAAATTGTACCACCGTAGTTATGAACTGCCAATTTCTGCAAGTCCTTGAAGCTAGCCGCAAGGGAGGTAACTGCAATAAATGAACTAGCACTCAAAAGAATTATTAAACGAAATAATAATCCGTTTGAGTATGATTAGCTTATTATGTCCACTGGTGGGCACATTTGTGTAGTTGATAGGAAGCTACAATGATCATGTTATGAGCGCGGTCCGACAAGGGTTCGACTCCCACCAACAGAGGGAACGACTGGCCATGTATTCCACCACGCATTCACGCCTACAATATGTAATGACCCTATTACAGCACAGACTCATTGCAGGTTCCTGCTTCAAGGCGGGCTTTTATATGTATTAATAATATTTCCACTGCAGCAGTTTCCCTTCCTGGGCTAATTTAGTAAGAAATAATGTTTTGTGTGGAGCTGAAATAAAAGGCTTGCTCGCTGTAGCCAAAACAAGCATCGTGGGAGATAATTTCAAGATAAAAACATTCCTAACATCAAGGGACATCAATATAGAGTTGCAGGAAAGATAAATCGCTACCACATAATTGACCTGTAGCACTGTGCGGCTATGAAACATGGACTATCTAATAACAAGATTAAAAGAACGTGGAAGCTTTTGAGATGTATTTGTTTAGAAAAAGAAGGATAGAAGAAAAGATCAAATTCTTAAAGACATTAGCTAAATCGCACATTGCAACAAAAAAAAAAAAAAAAATAGATATGAGACAAGGAGGGTTACTTTTAAAACATTGGAGGGCAAGATCTAGAGGAGTTGAGTTGAGTTGAGTTGAGCTGAGTCAAGAACCGACATCACTGCACTCAGGACATTCCCATACGTGCTCCGTTCCCTCGTTCAACAGCCAGCGAAGAGTAATACTACTAATCGTTCCCACCGCCATCTGATTAAAAGTTCTCCTGGTCTCCCCTCTCAGTTTTGAGATTCTTCCAGAATCCCTGCCGATCCCCAGCAATCTCATCCTTTCCACATACGGGTTCTCAATCTGTTCCTCCGCCTTCTCCATCTGGTCCCACAAGCGCACGACCACCCCACTCCCCTTGTCCATAGGCAATATACCACCAAGAGGTGCATTCCCTGCTAGCCTATCAGCCTGTTCATTCCCCCGTACACCCGCATGGCCAGGGCAAAATATCCATACAATTCTCACGATCTGTGACCTCTGAAGCGACGAGAGCCATTCCACACGAAACATTCCTTTCTCCACCTTGCTAAGCATACTCCTTGAATCCGTAAATGAATACAACGTGTGTTGCAGTGGTCTCATCTAGCCACCGGAATGCCGCTGCTACTTGCCTCTAGAGGAGAAGCAGCCGAATACGCACACACAAAAACTACATCACACAGGCGTGCACGAAACAATTATACCACACTGGTGTACAAGAAACAATTACATCACACAGGTTTGCAAGAAACAATTACATCACACAGGTTTGCAAGAAACAATAACATCACACAGGTCTGCCAGAAACAATTACATCACACAGGTGTGCAAGAAACAATTACATCACTCAAGCTTGCTAGGTACAACTACACCAGGCCCCTCTGCCGTGCGTCCACCTTGACGAGGTAGAGGGGCTTGCGCGTTCCAATGACCCCAAGAGCTATGCCGACGGTAGCACTGCTACTGGTAGGGTCACCCATGTCGGACAGGTCAAGGGAGAGGGACCAGACAAAGTGACGCACAAACCTGCTGCCTTGTAGGTAGACTGGGGACAGTCAAAGGCTAGGGAAAGCATCCCGAAAAGTGCTTGTCGAAATCGGATGTACTGAGCCACAAGCTTGACAAAGAAGTGCAACGAAACTTTATCATTTCATGATGCCACAGATGAAAATTAATCGTTATGGTGCTAATCCCGTGAAGTCCCATCAGGCGGTGATAGTGCCGGGCCCCCTGCCTCGAGGGGGTCCACCCATGACTACTGGTGGTCACCTTCCCCTGTGCTGTGGAGTCAAGGCACAGAGGAGTAGGTTAAGAGCTATTGACCAAATACCAAGGACACTCAACATACTACAGTGGAATGCCGAAGGAGTTTATAACAAGAAAGAATCCCTGACACAGCGTCTTCATAAAGATAGAATAGATGTGGCATGCATTCAAGAGACACACCTCAATGCCAATCGCAAATTTTCAGTCAGAGGATATCAGGCCACACGTTTCGACCGCGAAGGACATAAAGGAGGAGTTCTAATACTTACACGAAATACAATACCTTGCAGCGAAGTATCTGTGATCTCTGACAACCAAACAGAAATTATAGGTGTTGATATAATGATAAAGGACGTGAAAATAAGAATCTACAATCTGTATAGCCCAGCAGATAAGGACCTTACACTCTCAAACATGAAAATAACTGACACAAACTGCATTATTGTCGGAGACTTTAATAGCCGTTCAGAAAATTGGGGATACCCAGATACTGACAAAAGAGGAGATGAATTGGAGGACTGGGAAATAGACTCAAATCTCCATCTACTCAACAAAGCGGATGACACACCAAGTTTCTACTCCAGAAGATGGCTTACCACTTCTACTCCAGACTTAGCTTTCTGCACAGGAGACATCCTCCACAAAATCGATCGCCATGTGCTGGACCAATTAGCAGGTAGTGACCACAGACCAATCAAGCTTGTAATGAATATGGAGTATGTTCCACAGGAGCAAAAGCCCTTGCCCCGCTGGAATTACAAACGAGCAGATTGGGACAGATTTGCCATACTAACAGACAAATATTGTGAAAACATAAATACACGATATGGCAACATAAAGCAAATGGTGGAAATTCTAAACAGAGCGATAATACAGGCAGCCACTGAGTCCATTCCTAGAGGAGCGAGGAAAAATTACAAACCATACTGGACTGAAGAACTACAAAGTTTGGAGGACAAAGTTGAAGATGCCAGGAAGACAGCAGAGAGAGAACAAACAATTGAAGCGAATATCTCTCTCAAAGCCATCTCAGCAAAATATAAAAGAACAGTAAATCAAACAACAAGAGATTGTTGGAGGGAAAAAACAGAAAACCTGAATTTTGACAGGGATGGAAACAAACTATGGAAACTAGTGAAAGCCATGAACAATGAAGGACCTAGAAACAAACAAATAACAATTAAACAAGGAAATGCCTTGCTTACAGGAAAAAAGGCTGCAAATGCACTAATGGAACACTATGCAAATGCAAACCACATTGATATTACAACTGAACAGAAGGAAAGCAATCAAAGACAAACAGATACATCATAGATATACAGAGACAGCAGCAGAATATATGATGGCAAATCTAACAATGGAAGAAATGGAACAGGCAATGAATACCCTAAAAAAGAAGAAATCACCAGGAAAGGATGGAATCACAAATGAAATGCTAATAGGACTAGGCAACAAGGCAAAAAAGAAACTACTAGCAGTCCTAAATAACAGCTGGAAGAGAGGAATAGTCCCACAGGCATGGAAGGAAGCTATACTAATACCAGTCCCAAGAAAGGAAAAGACCTGGAAGAACCAAATGGCTATCGACACTATCAGTCTACTTAGCTGTGAAGGAAAATTAATGGAACGCATTATCAATGGCAGGCTAAACATGGCATCTGGAAGAAAACAAACTCTTAACACCACACCAAGCAGGATTAAGAAAGTACAGATCCACTGAAGATCAAATAACCTATATAGCTCAGGAAATAGAGGAGTGCCTTCCAAGAGAAAAAGCACACACTAGCAGTCTGGATAGATTTAGAAAAAGCATTTGATAAGTATGGAAGGAAGGACTGAAAGTAAAACTGCAGAAACATGCATGTTTGTGGAAAAATGTACAAATGGATCAGCCACTACCTTGAGAACAGAACTGCCAGGACAAAAGTACAAGGACAAACAAGCAAAATGATGCTGCTGGAGCAAGTGTCCCCCAAGGAGGAGTTCTTTCACCAACATTATTCCTAGCATATATAAATGACATCACAGAAAATTTTCCAGCCAGAGTACACACATCCTCCTTTGCAGATGACCTAGCCATATGGACATCTGAAGAATATATTAGTACAGCTAACAGCAGAATACAGCAAGCCTTATTAGCGCTAGAGGACTGGTCAAAATCATGGCTAGTGAAGATAAGTGAGGAGAAAACAAACATGCACGGTGTTCTCCCTCTCAAATAAAACTCAGCAACCTAAGCTGGTAATTGAAATGGAAAAATATTGCGCCATGAGAAAATCCAAAACTATCTAGGAGTCACCTTTGATCGTCGCCTGACATGGAAAGACACAGGTTGAGAAAATCGAACAAGAGGAAGGCAGAGAATGGCAATCATGAAAAAGCTTGCTGGTACAACGTGGGGAGCAGATGAGAAAGTTCTCAAAGAAGTTATATACTGGACGGGTGAGGCCAGTACTGGAATATGGCATTGCAGCTGGGCAACAGCAGCTAAGTCAAACTTAACAAATAAGTAGAGTCCAAAACCAAGGAATGCGAATCATAACTGGAAGCCTGAAGACAACGCCTATTAATGAACTAGAAAAGATCACTTGTTTACAACCAATGCAGGATAGAAAGAGATAGCAGAGCCCAGCAACAAGCAGAAAAATTTAGAAGATTGACAGACCACCCTATGTACAACAGATTTAATGGTTTTGGAAAGGGAAGACTGAAGCGTAGCAACTTTGTAGAAACTGCAAAACGAAGGATTAGGGCAGATCCTATACTTAACATATCAACAGTCAAGCCCATACACAATGCACACAAGTTCCCAGCTTGGAGACAGCAGCAACTGCCTGAGATGATAGAAAACATTCCTGGTATTGAGAAAAAGAACACTCAGCATGAAACCGAAAGAAGAGAAATAACCCTAAACTACATAAAAGAACATTACCCAAGCAGGAGTTGGACCCATGCATATACAGATGGATCAGCCAAATATTCAATAGAGAATGGAGGAGGAGGAATTCTCCTAAATTTAAAAAATGGAGTGAAAAAAAACACATTCAATGGCAACTGGAAAATTTTCAAGTAACTTCAAAGCGGAGGTAGAGGCTTTGAAAACTGCAGCAGAAATGCTCCTGATGGAGGAAAATAAAGAGAAGCAAATAGCTATCTTCACAGATGCAAAGTCAGTTGTCTCAATACTGAAGAGCAATAACAGCACAGAACTAACTGACCTAAGAGCAGCACTCCATGGTCTATGCCAGAATCCAAAAAAGTTGTAATACAGTGGATCCCATCACATTGCAGTATACTGGAAACGAAGAGGCTGACAGACTGGCAAAAGAGGGCGGACGACTACCACAGCCTGACATAGACATAACCTATAATGAGGCAAAGAGGTTGATAAAAAGCACTTATAGAACCAAATGGGAATCAGAGCATCCAGGCCATCAGAAGGATGATGCATATTATAAACTCGACCGAAGAGAACAAGTAGCAATCTTCAGACTTCGCACAGGACATAACAGGCTGAAATACCACTTGTTCAATAAACTAAAGATAGGAGATACCGATGAATGTAATTGTAGAACTGGAAAAATGACAGCAAAACATTTGCTGCAGGATTGCCCAACGTATGCAGAACAGAGAAAGATATTTTGGCCCACACCTGCTTCATTTGAGGACAAGCTCTATGGAGATATCAACAAGCTCAAGTTGACCGCAGCTTACTTTAACTGCATACAGGTTGACATTTAAAGGTGCATGAAGACCCAGAGGCATGAAATGGAATATTGCTTGGATAGCAAATCCATTAAGTGGAAAGTCCAAATCGAAAGCTTGCTGTGTGGGCTTCAAAAAGGTGGAAAAGTGTTCTAGTGGCACGAAATGGAATATTGCTTGGATAGCAAATCCATTACGTGGAAAGTCCGAATCAAAAGCCCATTGTGTGGGCTTCATAAAAGGTGGAAAAGTGTCCTAGTGGCATGAAATGGAATATTGCTTGGATAGCATGAACGGAAGGCCCAATATACGGAAGTGAGGCTAAGCAGCCATGTGCAGGACGTGACGATTCCTTGGGTGAGCCCAGTACCAGAGCGCTATGTGTCGGCTCTGCAAGTGTGGAAGCCTCCTTGGATGGCGGGGAATGCCCATGGTCTGCCCCTGCCTTCCCTTGAGGGCTGACCAGGATCTTTGGCTGTTCTATATGGACCAGCTGGGATGGGGGATAACACCACAACAGTGAGAGTCAAACGTCCTAAGAAACCCCCGGGAAGGTTAACCCGGTCAACAAATGCCCGCAGAAGTCGGATGTGTCTGCCTAACGGCGCAAGAACGCAGCTCTGCTGTAAACAGGCACAACGCAATCACATCCGAAAAAAAAAAACTCCGGATGAACGAAGAAGAAGAAGAAGAACTACACCAGGCAGGCGTGCAATGTACAAATGCATTATCTAGACGAGCAAGAAATAAGTACAACACACGGCGAGCAAAAACCAATTACATCACACAAGCGTGCAAGAAACAATTACATCATACAGGCGTGTAAGACGCAACGTTATGCAGGCTTGTGATAAACAACTACATCATTCAAGCATGCAACGATGTGGGGGTTCAGATTTACAATGGGCTAGGGAGTTACCGAGAACAAGGGACATTAAAGTGACATGAGGAAACAATAACACAAGTCCCAGGACTGACTAATCTGATGATACTCTCTTAATGTATGTTTATTGTCGTCATCATCTTCCACTTTCACCACCAAGCGACGTGGGTATACAGACGTATATGTCGTATTTCATGGAAACAAAAACAATCAAATGCAGAGGTTCTAGAAAAACTGACAATGAAGAGAGAGTTGATGAAAGAAATAAAGAGGAAGCAAGAGAAATATTTCGGTCACATTAAAAGACATGATACACTTATAAAAACCATACTGGAAAGCAAGGTTGAGGGCAAGCGAGCAAGTGGGATGATAACGTGAAGAGATGGACAAACATCCTGCTGAGGGATTGTACAGTAAGGGCGAGAGACAGACAGTGTTGGAGATCCATTGCAGCCAACCTTCATTGTGGAGACGGCACCTAATTGATTGACGTGGGGATGAATAGTTGACGGTTTAGCTGCCTATGCGTGGCTTTGCGGGTAGTGTCATTACGTGTAACTGTACAATATCTTTGATCGCGTCAATCCATTCTCGTCTCGGGCACCCTCTTGTTCTCACATCTGATTTTCTTTAGTGTAGCGCTAGTGCTGGAAACTTGGAAACTGGTGGTATTGCAAATGTCAGTCGATATATATATATATATATATATATATATATATATATATATATATATATATATATATCCTTTACAGGACATCGCTGTCAACACCAGCATCTTTCAGCTGTATGTTGATCTCTTGGCAAGATTACGCTAAGTAGTTTGCCATTGCTTTCTGAGCGGCCGGCTCACATACCCTGTAAGTTACCGATGCGATTCGAACCACTGCTGATGGCACCTTGCCGTCTTGACAGACGATAGTTTGTTACATTGTGCTTCAAAAAGGCTAAATAACTACAACCCATGGCGGTGGCGAATGTGACTGATAAGTCCAATACGCGCTGTAAATGGTGGACGAACGTCCACAGTGGATGCATGTGAACACATTGTCATTTTCACCATCACGCACCATCTTACGTCTCACAGGCTCGGTGTATGACTTATCTGCAATAATTTTCTCCTTTGTCTTTATTCCATTTCTGATATTTGCCCTCAGTGCAACACGTTCAGCGGCGACTTGCTCCCAATCTGCATTATCAATGCCTGTATCAATCATGTCCCGCTTACACACACTTTGTATCGTAGTAGAGACCGACCTTGAGATCTCCTATCTACATGTAATTCACTAAAAATGATGTCCTTTGGTATTCTACCATCATCCATCCTCCTAAGATCTCCTATCCACCTAAGTCTACGAAGACTGAGCATGGAATAAAACGTCACACAACCTGATCTTTCCAATACTTCAGTATTTGTGATTTTGTCTTGCCACTTAATACCAAGAATTCTTCGCAGACACCGCATATGAAAGCTGTTTAAATGTTTCTCTTGGTGTGAGTAAACCGCCATCTGAGGGTATATACCACCATTCTGATCACGAAAGGCATATTTCAGTAGAAGTGAAAAGTATATTCCAAAGACGGTGGGAGCTAGTACACAACCATGCTTAACTCCACTTTTGATTTCACTCTTCTGAGGTTGCATCATCAAATTTGATTATACCAGTCATGCCTATGTGGAACGATCCCACAATGGAAAGAAGAGTTGGTGGGAAGCCAATATTTTTTAGTGCCTTGAACAGACCCTCACGACTGACCAAATCAAATGCCTTTGCGAGGTCGATGAAGGCAATAAACAGTGGTTGATTCTGTTCAAGGCATTTTTCTTGCATTTGTCGCAATGAGAATATCACACCAGTGGTAGACCGGTTCTGTCGGAAGCCACACTGTGATTCGGGTTAGTCTTGATCTCTCAGGACTTGAAGTCTGCACAGAACAATTCTGGCAAATACTTTCCCAACAATACACAGAAGTGAGAAACCCCTATAGTTGTTGCAGTTGCTCCGATCGCCCTTGTTCTTGCACAATGTTATGAAGCTTGAGTCTTTGAAATACTGTGGGACTTGCCCTTCTCGCCAGCATAGCTCTATTAGCTGGTGGATCTATAGAGTGAGTGTGTCTTGCCCACTCCTGATAACCTCTATTGGAATCTCATCATTACCTGGAGCCTTGCCAGATGCAAGTTCATTTATAGCACACTTAACTTCTGTTATGGTGGGAAGTGTGTCCAGGTGGTCAAGAGTTGGCAGGGCCTCTATCGCAGTGAAGGCATCATCCACTAGTTTGGTCTCACTTGAGTAAAGCTTCATATAGTGCTCTACCCATCTGCTGTTTCTTATCAGTGATGATTTCTCCAGTCAAGGTTTTCAATGGTGCACTTCTTTTGATCACTGGACCACAGGCTTTCTTTATCCATTCATACATGCTTCTGATGATTCCCTTATCACATACATTTTGAATGGACTCATAACTTGATCCAATAGTCATTACACTCTGCCTGACAGCTTTTTGCACATCCCTCCTAGCTTGCCTTAGCTCACTGAGAGTGTTACGCGTTGTTCTTGTTTCTTGAGAGAGCTATCTTCTTTTTAACAATCAAGGGCAATGTCCTGTAAAAGACATGAAAGCCCATTTTTTTGTATGAAAAAAAAAAAAATAAAAAAGAATAAATCAAAGTCAAAGATGTCTTTTTACAGTTGTGATTTATTTTCCGCCACACCGCAGGCATGCATTCTTGATGAAGCTAAACAGCATTGCATATACTATGACTTAAAGCACAGTGTACGTTATTTAAGTAGAGCAGAACTGATCTCGTGACCAGACTTGTCTTTCTGTAGCTGCCGCTATGTTATCACACTAGCATGTATGCCCCAAACACTTTCAACAAGCAGAACAATCAAGAAATTTATTCCCACCAGCATAACTGTCAAATGACATAGTAAACTCATTTCCACCATCCCAAATCCAGCTTCATATTAATGCAGATCGTTTTCCAAAAGACTATTAAAACTCCTTCTCACTGTCTGAAATTAAGAATCCAGATTACTGGTTAATGTAATCGTTTACTTGTTGAGATGGCACACTATTAACAATGGAAATTTTGCTCGTGCTTTGGATGCAGTTAATCTCCACGAAAAAAAAATAAATAGTTTTCCCAGATTTGGTTAAATCATGGTAATTAATCTGCAATGCATACATTCCCTGGTAAAAGTTCGAGCTTGATAGGATAAAACAAGGGAGCAAACAAAATGGGCTGATGGAGCTCATTAACTATGGAAGGAAATCCATCTACACGAAGGACACAGAGAATGCCAAACCACTGCCTTGTGGAAGTTCCTGTATAAACAAAGACTAGGGCAACAAAACTCGACAGAAAATGTGGGCAGCAGAGCATATAAGCCCCAGGAAGGCAATCTGCCTATGGAAGAGGAATCTAGAAAAGACATCTCAACCAAGGAAGTTGGAAGATGTTTGCTTCATTGGCATGCGACGAGAAGAGGGCCATGTACACACTACAATGGATGCTTTGCACCATCCTGTTTGTGGAATAGGCAAACAAGAAAAGTTGGTCACAGAAGAATAAGAAGAAGCAGAGGAAGGTTTAATGTTGCTACAGTTGATGAATAGCCAAACAATAAAGGAAAATGGTGTGCAAAAAAGGAAAGGTTATGCTATGATAGATACAACCACATCTATCTTAACATACCGCTTTGTTTAATTTTATACAATCTAAAACAGTCCCCAAAGAAGACCAGATGTTGTTGCAGCTCACAGAAAGATTTCAGGCAGTGTAATTGAGTGAGATAAATAATATTTGAAAAATATCTTAACTCATTTTGCACCAGACCGTACATAGATTAGTTAATATATGAACATAACTTCTTTAGTCCTTATGTTTACCCATTCTGTCTTGGCTGTTACTTGAAATGTTTCTATCCTAATTATTGCTTTGATTCATTCAGCCCAAGACTGCATCTAACCTAGAGTGGTATCATTATAAAATAGCTATAGTCCAGAACAGAGAAGGTTACAATGCACAAAGAACATTCTGCATATGCAAGTATTCTGCTTCTCTATGCAAATGAAAGAGAATGGCTGACACACATTAGAGTATGGCAAACACAAGTCAAGGGGCATGAAAATAAGCTGACAATTCTGAAAAGTTGAGCTGAACAGGATACTCACCTATCTTGACTGCCATAATTGCTAACTGAGGAGAGGTCACAAATTGTCCAAATAAATGTGGAAAACAAGAATAACCCATCACAGAGCACAGTAGCTTAGAGGTGCAACGTCCACTTCTCACTTGAGCAGGCCTGATTTGATTCAGTGGGGATGGTATGGATTTTTAAAAACAAAATTAGAAAAAGATGGTATGTTTCGGGAAACTGTGGTAGATCAATGACCAGCATGTCTGCCTGTTGGCTTGGTAATCATGCGTTCAAATCCCCATGAGGTAGGGGATTTTAAAAATAGTAACCTGGTATGTCGGTCGACCCAGCTTCACATGGTTACAGGAAATGTTTAGGAAGTACAGTTGGCTTGCACAACAGTGTCCACATAACTCCCCGGCATGCAGCTGGTCTACAGAAATATATACTAGCACTACCAGTTGGTGGTCATGGGTTCGATCTCACAACTGAGGGAGAATACAAACACTTACATGGGCTTCCAGTCAACCCAGTCAAAATGTCTTGAGAAGGCAAGGTGAGCAGCATGATATTGATCACATGACTCTGGAGCACCGACTGGTCTATAAAATGTCATATTGATAACATGACTCCTTGGAGCACTGACTGGTCTATAAAATGTCATATTGATAACATGACTCTTGGAGCACTGACTGGTCTATAAAATGTCATATTGATAACATGACTCTTGGAGCACTGACTGGTCTATAAATGTCATATTGATCACATGACTCTTGGAGCACTGACTGGTCTATAAAAATGTCACATTGATCACATGACTCCTGGAGCACTGACTGGTCTATAAAATGTCACATTGATAACATGACTCCTGGAGCACTGACTGGTCTATAAAATGTCACATTGATCACATTACTCCTGGAGCACTGACTGGTCTATAAAATGTCACATTGATCACATTACTCCTGGAGCACTGACTGGTCTACAAATGTCACATTGATCACATTACTCCTGGAGCACTGACTGGTCTATACAATGTCACATTGATCACATTACTCCTGGAGCACTGACTGGTCTATACAATGTCACATTGATCACATTACTCCTGGAGCACTGACTGGTCTATACAATGTCTAGGAGAAGGGAAGGTTACCAGCATGATATTGATCACATTACTCCTGGAGCACCGACTAGTCTATAAAATATGAGTATAGCACCATTTGCCCAAACATTTAAAGATGCGTCAAATGACTCTTTATTTACATTACTATGTGCCCAATACACCCGAAGGTGGAAAAAAAGAAGACCGAGACATTCATGAAGATATCCATGTGCAATGACAGTAATCCACTTATGAATACCCAACCAGCACATCATCTTGCCAAGAATAATTTTGTGAGCAGGCCATACATCTGGAATGAACGTGTGACATGTTCAGAAACTGTATACCACTCTTTGGATTGAATAAATTGATGTGATACATGCAAATGTACGGAAGGGACTCGGTGAACATACATAATAATTTTGCAATGCAGTGACATTAATAAATGTTGAATGTCCTTTACAGGATGTTGCGATCTATCCCAGATTGATTTTCTAGGAAATTGTATGTTAAGTAGTTTGCCACTGCTTTCTTAATGAGAAGTCAATCTTTAAGTTGAACCCCCAATCCCGTCATCAGCGCACCAGAAGTTTAAGAGTGAGCATTCTTAACCTTTCAGCCATGTTGACCGCTAGTGACATAAGTAACTAAACACCATATACATATATTTTAGCAACATTTCTCAAAGTAATGAATTTCTGTTGTAGAAAATCAAACCAAAGACAAGCCATTTCTGATTAAGCAACACTGCAACAAAATCAAAGTCCAGAAGACTATGCAGTAAGCAACAATTAAATGAAGCCTAATAATGGCTTTAGTTTACCACACCAAAGCATAAATGGTCAAACACTCTTGTTTGAATTTAGCACACAAACAGTTTCTCAAAGTGATCTTGTCAAATAACTCCACTACTTTACATTGATTAAACTGTCTAAGTTCACATATACAATGACATGTTTGATAACAGAAATTATTAAATCAAGAAGTATCATAATAAAAAGGACAATTAAACATCAAAGGTTGGCAAGAACTGTTATGTGATTTTTAATCTTCAAGAGGAAATTAGTGTGTGACATCTATTGTGCCAGGTTGCCCATTGTCAGTAATATTTGTGTGAATTAAAACAGGTTAATATGGCTGGACTGTGTTGAAGTAATGGAATGGTGAACTTAACAGAATGAGAAAAGAGTAGATAACTTGATTTGCAATAAATAGCAATTTAATTTTTTTTCATTAAAAGAAAACTAACTAAACACTCCTTTTAAAACCCTCATTTAAAAAGAGAAACTCTCTACATCTCAAGGAATTGGGTATTATGACAATTAATTAGTCTGCAGAGAATATACAGGGAGCTCTCAACTCTCATAGCAGATTCTGCCAGACAGGTGTGAGATGTGAAGCACTTAGTATATATAGAAAGGTACATTAGTATGAGATGCTGTAACTGGTTCTTTTCCTTTTAATCTTAAATTTCTCCAAGTGAAAGCATCCAAGAAAATTAGAACTCAGAAAGGTGAACATAGACTACCAATGCAGCACACAGCAGGACATGACTAAACATTTGAAATAAATTATTTGCTTACTTATTTGTTTATTAGTTACGGACTACATCACGATTTTGCACGTCTACTGGACAATTAATTTTGAAAATAGTTAATAGTATAGAGACTAGATTGCATATTCCAACCTAAACTGATCTGTCTATCCAATTCCTCATACCAATACATTAATAAACAAAGTCATTCTTGTGGTTAATGAAATGTTAAACTTTCTCTTTTATACAATACAGTTTATTAATGCCTTATAGGTTACAAACTGACTTTACAATATTGATTTTCTGCTCAAAGTATATTATTTGAGACAAAATGGAATCATCTCCCTTTGAAGCACTCATGAGTAAATTAATTCAATACGATTATTTCATTTCTGATCAGTCTTGATTAGCGCACCCACCCAGCAACACCCTCTCTTCCCTCCATAACCCAGCGTATTTATTCCCCCAGTGAATCACAAATGTTAGTACCTATACTTTATATCTATAAAGTCTCTAAAACGACTTCACATATTTTCCATTGGTGTAATAGGTCTGTTTACTTAGAATCAGATAAAGTGTCTAGGTGAAACTAAATCATTCTGATTTATAGATAATCAGGCAGTGGATGGGTTAAAGCAGTTTAATTTACATATGATTTAGAACTGAATGCATTAAACTTCATTCAGTCTAACTTGCCACAAGAATAATTTAACTCCACATGAATTCTATATTCAAATTGATCATGTGAGCATACCATGACCTGCCAAATGGTGTAGCCATTTATGTACCTCCAGAGATCTTGGTCCCACGGATTCTAGATCAATTCTATTAATGTTATTCTTCCCTTATCACCATTTAGACCATCCAGCATCATTTCTCTTGGTCTGCCTCTGACTCTTCCACCGCTAATCTTTCCAGCCATTATAATAATTTCCTATACTTCTCTACTCATTAGATTATGACAGAACATTGTTTGCCTCTGACTCTGCAGCTGTTAATCTTTTCAGCCACTATGATAATTTTTTATACTTCTCATTAGATGATGACAGAACATTGTTTGCCTCTGACTCTGCAGCTGTTAATCTTTCCAGCCATTATGATAATTCCTTATGCTTCTCTCCTCATTAGATGATGACAGAACATTGTCTGCCTCTGTTTTACAAGGCACTATAATTTGTTCTATATGTTTAAATTACTCAGGCTAGTTTAAAAAAATAACATTCATCAAAGGTTGGTAAGTTAGGAGAAAATGTATTGTGTATGAGAATGTGTCTGATGTCATTGTTTGTTTGATTAATAACAACACACAAATGTGTATACAACAATGCATTAGTATGAGATATAAACTAAACTGATACATAAATTATATTTTAACTGCAGTTAGCTGTATAATATCAAATTCACAACAGTATGACAGCTATATATTTTTCTTCTTCTTAAAGACTACGATGTGTGGCATCAGTGATTATATCTTTCCACAGCCTTCTGTTGTCTGCATTGCCAATTCTTTCTGAAACTGAAGTTCTTCCATGCCACGAGGAGAAACTGTTCAGGTTCTCCCCCTGCCTCTCCTCCCCTTCAACTTTTTGCGACATCATACTCCAGCTTCCTCTTCTCAAGTCATGCCCAAAGAATGTTGACTATCTCTGTCTGATGCAAGTAACTAGTTCTCTTTGTGAGTTAACTTTTTTCAATAGATCTTCATTGATCTTTCTATCCATCCTCAGTGTTATCATTCCACTATATAACAAAATATATGCAGCTTCCACAAAGTTTTCACTTGTCTGTTAATTGTCCATGATAATTATATCTACAAGGACTGAATTTTAAAAGAACATTTAATAAATAAAAGACCAGATATATGTTTAAAAAAAATACATAGTTAACAACACAATAAATACAAATATACATATACTCCATCACCAAAACTTTCAATTGCTTAACATTTAGAACAAAACTAATTTCAATGCAAAAGAATTCTACAGTTTTTGTTTTATAAAACAGTATGTTAAAATAATGTATGCACAGATATATGAAGCTCAAGTATTAGTTTAGAGTCATAAACAAAGTTATTTATAAAATATTTGAAATCTAGAAGTATTCTATTTTTTCCGGTTCTTAAATAATTGAATTTTCAATACATATTTTAGCTACAAATGTTTGAAAAATTCTATTTGGTACCAATTAAACATTTAATTGAATGTGTAATATGCAAGTATGAACCTAAAGACAAGGAAAGAGGCATTCTCAAAACATTAACTTTTAGCTTATTTCACTGTCACAAATAGGCCAGAATTCAAAAATACAAATTCAATATTGTCACCTTATAGGCCAGAATACTTATACACATTCAATGTTACCATATAAGCAAGAATTCTCGTATTCAATGTTGTCACCATATAGGCTAAAATTCTCGTATTCAATGTTGTCACCATATAGGCTAAAATTCTCATATTCAATGTTGTCACCATATAGGCTAAAATTCTCAATTCAATGCTGTCACCATATAGGCTAGAATTCTCGTATCCAATGTTGTCTCCATATAGGCTAAAATTCTCATATTCAATGTTGTCACCATGTAGGCTAAATTCTCGTATTCAATGTTGTCACCATATAGGCTAAAATTCGTAATCAATGTTGTCACCATGTAGGCTAAAATTCTCGTATTCAATGTTGTCACCATATAGGCTAAAATTCTCATATTCAATGTTGTCACCATATAGGCTAAAAATTCTCATATTCAATGTTGTCCCATATAGGCTAAAATTCTCGTATTCAATGTTGTCACATATAGGCTAAAATTCTCATATTCAATGTTGTCACCATATTGGCTAGAATTCTCATATTCAATGTTGTCACCATATTGGCTAGAATTCTCGTATCCAATGTTGTCTCCATATAGGCTAAATTCTCATATTCAATGTACCATATAGGCTAAAATTCTCATATTCAATGTTGTCACCATATTGGCTACAATTCTCGTATTCAATGTTGTCACCATATTGGCTAGAATTCTCATATTCAATGTTGTCACCATATAGGCTAGTTTTCTCTTCTATGCATTCAATGTTTACCAAATAGGCCATAATTCTCTTATTCAATGATGTCACCATACAGGCCAGAATTCTTTCCTTCAATGTTCCTACCATATAAACCAGAATTCTCTGACTCAATGTCACCTTAAATGCCAGAAATACCTTATATGCATTCAGTGTTGTCATATATTGGCTAACATTTTCTTATAGACATTCAATGTTGTCATATGTTGGCCAGATTTCTCTTATACACATTCCATGTTGTCACTATATTAATACACCAGAATTCTCTAATAAACACTTATTGTTGTCATATGTTGACCAGATTTCTCTAGTGAAAAATTAATGAAGCTTCTGTAATTAAACATTTCACCTTTTACCTACAAAAGTCACTAAAATCAGCTATTGCATCAACATTTACACATATTGGCTAAGTTAAAGGTCTTATTTCATACAAACAGAAGTTAAAAATTTCATCTAACCATTTGAAAAAGCAAAGATTTTAAAGCAAAGATTTTTGGTACAAGCTTTACAATTGCACAAAACAAATATTACTATGTAAATTGCATGTGACATGAACAATCAAACTTGGGGAGGAAAAAAACCTGGGACATATTTTCTTTTAATATTTGAGGTTATTGTTTCAGCCAAAAAACTAAAATACATGTTTAAAATTGAATATTTCCAATAGTAAATCTCTATGTTATGTATATAGGCATAAAAATATAACTATTCCTCCATTTAACAATAAATCAATTTTAAAATACAAAAATAGAGATGGTTTAATACAAGAGAACTATCGCTACTTTCAATGTCAGTAAACTTTCTTAAATAATAGCACAAAACACACACAGGAAACTCTGATAAAGATAACTTGCCCGTTTAAGTTGTTTTATTTCTTGTTTTAAAACAAAGTAAAATTGTACCGCCCTTGTAAAGCTAATAGCTGTTATAAAAGTGATCTGACAGGAAGTATATACAAACAACGTATGTGACATTTCTTTTGATCAACACACACTAATTATAAATTAAACAATCACATACTCACTTACACATATATTACTATGGAAAACACAGAATTACATAAGAAGTAGAATAAAATATAGTTTAATTGTTAGTGTCAGGATTAAGATGCATAGAACATAAATATGTTTTAATGATCTGTATCAGGATATATGAAGACAATGAACATAAATGTTTTAATGGTTTGCAAAATAATCAAGATATAGAGACTTAAAACAACAATATTTTTCTGATCCCTATCAGGATCGAGATATGAAGATGTGGAAAAACAGATGTTGAAGGGTCTGTTACAGGATCTGGAGAGCTGTGGCCTCACAGTGGCTAACATGCTTGCCTGTTGCCCGATGGTCATATGTTTGAATTACTCCAGGGCAAGGATTTTGTAAAAATGAACCTAGCTCCTACTTTGAGTCCAACATCTAATATGGGCTTCAGGAAATGTTCTGGGAAGTCAAGCAGTCAGTATAATGCTGACATAATCACCCATCGAGTACCAGTTTGTCTGTAAAATGAGGCTAGCATAATGTACCAAACATACCTCAAGGTGGGAGGATTCCTTTACACATTCAGATCTGCAATGAACCCCTTTACTGTGTTCATAAACAAATTGTCAAATTCACCAACAAAGGCTAATGTTTATTTTAATTTCCTTTTTTCCCCGTACTATTCTCACTTTCACCCACTCTGCCTCAGTTATTGTCTGTAACTTGTCCTATCACAAGCATATATTATTCTAGCTTTTGCTGCTACAAACAATTGTTGTCGTAAGGTAACAACTCATGGTCAGGTGCAAATCCTATATCAGTACGAGGCCGTCATTGCAGAAACCAGAGTGATATTAATTACATCATTGAGGAAGGGCCGATTGATCTATACAATGCTGAGGCTACCACCATATACCCAATATTTCTCAGGCGTGGCTAAGGGTGCTTTTAAATGTGTGCTTTACATCACTGCAATATGCCAGTGACAAAACCATATGAAGTATCTGCTCCGTAATACATTTGGTGGTCATTCTTGTTGTGTATTATAAGTATATAATATATATATATATATATATATATATATATATATATATATATATATATATATATATATATATATATATATATAATTGTTTTCAGGCTTAAAATGTCAGAACTTGCTGTGGGTGGTTGAATGTACCCACAATAAAGCACCTAGTTTCACCAACAATCTGTTTTCTGATTGTTTCCCTTCCTGTTCTTTTTTCAAATGTTAGACACACGTCACTTCAAGACCTGTATTTATTGTTTAGATATTAAAAGAGAGTAAATCAACTTGTGTGTTCTTTAATTTGTACAATCTTTATTTGTTTCCTTTCATCGATTTTCATGACTAATTATTTTAATTAATTAAATAGTTTCAAATGTTAAGATTATGAGTAACTCTGCAAAGTCACACCTTTATACTTATATAGACTACTTGGGTTCAATTTCCTCTAACCCTCTTTTGTATGTGTGTGTGTGTGTTTGTGTGTGTGTGCAAAGTGATCCTGGAGGATATCACTATATTGTTTCTGATATTCTTACAAAGGTGGTGTATTTGTGTGCTCCTCAAATTTTGCAGAACCTAAGGACAATGAAAACAGCATCACAATTTTAGTTTGCCATCTGTTTTTAACAGTGGTGTCGCTGCATCTCACATGTGACAGCTTTTGATTACATCAGTTGCTATTCAAGGCTCAATGACTATATACATAAGCTGATGTGTGGTAGAAACTGAATGGTAAAGGGAGTCAGAAATGTTGGAACAGAAAGATGGGAAGAAAGTCAGATAAAGAGATAAGGGCATTCAGACTGCACAAGAGAGGTTCAATGACTATATACATAAGCTGATGTGTGGTAGAAACGAATGGTAAAGGGAGTCAGAAATGTTGGA
Source organism: Cepaea nemoralis (assembly GCA_014155875.1). Classification (NCBI taxonomy): domain Eukaryota; kingdom Metazoa; phylum Mollusca; class Gastropoda; order Stylommatophora; family Helicidae; genus Cepaea; species Cepaea nemoralis. Next base: position 641,310 of record JACEFZ010028085.1, read on the forward strand.
ACAGAAAGATGGGAAGAAAGTCAGATAAAGATAAGGGCATTCAGACTGCAAAAAGAGAGGCAGATTGATGATTTAAAAAAAAAAGAACAGCATTGAACAACTATAATTCTATGGCGTTTCTAGAAACAGGGAATGATAATTTCACAAGAAGTCAAGACATAACATTATTAAAATGTAAGGTCAGTCATTTCTCGTGTATAAATTAAATGAAAGACTAACTAGCATGATAAATAAATGCAAGTATCCAAATCTGGAAAAATAAATACTAATACATAAATATAATGATAGGTATTGCTTGCAGTTTAAAATTAAAATATTAACATTTTCTGAAACAAAATATAATTATTCACCTGCAAAACCAGAGGTTTTCAACTAGTTGAGCTCCTGACAAACTACATTCTTTCTGTGGGTTAACTTTTAATAAAATAATCTCTACCAGTATTTAAATATTGTTAGCCTTACTGTGTTTGCACATGAGATTTGGAAAGGCTCATGAGATATTGGAAAGGCTAGTTTTACTATTTAAAATGTAACTTATAAATAAAACTTTAAAGAAATTACAATTAGACAATCTGTCAAAAAATACACACGTACAAAAATATAACATAAACGATTCCTTTAAAACAATATACTATGAAGAAAAAAAAAAATAAAATAAGAAGAACCCCAGACAAAGTCATTTTTAGTTAAAAGTTAAATGTGAAACAAAAATCCATGCCTACCTATGGTGCCTTTGACTGTCAGCCGTGACACCTAAGAGCACCACAGTGTACAGATTAAAAACTGCTGACTTTAGCAATCCAGAAAGAAACATAAACATATTTAAAATGGAAAGTAAATTATTCATACAAAATACAAAAATCAATGCTAGCTGACCTATATTTGTATAACGGGAGAATAATTGCAAGCAGAGGCAAGATCATTGCAACTAAGTTTAAGGTCAAGGTCACAGAACCACCATTATCGTCAACAACACTTGCAGGCGATTTTCTTGGAATGTCCTCTCCTGTAATACAAAATATAAGTGATATAAGTGTGTAGGCATTCATTGGTATACACAGAGGGTTTAAAAAAAAAAGGAAGAAAATGAAATATAGGATAACAGAAACGCTAAAAAAGCTATGGACATAAATAAGACCAAGCCTGCCATCTTCAAATGTGAGAATAAATAAACAAAAACGAGAAGAAAATAGGCCACTTTACTATAACACAACCACAAGTAACAGAATAGACGTTCTGGTTAGTGCTTTCATCAGCACAGAAATAGCAAACAGTTGCTGATACAACTCTTGCGTCGATTGATTTGCACGCTCGATGAGTTATTGTCGTCTCTTTTGTCGATTCGAACAATGGCTGCAAAACAGATAAGTAACGTTTAAAAAAAAAAAAACGTTTTTATATAGTTTATATCAGAGTTTGTGTTTAAGGTAGTTAAGGTAGCAGCTTGAAGAGACAGAACGCAATAACGTAACACGTGAATGGAATGTGAGGAGTTAAAAGAAGTATCTCCCGTATGGATGAATAAATGTAAGACAGTTGCTTAGCGCAAATAAAGGTAAAGATATTCCATGCCAGATAGCCCTGTGGGCTGTGAAGTGCTAGGCCTGCACGTATTCTAGTCCATGCTGCATGTCATATGCAGGACGTTGCGATAAACTCAAACCCCTGGGCTTGATTTTCTGTGCAATTTGAAGTTCATTCGTTTGCCATTGCTTTCTGAATGAAAAGTCAACGTAGAAGTCGAACTGACCGGTGTAAATAAAGATTCTCCCGACCCGCTAGCAGTGAACTGGAGGTCACGAAATGCCCTTCACCGCCGACTGTCCACCCAAAAGATACCCATGTTATGTGGATGGATGGAATCCAGAGCCACATTGGGGGAAAATATAATGCTGCCGCTTCTGGGAATTAAACACAAACCACTGTCTTGGTAAGGCAGCGAGATGACCAGGATGCTACAGCGACACATGCTTGGGCGGATGAATTCAAAAGTGTGCAACAACAGCAAGCACTACCTAGACATCATCAACCTCATCATCCAGTGTCTTGGCGTGGACGATCATGACCCTTCACAAATTGCGATCTCCGACGACATGGATCATTTAGTGTGTTGACTCCCTTCCGTGCCATCACACACGCCTGTTCAAGAATTTTCTCACACTGTCTTCCTCTATTTTCTCTTTTCCACAAATCTTTCTGGTTGTCACGAAATGTCTCAGTTTTTGTACTTCTCATAATGTGGCCACAAAATGACTGTCTCATAAAGTTCTTGATCTTCTCAAGGCCGATTCTATGATCATTAATTTTCACATTCTTCTTTAACACCACATCTCCAGGCTTCTATGAATTTTTTCCACTGTTCCGAATTGTCCAAGATTCGCAGCCGTATGTTAAATGTTGTTCTATGTAACATGCTAGAATGCTTTTTCTAACTTTAAAGGACAAAGCACAAAATGTTCTTCATTTGACAGAATGCAGTTTTTGTCTGTCCTATTCTGTTCTTTATCTCTGTGATGCATCTTCCATCTGATGTTATCCATGTGCCCAGATATCAGAGTTTCTGCACTTATCTTAAAATAGCGTCATTTACTTTAATTGCACATTTAGACACTCTGTTTCATCACCATAACTTCTGTCTTTCTATTATTCAGGCTAAGGCGTCTAGTACAAGTACACACAAGCAAAATCAAACAAAGAATGCACATACCTTCTTCAGGTGATTTCTCTTGTGTCTGCTGGTCAACTGTTGCACCAGGACTGGTGGAATGTTTTTGGTTGTCACCATTAGAATATGGCGGATTTCCCGCAACAGGTCTTTGAACGCAATCATCATACGCATAATTGTCTGGACATTTCTCTTTGCTGTTGTTCTCGTCTTTGCCTGCCAATGAAAAACGCAATATCAGTTGAGATTTGACACGTTCTCTTGCCTTTGAATTATGTTTGATTGATTTAGTTAACGAGAACATACCACACATGAGTCGTGCAACTAAAATACTAATTACTAATGAGAATTATAATGAGAAGAATCATACATAAAACCAGAAATTGGTGTTGCATAATAGACGATAATAACTGACAGCTAATTAGGAACTTTTCAACGCGTTAAAGAAGGTGCTAGGTCGACAATGAGACAAATATTCCTCCACAAACAGAGACTAATGGTCCACAGACAAGACACCATCTTCTTGTATTTTCCTGGAGCTGGCTGGATTTGAAAACTATCAAATTGTTTATTATTTGTGTTAAGATCCGGTATGAACATCCACCAGAACAGAACTTCAGGTCTTAACCTAAGATTGGTCACCATATAATAAACACTTAAAACTTCAGTGCCAGCATTTGTAGTGATTAACATCTTATGTACGTAACCACAAATAACCTCAAATTAAGGTTTGTCAACATATATAGTACAACCTGAAGCTCAAGGCCATCAGTTATGATCAACAACATCCGGTACCTGTATGGCAACCAAGCGATCCAGTCAAGAAAGGTGTGCCACATGATGATGATTGCGGGAAATCAATACCACCCACAATTAATGTCCTCAGTGTGTGTGTAGACACCAGTTTTTACAGGCGGTAACATTTTGTGTGTGTTGTACATGATCCGGCATGATGATTAACAGCAACTCACTCAGTGGGAAGAATACCACCTTGTCCTCCCCCCTCCAGACAGCGATTCTTTTTGTAACACTAACATTCTTAAAGCTGAGTGGTTTATTTTGCCAACAGGAACCTGTAGTACAGTGGTTCTCAACCGCTGAGTAATTCCCTTCCAGGGGGGAATTTTAGGGTTTCCACGGGGGGGGGGGGGGAATTAAGATTATTTCAAGATCGCGTTAATACAAGAACCGATTGCTTGATATTGTTTTTCCCTTCATACTGTACGGTTCTGTACGTCCCATCTTTCTAAAATTCAATTTATAAAGCAAGTAGATCCACAAATCATGTTTTATGTGGACGTCTAGACTTGTTTTAGTATGTGCTATTAAATTTAGCTTCATTATTACGTATAATGTGTAGGGGGCAGGGAAGGGATTTTTAGGTAGGAAATACGAAAGGGGGGAATGACGTTCTGAAAATATAATGAAGGGGGCACGGGCCAAATATTTAGGTAGGAAATACGAAGGGGTGGGGGGGGGATGACGTTATGAAAATATGGTGAAGGGAGGCACGGGCCAAAAAAGGTTGAGAAACACTGCTATAGTATGACAATATGCCTGGGTCATTGACATTAAGGAGAATGACCGTGCTAGTACATAAACAAGTGACCGGGCATGAGAAGTAATAGATGAAAGTTGGAGACAGTAAGGTGAGTGGAGTGACCTGGCTACGAGAAAAACAATCAACTCTGAGAAATAATGGTGCGGGTGTGAGCAGACCCCCAGGGTGGAGGGGGAGAGAGACAGTTTTAGGCTGGGGTGTAATGTTGTGGGGAGCCCAGGGAGGGGCAACACAGCAGGGTTAAAAGACAGTGGAAAACTTTGACTGGGCAGTGGAAGCTGGGACCGACTGAGGAGTCGGGTCGCTGGAGGACAGTTGATGTTTTAGCGCCGAGCGGATCGGTGGGCTAATACGTGGGAGCTTAGACTGACTGTGGGCCAGTTTCTTTGTAGTGTGGTTCTCCCAGTTGTGAAGCAGGCCTAAAACCCAGTAGGGGGTTGGATAGTTAATAGAGGCCTGAACCCAGAGTGGGTTGGATAGTTAGTGGAAACTAGACCCATTGTGTGGGTGTATTGTGTGAGGTCCAGCTGTGGATAGGAGCTGGATTACCTGTCTTGTGAATTTGAGATTCAGCAGGCCGTGAGAAGACAGTGATGTGTGCTGGCTAAATTGTGAGGAGGATATTTATATTCTATGGATTATATTGTTTCTGGATATATAAGGATGTTCCGTTTGTCCGTGTTCTTTCTGTATTAAAGGATTATGTGCGCCAACTCAATCTTGTTTAATGACTGATGGATGTGTATTACTGGGGTGAGTTGCATTGTGAGACAGTTAGATAGCTCAATTGACACACCAGGAGCATCGTTACCTAGACAACGACCAATATCACGCACTTATCATTAAGAACTTCGTGATATAGTACAACCAGGAAACTGACCTTCTGTTGGAATTTAGGACTAGCTTATAATGGGACATTTTGTGATAATTTAGTATGTTCTCAAGTGTTCATTTGACCAATGTTTCCTATAATGTATATGGATTCTGTTGATGTAAATCTGTCTTCATTCAATCTATATGAAGCTGTATTTATTATATGCTTTGTTTGTATTTCTACCAAATGTATTTTGTATTTCTTTCAATACCTACTTGACAAGTTACTGCAATGTTACAATGTCTATTGGCATCCAGAGCAGGGAGAGTGATGTTCCCTTGTACTCCGTAGATAGTGAGGAGACCGGACACTGTTACTCATGATGGCTGCTTTCACTATATGAATGTGAACAACCCCTAGATCTGTGCTGACTTTTGAGCCCTCATTTCTTATTAACTCTCCACATATTTGAGACTGGAAAACTTTTTATTAACAAGATTAGAATAACAGATATTAATGTTGGGGGGAAATAATAAGATTTGGGTGGATTTAGATATATCAATGTAGATAGATGGTGCCTTCTTCCCTAAACCTGCCGTCACATGAGCGACTGGTTGATGTGTGAGTTTTGGTTGACATATTGTTTTGCTTGTAGATATTATTTTATTAAGTTTCTTTTTAACGCTTTTTTAAAGTTCAGAAACATATATTGATGTTCATTGTGCCTTTATTCCGGATATTCAGGGGAAAAAAAAGTATGTTTAGAATTGTAATATTTCAGCTGTTTCCAAATTTGAATTTATAATATGAAAGTGACAAATAACCAGCCATGTTAAATATGGCAATTTATTCACTAATCTCCATTTTGCGTTATTGCTTAGCTTGGCAAACAGATGTGGACAACCACGCGTCCTCCATATCCCCCCCCTCCCCACTCGAAAAAAACAAAAAAACACAACAAAACAAACAAACTCTATTCCCCCCGGACTTTGGAGATAACTTGTTATAATATGTAAAGTCCACTCTGCTACGTATCCACCTTGTAGTGGCAGAGGGACTTGCATGTTTCAATGATGCCAAGAGCCATGCCGGTAGGGCAGCTACTGGTAGAGTCTCCCATGTCGGACGGGTTACGGGGTAAGGACCAGAAGAAGAGATACACACACCAGCTGTCTGGTAGGTAGACCGGGGACTGTCAAAATCTACGGACATTAAACCCAATACCACGCTAAGTTGTTGACTGACAGCACTGCTATGTCGGCGAAGACATAATTTAGATCTAAAACAATGTAATCCCTTAGCGAATGTAAACATAGAAGCCACAGACAATATGTTGAACGATTTGTTATTGCTTGGCATATTTCGCTTCAACTCGTCGGGTGCATATTGCAGAGCTATATATCTTAGAAGCAAAAGAAATGTGGTTTTTGAGACGAATGTTGCGAATTCCTTGGACTGCCAGAGTAACTAACAACGATTGCATGAAAGAGGCTAATGAAACTAGAACAGTATATACAACAATAAGAAAGAGACAAACCGCATTCATTGGTCATGTGATGAGAAGAGAGGCATTGGAGAACATCGTCACAACTGGAACGATCACGGGGAAGAGAGGCAGAGGCAGAACCCAGAGAAATGATGCTGGATGGATTGAGACGGTGGCATGGAGGAATATCATCAGCAGAGTTGATCCAGAACACCAAAGACCGAGATCTGTGGAGAGCCATGAACGCCTACGCCAGCTGGCAGGACACTTGATGATGATGATGATATATCTATCATATGAAGTGAATAACTGAATAATACTTAAGCTGAACCAATTAAACACATAGTCTCTCTCTCCTCTCTCTGTGTCTCTCTCTCTCTCTCTCCTCACACACCCCACTCCCCCCCCCCCACCCCCACACACACACACAAAGCATGTCGTATATTGTATTTGACGAACGATAAACATTGCTCAAATATAGTTAGGCGCCAACAATTAGACGGTTCCAGCTGGTTTTGCGCAAACAGATAGAGTTCTTTGTAAATTTGAAATTACCGTGGGGATAACAGATGTTCCACCCCCTCTCTCTCTCTCTCTCTCTCTCTCTCTCTCTCTCTCTCTCTCTCTCTCTCTCTCTCTCTCTCTCTCTCTCTCTCTCTCATCATGTTCATCTTGTCCTCTTACGTGGTCGGCCTATTCCTCTTCCATTTGGGTAAATCTGTTTTTACTTCTTAGTTTTTCTAGGAGCAGTACGAAGAATTGGAAGCAGTTCTCGCCGCGTTGGTAACTTACGGGATAAGTGAGCCGGCCGCTCAGAAAGCAATGGCAAACTACTGAGCGTAATCTTGCCAAGAAATCAACGACAGCAGTAAAATACTGGTGCTGACAGTGATGTCCGGTAAAGGATATGAGAAAAAAAAAGGTATGAAGATACCCTGCCGGCTTGCTAGGCCTGTCGCAGGTTTTAGGACAAAAATCTGACTATAGAGAGACCATCCCCTATGGCGAGCCATAGCTCCGTTAGCGCATGACTTCGCGGTCATGGTTTCCCGGTCTACACCACGTGGAATTTGGGGTTGACTTGTGTTCCACATTCGAACAATCTCTGTGACTATGTGTTTTAGTTATTTCAGCCAATGTATAATGCATTTATTCACTTTATATGATATATAACTCTACAGTATATATTTGGCGAAATGCAGTGAAATATGCCAGGCAATAAATGGTGCAAAATATTGTTTGGGGCTTCTGTGTTTAAAATAATTTAGATCGTGGTCATCGTGTAACAGGTCATTTGTGGAACGTTATTCTCGTCACGGCCCGCCGAGAGTTCCTTGATCTTTGTGCCAAAGCTCCAGCCCCACACACCCTCATGGACAAACTGTCTGCTATGTTCTCTGTCTACGTGCTGGTCGACCCCCGTCTTTTCTTCCAGAAACTACTCCTTCTATCACTGTTCTCTCCAAGCCACTGCCTGTCTACGTGCTGGTCGACCTCCGTCTCTTCTTCCAGAAACTACTCCTTCTATCACTGTTCTCTCCAAGCCACTGCCTGTCGACGTGCTGGTCAACCCCCGTCTCTTCTTCCAGAAACTACTTCTATCACTGTTCTCTCCAAGCCACTGTTTATGAGCCAGTTTTCTTCGATGTTCATATCTTGTAATTATCTTCTTGCTGGATAAAGATGATCAAAGATGCATTATTTTAAGACATACATATATTCTTCCAGTAGAGCAGGCAGCTCAGGGATGCATGCATTCAGTGAACCACAGCTTGGCTGCTGACCACAGGGTCAACGAACAGGACTTGATAAAGATCGCACTAACCTATGAGAAAAATTAAGGAACGACGGAAAATACAGCTGGAGGTAGGAGAGACAGGCTGGAGGAGAGCGGACGGTGGAGTAGGAGGAAGATGGAGAGGATTGTGGGCCTAGAAACAGGCTGCATCACTGCAGTCTTCCCGAAAGAAAAGAGATTGAAAGGGGAATAAATGGTTATCGTGAAATATACCTTCTGAAATCGGATGTGTCGACGGAAGTGCCCTGATATTACAACTACGTGGAAAGCATAAGCGTCAGCAATTAGGCGAATGCCCTTTACAGGACGTCGAAAATCAACCCTAAATGTATAGCGGTATGATTTTCAAGGCAATTTGACTTTCAGTAACTTGTCACTGCCGACGCTTATACCAATATGAACAGCAAGGCAAAGAGATCTGCTCTTAAATCACCCGCGACCGACTACGAAACTGGTATGTCATAATCTAGCTCTCAAACTTCCAGTGCGCTGATGGCAGGATAAACGGTTCATCTCATACACAGCTCACTTGCACTTAAACGTTGTCTTCTCGTTCAGAAAGCAATCTTAAACTTTTGAACGTAAAATTGCCAAGAAAATCAACATGGGGTTGATTGTAAAGTCATGCAAAGGACATGCAATTAAAAGAACAAGTGAATGCAGGCAACGACTAACTGGATGCTTACCGATCGGGTACTTGACGGAGGCGTCGCACACGACCACGATCTCCTCCACGTACTGTGACTCTCCGGACTCCTGGCGATACTTGAGCACATACTGACCATCCTCAGTCTCTTCCAGATAGACCAGGTACTTGGGACCCACAGTCAGGTTAGTGGTCAGACAGGTATCCGGATTGTAACCTGGGGACATACGGAGCATTCAGAGATCAGTTTAAGTCATGCCACCACGAAATGTTATGCGTAAAGCTTAAAGCCCAAACAGCAATGTCTGGGGTAGAACTACTTTTACCATGAATTCAGCTTTACCAATGATATCCAAAATGTTGCAGTCTTCAGCAGGACGCTGCGAACAACCCCAACAGCAGGCTTATTTAGCGAGCTAATGTTTAATGCTAACCGCTGTAATTAACTCTCCTTTATAACCTTGTCTGTAGAATAGTTTGAAAACTACAAACCCCTACTATTAAAACTGCCGTCTAAATATATGTGATTCTGTGAATGCTTGCAATTTGTCCATCCGACGTTTTAACTGAATCACGACATTTGATGTACTGTCAGCCAGTGGCGTGCAAAGGGGGGGGGGGGGGGGGTGTAGGGGATGCGACGGCCCCGGGCATCCAGCCGGGGGGGGGGGGGCATCCAATTAGGGAGAGGGGGCAGCAAAGTGCAGTGGGAGGGGAGGGGAAATAAATTAGGGAAAGAACAATTTAGGGGCATCCAATCAAGGGGTTGGCCCCGGGCATCAAAGAACCTCTGCACGCCACTGATGTCAGCAGTAGATGTTGCAAAGATCGATGATAGATCAAAATCCTTATCTAATTCCTCCTGAAACTTAGCTGAAATCTAGATGATCTCGTTCAAATTCCATGACAATTTCTGGCTAAAAATACACACTCTTGAGATTGTTGTATCTATGTGAAGTTCATGCAAAATAATCGACTAACTGGTAATACAACTTGTCCTGCTCCACACATTTATAGTATTAACCCACTCACTGCTGGTTAAAGTAGCGGTTTGTAATGACAGGTACGTTCTGCAAGGGACGTAGTACCAGATGATGATTTACTCGTGACAGATGGTACTTCAAACCCTTAACGTAAAAGGTAATTGAGATGCCTACTGTTCAACTAATCTATTAGGTCGGAGGGAATGCGACCGTGATTTGTCCCGAGATGCACTGTCATTGAAGTATTCTGTACCAAGCAATGTATCATGCTATTATTGGTTATTCCAAACAAGATATACTTTCCTAACTCCTCTTTCGAATAATTTTTATATTAACCCGATCTATGTCAACCAGAGAGACGAATGGAGACGGATTGTATCTGCAGCAAAAAACCTCAATGGCTCGGAACGTTGAAGAAGAAGAAGAACCCGATCTATCCTCATTGTTAGTTAAATAACTCCTATTTTTCAATATGGAGGTCTGGGTGGCGAAGTGGTCAGGCGGCTTCCCTGGAGCTTCGAAGGTCGTGGGTTCGTTCTTAGGTCTCCGCCATTCTGTTCACTGGTGCAGTTTTCGGATACCCCTGCGGGTCATCACTGGAGCTACAAAGTTCGTCGTGCTCTGGGCGACGCTTTCAGCAGGCCGCTGTGTGGATGGAGACCGAGCCATTTTGCTTAATTGGCTATTAAACAGCCCCATGCCATATACTTCTGGCCAGCTGTCCGTTTGATAAATAACGTTCGGTAGGTTTTATGTTAGCAGCTGTTTGCCGCTGTTTGTTGCAACAGTGACCTTGTGTGTGTAGGCAAACTGAGGGTGACGAGAGCGGGAAACAAAACCGGTATACGGGCAGAACACTGCGAAATCCATACAGTAACACAATAACTACATGTAAGACGGGTCTGCGTGCCCAATTTGTGACCCTTTGAAAATAAAGTTCGTTCGTTTCGTTCTCTCTCTCTCTCTCTCGCTCTCTCTCTTCTCTCTCTCTCTCTCTCTCTCTCTCTCTCTCTCTCTCTCATCTCTCTCTCTCTCTCTCTCTCTCTCTCTCTCCTACCTACATCTACGTATTTCTGCTGTCCTTTGTTTTTCTCAACCTATTATTTTCCTCGCATAAGGCTAGTATCTCTTTTCACATCTTCTCTTGATATGTTGCATACATTTCATCTGTCTTTCCTTTATGATTTTGCATTGCGGTCTAGTAACATCTGCTGTTGTCTGTATCTGGGCGTTTTGTTTGTTTGTATTTCTCTATCCACGATATTCTATGCATCTTTTTTACAAAACCGCATCCCGAACGTCTTAAATTTCTTGACCTTATGCGGTAGAAACATTAAAAAAAAAAACAGCAGCAAAGAAGTCAGGTGTTTGTAGATAAGAGATGGACGTTCTCTTTCTGACCGAGGATTTCTCCTCATTGGGAAATGACAGCTGGCAGTTGGATGCGGAATAGGCAGGTTAATTTACACATGTCTGCGTAAACATCACAGTGCACCAGCAAGTGTCGTGCCGGTAAGCTTGGATAATCATGGATTGTCAGCTCGCGTGATCAGTAGAAGTCTTAGATAAGGTCTGTTCGGCATGAATTTCAGGACATAAATTACAAGTATCTCAGAAGTAGGAGTTGCCTGATGGCGAGGAAGCTTGTGATAGGAAAAGCTAATCCATAAAAATCAGTCCAGTGCACTAGAAGAAGTAGCACGTGTATGGACTACGCTTGAGTTAAAAAACACGAGTAACCCCCCCCCCCACCCCCCCCCCCCCCCCCGCGCCCGCGCCCCGCCCCACCCCTCTACCCCCCCTCAAAACAAAACACAAAATAAAAAGAATAATAAGGTCTGTTTGTCCCCGTTTATGCCAGTTTGAGAAGTGTTAGCTTTGTACAATACAGGATGAATTCTACTAAAACCTAACGGCGACGCCATAGTCATTACTATACAGTAGTAGTCTCATTTTTGTTGTTGTTGCATATCCCTTACAGGACGTTGCAGTCAACATCAGCATTTTTCAGCTGCTGTTGATGTACTAGGGAAAATTTTCGCTCAGTAGTTTTTCTATTGCTTTCTGAGCGCTCATTGGGATGGCAAAAATACATCAATTAACCCTTTAAAAAAAAAAAATCAAATAATAAACATAACAAAGCACATATTTTACATGTGTGTATACGTTTGTGTGTGTATGCATGGTTTCGTGCGTGCGTGCGTGTGTGCGCGTTGCGTGCATGCGTGCGTGTGTTTTACGGGGCGCGCGCGCAGGTAATGATCCTCTCAAGTTTCCCTTTTCCCCTTTAGTTGAATTAAACGTTTTTTTAGGGAGCACAATTCCAGACAGTAATGTAAGATGAAAAACAACCCCCCATACAGACTTAGGGGGCACTGATAGATGACGAAGAAACAAACCGCCCTACAGACTTAGGGACACTGATAGATGACCGTTTAAAAAAGTAGTCTGAATGAAACAAGACGATGTTGGAAAATAACGTGTTGTAGATGTCACAAAAAGCTCGTCAATGTCTATATAAGGGCGGTGAATGCGGTAGACTTTCCAACCCATCATAAACGTGACGATGTGGGTAGTGAGGTTGGGCCTTGCAATCAAAGCTCAAAGCGATGATGGCACTCGGTGGTGGCCTGGACATGTCCGGAGCATACTGTGAATGTCTGAGGCAGATTTTTGGTAATTCATACGAATGCCCGGAGTGTACTTGAAGACTCGGGACAGAGAGACGAGGACACATTAGAATATCCGGAGTGTACTGTCAAGGTCTGAGATAGAGGTTCTTCTTTTTTTCTTTGCGTTCTCCGGAGTGTTTTTTCAGATGTGATTGCGGTGTGTCTGTTATGCGCCCTTGGCCGAAACCCGAGGCCAACACAACCGGCTTTAGCGTGTTTTTTTTGACCAGATACCCTCCTGGGAGACTCTCACGTTTGCGGTACCGTCAACAACCAGCGGGCCCAAAATTGGAACGGTCGAAGACAACGGTCACCCCCAAAAGGGAAAGGAGGGACGTCCAGGGCATTTTCCGCCACCCAGGGGGGCTTCCATAATTGCAGGGCCGCACATATCGCCCTGGTACCGGGCTCACGAAGGAATCGTCACGTCCTGCTGTGGTGCTTTAATTCCTCACTTCAATAAGGGCATTCGTTCGCCTCGGGCCGTTCCCGCACAGACCAAGAGGTCTGCAGTCAATATCCATCAGCGAGTTTTTGGACATGTTTCTTGTCGTTGTGTCCGTCAGAGCTGTTCCAGACACGTCGGACATTCGGAAAACTACCTAGTCAGAGCTGTTTCCCTACAAGAGCGGCATTGGGGGGAAAAGGAAATCAGAGCTGTTCCTAGCATGAGAACATTCGGACGAGAATTTCACTCGGACGTAAATGCGTATTTCCAATTTTAGTTTGCCACCGTAGGCTGGCACTTCCCGGGTTCAGCGGGCATTTTATGAGGTTAGCCTCCTCTGGTTTTGAGGCACGTTAGACTTATTGTTGTGATGTCGCCCAACTCAGCTGGTCAAGATAGAGCGATCATCGACATCAGGGTTAACCCTCAAAGGGGAAAGGAGGGGCAGACCATGGGCCTTCCAAGGCTTCCCAAATGAGGCTTCCATAATTGCAGAGCCCGGGCCCTATTGCTCTGAGACTGGGTGACCCCAAAGGGGTTGCGACGTCTGCTATGGGGCTTTAGTCCCCAATTCCCTGTGTTGGCATCTCGATTGCCACAGGTCGCTCAACACACCCAGGAACGGTCAGACTGCGGGCGACATCCCCTCGGTAAGCCTTTGCTTTTGACTTCGGACCACGCAAAATGGATTTCGGGGGGTTTTTTTTTGCCCCGGGGGCGTTTTTCCCATTCGTGGGGTTTTATTTTTTTAGACGGGGTTTTTTTCACCTTTTTTTGGGGGGTTTCT